>JAFFJZ010000008.1:2400000-3600000 GCA_018340375.1 Gonatopus flavifemur | reverse complement strand
GAGGATTAAACAAGTCACATTATTCTGATATTTTTCTACACTGTAAAAAATTTCTATGAGAAACTTCACATAAGCGTCGGAGGTGATTCACACATACATGCGTAAGGAATTTCCTGTATTTCACAGAAAACTCACTGAAAAAAAGACAGTAAAAATCCCATAAAGTTTAGTTTTTGTACACAGTGTACAATTTATACACTGAAAATAACAAAAGTTATTATAAAAAAACCAAATGGGGGCCCATGTATCCACTCTTACCTCTTACAGTGTTATTTTTCAACACAAGAAAATTTGAGAAAAAGAATATCCATGAATCTAGCCGCATCATGCTTTATCCCGCGCCTGACTTGACTTTTTATCAAGCGTTAACGCCCTGTTTCGTTCGAAATCTTCAATAGGATATTCCCAACTGATGTTCGAACATTGAAGGTTTCATGAATATATACATGATCAACGCGTGATCCACGTCTATTTAAGAAACGTCCCGACGTCTTCTCGATTATCAGTTCAAGTGATACATTATCAAAACGTTATTCCTGGAAGTCTATTTCCCCATCGTCACTGTGACCTAAAATCAAAGTTATGGAATTGACGATTAACGTCCGTTCGATAATGCAACATTTTTTCAACATCAAAATAATGTCTATGTGTTTATTGGCTGGTCACAATCTCCGAATTTCATTCACACATTTCCCAGCTGATTAGCTTCGATACAAATATTTTTCAAATCATCACCCGCTGCTAAATTTCAGCTGTGACAGCTCAATGAATTTTTCCGAAACAATCTAGGTTACTAAATACAAATAGGATGCTGAACTCATATATTCTGCTTAGTGTTGTCTCGAGTCGCGAATCGAGCTTTCAAAAGCTTCAGAATCTGACCTCACTAAATGGAAAAATTAGAATTTGTAGAGAATGCTTAAAAAAAATAAATTCGCTGTGACAGCTACTCACTTGTTCATAGCGATACCGCGAAAGACGAGAAAGCCGAGACAAAACGAGGAGGCCGTGGCGAGAAACGAAACGAGCAAGACCCTACCTGAGAAATTCACGAGACGAAACGAAAATGATTCCACGAGAAACAAGAATTGAGTTTGAATGGATGAAAAAAGAAATTAAATGATACTGAATGATATTTTGGCAATATCGCAAAACAAAATTCTGAAATATCGAGACGAGATGAGGAACAGCTCATTCTCGTATCGTCTCGTCTCACGGCATCTCTACCTTTTCACCTCACTTTTGTTGCTGCCACAGCTCGCCCTATGACTTCATACTATCTAAATGAAATAAAACCTCTCCACTTTGTCACACACACTTCATTTTTGAGATCATCGTTACTCTGTTAATTTTCGTCATTGAGGCATCTATTTTTTTCTGAAATCATGCATGGAAATTCTCCACAAAACTAATGTTCACTCATCTCAATCAAAATATCAAAATCATCCGGGGTCATCGATTTTTCGGATATTCGAACATCCGGATATCCGGGTATTCAAGAATTATGGACAGGAATCCCACCCCTAGCCATCACAGCAAGAAATCACAGGCAAGACATCTCAGACTACACAGGTTTTGTGGTTTAGACAGTACCCAGGTATGTTTAGACGAATGTACCATGCCTGGTGCCAAGCTTGAGTCAATGCTAGTCAACACCGCACCTAGCTTGGTTGCTAACATTGGCACCAAACTAGATTGACGTCTGTGATGATAGCAATGTTCAATGCTTGGCATTCAAGCTTGGTTCAATATTAAAATTCAATATTGGTTCTATCCTTGCAATCGATATTGTTACCATTATTGATATACAATACTAATTTGAGCTGAATAAATAGGATAGATTTTTCATTGGTGTCCAAGTTTGATTGAACATTGACATTTGAGTCATCACCAGGTGTAGCTTGATGGCCAAGAATGTTACCAAGCGAGATTACTGTTTAGGATGATAATAATGTTCTCTACTGACCATTCAGCTTCCATATATATATCAGGAATCCAACACGCCAAAATATACTTGATCCTAACATTGATGTTCAAGACGCTATCGAGGTTTGGTTAGCTATGACGGGCCAAGCATTGGTTAAGACTTGGTTGACGAGAATTGAATCAAACACGACGAAATATGCTTGGTCCTAACATTCGTGTCCAAGACTCTATCAATGCTCAATCAGGTATGGCGGGCCACGCATCGGCCAAGGCTAGGTTAACCAGACCTGGCATACCAAGCTTGATGCCGATTATGGTGCAGTTGTCAGTCTTGGCATTACGAACCTGGGTGAAATAATTTATCTATTATATTTCTAACTTGGCAGCTACATTTCTCATTGTCATAGCAAGATGAATAGATGTGACAGCTGAAAATGGGCCCTCATAGCTCATTTTTAGCTATCTGAATATTATTTTTTTGTGCGTAGCTTCCTGAATGTATAGAAAATACATATTAGAATACATAATAAAGAGTACAATTCTCACGAGAAAAAAAGTATTCAGTATTTTAGATTTTGTTCAATTACTAGTATCTATTTTTGTCCGTGGAATCTGTTAGTTTGAATCGAGTTTTCGTATCATTGAAACGAATTCCTGATCGATATAGTGTATAAATTTCTCGAAGTGAACAATCCAACTTTTTGTGTCATAGCGTTACAAAACTGGTACGCGCCGAGAGCATTTCTACTAGAGCAAAATCACTTCCACGAATCATGAAACCATATTCATCAGAAACCACGACTCATTTAATCCATTAACATCAAACATCGCTGATACGTTGCAGGTGGGAGTACAAGAATGTTTGTTCAGAAGGAAATATTCCCACAAGTCCCTAAAACGTACACTCCATCATTCGATCATTGTTTTTTCAATAATATATCAAAGGGATTTGCAACTACGAATCTTTGCCAATGATTTATCACCCAATATTTCTTGTCACGAAAGTTGAAGTGGAGGCGAAAAAGTGATATCCTTTCTTAAGAATTCTTCAAGATCATAACAATAATAATACTGGTGACCTGAATACGTGAGCGAATCACATGAATATTCACTTCCACATACTAGCGTGTTCAATTTTCTGCCGCTTTACCCATTACACGATCTGATGATTATGCTTCACAACAAAATGTTCTTGAATTCATGTTCAAATTATGCCAGTTGCTGGATGATGTTCCAAACTCATCGTATAAAATTATCTGTTTGAAGAAATGTAAATTGTATCTCGTTGAGGATTATAAGAGTGAAGCTAGCTGCGACGAGCTAGCAGCCGATTGATGTAACTTTTTGATTGGAATTGATTTTAACGTCTTTCATATCGGAAATTCATTCAGTGTCTTCCAACTATACGGTTTGACTGCTCGAATATTGGATAATACAATTGTATCGAAAGTTATATAAATCGGCTGCTAATTCATCGCTGCTGACTTGACTCTCATTTGAGGATTGACGGTATCCCATCAATTCTAAATCCCTCTTCAGGTTCTGAGAGGATGAAATGATTATTTCTCTTGGGATTTGCTTGAAATGTTGTTTCAGATCGATGAAATTTAAACAGTACTACATGACTGATAATTATTCATGAATTAATTTTATGCTGAAACATTGTATTGTGTCAAGAATGACAAATATATCAAAATTCTGGAACTTGGAATCTTCAATATGAATTCTGTACATTCAATCTATAAACGAAATGACATAATGGAATATAAGACTTTGAAAAGATTTTTTTGCAGCCGAATAATGGTTTATCTCAATAGCGTAATTCCTTTCTTCGACTCAAGAAGACGTGTACTTGAAATGAGAAAGATTTTGTTGTCGTCCAAGGATATGAGATCTGAAAAACGTTTTCTTGAACTAAGAAAATACCGAATTGAGCTTGGCCAATTTCCCTGGGAATATATGTTATTTGAATCCCGAGGAAAGAGTTTTTTTCAAATCACATGTGAACGAACAATACGGAAATTGATAAATAATCACAATGCTGGAACACCAATTCACAGATATAAGAATATTATAAGAAAAAAATTATGTGTACGTTTCCTCTTATAAATGGAATTGTTTCATTCTCATTCCATTCATTTCTATTATTTTTCTCTCTCCAAAAGATACTTCGATAAAAAAAAGAGCCATTCCGTTCGACGCACATGGAATACAGCAAAGCCTTGAACAGCATGGAGAGTCCGTTCTTTTCTGTCCATGTCTTCACAGTCGTTTTCTCTGCGGTCGACGTGGATTGCTTCTTCCCGTCTCCGGAGAACGACGAATGTCTTGAACCGTTTCAGAAAACGGCGAGACAATGGCGGCGCCTACGTGCTCCGTATTAACGGGGGAACCCAATTTTTTCCTTTTCGGTGGGAGGATAGATTAATCAAATTTTTTCCCCCTTCGAATATTTCTTTCTTCTTACCTTTGTAATGTACTGAATTCCAAATCCACAATAGCGCGGGGAATCTTTTTCCATTATTCTTCATTTAACGAAAGCAGCAGAGTCCTCTCACGTTCTTTCTTTATCGGACCCAGATGTTTAATCTGACAAGTTGAATTCTCCTTGACGAGAAGATCACACGTACCATTCGCACGCTGGGAAGGTTATTTGCGAACCCGCAGTATGTTACCTTTGAGTGATCGTGTGAACATTTACTGGTTTTATATCTTGATTGCAACTGTGAGTACAGATGAATGAATTATACATAGTCGGTGAAAAAATTCATCTCTTCTTCCGTCAATACCCAATTTTCCATAGAGGAAAATACTTTTTGGAAGAGTGTTTCAGAAATCAAAAAATTTTATATCTCACTTTCATGTTCGTATCGAAAAAGAAAGGGCGAAAAAGAAACACGAATCTGTTCAGATTGGCAGATATTCTGTTTTACGGACTCCTTCAAGATTGAAATCATGCCTCCGGGATTCTCTTCTTTTCTTGAGATTTTGGAAACAAGAAGTGATTAAGTTCGAATGTGACATCAAGTTTACGTGAACTCAGCTTATTTTTTATCGAAGAATCCACTTATCTGGATCTGATGTAGAAAAGTACAATTATCGCTGTGATCGTGTAACGTTCCGTTGGCACCAACGCATTGGTAATACTAATCACCTTTAATAAAGTAGCTCTCAAAATGCCTCTCACCCACTGGTTTCAGAATTCAGGAGTACGACACGCGGGTCACAGGTCTTTGAATTAAATGGGTGATTTAATCAACAAAATTTATCACAAAACTTACCATACTTACTATCATAAAACGTTTCACGACAGAGGGAGACAGTTGTCCTCGCTCACAATGGAAGTTTTGAATGAATCAATTGGTGGCATAAAAGATTTAATGTTTCTTCAAGTCTGGGGCCAAGGATAGGATGAATTACAATCCGAAGCTTCAATATAGATGGAGAGACTTCGTAATGAGCTAACGATAATCCAATTCAAGTTTTTCACTCAATCTAGCTAACATGTCATGAATATGGCAGACTAGAAACCAACGATTGAATGATACAAGTATCATGGCTTAAATGGGAAGGCATGGGAGCCCATGGAAACAGGAAATCGATTGTTCTTATTCCATAAGGGATACTCTCCTACTCATCAACTCATGATTGCAGCTCTAATGTAGTGTTGACCACTGTTGAGGGCTGTTCTTTTATATCCTCTTGGATTTGCTCTCACTTTCCGGGCGCGCGGTAGCCACGCGAAGTGCCTGGCGTCCAAAAGTGGAATTACACGTTTTGTGGTGCCTTCACTGTGTGGACTCTCTACTCTCAGGACTACACGTGAAGGTTTAGCTATGCAAATATGAATAATGAATTTAGAAAACGAGAGGATGGGCACTACCCAAAATTCCCTCCGTGCGCAGTCGTTTACGTCTACATTCATTTTTGTGAAACTTGTGTAGCTAGATCTTGATCAACTTTCTATAGTTCTATTTACTACTGGATATTTATTTACTGGGCTTCGTCACAATCGAATATCCTGAAAGGAATGAATGAAAGCAGTCAATACAGATGTGTAGATCCTATAAAACTACAGAGAATGCGAATCAGTGATGATGGATGAAACTGGAATTCTATTATTTCTTGTCAATTTTGTTAGGAAACAAAATTAATTGTTCACTTCCGTACCTCAAAACGACGAAGATCAAATTTTTTAAAGCCGAAATGTTACGAAAAACAAATATTCTCATGTGTGTAAAGTACATAAGAAGAAATACGCAGTTTTTCGTGTACATTGTTCTTCTACTGTAGATTTCAATAATTTATACCAACTGACGAGAGTTTTCTTTTCTCTTTCATTCTTTTCTTTTACTTTTTCAAATGGAGAAACAAATGTGGAAGCAAAAATTCCCTACAAAAACCTTCCATCTCTGTAATTAATTTTTTCTTCTATGTTCATACCTATCCCCTTTTATTTTTTTTCATAAGTGTTGTTTGTGACGTTGACTTGTGAACAACAAGTACTTCCTGATGAAATACAAATAATTCGAACAATGTCGAATGGAAGAAGAGTTCATAGTCCAATTTATTCCATGTGATTATCAATCAACTTGGAGTATCTAGGAGAATTTAGAATTCACTTCATTCTTGGCGTGATGGTATTGGTTTGCTCACTTTGGAAAACTTTATATGAATTTCAATTACAGACATTATTGACCTGAGTGAAAAATCAATACTATCTAAATCTCTTGGAGTTAAAATTCAATTTTGGACAATGAAAGCAAGGTAAGTTTGGAAGGTGAACTCAATTCTTCAAAAGTGAGAATCTCCTCTCACCACCTCGTCAAAAAGTTCATTAATGAGATTAAATACAAACTTCGAAACGGTAAATCAACATCGAAAGATGCCCGAATCCATTAATAACCGGTCTCTCAAAGGTTTAAATGGATTTGCATGATCATTTTTCGTTGCAGAATTTCGTGTCAGTCAATGCAATGCTGTGGACATTATTAAGCAGGGCGATGAGTAATAATATTGGTGCTTCATAATATTGGTAGATCTAATCATGCTACATGACTGCATCTTTACTGATATTAATAGGGGAGTATTAATAACTTTTCGTTTGAGGTTTAAATGTGAATTATATCTTGTTACGGAAACCAAATACCGTAACGTACCAGGTGAATGCCTTTTCCAAAGTTACATCACTCTTATTATACGAAATTTAAAATATAAAAATGAAGACTTGTGACGAAATCGTTTTTTTCCGCATATATATTTATTCATTCAGTGTTTCATATAAATTCAATAAATAATTGATTGGACGTCCTTTCTGATGGATAAAATGAGTAGTTGAAATTCAATATTTTCATTATTCTTCATAAATGTCATAAATGTAGTGATATTAATATTCATTTACATTGAAGAATATACAATCAACACACCGTTTGTAGATATTTTTATTCCGGTAATTCTGAATCATAGTTCGAACTCTAGTCTGCATACCATAACTGCATCGTGAACTCACACAATGGATATCTGTTTTACGCGATAGAAAAGATGTTGTGGTGTGACCACCATAGACTTGTAATGCGATGTAAGGACAGTGCATGAGTTCATTCTCTATAGAATCAAATTGTATTTTTCTAACTTGATCAAAACAAGTCTGCTATATTGAAAATTAGTGAGAATCGTGACCACAAAAGCTGATGCCTTTATACCTGTTTTTAAAACCGTTTCCTAAAAACTGACTGGGTCTTTTAGTCAGTTCTTCTTTCTCAGTTCTCAGTTCTTAGTTTTGTCTTCAGAATGTCTTGGTTTCCTCTTCCTATACAGCCTTTGAGCTGTCAAATTTCAAATCTTGTCAACATTTCTTCAAATTCAGTCTTCTTCTATTGTTCATAGTTCAAGTTCTTCCAAGTGTTCAAATTCATCAAGTGTGTTACATTCGCGTACAAGTTCTATTCTACACAAGTGTTATTGGATTGACAGCTCGTAAGTGCTGCACAATTGTAATGTTTTGTAAGAATTAGAATGTTATTTATGTTATTTCACAAATTTTTAGTATTGATATTCAATTACCGATGGAAAAAATTGATCTCCAAGAGTTCATAAAAGATCATAAGAGTTGACTAAAAACAATCAAATTGAATACTTACAAGAAAAATTGATCTCCAAGAATCTTGTAAATTTCAATTGATTAGGGATTCTAATTGGATTAATTGACAATTGAGTGTCTGTGGGAAACATTGATTACCAAGAATTTCACAGATGTTTGATTGAGAATGAAACAATTGAATCTTATAAAATAGGAACAACATGTATTTGTCTGAAATATGGCTGATATTGAAGAAGAAACTGAATATTTGAAAGCCATTGTTAGATCAAAAGGAACACTTTTAATTCAGAATTAATTAGATTCTGGAATACATTATAATGTTTGAAAGAATAGTAAAATCTCTGATTGAAATTTGAAATTGTTGAAGCTGTCTGAAAATGAATTTCTCATGTCGATTTATCCAAATCATCAGTATAATAAATATGATATTTTTATTATAAATTGAATGTTCTTATCTAACATTGCTTGCTCAATTTCTCTGTTCCTTCCCGTCCTTTTCCATGACACAAAATAGGGGAACTTATATTTTAGGGTGCCAATATTCATATTAATTCGTATCTCATTGACTAATGTACATTTGAAAATTGTTAATAATACTTCAATAAGCCAGATCGTATTCAGAAATTCGAGTCGTCATAGAGGTGAGCACCATTTTTTATCCAAGTCCATGTTTCTTTAGATTCAGTTGAAAATAAAACAATATTCATCAACCCTCAGTCACCCCACGTATTTTCGTTGACCTTTCATTGTGCGTCGCAGGCTTTGTCGATGATCAAGAATGAACTTTGATTCCTAAACTTGATCCTCATTCTTATTCCAAATCGTACTTCATCATCGCCAAGAACGGGAGGTCAGATTTCAAAAACCTTTTGTTCCCCTCAGGGCCCCGTGGGATAACTGAGGATTAATACTCAAAATTCAGGAATGAATGAATTTCAAAAATATTATTTCAGACTGTTTAAATATTTCAAAAGAACATCATACATCAAGGTGGAATCAAAACATTGTCTGATGAATATTTGAGGACATCTCAAGGAACTTCTCTTTCACAAATTGTGTGCGTGCTTTTTCAACTTCCCTTCCACTGTTTTTTTTTTACTTTTCCATTCTACAGATAGATATTCCGCTTTGCTTTTGAGATGGGATTGTCTGGATGCTCAACACCACCCTCGTTCCTTTGATAGGGTTCCTCCGCGTGAATACCGGCTGAGTCGGATTGAATCCAATGTGTTCACATTTTCAATACAAGGGAAATTCCATTGTGTGAAACCAACTCCTTTATTTTTCTAACTATATTTCATGATCCATATTTTTTCTTCGAAAAATTATCATTCTCATCAGTGTTAATTTCCCCTACTGACCTTTCATAAGACTAATTTTTCTCTCCATTTCTCATAAGTTTTTGCATAGGCACGATGGGAAGAAGCAAACGACTCATTCTCATACTGTCAAATCTTCATGAGCCTGTTCAGTTGTCATATTTGACGGAAAGAGTGGATATATGAGTATTTATTTGAAGCTCACCTAGAGACGATCGGGCCAGCTAGAGAATGAAGAATACAGCAAATTATGCCGAACAACATTAGAAGGTTGAAGTAAATGGAATTAAAAAAGGAAAATACACTGGAAAAAATATTTAATTGTCATCTCTCCATGAAATATTCTTTTGTAGAAATTGGATATTGAATTAGATGTGAAAACTGATTACTTGTGGGGAATAAATTATTCATTTAGCAGACCAATTTATTTGGGGCAAGCATTCCATTATTTGATTCGATTAAATATTCAGTTAATCCTAAGAAATATTGTATGGAGAGAGGACGAATAAACTATTTATTTGGTTGGAAGACACTTTTTTTCAGTGTAGTGCAAGATTCTCGATTACCACTTTAATAATTCCATTTTTAGTGGAAGTGAAAGTAATGGACCATCTTTTTCAATATGAACTTCAAAGTATGCTGAAGTCAGTGAAGGTGACCTACACAGGGACTTAGACTCTACTACTGGAATTTTCCATTTATTCCATTCAAATTTTGGACAAAAAATGGAGTTAACCACTTTTCTTCCTTGTCCGAAAGAGTTATTGAAAAGGCGGCAACTATCAATCGTCCAGGGGCGACGTACGACCTAAATTCGGCCCTGTCCACGTATGATTGCGACATTTTTATTTGCAGCAATCCAATACTGTTGAATATCACTCCTTACTAATGAAAATTCTAGAATTCTCAATATTGTTAGCAGCTGTATATGGTTTTCACGGTTTCCTTGCTCACACCTTTTTTGTCATAATTTGATGAACGATAAATGAGTACTGAAAATATGCTTTCTTGAGAATTAGTCCAAATTTCTTCGCCCAGTGCATTTTATTGAAATTATGAATTCTAATTGTCTGAAAACTGAGAGATTTCAAATTGTTGCAATTTCAAAAAGGGGTGCACTATGGAAATGTCATTATTATCCCCAAATTTGGCTCCCTCCATTTCAGAACATGAGCAATTAACTATGAAAAAATTATTCCATCCCAGCGGTGGAATATGAAAATGTGATACGGATGGTGGGGGGTTATTTTTTGACACTGTATAAATACATCCGTGAAAAATCTCATAACTTTCAAAAGTTTATTCGTGCATTTCTATGCAATTTCACGTCCATTTCTTCGAAAGCAAGATCATTACTAGGAATGCAATCGGTATAAAATGTTATTCAATACAATTTCCATTCCGCTTATCATATTTGCTTGAATATCTCAATATCCTTTCTAGAGGTCGTTACATATTTGATTCTTTTTCCAAGTTGATTGTTCTCAACTCTCTAGAGAGTTCAAATATAAATGGTGAAAAGTACGGCTTTTCCCCTGCTTTCACTCGTTATTTTCTCTTTTTCGCCCATGTCACGTCCAGCATGTATTCTCTGTAAACTGATTCGCGACGTGAACTGGATAGTGCTTCTCCTCCACAGAAAGGTGTTATAGTGCTCAAGGTTTGGATTTAATAGAACCTCTCGTACGTACATGTACATGTCATACTGTCAATGATGATATTTTCAATTCATTCCTCTTTTCAACACCCTAGGTACGTTAAGGATACCAATTTCGTGTCTTAAAATTTCTTAGACAAGTTCCAGGTATATCGTGCAATGTGTTTAAATATCTTCTTATCGTCTGGAAATTATGTGAATAGGTTGCATGAGACGTCTTCAATTTTTTTGAAATATATATATATCTTGAAACATGAATTTTTTATTCATTTATCCCAGTCACCTGTGGCGAAAGGGATCGTTTTATATGAACACGAGTTCGGTTGAATTCATTTAATTCACAGAATTTGATTGATCTACCATGGATATCTCATTTCAATATAGGAATTCATCATTATAACAAGCTCCGCATTCTTTAACTTTCAGGAGGATATATGATATACTCTTGGAATCATCTTGAAATACTATTCGTAAATTTGAGTTGGAAATTACCATTCCACGTTCAATATTTATATATTATATGTATTTTCCTTCGGAGAAAACTTCGATCAAATATGATGGATGAAGTTTCTAAATATACCATTCTTATTGTATGTGCAGCCTTCTAGAAGTATGAATGAAAATTGTATGTGGTTTTCGAACTGTGAATGTCGTTTACTGCAATTATTTACTATTTTAACTGGGAATGAATGACATGATCACAATGATCGCATAATCAGTAATAATTCACTTTGTATTCAATCAGTGTTCGACTATTGTATTGGGTTGAGTCATAATTGAATATTAAATATCAACAATCAATATTTCAATAATACACTCTAGTCCTGTTCTTCAGTCAAGTTGAGGCCAAGTCTACCACAACCTCAAAACATAACGTCCATGAGTCGCAATGAGCTCCCATGAGAAAACTGATTTTGCTGAAATGAACAAATTCTATCAATACGAACATTAATATCTATAATTGAATGAATACGTCGGATTGGATTTTCACAATGCCTGTTTGATATGAAAGGATGAGAGATAGGAACAGGGACGAGAGGATGCAAAGGAAGAAGGAAGTATGAGTGCAGCATGGGTTCGTTCCAATACTGCAACACGTACACAGTGCAGGCAGTTTGGAAACTAATCAGCGTGGTACGCAGATTGAACAAGTTTTCGAATTTGCAGACGCAAACTCATCGATTACATCGTGCCACCAGTCGTATTATTTGACCTGTAACGTGTGTACGTAACGAATATTAACAAAAAGACAGTGTACATCTTCATATGCCGTCATATATCAATTAATCAGTTCTATTTCCATATTCCTCCCGCATCCTATCCTATACAATGGAATAGGACCAAATATTTTGATATAGTGTATAGAAGGAACGATACCAAATTCGATTCCTATGAGAGATTCGATCCGCGACATATTCCAGAATGTAATCATATTTACCGATAAGGTGATGGAACTCATTAAAACAACGACGAAGTGACTCATGAATCAATTGAATTAGATACTAGAACTTTACTCAAAGTACTCAAACACAATTTAAGGTGCCTCAACTATCGCTGGTACAAAATGAGGTCCGGCTGTTTGTTTTTTTTTCTTTTTCTAAAATTATCTTTCATTATTTCAAGTGTCAATACAGTTCACGGGATCCTCACAATTAATGTTTTGACGGAGTTCATGCGTTGAATATGAAGATGTATCCCCACATAGCACAAATGTCTCAGCAATATCTTCGAAATGTTTTGCAATATTTTTGAGACATCGTAGTATTGCTATAGAATATTCTGAAGACATTACACGGAGAAAAATATATGAGACTGATTACTATTCACTCTAGTTTTCATCGCGGCTTTAGGATAGGAAGTGAGTGATAACTCGCAATTTAGTAATCATCACGATGTTAACCTATCCTCAAGTAGAATAGTCTAGTCATTCACTAGTTTTGAACGCTTGCACTAGCGAAAAACTATCCAACTCAATAAATACTCAAGAGACACTCACCAGTCTCTAGTTTTTCGTTAGTGTAGGCGTTACAAACTCGTGCCTGACTAGACCATTTCTACTAAGGTTGATTCTATGGTGACGTGAACAGGTTACCGCACTCACTCCGATTCTGAATGGGACTCGTTAAAATTTTGAGATATCTGTCACCAAATTACTACACAGCGAAAAATTTTGTGTCACAGGAGGTCCACCCAGTCGTATTTTTGTGTTGATTTGATACATTTTTTGTGTTAATATTTAACAGGAATTGCGAGTGGACCTCCTGGAACATACACGTGTGTTTAAAATACACAAAATTTTTCACTGTGTATTCTTCATAGTACCCATTACCGTATACTTTCCTCCGAGTACTTAAACAATTGTGCTATGTGGAGCGGAACTTCAGATAGCACGAGTTCTTAAAAGAGCTCATGATGAATGCAATGTGCTCATGAAGAATTCTCTTAGAACTCTTGTGCCATCTGGGAACGTCTCACGGATTAGTAAAAATCTTTTCTAAATTTTAACACACGTTTTTGTAGTATGAATGAGAGTCGTTGGATGTTTTTTCCATAAGACGACAACATTAGATTTGTATACTCAACACTTTTTCCTCACGAAGTTTCTGATTAATTCCATCCAATTACATCAATTGAACACAATTTATACCTTTTAAAAATATCTCATTAGAATATTGTTCACTCTCAAATTATAATGAAGGAGACATTTCAAATGAAAACAGAACGCGCTTCTGAGCGTGTAACAATCATGATATACGCTCTAATTATTCCAATTAACGCTCTCAGCACTGTTCACTCAACTTTGGATTTACGGTCACTTCACTTCACATGTAAGGTAAGCTTATGTACGTCCACGCTCTACTTTCTCACCATTAATGTGTCGATTCTTGAGCGGCGGTTTGAGTATTTCAAAGAGTCACATAGTTTCTTCACCCAACTTGATGAATGATTTATGTAATATCATTATTATCTTGAATACTTCTGGAATATCTAGAATTCTTTGAAAACTGTTCGATTAACGAGGTAAAAATGATGATGTCATGCTACATATTCTGCTTAATAATGAATGGTTGATTTTTCCAATACCAAAAATCAGATGTCGTTGGAGATTGAATCATTAATTCAAATAAATTTGTAATTAAACCACAATCTTATAAAAGACATCATTCCAATAGCATATTTTATTCAAAATCATAAATTTTAACACGAGATATCAATGTTGAATGAAATCTCTTCACATTCAGTTCGAACTTCATTCTAATGAATGATTCCAACTTCTCTGATAGACGGCAAAAAATGTTGGGATGAACTCCATGAAAAATTTCCAGGAAAAACGATCGATATCACAAAATTTTTCTATGACATACGTCACAAAACCAATTTTTCCACGAGGAATGATATCATGATATCACGGCCTGCTGATACACCGAGAGGTCTTCGTGTCAAAGGCCGCGGAAGTAATTAACGCGAAATTCTAGTTTTCGAACTTTCAACCCTGCGCTCTCTCGTATGTATAGGTATGTAGACACATATATTGTAAGAATCTTTGAGTTTACGCCACTGTTTGGTGAAACGAGATTTTTCATTTGTGTGACTTACATTACGAGAGTAAAGCAAACAGTATTACAAAAAATATCATAGCGTTAGAGATTGTCAATTTTTTTAGATAGTGACAATCTTTGATAACACCTAATTGATTCAGCACTCTGGCCATGTTGCAGATTTATTAAAACTTAGTGTAGCAGATTAAAAGAATTTACAACTTGTGAATTGAATTTTAATGAAAGCAATGAGGCGTGTCGGTGAAACTGTCACGTAGTTCATTTATGTATGCATGACTTGAGATGATGTGAGCCACAGAACGAGCAAGTTTATATTGGAATATCTTGTTGCGTGGAACTAATATGATATATGCATATTCAAGACAAAGGAAGTGTGCATTGATATATAAATTTTCCCTGCATTACGCAACTTGAGACGGTAATTTGGTATTCTCTTAAGTAAGAATTCATTTATGAAGGAAGTTAAGTCTAAGAATGTACATTAATTTAATTATAGAATTATGTATCAACATTTTCTTTGATATGTACAGAAATTGTAATATAGGTAATGAATGTGCAACAAAAATCAATTCTCGAACTCTAAATTTCAGAGCGGGATCAATGGTAACCAAATTTTAACAATCCTTCTGTGTAGGATCTTAAAAAAATTTTGAAAAGATCTTCAGATTCGTGATTAGGTTGAGAACATTTTCCTCACGATATCCAATGACTTTGAATTTCTTGATTAATAATAGGTCATCAGATTTTTTGTTCCTATAATCTCATTTCCATTCCAGTTATTGAGAACTTCAGTGCAATATATACACGAGAAGAATATTATCTTATAAATTACGATGTGAGAATTGTAGCGGAAGACTATGTTTGCAGAATTAGTCTTTTCAAAATGTAACATCGTGAATTGAGCTGTTTTTTTTTAAGTCATGTCGAATATTACGATGTTAATTCCTGAAAAAGGAGGTTATAACAGCAATATGTGTCTCTAATATCCGACGATTCCTGCTTTTTCAAGTAAATGGTCCTATGCTATGATTTGAACTTCGTAATTTAAAGGATAATATTTTCTCCGTGTATAATTTCTGTTCTCCCGTGTGCAATTGAGGCCAGGTTCCTCCAAAAAACGTATTTTTTTTCAACACATTTTATTTATAGCACAAAGAATATTTCAGAATCAAACTTTTTACAGGCAAAAGTACATATATTAAACTACTTGAGAAAATTTCTGTTTTCTTTCAAACGGTGACTCTGAAAATGTCTGCTCAAATTCGTCCGATTTTTTAGCGTGTGTCATCATTTTTTGGGAACGAATCATCTGAATGTAAAAAACAAAATGGTTTTATGTTCTGTATCGAAATAGCTATGGTCGGCACACTTAGAGAAATCGCTTAGTTGCGTGAGCAAAAATATTTTAGTTAATAATCTTTGAGTTGATTTGAATAAATCTTTATTTGATATGAATTAAAATTTGTTTGCGGCAGCAAAAACAATGATTTGACGTCTATTCATTTTTAATCAAAAAATTCAGTTAATAGTAGCATGAGTAATTTATTTGTGACAACTAACAATTCAAGTTCCTCAGCAAATAGAATCTGATTACGCATGCGCTGACTACCATTTCATCATTTTCAATTGTTTCACCGGCATTTCCACCCATGTCCATTTTTCAACGACACGCTTGCAATCGCGTGCAACGGCGATACGGAATTTTGGATTTCATTTTTGAAAGAATAGATTACTCCATAGCAAAAGTTTTCAGTTTCATTGGTTCAAAGGTTTTTGGAACGTTTTGTCTGAAGAATATTCGTACAAAATCTTTTCTCATGCAGTGAAATTGTGCTCGGAAATTAGAAGGTTTTAAAAACGTCAGATCTCTCAAAAATCATATCTCGGCCAAGAATCGAAGAACATCACTATGTATTGTCAATCAACGTTGTCATGCTTAGCCTAAGCGGTTGCCCAACGTCAGCGTTGGCGAAATTTCTCCCAACATTTTACTCAATCATAGAATTACTAAATAGTACAGGTGTTATTTACAGAGGGGAGTTGATTATAAACTTGAAGTTCAACATCATAGACATCAGAATACAATTTCATATAATTGAAATATCTCTATCTCCAACTTGAGGTTGGAGGGATGTGATCTCAACATACACTTTGATTACGGTTCACGGATTCATCTTCGTGAATCTGGAGAAGAAGGAAACTTTTTAGTTGTGTTCAACGATTCTACGATTGATCCCAAGAGTGAGAGATGTATATCTCTATTAAAACTCGAATAGATACTTCAATTACCAATGTGAAAAAACTTTCTACGATTCTCTGATGCATCATGACATAGAAAAGTAAGGCAATCGAATTTTCGAATTCACAAACTCTACAATTACAATACAGAATTCAAAATGATAAAACTGGAAATTGAACTGCAACGATATTTAACAACCTTTGAGTTTCATCCATGTGTGATGCATTGAAATGTTCACTGATGGATACACGGAGAAAAAAGATTTTTCAATGGATGGCGATGATCATTATTTTGCCTAGGATTGAAACCAATTTTCGAAAAATACGCAATGAGTGCTTGTGATGATGGGAATGAATAATAGAAAAATAGCAAGAGGTACTAATGTGTATAGTAATGGAGCATTGTGTACTGTGGAGCATTTAGTGACAAACGTAGTAATCGATGTTCCCCTCATTCATTACAAAAACGTCATGAAATTGAATATGGACGTTATATTGCCTGGCGTGGAGAGTGATCCATTCATAATATTTCAAGGTAATGATTGCCCAGTAATGTGTAGAGTAGATTCCGATACAAGAAAACAGAATATGAATCATTGCACGGTGTGGAATGGTTCATAACATTTCGAAGTAATGATTCTCAAGCATTGTATGCCGTACATCACCAAGATTTCATATTCATCAAGTAAATTGCTGAGGTGTGAGCACGAATCTACGAAAGATTCATAAACTTTCAGAAAGTTGGAAATTTCAAGCGTGCAGTATAGCTAAGTCGGTATAAGCGCTATTTTGGTTAGGTTGAGTTGGTTAGGTAGGTAGTTTCGAATCCTCATTCCTGAGAAAAAATGTCCTTCTATCACAGCCTTCCATTCGGATCAATGGGACGAAAAATCGTCGTGAAAGTATGAATTCCAAAGAAATTCATTTTTTTAGCGTAGAACTTAAGGATAATTCACGGCATATTTTTTTTTGAATGATTGTATTGATCACTAAGTTTTGTGAGGAATGGTGAGTATATTTATTTGATTCATATTATAACAGAAACTACCGGAGCAAGCGTTATATCAGCACTCACAAGGCTTTTACAAGCTCCCCGCTGTCACTAGACTGTTTCTAGCCCTTGGCTAGATTCTCGTGAGGGCCTAAACGGTTCCCTGAAGATAGCCCTGGTAAGAAAACTGAATAGGAAACCAGATGAAACCGGATAGTATTCCGGATGATAATCCAACTCAAACCCGGATGAAATTTCTGGGATTCCATCCGAGTGTATCTCGGCGAGTATACGGGTTTCGCAGTGATTCTTCATCCGGTTCCATTCGTATCCTATCCGGGTTTTGGGACAAGATATTTTTTGGAATCCCAAATAAAACCCGAACAAACAGACGAGTTAATTCTATCCAAATTTCGTGTAGGATTTCGAAAAATATTCAGTATTAAAATCCGAATAGGGTTCGGATGAAACCGGATAGAGAATCACCGCAAAAACCGTATACGCACCCGGATACATCCAGATGGAATCCCGGAGATTTCATCCGGCTTTTTTCACCAGGGAGGAACTATTACTCCTCCCCGAATAAGGAACTGCAGATAAAAAAGGTCAGTTGTTTCCAATTTGCCAACTTTTCTTAGCAATGATCCCTCTTATTCTGACACAGTAAAAATTTTATAGCAGATATTAGCATATTTATATTGTACTTTTGGGATATATTTGATTATGTCGCTACGAACCACAAGTATACGAGCATTCACCATACCCTCTCGTGAGGATGTAGATAAATATGTTACAATTCAAAATAAATATAATTCTGAGCCTCATAATAAAGTATATCACACGAGTACCATAAAAATATAGTAATATTTGATATCAACTTTTTTCTGTGTAGTCATCATTCACTGTTCTTTTTTGTCCGTGTATTTGATGAGGCTTCATGAGGTAACGTTAATCATAAAATCTAATTATGGAATATAAACTAATAAGAATATATAATTGTTGAATCTTCCCAAGAGACATCGCAGCAGTAAAATTCTTGCATAATGGAGACTTTTCCCCCAATTTTTGAAAGATTTACCAACCAAAGAGTAGAATAAATCTTCAAAATAAAGAAAATATCCTCTATTTTTGATGAAACAAAAAATTCATCTATGATCAGGGAATTGAATGTATCACCGAAGTGAAAGAAAATTCTCTATATTTTCTGAACTCTAATTTCAATAGACCCAAGTAACACTGATAAATTGAGATTCATATTATATATATATATATATGTTTGTACAAATTGTGGGACTGCAGATAATATCTACATTAACTTCCGTTCCATTTGTATGTTCTCTCCACGCTTACAAGACATTTGTGTTACTTCAGTCTTGACAACTTAGTAAGGTTTAAATCGAATTCCTCTAACAGCATACTTAGGAATTATGTCATTATCCAGATACTAAATGATAGGAACTCTTCCAGAACATTACAAAAGATATCTTTTGTAGACCTCCATGGAAGATTCTCCAAAGTTTTCTGAAGATTTCTTCTAGTGTTCTCAAAAATATCGTTCATAAGATCTGTTAGAATTATCCAAAAGCGTAATTCTAAAATTCTCATATGCTTCAGTAATAAATATCACTCGAAACATTGTCTTTACTGGAATTATCATCATGATCATTTCGATAATTTCTCGAATAACGGAGTACTTCTAAAGAATTCCTATCATATCTTCATATTATTCTTCAGTGGTTCCCGTTACTCCATCTCTGAATATTCAATGAATTTCATGAATTCATTATAATCTACCAGTACTGGTAAATTCAGAGGGAATCTCGTCATGAATGCGAATTCCTTCGTAATCTTAGTCGACATTACACAAATCGATCACATAAAAAAAAGAAATCTACATCTCATCAATGAAATGAGAAAACAGTGAACTTTGCCACCAATAATAACTTGGAGTCCCCTCACAAAGTGACACACAACTTTTCTTTCATCGTTTAACATGATTTTTACATCTCTCCGAAACACCCTTGTTCTCCTTTTCCCTCACTCCTCACACGTTGTTTGCTGTAGATACCACCACTATTGCGACCCATTTGTGAGAAGAAAATTGTCAGTTCTATTCGAACGTAAAATTCAATCTCGCTTCCCTTCCATTTGTAAATTAGTCCAAGCTGAATCTTCTCTTTCTCCCTTTCGGCTATCCCATTCCGATGAATTCTCAATCCTCCAATCTCGGCCTGCCTTATCTTATTTTTAAATCTCGTATGGTCCGTTTATCACTTGCTTGAGACTTTCAACGTGATTCTCATGTTTTTTCATACATACGATTTGAAATAAAACAGCATTCTCGTGACTATTACCAAATGTCGTTGGAAAAACGTATACTATACTTACAAACCTCACAACCAGCTGATGACCGATTGGAATTGTTTTCACAGAGCACTTGATGTTAAGGGAAAATAATTTCCAATACAGTGACTCCCTCTTCTCTTCCCACGGAGGTGACGATTCCGTAAATTCAACAAAATAATCCTGTTTTTTGGCAGTTACTTGCCAGAGCAAGCAAGAACGATATTTTCCCTTTTTTCGAGGGAAAAGTCTATGAATATCGAAAAGAGATAGATTGTAACGCATAATGGTATAGTGAATTTGGGGATGTAAGTCTCTCCTCTCGGAGAAGAATATGAAAAGTCTCAGGGAGAAAACGTTTTCATGAGGGTATTAGAAATTACAGCAATCTTGAAGGAATCTGATTGCATACTTGTCTGGTAGAAAGCTTGCGAAAATACTGGAGTCATTTGGGAGAGATCTTGACAGAACTCTTTAAAAAAAGTATTGTGAGAGAAATGAACCAGCAATAATGTGATGTTTCCTTTGTCAACTAGCACGTTGGCAATCTCAACTACCGCTAATTGAATAATTATCCCTCAGAACTATAAAATCAAAACAAAGCGGGTTAATTTCGATGATTTTTTTTATTATAAAGTCCAATGTTCTGGGAGAATTGATCGAAAATGTATTTTATACAAAATACATCCTTAAAACTAAATATAATACGAACGATGATAAAATCAATCTCTCACAGAAAGCGTTGTACATTAAAATGTGAGGTCCTAACAGACAGAACGAGTAAATCGTCTAACGGAAACGTTATGTTACATAACAGGCAAAATACAATCATAAATCTAATCCTAAAGTCAGGATGTTTCTAGAGGTTGATCAGGTGTTTTCTCATTGCTTCATAATGAATTAATCCTCCATTCAATATTCCAGTGGAATTTTTCCCGGAACACTTACGTCTCTGAGGTCTAAGAAAGAAGGTTCTCCCGGGAATTCAATACTCTTCCAGTACTTCTCAGATCAGTTTAGAATATAATTTCAGATTCTTACTATTGGCTGTAAGGAGGTGACCCTAGCCAAAATTTTCAGGCGCCTAACGAGTATTTCATCTTCACCTTTGTACGCTTGCACAGTGCCTCTAATCGGATCGAGAAGGTAGTCCTCATTCCCGATTACCCCTTCCCTCACCAGCATTGATTCTTTGTGTAGTGTGGTGGGCAGCGTTTCCATTAGGCGCCATTTGATTCTTGATTTTGTGCAGTGTTTATTTTCGTAATGTGGAAAAGATACCTAAAAAATGGTTGCTAGCCGGATATTTGACATGTTGAGGAAAACATCGATATGATGATGATGATGTTGGCGGTGCTTATCAAGTTTTGTATCGATTGTTTACAGTATTTTTCTACCAAACCACATGCCCGAAAATCATTATCACCCATCAATATAAGTTACAATACACATACAAATCTATTTCATTCATTAAAAATGTGAAAAAACAATGCTGTATATCAATATTCGATAAAGAAGCATTCGAAGAGGATACTGAGGCGTGGCAGCAGCAATATTATTTATTACAAATTACGGGCAAATAAATACTTCCCACTCACCACAAATATCGTAGTAATATTACTGTAATATTGCTGCGATGTTTGTGCTGGGTGGGTTCAATTCAATCGAAATATCGTTTTGTACAGCACTTCTCTGATTCAGGTAGAAGTGCTGTGCACCCTGAAAAAAATCAATATCAAAATGAGAGTCTCCCTTTTATTTTGATGCAACTTTTCCTCTAATATATGGTATCGAAAATATTCCTCTCCATTTGGAAGGATTAGTCCTTGGATGGAAGAATTTTCATTTGTTCGAAATCGTAGAGGGATATTCTGAATTGGAGAAGAAAGCAAAAGTGAAATATATTTCAAAATTCATCATTCGGATTTCTATAGTGTATTCTGCAACCGCAATGCAATAATTTACCGTTTGAAAAAAATTTTTTGTAAGCTTAGTTTTTGAGCTATGAGCATTTTTAGATTTTTTTCAAATCCGAATAACTCAACAGCATTGTAGTCTGAATTCTTGACCCTAGCATCATTCTATTAGTTGGAAAACGCAGAATCTCTGGAAAAAAATTCAATTATCCTATCATCCTTTGTTTCGGAGCTACAGTGATTCGAAATTTTTTGGCTTTAAGCCAATCAGCACTAAGTAACTGTAAATTACTATAGTTCCGGAACAAAAAATGATAGGATAATTGAATTTTTTTCAGAGATCCAGCGTTTTCCAACTGAGAGAATGATTTTAGGGTCAAGAATGTAGAGCACGATGCTGTTAAGTTATTTGGATTTGAAAAAAATCTACACGGAAAAAATAATTCAGCTGCATCAGCTAAGTAGCTAGCACGGACATGGACAGCCATTAAATTAGCTGTTACAGCAAACAAATTTGCATTTGTAGTTAATTTATTTGCGGTAACAGCTAAAATTTAGCTGCAGGAGTTAATTCAATAGCTGTCCGAGTCCGTGCTAGCTACTTAACTGCTGCAGCTAAATTATTTTTTCCGTGTAAAAATCCTCATAACTCGAAAATTAAGCCTCCAAAAAATTTTTCCAAACGTGAAAGTATTGCATTTTGGCCGCAGAATACACCACAGAAATCCGAATGATGAATTCTGAAACACCCAGTAAAATAATCTATATATCATTTTTTCACATGGACAAGCTCACCATGAGCTTTAACACGCATTCAACAAGATCCTCCAGCAGTTCTCTTTAAATGTTAATCAAAAATAATGCTGCCATAAATATGGAGAGTCCCAAAATATCTTTGATTTCCTCCCCCGATAAAATATCTTCGTGCACCATATTTGCAATTCGCAAAAGTTAAGAAGCCTTATCTACCGTTGGACCGATATAGGTTTAAATTACCAGCATCCTCCCGAGTTGAGACATTGTCATGGATTGATGTATGCGATAAATAAAAGAAAGGAGAACAAGGAATGTACTTTTCGACGTTGATTGATTACATGACACATGATTTGATTGATACTGACTGAATATATATAATCACTAACTATGGAAGGCCCATTTCCATCAATCCTCTGTGTATCAAAAGCTCTATACATCATTGTAAATATTATCGTATTTCAAAATTGATATTGTTTTTTTCTGGAAAAAATTCGATTGATGCAGTTTGAGGAGTTGAGTGGATAGCAATGATAAAATAGTTGATGATATAACACTAAGAAATTCATGCTTGTTACTAATATTGTGTTTCAATTGAACAAATACAATATATCCCTTCATTCTCAGTCAAGATTCAAACCCCGATGATATTATGAGGGAATCATATTATTCGATGGTACCTACACATTTTCGCAACTTTGATGAGAAGTTGCGATTTGATGATCCAAGCTGTTCTTGACGGAATAATAAATGTAATAATTCATATCAAGCACACCTCTATTAGGATTGAATCTGAATTCATCGGTCCATTATTAACCATTCATAAGTATCCATCTATGCAATTATCATTTTTATTATAGCAGATTACTAAACTTCGAATATAATTGTGGATTTAGCGTCGATGGAGACTTGATCATCGTACCTCCTTGTGAAGTCTTCTATTCTAACAAGTCTTTATGAGTTCCAAAATATCTCTGAAATTCTTGTGACGAAACTTTCTATAATTGTAGAAGTTATCTGAAGATGCGTGAACATTAAGAAATATTCATTGAAGATCTTCGAACATCAGAAAAATTTTGAGAGATTATAATTACGTCTGTAATTAAGTACCGGAATCTTGAAAATCGAGTTACAGATATTATTCATGAGTACAAATGAACCTCAATACAACGGAACGTCACTCGTTTATTAGATTGTTAAAATGACAGAAATTTCAACAGGCATAAAATTTATTCGTCAATCAATGGACAGAAGGTTCATTTTTTCTCATCAACGTCACGACATGTATTGATTAACGAACGTTGTGTATACACTGGAAATTAATTTCCAATATTAAAAGCCACCAGGCACAACTTCAAAGCCTGTTTATTCGTTAGGCGAGAATTCTAGTATTGCACTTTGTAGCGGACAAATTATTCTCTCCCAGTATTTCCCCGGCATTGGTCAAAAGACTTCATTTCTGGACTCATATTTGCCGACCTAAATAAATATGCTCATTCCATCATCACTTTGAACTGACATACGAGAATTTTCCTGGAATCTTCATGTTCGCGAGCAAAGAATATATGTATGTTAATTTCCATTGTGACATATTTGTATCACGGAACATGTTATTTTCAAGTTTTCATCATTCCTCTGTTATCGCTAACGAAGAGATTTCATAATCGAGTTGAAAAACGAGTTCTCGGTGAATTAATTCATCGCATAAGATCTTATAAAGTCACGGTATTGGGAATCATACGTGAAACAAAAGAAACCCTCCATCCACACATCCCTGTAGATGTATGAAATTCAATGTGCATAATGTGATGCTAGAACAGCAGTTCTACGAACCGGCCTCATTGAAATAACAATGGTGAGTGGTGAATTCTATTTGGCATTCGCAAACACCTACACGCCTCTTACAGTGTGGTCTCGACAGTCGTCATCATTATTGAGGTGCCTCATTTCAATCAGAATCCATGGTACGCATTATTCCTGCACCATTTGATCAGCATAACGGTGAATGCGGTTTTGTGCAGACGAGCTGTGAATACGATTTAACGGATCGAATAGTGAATACACTCCTTACTCTCTTCTACTTTGTATTATATGTGCATAGAATCTGTGATATGAATTCAAATTCAACCAAGAGTTTACAAAATCATATGTTCTTTGCACGGGGTATTGAATTATCTCGATTATTCTTTACAACGTGAAATATATTACAGTTCTATTCAGTCTTTGTAAATTGCGTGGAGGGGGAGAATGCCACCTGGGATGATGCAATTCTAAATACGATATCAACCAAATGTGGTTTCTCGCGGAAGAAGTTGAATCATAAAACGATGTATCATGAAACGGATTTATGGGAAATCCTTTCATGTCATTGAATTTACAGCTAGAGCAATTCATTTTCATCAATTTAATATTTCATATTGAATTAATGAGTTTCGTGAAACATAAACTAAGCATTCAATGATATATTACATGAACATATTATGGATGAACAAACTGTTTAAACGCGACATCTCAATTGGAATTTAGTGAAGCTTTTATAAAATAAAAAAGATTCTAATAAGATCGATTGTCACTAATTTCCCGCCGAAAATCAAACTGTTTGCATATCAGGCGAGTTTCTAACTGAGTTTCTACACTCAGAACAGAGGACCCTTGAAAAATATTACAGTTCACGACCCCTTGAAGTGATTCATGTTCTCAGTACAATGAATTCATTGATAAAATCTAAAACTTTACAAAGTGTAATGTCACTGTTCCAGAATCTTCATAGTTCACTACGGTGAGTAACGATTTCTTTGAATGTCGTCACTGAATAAAAATTTTATGAGTTATCCTGGTAAAAATTCAAAAGTGCAGGAAGCGGGTGTTGAAACAAATGAAGCGTAAAAAAGTCTCAATTCCTTCCCAAATTACGTCTAGGTGACTTTATTATGCTGAGATGACTCATAACTTACGGTTTCGTCGCGCTTCCACGCTTCATTTTCACCAGAGTATGAATAACAATGCACTTCGGGAATAATTCTGCTCTTCCTGCATTTAATTATTCCCAATCTGGAATGCAGTCACATTTCTTAATGAACACACTGTGGAAACTTTTTCATGGTAAACTCCACATACATGGACAGGAAATTTTCTATAAATATCCGAAAACAGTCTATAAGTTCACATTAAAAATCTCATGAAAACAATAATCTCCACATGCTTTTATATGAAAATTCCTATACATGTACAGGAAGTTCCTTTTCCCATACGTATTTGGGAAATTTTTCTTACATAGGTAGGGAAAAATTCCGCATATTTTCAACAGTTCAGTATCATAAGAATATATACGAGGTGTGTTCAAAAAGTAACGAGAATTTTTTAATTTCGCGAGTTTGGAGAGTCCGCCTGTATGAAATTTTTCTTTATTATGTTGGTACACATGCCCCTGAAGTACGATAAAATTTTCAGCAATATTCATTGCTTACTTTTTAAGTGGCAGCCGCTAACGTTAGACGTGTTTTTCGAGCTCGGCGATTTTCGTTTGTGAAAAACAATGGATCAAAGAATTTGTATTCAATTTTGCGTAAAAAATGAAATAAAGTGTAGTGAAGTTTGTAAAATGTTAACAAAGGCATATGGTGAGTCTGCTATGAGTAAAGCGAGGATTTACGAGTGGTATGAGCGTTTCCAAAATGGCCGCGAAAACGTTGAAGATGACGAACGACCCGGACGCCCAAGCACATCAACAACCGATGAAAACGTGAAAAAAGTGAAAGAAATGGTTATGAACGATCGCCGAATCACAATCAGAGAAGTCGCTGATGATGTTGGCATATCAGTCGAAAAGCAATCCCAAAAAAACGCCCGGATTTGTGGCAAAACAATTCATGGCTTTTGCACTACTATAATGCACCTGCTCACACTTCATTGCTTGTTCGTGAATTTTTGGTCAAAAACAAAACTGTAACGATGCCTCAGCCTCCATATTCGCCAGATATGGCTCCATGTGACTTTTTTCTATTTCCAAAAATGAAGAGAACATTAAAAGGCCGTCGTTTAACAAGCATAGATGACATTAAAAGCGAATCGCTGAAAGAGCTGAAAGCTATTACAAAGATCGAGTTTCAAAAATGTTTCGAGGATTGGAAAAAGCGTTGGCACAAGTGTATTATATCCAAGGGGGATTATTTTGGAAGGGACAAAATAGATATTGATGAATAAATAAATATTTTTTTCATAAAACGAAAATTCTCGTTATTTTTTGAACACACCTCGTAAGTCATCAGACCTTCCACGCCCGCACGCAGTTTGTGAATTTTTGACGCCCTCATTTTTGCTACACCTCCTAGTAATAATAGTGACACTTTTCCTCATTCTATTAACTCAGTAGGTATGCGGTATCTTCTGACACGTTTAGTTTTCCTTCTTAAATATCTTTCATCCGAATGAAATTCAAGACTTCCCCCCTCGTTCACATATATGCAATGTATGCCCTGGTTAAAGAAATCCATGGAGCCCGACGAATTGAAATTCTATGGGATCTGTTCAGAGCGTGCTGCAAGATTCAGCCAGATTTGGCAAGACTCGATGAGAATCACATTAAAAAAAATACACTCATCTGATTGAATCTCATTGAAAATGGTTCAATAAGATTTTGTCAGAACATTGTGCAAGATTCAATGGGATTTGGCGAAAATCAATGGGTTCAACTGGGTGATCTCAATGAAGGAGAACGGAAACATAAATACGACGCATCCGTTGATCGATTAATTCTTTTACCTCTGTTGAATATATTTTTTCTCGAATTACATGCAACATTACAACAAGTTCATATCAGTAGTCGAACAGACGGCAGAAAACCGAATGAAATACCTTCGAGTATCAGCAGAATACTCGAAAAAGTCAGACACACTAGACGTGTGGTGAAGTCACGAAGGGAGAGGCAAAAAATATCAAATAGAGTTATCGATTTGTTCCTAATACAAGAAAATTTGTTATCGCTCTCGTGACACGGAACCTCCTCGAACTTGGTCCACGATAAATTTCGACTCTTTCATGGAACAACGCATTCATTTTGTAGTTCGACTGGGATTGTCCTATTCATTCACCGACCCTTGTTCTCCCATTTCCCTTTCCTCATTTTTCTTCGTTACCTGAAGCTGTTGCGACTTAGCGCGAAAAAAAATGCAAGTCTAAAATCAAATCATAAGGGATATTGATACTGAAATAATATTCGATAATGCGTGAAATCAATTTCAGAGTTGAAGTTTTAATCGTTAATTGAAAAGAATCGATAGACGAAAGTTGGCACATCTGAAGATGTGAAGGATCTTCATTTTTTAATACCATCTTCAAACATGTGTCCTATCTGAAATCTTGAACTTTGAAATGAGTTGAAATTTGATTTCAAGAATCATCCACACGTTAATGATACATATTGATCCATCTGATCTCTTCAAAAAAATTGCAGAAATCAATTTGACAGTATAAAAATATGAGTACTAGTATGTTTGTATTTTATGACAATATTATAATTCTGTATAATGAATCACATTTGATCGCGTTGAAAGTATCCATTCTTGACACAATCTGTTGACCTGATTCTTGAAGAATGATCATTCATGCAACGTGAAATATGCTCAGGAGTATACAACTGTGGAACAGATACCTTTCTTTCAGAATAATCATAGATCCAATTTTGAATATTGGTTCATATTCCTTTTCTACCTATAGTTGCCGTTGACAAACGAACAAATCTTCACGGTTAATCATTCTTTCTATTCACCTTTGTGAAGGGGAACATCATCTATAAATCTTCCCGATGGTCTTCTCCGTGTACAAGTTAGAAGGACTGATACAGTAACGATGATAATGTTGAATTAATGTAAAATTAATGTAGACCAATTCATCGAAATTTTAGATCTCTATCGTGAATCTACAAAGAGATTCAATTACAGCGTTGAAGCATGAGTCGAATATTTCGCTAGCACGCAAACTTCAATTATTATACCCTTGCAAAATGTTTGATATTCTGAGAGCATAAATTATGAGTTGTTCAGGAATGAAATTAAATTTCACATCAAACAGTGAACCCATGCTGCTTGGAAACATTATTTGCGCAGAGTCAGATGAATTTTCCTTAGCAGAATATTTGTGAATCAATTTTGTACGAAGTAGATGAGATCGTATGTACGTGTGAATATAAATAACTTATGATTAGAAGTTTGAAATTTGATTATTCGTATCTTGACGTCGTGATTAACTATTATTATCCAGGCAACTTATTCAAATTTCAAGGCTAATTATTGATGCTTCGAATCAAACACGTTGAAATTGAATGGAATATAGTCAGACACGAAATTACAAAGAGTATGGAAAAAATAATTAGGACCAAATCACAATGATGCATGTTGTTTTGTGATACTTCTTTGAACAATAATGTCTCCGTTTCCACAGAATATTCCTATTGTTGGTTTTTGCACGAAGGAAATGAGGCTGGAAAATATAATCATTTTCAAAAAAATTTGAAAATATTTTGTAGTTTTTCAGTGAACATGAGATGATTTAGATTTTTGTTGAATTTTACTCATGAGGGATGAAAAATTAATAATGCGCGATGAAAGTTTGAGAGAGAAAAATGAACCTTCCGAAAGTTGAGCATGGAATTCTATTATTTACTTTCTGAAATCCATAAATTTCTTCAAAGTGAATAGTCTTGTTGAAGGAAATTCCATATAAATGCGAATCATTATTAAAAAACTAACAAATATTGTCAGATTCTTTCGGAAATCATTTTATATCCGAGCTGTGCCATTCTCTGTGTATTGAAAGAAAAAACAGAGAAATGAGAATAGCATCCCCTATCGCATTATAGTCAACACCATATATTTTCTTGATACTGTGATTCGTTGAAATTTCAAGCCTCCATGTTGGGATCAGCATGTTATTCTTCTATGGTGTCACACAAAGGACAAGAATGGTACGAAAGTGAAACACACTCAATACTTATGTATGCTTTGATCGACCGACTGGAACTAATGAAATGTTAAAAAAGTTGAAAGGAGAAGTAAGAAGTAAAAATATTAAACTCTATAGTAAAAAAAATGAGAGTGAAGAGTAATTAGCGTGGAAAAATGGGGAAGGATATGAAAGAAATAAAGAAACGAAGAAGGAATAGAGGGAAAAAACTGTAAGAAGGAATAACTTGGAGTAAGAAGCAAGGTAATAAGAATGAGAAGAGATGAAGAGAGATGAGAAACAATGCATAGCGGGGATTGTAAGCGAAGATTATAAAACGGGATGAAAGAGGATGAAAGGGAAATAAACGGAATTGAATTATACGAGAGCGAAACTGAATTCATACAAAATCTTATAAAAACTTTGTCATCCTTTTTTTTGTTTCAGATATGTGCTTTAAGGGAAAAAGTCTTAGATGCATATATAAAATTATGTCGAATTTTGTGAATTAATTAAGTCTTTCGTACTATGATCCATCTTCCGGCGAAGCAGAGACTACCGATGCCTTGATTAGATTCAAAGCTCGTTCAAAATACATAAACTGGGAGTATATTTACAATATTGCGAACAGAGGTGTTTCTAATGAGGGGCTTAGGGGTCTATACCCTAAGGTGCTAAATTTCAGAAAAGTGATTAATATTTTCTCAATAATGTATAAGTAATATGAATAATCATTCAACTTAGATCACGCCTGGCAAAATATTGTTAGCACTTGGACAATAAAAATATAAAAATCACGGGCTTGGTTGCGAATTAAAAGATGGTATTCGAAAAGACTACTTTTCATATCAATAGCACTCAATGATACAACTAATATATAATCTACAGGAAACTAACAGTTGTCAAATATATACAATACTCTGGTAGAAGTCTCATGGCTCGAAAGATGAATACTCCCACGTGCAAGCATACTTATACGTATATATATTATGGCGTCAGTTCTGGGAAATTGGATCTGGATTCAACACACATGACAGATATTAATCAAAATGACGTCAATTATTAAATTTTCAACGACTGTGATGATTCACTATCCACAGACTTGATTGAGAATTACAATAAAAGCTGTGGTATTCTCATCTAGTTCAGTGTTTTTCAACATGGTCCACAAATCCTCTACTACCACAGTAATTTTGAATGTAATATTTTATCCGAGTAAATAAAATATTCACATCGTTTCTGAACGAGAATGGAATGAAGGGTATGGCGTAAGAAAATAACATTTCCCTCAAACATAAAAATATCAATTTTCAGGATATCCAATGGTTCTCGGTCCGTCACATTTCTCGGAGCTATGGATCATTGACCGTATAATCAAATCAATTTTCATTTATGATATCATAGTTCATGAATACAGAATACCCGAGCAGAAATTCCTTTAGAAACAAATAAAACTCCTACATGTACCCGAAGGAATTTTTTTCACTAAAATACGCGCATCGATTCTACACTGAGAGAAAACTGACTTCAGACGAAGGAACTATCACTTCCCATAATGACGAAGATAGCCAGCGGAACAATATAATATGCGTTAAGGTAAACAAATAATGCCTTCGTCACTATTCGAAGAAATTTCAGTATTGTGTTTACAAAAATTAATTCTCGTTCCATAATCTCTGTCTGTTGTAGAGAGATATATGTGTGTGATAATTATTAATCAATCTTCGAATGTATCTCTGATTTCCTGTATAAGGACCTGGAAGGGTGATACATATAAAAATTTGATTCAGAAATAAACTGAATTTTCGCTTTGAATACCTTCAAAATGTCGAGAGAAGTGAAATCCAAAGTGTGCGACCGTCTGTATGTTTGTCTGTGAGAATTAATTGGTTCACAAAAATTCTCTTCAGCATGAACAAATTCGGGTAATTTTTTTGCAACATGTTCGGCTCGAGGCCTATTGATTTTGGTGTCTATTGGATAATGCGTTGTGAAAATGTGGTAGAAAAGAGAAATTCATCAATATTGGCGATTTGTAATTTTATTCGTTTCAAACTCGTGGAATTCCACTGATCCAAATGACGCTGTTTTGAAAAATGCTGCTCTGAATGAGAACTCGAGGTACAGAAGTTTTGGTATTGATCGACACCACCGCTCCGACAATATCGAAGGGCAAAGGCCTTTGCCAATTTTTACCATTTTCAAATAATTCACGATAACACTCGAAGTGACACTCATCGAGTTGATTTTTCCTAATAAATGATCACGTTCATGAAGGTTTGGTATTCTGTAGTCAGTGTATTCGATTGAATATACAGGAGGACGAAAACATGCAACTTCTTTCACTTGAAAGCAAGAGATCGTTTCCGATGGATTTCTGAATCCAACAGTCGTACCGAAATTCGAATCAAATATGCCAAAACGCAATGTTCCTCAATACATACAGACAAACAGACAGAAAGACAGATAAATGGAGAGGGAAATGTTTCGGGCTAATAAGTTTTAATTCAACACTGTACTGATCGCGTGTGATTTGACGAATAAAAGATTTCTTATTTTCGTTATAGCTGCCACGCATATGCTAAGATTCAATCCCCTTTTCGTCTATTACCAGTTATGAAGTTTACTGTAAAGTGGCCAGAAAATTTTCGACACGTCAAGTCAAATATCCAATTTTGGAAATGAATGAGTTCAAAGTGATGGATATTCTGTTTCGAATTTTGTGCACTCATTTACCAGAAAATTTGAACGTAATATCAACGCCAACTATGAAAAGCTAATCGCGTAACTCACACACGGAAAAAAATGTTGAGCTGCTGCAGGGAAATATTTAGCTATGATAGCTGAAATCTAGCTAATACAGCTGAACGACGACTCATGGAGTGTTAAGGCACGGAAAATTATTTGATTATCAAGAACATTTAGAGAGCACCTCGTTGATTCATACAGAACAATTGAATTGATGGAAAAGTACGAGGACTCATGGAGTTCAGAATCTCTGTAGAATATATTACATATACACAAATATATCATCCTTTTATGATCCTCAAACCTCACGCCTCTTCACCAATCCTAACACGGAGAAAGATAGATACTAATTAGTATGAGACATTTGATTCTGGGTAGTATCTTTTTCAATAAATATAAGGACAAACGTCTAGATTACATCCCTCAATATGTAAATACTAGTCTTCAATCACTCCCCAACATATGTTACTGCTCATTATGATCCCTAAATACTACTGAATACTACTGGTTCACACTCATCAAATAAAGAATTCAGTGCGATTCATACAATCCATTTTCCTTCTTGTTTACGTTCAAACCGTGGTAGGCCTCATCGGTTTTGAGAGAAAGCGATGACAAGGACTTATTTGACAAAAGTGAGTCATTTAAGCATATATAGTTCTTGTGATCCCATTCCCACACATAAATTATGCCTGGTTTAGATATGGTTATCTCTAGTTTTTTGACATGGGAATGGTTAGACGACAGTTTCATGTGAAGGAGCGCTTTCACTCGAGCCACATGATACATCCGTACATGGTACTGCCCCTGTTCATACACCCGTAAGGAAGAAAGTCCTACACTAGTGGTCACTATAGCCCGCACGACTGGCTCGTGTTATGCAAAAAAATCATTTCAATACCACTGGTTACTGTGGTAACACGAATCAGTAGTCGTGTCTCCACAGTAGACGATAGTGTAGAAAAATTACTCTCTACTGCGAAGACACGACTGATTCGTGTTACCACAGTCACCACACCGGGAGAAAAATCATGCTCTGAACACAAGGGAGCCCTTCATGCTTCTAACGCTGGGCTCATGGTGGGCTCTCGGTGTAGTGTTGAAATGATTTTTTTCGCATAACACGAGCCAGTGGTGTGGGCTATAGTAACCACTAGTGTGGGATTTTCTCCGTGTATGCGCTCGGTACACGGAGAAAATCCTACAGTACTGAGTGCTGTAGTCCACACGAATAGTTCGTGTTATAAAACAATAATACGCGAACAATCCTGGTTAGTGTAGTAAATACGGATTCTCATTATTGTCTTATAATACGAACTTTCGTGTGGGCTACAGTAACGCGAAGTAATAACGCGAAGCGCCTAGCAGATAGAAGTAGAAAGATCCGCTTAGTTCAGACACACGTAGTGAGGCACTTTACCGTCTGTGTGATGTTGCGTCGCGCCTTCACCCTTGCGTGCTCTGTTTTTTTCCAATGACAGGTAAAAACGAGACTCATTGAGGTGATACTAGCAACGTGGCAGCAGCCAAATCGTTTATAACAAACTACGGGCAAATACTTCAATCTAATCAAAATATCGCTCTGCACAGCACTTCTTTGATTCAAGTAGAAGTGCTGTACAGAGCGATATTTTGATAAAATTCAAGCATTTACGCGTAATTTGTTACACACGATTTGGCTGCTGCCACGCCGATAGTTTCCCCTTGAACACCCGGTTATGCCGTAGGCGGCTTGGGAACCAAATATTACCACGAGCATTGTTGACGGATTTCGTTACGAATGCTGGATCAACAACCGCAGAATGTTGGTGAGCAAGCGTTGGTCTTACACTCTAGACCGGTACCGAACCAACAGTACTCTACGGAAGGATACTCTAACAAAAGATCTGATCATTTTCATATATAATATACATATATATATATTTTTTTTCCACGGACGCTGAGTTCACGCAAATCACCGGACCCGCCCTCGGGGTTGAATCTCCTCAAATTTCGAGAGAAGTAATTGACTAATCCTTTTTCATCTAGTTCATTTTTCATCAATTCCTGCGTGGGTTAGAGGAAATGACTGTGAGAATTCTACACGGAGAAGAATGATGTTGTTGATAATTGGATAGCTAAGCATTAGGTATGCTAGCTATTTTCTAGCTGTGGTAACAGAAGTTATTGCTATAGTAGCTAAAATTCAGCTGTTGCAACAATAAGTTGAGCTATCTAAATATCAGATACACGAAGTAGCTAACGCAGTCAATTCCTAGCTGCCAAGCGAATTATTTTTTTCCATGTAATTAGGCCATCTAAGAAGACCTGCGGAATGATTAGATTGATTTCTACTAGGGTAGTAACAGACCAGCTTGTGGTATTAGCAATATTTCTTTCCCTTGTTACATAGATAATATTGAGCTTCTTGATCGTTCCTGGAAAGGAAAACACTTTTTGACACCAAAACCAAAATTTCATGGACCACAATGTTCTTATATGAGTTTCAGCTGAATCGTCAAAGATGTTGGGGAAAGAAAATGTTTTTTGGAAATCCCATCGATATAGGAATATAGAGACGGAGTTTAACCTGCGTTTGCAGGCCAGGTGAGTGAAGCCAATCAGGGACGGGGAGATTGATCGAAATCCCTATAATCATCACTTCCCTATTGAGAAATTGCGCAAGCGCATATTGCATCACTAGTGCTTATACACCAGGATATATCCTACAGGTATGGCTTTGAGAATTCATAGGGGGTATATGTTACTTCATCGCTCATCCCGCAACAGCCTCCCCCCTTCAACGATATGCCTATATTCCTATGTCTATGAAAAATCGGCATCACTTTTAATTGATTTGAACCAACCTAAGAAACCATGTGCCTATGTGTTGACAGACTACTGTTTCAAATATGATATCATAAAGTTCTCCCATTCCTATAAAATCTCATATGACAAGGAAAGATTAGAAAATATATACCAATCCAAATCAATTCATTTGAATTATCAGCTGTTTTTATTCAACCATTGGACATTTGAAATAATCAAGTATATAAAATTAATGGAATCATCGTTAAGTGGAATACTTGAAAAATAGTGATTCATTAATATTGAGATTAGATGTAATATACAACAGTTGGGGTGAACTATTATGACACACCAGAATGGAATACGTATTATGAACATAGCATGTTACGGAAAGTATGAGTGGATGTATATTATTGTAGAGAAGTGTTCAAGTGTCATATTGAATATACGATCTCGCTTTGTGCTGAGAGAATATAGTACAGAACTTCCTTCTGTCTCAATGATCGCTTAATCTCTTGGAACTGATACACAAATGCTGTTGTTCATGTATTACGAGCGTATGTTGTATCATCATCTCTGTCCTTTATGGAGGAAAAGTATTACCTACGGTATTGATGGCGAGTGTTGGATTTATACGACTATTCGGATTGAAATAAAGGGAATTCAATACTTTCGAATACTATTCTCACGATAAGTATTGAAGCCAATACTATTGTTTTATAATCTGCGTATATATGAGCATGAAGTAGTACAATTTTGAAATCAATATCCACTATTGTACTCAAAGTTCATTCTGAATAACACTGATGGAACAAGTAAATCATTTTATCCCCCTACTTACGTGTATGCTTTTCATTTATGAATTTACAATAATGCTTCTCGTCAGACTGGAATTGTTCTAAACTACTCTTTGATCGAGGTTTCCTTTTTCAGAGTACACCAAGAAAACGTTATGTTTGAAAACGCTCCAAACATAAATTATAGTAGCCTCAAAGTATATTGAAAGCATGAGTCAACTCGAATCTATGCTGTAAAATATGATTGTGGAATTTGCCCTAAAAAAATGATGGCAGCAAAGTTCCTCCATAGATGGCGGAATTTTCCATCATAATCTGGTGGACTTTCCCTCTAATTGTAGAGGATTCAACACCCAAAAAACAAAATAACTCCTCAAAGGGGTAAACAAATCCCTCATTTTTTATGAAAAAACAATTCCCCCACGGCAGGAGGACGAAACCCACCAACAGTGTGAAGAAAAACTCCGCACAATTTTTACAGTATAGCATAAAGATCAATCATTAAACATCCTGATTTTGAGAATACTTTACTCCTGAATCGGATATAATTTTCTGTGGGAATCAACTGTAATTATACTTGTTATTCACATCAAGTATAAGAAGTGTATGCTTGATTCGAACGGAATAATGCTGGAAATGATTGTAACCATGTTTGGAACTATAAAAAGAATCGCTCATTTCGTTTCAAGCATACCATTTTCAGAGTGTATGAAATCACCTCCGAATGAAGATTTATAAAGATTTAGCCGAAATACTGGTTGATAGCTTCTCACTCTTCATATATTACATATCACTACCGCATCCCAATCTATTCTCCCAGTCCCTTGATCACAACTCGATCGTTTCTCGAGAAGTTCGTTGATCAAAATGAGAGATAGAAGTTACGGAAGATAGTATAAGCTATATTAAATCATCCTACAGAAAGAAAATATTCTTGATTCAACACTCACTGCTTCATATATAACAAAAACAATACTCAGCTTGTTCCAAATATATTGACTTTGAATTGAGAAAATATTGTTTCGGTTTAAATTTATGTTCCAAATCTTTCTTCCACGGAAACAATATTTCCTCAATTTGAATCAAGTTTTTCCGGAAAGAAGGAGTATTGTTCTTGTTTCACATGTACGGAGGAAATAATTTGTTATTAGAGTGCTAACAGAAAGATTGGTTGTTCTTGCAAAATGTTCCTTCCAACAGTTACAACATTAGTTCTGCACAAAACAAATACAAAAACAAACAATACAGCCAACGTGTGTCGTTGATTCTACTACACGCAGGAAAGGGAAGCAATAAAAATAGCGTCACTTTCCAATAAACTAGTACTATTATATCTTATCCCTTGAGAGGTACTTCTCAAATGTAGAATAAAATGTTACAAATTCAATAATTCTCAGTACAATTTGTGAAAACGCTTCCCAATCAGAAAAATCCGTAATATGCCAATGTTGACAACAGGTACAGTACAGTGCCAGTATTGGATCTCCAACACTTGGTCAACACGTACGAGATCAGTACTGGATACATCAAAATACAGTAATATGCCTGTACTGATAAACCAGTACTGAGAACTTGATACCGGCCAGGTACTAACCCAGTACCGGCCCTGCACTGATTGCGAATAATCGCATCAATACTCAATCCCCAGTACTGAAAAGCGTTATCATTCCAGACAAATGCCAGTACCCTGCCAGTCTTGGCTAGTACTGGTGCAGTACTGCGCCAGCTGTAAACAATATCCATAAGTGCTTTTTTGATCACTTTTGGTATTCTGGGAAAACTCTTTTCGAGAATCTAGAATTCTTTTCGCATTCTTCTAGAACTCTTGGCGCTATCTGAGTATAGAATTGTATTTCTTGAGCCGAGCTGGCAATAATCAATCGTTGTTGTGAAGGAAAAGAGCGTTATAATGACTATCTGTACTGTTATCACAAATATTCGTTTAGTTTTCACAACGATACATGTACTTCCATATTTTAAATTGTTACAAAAACTCAACAGTATAATTACGAGAATGATGATTCTGTCCCGTGTATTTCCATTTTCACTATCACCAATATAAATCATGGAAGTTTATTCGTGAAATAAGGAGCACATATACAAAAAAGAGAGAAACATAATATGAAAGCATTGAATTGTGCAAAAAATCACTATTGGTTTTTGGGGCGAAAAACCACTCCGTTTAAACCAAAAACCCTGGTATTTTTATAACCATTTTGGATCATGATTGAATATAAATGTTAATCATCATTGCAACAAAAAATATTCTGTTATTATAAGTATTGTCGTTGATTTGATGAATTTTTGAAGACAATTGGAAAATTTGTGATATAATTGAATTCAGAACAAATCATAGATCGAGAATGAGATTCAATTGAAATGTATGAAATTTGAGTTGCGGATAAGAATTGAAAGCGATTTCTTCTCAATACGGATTTAAAAATATAAGTATTAAATTGTTCAATTTGAATCTGAATACTCTGAAATATGTACACATCGCCCATCAGTTTTAAAATCATACGAAAAATTTTTTCTCCTCAAATTTTTATGAGCAAAATAATTATTTTTTCAATATTTGAGGTGAAATGTGAGGAAAAATGAGTGAAAAGTGAGGAAGGATCGAAAATCATATTGTATGAGAATGATAATAGAATTCGGAACGAAGATTTTAATACAATGTACTTCCTATATCAAGAATTAAATTATTCAATTTGATTCCTCGGAATGAAATGAGTTGATCAGAAATGTTAATTAGTGTTGAAAAATGATTCCGAATTCATAATTGATATAGTGAAAGGTAATTAAAACGTTTTTATAATTTCTTTGTTTAATAAATACATTGATTCCGAAGAATTATAAGTTTTTTATTTGAATTTGAGAATTAATTTCTCTTATTTCGAGGGATGATTTTGAAAATAAATTCCATACCTAATTTTATTGGTATAACTTGAAATGAAATAAAAATCAATTTCTTCTGAAACGAATGTGAAAGTTCGAATAAGTTCATTGAAAATTTCTAAATAATTTGCAAAAACATATTCATATCGATAAAAATTGTCAATAAATAGTGGAAACTGTTATTATCTAACTGTTTAACAAAAACATGTCTCTTCGCGTAGATAAAAAACCTTCCCTGTTCATGAATTTCAATTCAAATAACTGCAGTGAATGGACTGTACAAAAGTAGCATAATCGTTTTTTTTTCGGCATCGTTATTGAACGGAACAAACTCTCCATGTGAATTCTGCATTAGTTGTTGTTAATGCGTAGTATACCGAAAATTCATGTGCTCAACGCTGATAGACTAAAGGACTATTACGCCGAATGTATTCGATTGGATGAAAACTGTAATTTCTTGTGAATTCTACAAGAATGAGATGACTTCTCTCGACATAATGAACTTTTTCCGGTCTCTTAGCGTTCGGAATATGAATTTTTGGTACAATGAGCATTTAGTGCAACGAGGATTCTGTGTACTGAGAGCCCAGTTTCACTCAACACCCAAATAAATTCAGTTCAGATCAAATTCACATTGGTACCAATGTTATATGAACATGTTGGAAGTTTGATTCTTCATACTTCCAAAACAAATCGATCTTCTTGTTACACTGTATAGAGAAATCGAATCAGACGAATCATTTACAATTATTTATATATTTTTCTCCAGATCGCCCATCTCTAGGCAAAATCTCATCTGACATTCAAAATTCCATCTTTTTCAACAGTGAATTTTGGTTCAATACGACTCAGAAGAAATGAAGGGATGTACGTTTCAGTATCCGAGTCGAGAAATGATTCTTCCTTTCCCCCTACATATGAAAGATCAGGAAATTTCTGCCATATGTAGGGACAAAGGAGGAATCACTTTTCGACTCGGTCATTCTGATATCAGATGACAAATTCATTCCGACGAAGATTCGAACTTGAATGATCCCCAGGGAAGAAAGATTAGATCTAATGAGATCTATGTAGATCTCTTGAGAATACTTTTAATTCTGAACATTTTTTTTCTGAATCTACGATTCATCTCTCAATCGAAGAAAAAGGTCATTTCACACATTAACACATTTCTACTAAATCAGCGGACTTAGTGAAAATACCATTATTATTGTTCGACAGTGTAGTGAAAATATGGAATAACTATTACCTTCACCCATCGTTTAATTTCATCTCAAACTGATGATTCCGATGAAAAATATCCGTGGTCGTAATTGTTGTTGGACAGATAAATCACCTCGGCATTCATACAATCAGAAAGGTGAACGAATCAAGAGACAAACATTCCCAGAGTTCAGAAACACATTTTCGTCAAAGAAATTTCTCACTCCTCTGGGACAATCACGAAGCTTCCCGTTACCGTACAACGAAGAAGCACTTTGAATTATCACTTGAATTATCAACCGAATATTGTAATGAACCTTCATTTCTCGCTCATGATAAAGTACGTAATGATTCAAAATATGATAAAACATGAACAAATGATACAAGATTATGTGAATATTATACGAAATTAAAAATTCCAATTCAGCTTCATGCAGAAATTATGGGATGGAATTATGATCATAATGCTTCTTCTAAAGTCTTAAACACTTTCCATTAACATATCCAAAGAGCGCAGTACAATATCAGCCCGGTTGAGTGAATATCATGGAACATATAAGATTCAAGGTTTTATCTCGCTACTCTGGAAGTAAAAAAAGTTCCTCGGGCTATTATTTCAGTGAGGAATTTTCACCCCTTCCATTCTTCATCACGTCTTAAATTACGACATCAGGATGATCGTTACGTCATCTCAGTTTATACTTATTTTCAATAGGAATTGAATTACTCAAATATATTTTTCTGCTCGGGATCAAATTTGAAACTGTGATTCTGAGGAATCAGAATGTAAAATTGATATCACCCTTTCCATAAGACGCGACTCTATACGCATCAGCTCAATAATTTACGTTTTTCTTTCATACGTTTGTTTTCTTGTGCATAAATAAAATTGTACGAGAGAGTGTTCTGGTCAATGACTTACTTAACGTACAGGTATGTGCAATATATAACTATTCATACGATAATAATTCAGCAGAGACGGAAAGAAGATCCTATAGCAATGTGAAAATACATTGTGTTTCCGATCAGTTTGATATGTTTGATTGTTTATCCGTGCTCGTCAATGTTCTTGTTTGTACGGCCGTCTATCTGTGAGTTTATCTGTCTATCCGTCAACACATCTACTGAGACGCATGTGTTTCATATTCAGAGTAGAGTGAAATTTGATGATTTGCATGCAAAAATGATGATTACTACGTTACTCGGTGTCCATGTTCATATGAATGGTAATCATTTTCATGCATATAGGCACTGTCAGGAATATCTGCAAGTTTCTTTCAATCACATCCATATAGATTATGCTGAAGTTTACATTAAATTTAATGTAAAATGTGTATGAAACATTAAAATCAATGCAGAAATTTCTAACAGTGGGCGGTGAGAGTCCGTTTGTTTGTAGCTCCAAAATTAGGCCAAAAAGTGTCGGGTTGAGAGTGTAATGTAAATTTGTGTGAAACGTTTTCTGGGACACCCAGTATATATGTTCGTGTATTGTAAATTTTGCTTCGTCTCTTCCTGACATCCGGACCGGACCAAATTTGTACGTAACCACGATCAAACCATGATACATGCACGGTCAAAGTTTGGTATCGATTAATTCATTAGAACAGAAGATCTGCGCATCCGCAAGACTGTTCATTTTTTAATTTAATTTTTCATGCCACATTCAGCTTCTCTTAAAAAATCACTTCGAAACTTGAATTAAGTGACAATTGCTTAGAGCCATAATTGTGATGAAAGTTTCATAACAATCGGATGATTAGAGAAGAAAGTATCAGCATTTGCAATTTGGTGACAAATCAACTGACCGGACGACAAACGCATGGATGTTGCTGAAGTTTGAATCGTTCATTGGAACAAATTGGTATTGGAATAACACGATATTCAGCTGTTGGAGGCTAAGAAATCTTGCAGGGCATCTTTAAACAATGTTCCTAGTTCCAAGGAGGCAAATCGAAAAAATGAATGACGATGATTTATCAGATGTTGTGAGTTGGAAATTTCGTTTTGTTTCTATACAAGATTCAAACTTCCACAACATAATAACGCACGGATGGTCACGGGAGAGAAATTTTGATCCAAGGATTTGTTAAATTGAAAACAATCACTTCCCATTACCTAGTAACAAGGAAACAGAATTTCGGTCAAAGTCACAAAAATCTTCAGAGTTTTTTCCGAATTTTGTTTAACAATCCACCAAAAAATTCCTATGGTGTACGTCAAAGTGGATTCAATTCGTTCCCTCTCATCTTTAATGAGTTGAAGAGAATGATGCCTACAATGGTTCAGTTCGAAAATCAGTAGAATAACATAAATATAGTGAGACATGAAAATTCAACTCACAGAATTCGATTATATGAGAAAAAAAACTTCAACCACCCACCCCATTCAATTTAATGATATGTTTGATGATAAGTGTTTTTCCTTAAGTATGTCATACAACATTACACTGGAGATATTGAACTATCAGAAGCATAATGATTCCTGGAATATTGTAATAACCCCTGCACTCCATGTTATTCCAAATGTGAGCTAACGCATTAAAGTTGACTGCACTTCGAACTCGTTAATGATGACGACTACTTGAAACGATTTCACCATTCTATTCAATTGAATGCAAGAGTCTGCGGATAAGAGGACCACATTAGAAGATCATGTATTCGGAAAGATAATTTGCGAAATCGATAATGTGTGCTTTCGTGCTTGGAACATTCAATTAACTCCCACGGCACATTCATTTACATAATATCAGAGCACAAGCGAGTTATCGAATTATGCTCGATACTTGTTTGGCATGACTGTGAATTGTAATGGATATTTTTCAACTTATGACTTATAATTTGATCAGATTCTGTATGAAACTTCCTTATAAAAATCACTGTAGCGAAGAGTAATTTCATTATAGTTTCTGGGGGTCGAAAAATTTTTGTTCTTCAGTTATATCCCCCTTATTCTCCAAAAATAAGGCTTTTTCAATCATTTTTTTCGAGCATTCCTTCATGATAATCATGAAGAACAATACACCAATCGATTGAGCAGCTCTTCAGGAGTGAAGAAAACTTTTTTTATTGAAAATTTTTGGCGAATTGGTGGCTGTGGAAGCGTTTTGCTGCAAACTATGGTGTGAAATCGGCAAGCAGCGGAACTCGAAGAGTTTCCATCCGATCAACTTGAAAATTGGACTGTAACTGCATTTAGTGGAGTACACACGATTTCCACTATTGGTGAAGAGGATTTTTTTTTTTATGAACAATCAAAGTTGATTTTCTTGCCGAAATTCGAATGTTTTGTTCAAGGTCTCGCCAGTTTGCGAAAAAAATTCTCAAAATCGGATCGGATGGAAAATCTGCTGCATGCCGATTTCAAACCATAGTTTCCAGCAAAACGCTCCTACAGTCGCCATTTCGCAAAAAATTGTCAATGAAAAAAGTTTTTCTCACTCCTGAAGAGCTGCTCAATCCATTGGTGTATTCGTTGTTCATGATTATCATGAAGGAATGCTAAAAAAAAATTATTGGAAAAAGTTTTTATTTATAGAATAAAGGGGATAAAACCCCTTAAGATGAAACTTATATCATGCTCTAGTCTCAGCCCTATAATGATTTCATATGAGTTACAATTGCGTTAACAAAAAGATAGTTTGCTCATGAGGAAAATTTCATGTTCAATATTGATTGATAACTATTCATCTCATTCTGTTACACAGCCAACATATCAACATACTTCTCCCGCAAAACTAGAAAGTATGAACATTCCTATAAATTATATTCGAAAATGTGTCTGAGTAATTTCAATTTCCATCGTCGAAGAGTGTAAATAGTTCAGTTATACGAATTGAAGTTCACAATTTCATTATGCGAGAAAATTCTCGAATGGGAATGAAAATAATAATAATTTTTCAAGCAAACTCAAATCGTTATCTGTCAATCAATTCACTAGAGCGAAAACAACACATATATACAACATATTCATGGAACAGTGAGCAGCTCATTTTGATTCCAAAGAGAAAAATCGTTTGATATACACCGTTTAACGATGCTGTCATTATTATGAAAATATATGAACTTAGTCTACGTATTCCTCCACCAAGTTCACCTTTTGTGTAGAAAATCCATTTCAATAATTACAATGAGTGGTAACTCGCTGAATAACTGTGTACTTTTCATGAAAACATTTCACAGTTGAATCGTGAAGCCGGAAAAAATTCAGAGAGATGGAGAGAAAGAGAGAGAGAGAGAGACAGAAAGAGAGGGACTCGTTGAAATAAAACTTTCCACAGATGACTTCATTCAAGATTCTTTGTCAGCTCACAATTGATCTTTATAGAGGTATTTTTTCGTGGAATTCGAGTTCTTGAAATCGATATCAGAATTTTCTTTTCAGCGGCCAACTAGTGATTCACCGTTGTATTTGCATTGGAATCAAACATTTCAAGGATAGAATATTTGAATCCATCAATGGAAACGTTGATGAAACCCTAAATCACGTCCGGTTAAAGCCTTCAAAGGACACAGGCGATAGCTGACAATTGAATGTCGGTGAATAACGGAAGGGTAAAAAATACAAATTTCGTCAGTGCGTCCACGGAGTTCAAAATGGTGGTGAATCAATGATTCCAGTGAACGATAACACTGTTCTCTATGCACCGTCCATTCGTTAGCTTATCGGTAAGAATCATCCTGTAATGAAAGCATGAACGAGATAACGAATGTTTGATGTGGTAACCGGACATTCATTTTCTTACTTTCTCTTGATCCATTGATCAGTGATGGATATTTTATTTCTAGTAGAACGGAATATCAGATGAATTAATCTCATCATCACAATATTCAACATTTACAATGTGATTATAATTTATGATAACAGTTCAAAGACTTCCAGACCCTAAGAGAAAAGTTTTCTTTGAAAGAGGATTCTATTAAGTGAAATTGAATAGAATTTGGGCAGACAACTTTTCTTCAATAATACGCTCATTGCTCTTAGCGTATAATATAAAAATGGTATGCCATTGGTGTTGATATGAACATACTCTCCAAATCCACAACAGTGGAATTTCACTTATTGCAGTGGAAAATCGACCACTGTGAAACATTTTACATCCAATACACAATCAATGAATATCAACTGATCTTGACAGCGAAATCTCACCGATTTAATTAGTCAAGAACACTCCCAACTGTATAACCAGTGTCCACCCAGATAGAAAAACATGCTCTGAATATTTTGTATATTTTATCCTAATGTCTCGTAAACATACTATTATGAAATTCGTTCAGCTTGCGACAATGCATAGAATGGAAACTTGTGCTCACTATGGTTTCATCTCCTCCGTTTGCTACCAATAACAATGCTTTATGCGGAAACACCTTGACAAATATGATTATTCACCAATGTTTCACTGATTCCATCCAGTGGTGGACTTTCAGCTGTAGAAACAGTGAGATTCCACTGATTTGAATTCGGAGAAAAGACAAAGTATGACTGAATTTTCGCAACCAAGCATGGCGCAAGCCTGAGAAGATCCCATAATTTTATGGCTTATTAACGTGTTTATTCAATCAATTTCCATCATTGGCAAACAATTTTGAAGAATTTCTCTGTCCTTCTTGGTCTAAACATGAGTCGTAATTGTCATTAATATGTAATAAGAACGTTACACTGATTTTCTATCCATTCGCCAATTCAGGAATAATCGTGAAGTTGATTCAGGATTTGATTGAAGACCTTATGGTGCTTTGGTGAGGAACTTATGGCGGCTTTACACTAATGCAGTACCAACATTGTGCTGAGGTAGCACCAATGTTGCGCCAATGATGAAGCTGGGAAAAATACAACATAAGTCAAAAATCTGTATGGAGAACCATACACAGAAGAAAGAATAAACTCAATTGCAGTTAGAATATGAGGTGGATTTAAGATTCGGTCAAAAGAAGACTTGTTAAACTTGAACTCAGCCATTGGAAAACCTTCTCAAACTCAAACAAGAGTACAGCTCACATTAATCCGTATTTAACTGAAATTAAAATTGATCCTGAACCGGAATTCAAAGCGAATTGTTTCTGATGGATAGGTTCATCGATTGTTCATTGTTTTGCTCTGCTCAACGTGGCAGTACCTATCGACGCATGAAATATGTTTATCTTTATTCAGAGCTTGGGAAAAACGTTTTCTGCTTCGTGAATTTATTCACTTCGCTCATTGACTGTTGAATTATATGGTGATTGTAGTCGTCGAAAATTGAAAATCTCTCAAGAGCATTCCGAAATCCCAAGAAATCCCAAATCTCTTCCTCCACTTTACTCGAAAACGACTGAATAAATTGTAAAATAATCCGTTCATGCGTCTCCTAAATGATCCACAGAAGATGCATCAACTCATCATTCTCGATATAATTGAAAGTACAAACATGATCCAATCTTGGATTTAGATCGAGCGACAAATTTTTTCATGGGTTGCCAATGATGGCTGATTTGACTGCCATAATCGTACCAATGCTGGTCTGTAATTGGCAGAATACATCAATGGAGCCTGTAACGATGTTATCATTTCAAGCTTGCACCTTGCGAACCGTCAAGGCTCGGCCAATCTTTGTCAGTGTTGCGCCATCCTAGTGCCAATCGTCCATTTTCACCTGGGAATGTGAGTGTATTTGAAATAAAACAAAGTATATGTTATCTGGATTGACACGAACTCTACAATAGAAATGACTTCGTTCAGTGAAGTATCATTTACATCTCATACTACACATAGTTTTATGTACACGGAGAAAAATAATGTAGTGGAGTAGTATCATTCTGTTAGATGTCGTCGCAAGTACCTACGGTCTCAGAAGCTTCCACATAGAACGTAGTAAAAATTATAGGAGTTGTAATATTTCAGTCCACGTCTGAGCAGTACTTCTCAAGAGATGAGACATAAAAGTACAAGTGCACTGGAAAATGTTGTAATTTTCATTGTATTATTCTTCTCCGTGTAAACATGTGTTCTCATAGAATACAATCGATGAGGAAAATTCGTGTTTCTTCCGATAATGGATTTCGCTCTTAGAAAAAAAGAACATGAAACCTTTCGTATTCGTTGCACGGAAGACCGTTTTTTTGCGTGAATATAATAGATAACTAGAATGAAACTGCAATTCCAATTCATAAGGCGATGGCTGATGCGCTCATAAAGATTTGATTCAATGTTTTCTATGTACGGTTGGAGATTCAATATTGATTATACGAATGAAACAATCTTACCGTTGCGCTTTTGGCGAAGTCATGATATAAATTTCGGGAGAAATTTTTTATAAAGATTGCAAAATAATATCGTGAATATCAAGAAAGTGCTCAACATAATTTACCAAGGCACTATATCCTGATTGGAACTTTATCATTGAAAACTATTGAGAAAAATACTCTTGAATGGGTGATTCACTATTGTCTGAAGCTTTGAATACTCTAGATAGGAATCATATCGTGGTAATAATTCATGATAGTTTCAAACTATCCTATGGGGGAGGATTGAAAATGTACCATATTATTGACAACTGTTGACAACTATTTCTGTCATAATCATCCGATTAAGATGGAATTTTTACCACAGTTATGAACCGAGGCGATAGTAGTCTCATATACACTATGGTGGTGGATTAAAATCATTGGAAAATTTTGAGATTTTGACCCAAAATCAAGGAATCACATTCCTGAATGAAGAAAAAAATATATATATTTCATTCGGAATCGAACTCAGATCTTCATGATACAAGATTCGACTCTCTTGTCGCTCACCTATGATACCGCCCATGTGTGTATGGACCAATGGCCCAATGATGGACCAACCCTGGCACAAGACCTGCCGAGGCTTCTCTTGAACAATTTACCAAACTTGGCCCAGGCTTGGGAATGATAAGATCAGGACAAGCTTGGGCCAGTGGTTTTGCCAGGCCCGGTCCAATTCATTTACCAAGCATCAACCAATGCTTCTTTGATCGCAGATATGAATGAAAAAAGTGATTGATTCATATTTCATGATTTTCATGACTTTCTCCCTCCTTAAAACGATCGTTTTAAGATAATTCATGTACGGTATTCTGGAAGAGAAAGTCATGAACTGAAATATGAATCAATTACTTTCTTCATCCATACCTGCGATCAAAGAAGCATTGGTTGATGCTTGGTAAATGAATTATAGTGTGTAAGAATAATTAAGACAGGAAGATCGAGCCAGCCCTGGCCCGATGGTTATACCCAAGTCTTCAGCCATTGTAAATTCAAAATTCAGTCAATATTTATCAACATTGTGCCACCCATGTGGGCAATATTTGCACAATTGTTCTGAACGGATGTTCGATTTTTACAATTGTGCCAAGCTTGTACCAAAATTCGTGACCATTTCAAGAATATTAACAAATTTACCATGACTGACTATCCTTGGGAACAACGGGACAATCATGGAACAATATTGGGCCAATTGTGTTTCACGGAGGTTTGTTTCTGACACATGTGCCAACCTTGGGACAAGCTTGGGGTTTTTTCAGTCTCAGCAATACCTGCATGGGTGTATGAATAAAACAGACCTTTGAAATTTATATGAACTTGACTTGATTGAAAATGATTTATAGATAAAATAATTATCCTAAAATGATTACTTCTCACGAACCGATAAACCTTCTATATGTTGCAAGCCATGTGCTCATCTATTGGCAGAGTACTTCTTCTCCGTATAGTTATCATTGCAGCGAATTACTAGAAGACCTCAAACTATGTAAAGAATATGTTGTTATGAATAATAATGAATTTCGCATTCATTCAAATCAGTAATCAAGACCTCTTTGAACCATTTGAAACTCCTTTCATATTTAGTTTGGAGAGGTTCATTGAATTTGAGACAAAACAATTTCGCCAAGGTACAGGAGGACATTCCATCAAGAAACGAATTGAGTTCAACAAAACTTGAGAAAATAAAGAATGTCTACATATACTTTCTCCATCAACGAAGTTCATTTTTGTTTAATTTCCTTATCAAAAGTTATGACTATACTAACGAAACTTGAAATAATTCCATTTAGTCTCAATTTTCACCACAAGATGAAAAAAATATTTCAATTCCCTCGGATTTAATGAACCTCTTCAAATGAAAATCATGTTTTATGCTCCAACTTGTGTATAAGGAAGGAAAAAAATCGAGGACAAAGAGATATTTGCTCAAGAGATTGCTGAAGAAATTTTCTATTTAAATACTTCACTCGTTTCATTTTTGTGTCCACGACCAAGAGAACGAGAATATAATGCAGTATCCATTTGTATACATCTGAAATCAACGATGCTCCCCCGGCGCCTTGAGGCACTCTTGGACGTTGAAAAGCATTGCGTCACGACGCGGCGGTCCGTTAAACTATCCGGAACTCTTCCATACCTTAATTAGCAGTGTGTCTTCGCGTGTCGCCCGGAGGTATAATTTCATACCGAGTGCCGGAACGTTTCTGTCAACGTAATACACCTGAATGCATCTCTTTTGTATCATCATTCGCTTCTATTTCGCTACGTAGACGGATACGATGACAAAAGGTAACAAAAAGTTTATATAATTGTTAGGGAATGATCGAAGATCGTAATACCTGATACTATAAATATACTTTCAACATTATTCTTTGGAAAAATATCACACTATTATCAATTTCCATCCTCAGTGATGTGTTTTCTCAGTGAATTTGTTAAGATGCAGCAAAATGAATCATTAACACAATAATAATTGTAACTATTATTGACAGCTGCTTCTTTTCCCAGATCGACAGTCAGTTTTTTCGAATCTAAGTACTGTCTATATATCTTGAAGTGTTTATATCAACTCCCGAACGAGGTGAACATTGGATTCCGCGAGAGTGAGATTCCACTCTGGAGGAGTGAAGGGAAATATCAGTCTTGAGAAGTGAAATTGTTGACACTTTCTGAACTGCAGTATTTTCTCTCCTGTAGAATGAATTCTCACTTGACGAGATTCGGAGGGTATAAAAGGTCGATGAGAAAAATCATGATGATTGTGGAAACAGATGAGATGGAAGGCGACACTTGAGAATAAATTTAAATTTCGATTATTCTTGTTAATGCAAGGAATCGAACGTTGTTTGAATTCACCCGTTTGTTGTTTCAAACAAAAAGAAAACCATAGATGGTTGAGCATTGTTTGAATTACACGTATGATTTTTACGATGTGTTCGATGCGATGTAGCAAGCTCATGCATAATCACGAAGCCTCCCCAAGTTTCACATTGGTCCATGATGTGTATTCACGTATTCCAACTCCTATTTGATTTATGAATATTTGTGCAGCGAGATTGTTGTTATGAATAATTAATTTCATGCGCGTTATAATCATCGTGTTCAACGTGTTCCGTAATCGTTAGAGTTTCTATGAAAGTATGTCAAGATCAAGAATTCAATATACATTGAATTCACACAAGGATAACAAAATTGTATGCGCGGGTATTTCAATCGTGGTAACGAAAGGAGTGCGTACATTTTGGAACATAATATGCGTGCACATTATTTGCACAAAAGATTGTTCCGATTTCAATATACAACTGAAATGAATTCCAGTCGTATATTGGTAGATTTTAAGAGCGTGAAGCAATCATGCTAGAGTGAACCAGTGTTTACCTCTTTCATCGCGCCATTCGTATAGAAATCCCACGCACATACACTCACGTTGGAAACGCCAACGAAAGAAGTTCGATTGTAAGTTGTGAAAATGACTTCTCAGTGGAAGCATACATTTGATTTCCTTGGATCACTGATATAAAGTAGAATTTATTCGATCTTTGAAATCTCATTGCCACATGGCCTCCTCGACTGATTTGATGAGATCAAAGAATGATTCGGATTTCAGGAAAAAAATTTGCTTCTTCATTAGAAGAAAGCTTTGTCATCGGTCTTGGGAGCCAAAAATTGTTTCGTCCCCAGACTGAAACATTTTTCACAACAAATATCACAAATATCACAGATATCACAAAATTTCTGATAATTGAAGCACCAATTCCTCATTAAGATTCACCTCAATATTCAATTCACATCTAACGAGATCTACTCAAATCTGACCAGATATGCCGGAATCTGATTAGATCCACAGAAATCTGAACGAATCTAATCAGATCTACTCAGAACTGTTGGAATCTGAATATATCTGATGATTTTTTCCCAGGCACTGCCTCGTTCGTATCTCCGAGTTTGGCTAAGAGTAGCGCTTCATCCTACCTTCTCGAGTTTCTGACGATTTCAGATCTCCTTTAACAAAAATCGAAGTTCGGGATCGTGATCAACACGTTCGAATACCCCTATGTTGAAATTTCGAATTCGAGAGATTCGGGAATTCATGTTTCAATTTCTTTAGCCGACACCTCGAATTTCCAAAATTTGAGGTCAAATTCGTGATTTGGAATCCCTAAAACCTCTGTACAAGAATTCTCAATAAAATTCAGTGATATTTCAAATTCTTGCTTGCCATCTTGAATCTGCCATTATGAATGTTCGCAACTCAGAGTCACATTCGTAATCAAAAACCCGGGCAAACCAAGTACAATAATTTCCATTAAGATCCGCCCAGTAAACATGCATCCGAAATAGCGGTGTGGCGACAAATTCTTCTTTCTTCAATCGACGTGTAACAAAGGACAGACATGGGACGCCCTTTGTTGCACTTCGATTGGAGAAGGAAGAAAAATTTGCCGCTATGCTACTGATTCGAAACCTTTATAATATGATCTAAAACATGTCAAAATGATCTCCCATGCGTCGTTTTCTGCCTTGTTTGTGATGGCTCTCTCAAGAATTCTGAAAGTTATCTGTGATATATTTTAGGTAGCAGTTAGAAGTCTTGAGAACACTTCAGAAAGGTGGCAGGAATCGATGCATCAGGAATCATTTCGACATTTTTCAGATAAAATTATGACATTTTCCAATGTTGGCCGAAAAAATTGTTCACTCGGAGGGAACGTTTGAAATTTTTAGCTGCAATTTTGCATCCGCCATTCTAAATTCCCAAAATCTGAGGCCACATAGGGTTAACTACCTAGTAGATGAACGATGTACCAGTAGAAGAACGACTCATAAAAGAAGTAATTATTAAAAATTTCTACTACCTCAAAATAATTCGTTTGTTTCTGCATTAAAAGTAACTTCTTTTGGAAACAATCAAATTATTTTAGTGTAGCAGAAATTTATGATAATTACTTCTTTTATGAATCGTTCATTAACTGGGTAGTCCAACCTACATAATCAGTGACTCCAAAAATCCATGTATAGTTTTTTCTATAAGGAAATGCCAAGAAATTTCCTCAATAATGATTTTTTCGTTTTCAAAATTTTTTTCATTAATATAAATTAATTGACACACAAATTCATACCTTTGAGCATGAATTTTGATTCTGTAACATCTCATGACCATAAAATTACAAAAAGCATCGGTTGAAATGGATTCAAACTCCCTCAAAATCGCAAAAAAATCCGATAAAAAATGGTCGCATCGCATGGTAAAGGATTAATAGGCCTCCAGAAGTATAATTTAAACCGGAAAGTATCGGTAACAATGTACGTACTGAAATACAACAGATTGACCAGTTTCTTAGTATTACAAAATTAGAAGCATATTTTTATATTGATTGCATGCATTAAAAAAATGTTTACTGGAAAATTCCAGTATTTCATTATTGCACTAAAAGTCACTATCTAGTACATTTGAAGAAGAATTCCAGTGCATTTGCAAATTATTTCGATATATTCATCGGAATCGCACTGTGGGAAGTGTGATTCTGTTGCACAAAATTCGTGAAATTTCAGAAAACATACTGGGAAGTTAATGCACTGAGGAAACTGTTTATTCGCAGCAACCAAAAACGACATCAAACCAAAATTCAAATTGCCTGAATTGGAATATTGTTTGTTTCGACACACAATTTCAGTTGAAAAAAATGATGTTTTGTTGTGACAACTAAATTTGTGATTTGATGGCATATTCCACGAAATTCTTATTCACGGCAACTGAACAGTTTCCTCGATGATTGTAGGGTCCAGTGAAATGTCTGTACACTGAGAGGAAAAATTTCCGGGAACAATGAAACATTCAGTTGAATAGTCACCATAAAATACTCAATTGATTTGAATCAACTTTCATTGACTCAATTGAATAACTGTTGTAATTGATGAAATATTTCATAGCATATTAAATATTTGTTTGATTGAATAAATATTTAATCGAGTCAATGAAAGTTTATTCAAATCAATTAAGTATTTTATGACGACTATTCAACTGAATATTCCATTGTTCCCGGAAATTTTTCCTCTCAGTGTATTCTCTTCTCCACAGTGCACAGATACAAAACGTGACATAGCTTTTACGCATTGTATTCCTCGAAATCCAGGCTCATACAATACATATAATTTCTGAATTCAGAGATTTCCGTTTATGCCTCCGGGGATGTCTTATATGCTCATCTTCTTTGCAAGCTGCTCTGGTTTTCGTTTTCTGATTTGGTTCTTGAAACTTTTTTTTCCTTCTAGTATGCTTATTTCCCCTGTCGTATCCACATCACAGTTTTGTAGCGGATTCTTGCCATATACAATGATTGAAATATATCAATCATATAACTTTTTGGCTTTTTATAAAAGTTTGATTCAATTCAAAACACAGAAAGCACACAAAAAGTTACCAATAAATTCCAAAATTCGTCATAAAGATTTATTTTCCTACATGTGAAACATATTTTATCTCCTTTGGAGACTTCAGGTATTTCTTCTCCATTCGAAAAAGGTATATCGTTCAATACTAATGCGAACATTATTACGTATTACATTGTAAAAATCGATCACTTATGGCGGATAAATTATTTATTCAGAAGCTCAATTTATTTGGAGCACGCATTTCATTATTTGATTCGATTGAATATTCCCTAATCTCAAGGAATATGCTCGAATCATCTTCGCGTCTGGATAATTTTGTTCTCAAATTCCCAATAACACGGAGTTAATGAAAAAATCCTTCGAAGTTTTCATCTGAACTCTGAAAGTCTTAAAGAGTTCTTCAAAGATTCATCGAAGAACTCTGTGCTTTTCTAGGATATCGTCAATGTTGAATATCTCGTTTCTGACATACTTTCACTCGCACAAATCTTCATTGCCGAATACATATCTGAATTCAAGAGAAAATCTTATTCAACGGCATATCTCTCTCAGAGTGAGCCCATACATCATGTGAGTTCAGAATTATGTGATAATAAATCCATTTGGAATTGAGAAAATTCAGTATCAATGCCTGATAGACCTGCCGAGACTTGTCTTGAACAATTTACCAAACTTGGCCCAGGATTGAGAATGATGAGATCAGGACAAGCTTGGGCTAGTGGTTTTGCCAGGCCCGGTCCGATTCATTTACCAAGCCTCAACCAATGCTCCTTTGATCGCAGATATGTATGAAAAAAATGATTGATTCATATTCCAGTTCATGCCTTTCTCCCTCAGAATATCGTACATGAATTATCTTAAAACGATAGAAAAAATGTGACAAGACCGGGACAAGCTTGTATGATCATTGGAAAATTTGCGTTCTTTGATATTTCAATCAATTTCGATGCTATTGTTGAATTATGCTCAAACTAAACTAATAAGATCTGACTGGAATACCATAACATAAATCTTACAATGATCTGATCCCGTACGGAATCCAACATTGGAATCCCCCGAGTCACCCGAAAAACTGATGGTTTATCTTCACGTGTACATCATCCCTAGCGAGCATGACTTTCGGCCCAGGCCTGACCCGAGCCTGCCCCAGAGTGGGCAGCCTTCGCCCAAGCTTTCCCCAATAGTTATGCACACAAGGGATGTGGTGCTTTCTTTACGTGTATATATATCTGAATTAACGGTTCCAGCTTCCTTTATAAAAATCACTCCTGGCAGGAAGATCGGGCCAGCCCTGGCCCAATGGTGATCCCCAAATCTTCAGCCATTGTGAATTCAAAATTCAGTCAATATTTATAAACATTTTGCCACTCATGTGGGCAATATTGGCACAGTTGTTCTCAACGAATGCTCGATTTTCACACTTGTGCCAAGCTTGTACCAAATGTAGTGACCGTTCCAGAAATATTAACAAATGTATCATGACTGACTATCCATTGGGAAAAACGGGACAATCATGGAACAATATTGGGCCAATTGGTCTCCACGGAGGTTTGTTTCTGACACATATGCCAACATTGGAACAAGCTTGGGTTTCTTCTCAGTCTGCGCAATACCTGCATGGGCAATCAAGGCTCATTCTTAAGAGGTTCAAAACTCATGCCATCGGCCTTGTGAAGTGTTCCACATCAACGTAGAATTCGAAACCTATGAAAAACGATCAACACGTTTGGTTTAGAATAACTCAGAGCTGTTTTTAGTATGTGAAATTGATAGAAATAATTGTTGTACTACTGCACTTTATATTTTTTTCAATATATCAATAATCTTTTACATAAGATTTGAATAAACAAATGTACTTAGTAGCTCATACTGATTCCACTTCTTTTTTTGAAATAGGACATCCTTTTGTATTCCACCGGAATTCTTAATGCAGTGAAATTTCTTTTGTGATGTGTTGAACCAAGTATGGCATGCATATCAGCGGCACTTCACACGGATAAAACAGGACAGTGAAATATAGTAGAATTTATGTATCATTTTGACATAATTTCTGAAGAACCAGCGCTCTTCCCAGATTTGCCAGGTTAGCGGGATTTCCAAGGGAATTTACCGATGAATTGGTTCCATCGAATGGAATGACCAATGGAGAAATCCTAGTTCCTCATAACCTGGCCAAAGTGGCTCTTCCTTGTGTGTTCAAAAAAATACCAAACATTGGGGGAACAATTTTTCACAGCATAAAGTACCAAACTTCATGCTGTATGTTCCAATAATTCATCAGTATTTCATAAAAAGTTTTCGAATTATCAGTGTTGGAATAATGCTAGTGAATATGGGACTCTTGCAAACTTGAAATTGTTCAAGTTTAACGAAATAAAATTCAACTGTTTCTTTCCTCCTTCTGCCTCCCCCCGGCTTCCCAAATTATCGAACCTACTTGCATCTGTCCCATTCCATCCACCCTTCTCTTTTCCCCATTTTTCAGACTGTTTTATTCTCGCAGGATTGGCGGATCAAATAACTCATTTCATCTGGTCAAGCCTAGATTAATTGATGTCAACAATGAGATCCCTTCCCCTTCTTCTCCTTATTGTTGATCCTGGGCTGCTGCTGAGAATTCCTAATTTTAACACATACATACATTCATCATACAACGATATGAGCTTGTAGCTAATCATATGAATGTTACATGACGTCACGAGCATATGTTCTCATGTACCTACGCGAGATAGCCATATATAGAAAGTTTCCTAACACGACTCGTGAGAAGAATAACATACCGTTGATTGCGCCACATTGTGAAGTTCCACATGAATCTCTTTGGAATAAAAGTCGGGCAACCAAACTTCAATAACAGCATATACAACAATCTATTTTAAAATACATCAAACGCTTCGAAACTCTTCCGTCTCTAGCTTAAGGGGATACCAGCGACCCCTGGAGATGCAACCAGAAGCATTGGTTAGAAAAGGACAGGACAAAAACTATTCTGACAAATTACTCGAAAACGAAGGAACGAAATGAAAATATCAGACTCTGTACAGACATCCTTCGATCAATGGTCTGTAGAGAGCGATATTTTCCTTTTATTGCTTCATCTTCGAAGAATTTGTCAGGAAAGATTGTCTCGGGTTGCATCGTCAGGGTCCGCTGGTATCCCCTTAATTCTACGAGAGAAGACGAAACGTTTGTTCGGAAATCTTCGGTAGATATATTATTTTCGGACACGGTTGCATTAATTTTCCCATATCGACTGATATTTCAGAAAGATCAAAGAAATTACCATACGCACATAGCTTCAAGCCCATCTTCAGGGGAGCAATGAGCAGCGCTCATTGTGACGGTCACTTGTTTCATAATGTTATTCCCAATACATTCGTTTACCTAGAAACTATCACTTGTAATTAATTCGAAAATTGTTCACGCGCTTGAAAAGGTACATGGACATGTACGCGGAAGATGATTTACAACGAAAATCACGCAGTAGTGTGGATTATTTTTCCATGACAAAACAGTATGAAACAATTGATCGTTTGTGAATATGAATGAATCTATCCTCTGTTCAATGAAATTGTAAATGCAACCACAGTTTTTAACATCCGAGTTTCTATTGTACCTTTCGTTCGAACTCGAATACCACGGATTGAAAAATCTAACTTTCTATCCAGTGAATGGAAGAAAAAAATGATTGTATGTTTCTAGTGAATTGATTACCGCTCACGCCATAAATATCACGCTTTTTGAATTGGTATACAAATGAAATGATGGTTTTTCAATCTTCCTGAGTGAAAAATCGGTTTCAGCAATGAACATTCAAACTGATATTTGCTTGAAGTTGATTCTCTTTTTGAGAGAATTGTGAGAATGTATTCCCAAGTTGATGTCGAATGAATGTTCATTTTGAAAATGTTCACAGCAGTTTTATGTTGTCTCCAGTGTGAATACAACGTGAATGTGGTATATCTATGTAATACTACATCGAGGAGAAAGAAAGTGCACTCTACTACGTGAAACAGTTGGATACGTTCAGAACATAATTAATCACCGAATCGAGTCCAATATTTAGTTTGCGTAGTAATTCCAACTACATACCTGAATCACTAATCTTATTGGAACATGTCCAACTGTCTGGCGTAACGTAGTAGAAATTTGATCATTGATCAAGCATTCCTTATTTTCAATGAGGTCCTGATCAATTAGAATCCGGAAGCCGTGAATGAAGAAAATCTTATGAGGCCCTTGAAAGGAACGTATCAGTTTTCCCTGATAGGAATCAAATAGAGTTGTAACGCAGGGGTACAATATTGGACATTGAAACACGGCCGCTACTGGCTCACTAATGTTGCCGGATGTGCCAGTACTGGCAAATCTAGAGTGACCATTGCTGGCGCGATTTCGACTCACTACAACAGCTGAATTGTCAAGATCGTGATTCTAATATCAGTTGACTACCGATTCCATAGTCAACCAGAGTCCTATCGATACTGGCACATTGTCATCTATCGAATATATCGAATGCTAATATCAACTCTGCCTCAATACTGGCGCAGTATGGTTTCATCAAAATAATCGTGTTATTGGGAAGATCAGTGGAATCCCCATCCACCATCTATTCCGTATTAGAACAATGTTGCATCGATATTGGTGTCGTATCGTCTTTTTTTCGCATTCCACCATCCAACCAACTCTGATTCGGTACTGATGCAGTTCCATTTCTGTACGGTCTGGGCAACAGTATTAATTCGATACTGGTTCAAAACCGTCTGACCACGTAAGCCAGTATCGTCTGAAATCCGGTGAACATTTGGTGCCAATTGGAAAACTGGTCATGATCCTGAATGGGCACAGTTGTTTCTGCCGAGGTCTGGCAAATGCAACTTTGCCGGTATCGTGCCATTTGTCAACCTAGCTATTTCCACATGGGAGGGTTAAGATGAGATTTTCATAAATCCGAGCGAAATAAGGCATGTCTCGTCAGGCCCTGTTATTCTCCCATCCAAAATTTCTACTAGAATAGTTGTATGTAATTTTATTCTGTTTTCAGTGTAGAGCCTCCAATAAATTGTCTATGAGTTGCGGTCACATTAAGAAAATTATTGATTCATATAAAGAATGACATGAGGAACATGGAATGCTTTGTAATATTTCATCAGGTTTCTCGTATCAGTTTTCATACTTCCATCCACCTTATGATGATTAAGGGCTTCGAGAAGATAAACTAAAAGCAGATAAATAATTCAAAATCCATCGCACTCTCTTGTGTCAGCTTCGCATGAAGACGTTCGGAAAGTTTGATATTTGCTGGAAAAATAAGGGATGCAAATCGTTCGTCATTGAATATGAATACCCTGTGAGATAGAATAAGGAGATCGTTCTAAAGTTTACATGTTTATCCATAGTTGAGAAGCGGACGTGAAGTTCTAAAGGAGGTAGGTTCACTGTAAACTACCACCACTGAAAAGTGTGCCAAGTACATATTGATCAACAAGTGTAAGCTGAGGATAACGTAGTGAAAAGCTTCTACATAACTTAGATAATGAGTCTGATATTTTAGAGTGAAACCGGGCACCCTCGACCCTGAAGCACCTCAAACTCTGAGGTACCTTGAACCACCTTATATATTTAGGAAATGCATTGTTATATGATGAATCATGATATCACGTTGGTCTCTCAATTTGATTCCTCACGTATGTTCATCGGAGGGCTATGCCGGGAATGAGGAGGTGGAAAAATTTCAATTAAAAATAGTTGATTTCAATTATGATTTAATTTACAACCATTTAATCTTCAACTTTGATTATTCACAGAAAGACTCATGATTTTCCTTTGTATCTAGACTTTAACATATCACAAAAAACCCTGTCGATGATGTCAAGAGACACACATTTTCTCGATTCACAGTAAAAAATCGGAGTGGATGTAGCTGCATCTTACTTCAAAACTTGACTAAAATTCAGTCTTTTGCATTGTGTCGGTATTTATTTTCGGTGCTTACTTTCAGTTGGAACAAGGCTAGTTTTGGCTGTGTCTTAAAATCAGCTAATATTCAGGATGGAAGTAAGTTTTCCTCTTTACAGTGTTCATTCCACATATTTTGAAAATCACTGAAGAATATTCTACATAGATCGTCAGGATAAAATTCAATCAGTGAATACGGTGATTCGAGCAGGAACACTTTTCGCCCTAATGGACATTTTCAAACTCTTACTACAGAAATCATATGAAATTCTCAGGGATCTTGAAGAATCTCTCTCAAATTACTCATAATCTCTCCAAATTGTCTGAAGTGATGATATTTTTCTTGAATGCGAAGTACAAAAGCGGGACTTATTTGACTTTTTATGACGTCTGGACCAATGATGGTTTCTTCAGTAAATGAGACTAAGGACCTCGGAATAATGAGTTCATGCACTCATTCACTTATGTCAATGCAATCCAGTATCCGAGACACTAATGAGACGACAGGTATATTGAGCGTGGGAGTTTTCTTTAAGCTCGTTTCACATCAAAGCCCGCTCGTTCGTGTTCGTCAACTTATCCATCTACGCGATGGGGAAACACCTCATTAAAATTCTCATAGAACTTAACCGCTATCCGTCTACCTCCTTTGCTTCTCCGCTTGAACGGAATAGTTTGTGAATAGCGGAAGATAAAGTGAGAAGACAACGAGGTGCCGGAGGAAGAGCAGGAGGAGAAGGAAGAGAATGGGAACCGCGACCTTCGAATTACGTCTCATCAGTATCAGAGAGTAACGTGCAATATTCAAATCATCCTTGGCTGTTCTCTGCGTACATGTTAGTTGACTCGGTTATATTCTTGATGAAACTCAATGAAAATGACATGTGTGCCCACTACTGAATCTGATTACTCAACGAACAAACATGGAAGTAAGTATGATTTTGATAGGGGTTAAAGTTTTGAAAATGTAATCACTTCCTCCAATGTAAGATGATTGGTTTTCATTCAACTCAGACGCAGGAAAATTACTTTGCAGATTCATCTCAAGTTAGCGGATCCGATATGGGGAGACGAAATTCTAGAATTCATTCGTTTCTCTTTATATTCCTTACTCAGAGGTTTTTGGGATTGCTGATTACGAATCCGTTGTGAAAATGTCGAAATTGAAAATGACAGACAAAACCAAAATATGCATATCTCCTTCAAACTTGGCACCCAGTGGTGCACTACAACCCTTCAGAAATGATTCAAATGAGAAATTTCCTGAATTTTCGGAATTTCAAGAGGAGTTCCCTTTACAAGGCCTAAAAAAAGTGTTTTTTTGAGAATTTTTTTTAGATGCGAAGAAAATAATTGATTGAAACGAACTTTTTCGGATATTTTAAAATATATCCTAGGTTTACGAAATAATTTATTCAACGTGAAATAATCGAGTATTTGTAGAGCCCCTTGCAACTGAAGTCTTCCGTCGTTGGGCAAGATATAAGTTCTCATCTAAAATAGAACAAAGAAAAGGAATTTCAATTTTCAGGCACTATTTTTCTGAGTGAACTGAGGAAACCCAAAAGAAATCGTGAATTGCAAGATTTACTCGGGGCTTGGGAGGGGGAAGTTTTTTTTTTGGAAGACTCAAATTTGCTGTGGAAACCATGTCCCTGAGACTTATATGCGACGGGCTTAGAACATGCTAGAACTTTATTTGCACCCCCCTTTTTGTGAACAAGTATGTTTTATGAAAGTTCAGGAAACCTCCCCATGCTGTGCGTGGTACAGTTTTATTTACCTGCATCAGCAACTTATTTTCGCAATTGCCGAACGTTCCACAGCTTATGTGCTCTTATCTGAACTTTGATAACCCATCCCAGGGGTTATAATGCAGAAGGATTTGGATTACAAACGGCGAAAATTTTCAACGTGTCCGCACAGGAATATTCGTTTTGCAAACAAAATTTGATGTATGTTCTTTGTTCAACAAAATCACCCATTGTAAAAATCGAAAAATTCACTTTTGGTTGTTTACAAAAACACATGTAATTCGGAGATGATTAAACCTTTTGACAAACAGACGCTTGGCAAATGTTAAAAACAGTCCTACCAACCTAGGAAAAAAAATTTACCTGCCTAATGCCCGGGAGTTTTAAATGACAATTTCACCTTACTTTTTGATCACAGTAGGATATCATTATTCCTTCTCATAAAAAAAATCTGCCTGCTAAATGGTTATAAAAAGCTACAACTCGATCATTGAAGAATCCTTCAAATTGACCGTCATTTTATTTCAATCCAGGGAGGCTTTGAGTTGTTCATTAATTGTCAACAAAACTTTTTCAGTACAACACGTACACAAAGGACATTCCGTTGAATGTTGCTGTAAAAATTTTTTTTTAGCAGTTCGTACAACTTTGAAATAATTTCAATAATAATATGAAATGGCCGAAAACATTCTCTCTTATGTATAATGGAACTATCATCTGCACTTGTACAGGAATGTTCGACAATCCAATATTGAATTTCGTATTCTTTTTCTCCAATATAATAATACGAACATATTCTTTGTAACTTTTCATATTCTTCTTCTCATTCTCAATGTCATGAGATATGTTTTCTGAAGAGTTGAGATACATACTTATATATTGTTTATACTTTTCCCTCATTCGTCGTATGTGTTTTACAGTAGGAATGTGGGATAAAAAACATTCATTCAATCTTTCTCATTCTAAGAACAACACGACATATTGGCAGTAAAACTAAATGATATCATAGAGTTCACCTCGTTCAAAGTTGGAAACACAAAAAGTCCATTTGCTGTAGCATCATTCGCACACAAAATAAAATAGTGCACTCTCTTCGTGATCTGAGACTGGAACTTTTCAAAAAATGAATACACAGTTTCATAAAATCATAGATCGTGATTGCGGATCAGGTACAAACGCGTAAATATTCAATCGAGTGTTGATAATTGAATGTCAAGTTCTCACTTCAAATGCACGAATACGTGATTTCAAAACTTGTAATTTCGTTATGATAGCAAATTTTGTCCTCCAGCCATCAAAACGAAGCACTCGCAATTCCTGAAAAATCACTTGGAATATCCGTGTTCATGAAATAATTTCCATTTATTCAAATATTTCTCCCAAATATCCTAATCCTCCTGCCAAGCTTGAGTCAATGCTAGTCAACACCGGGCCTAGCTTGGTTGCTAACATTGGCACCAAACTAGATCAATGTCTGGGATGATAACAATATTCGATGCTTGACATCCGAGCTTGGTTCAATATTAAAATTCAATATTGGTTCCATGCTTGCAATCGATATTGTTGTCATTCGCGATATACAATACTAATTTGAGCTGAATCAGTAGGATGGATTGTTCATTGACGTCCGAGTTTGATTGAACATTCACATATGAGTAATTGACCAAACTTGATGGCAGGTTCGAGTCAATGCTAGTCATCACCAGGTGTAGCTTGAGAGCCAACAATGTCACCATGCTCATAAGCCAAGCTGTTATCAATGCCATTTATGATCGAGTGTAGCCTGATCACCAACAATATTATCAATCTAGATTGACGTTTGGGATGATAAGAACGTGCTCTGCTGAGCATTCAGCTATCATATATATCGGAAATCTAACACACCAAAATATGCTTGGTCCTAGCATTGTTGTCCAAGACTTTATCAACGCTGAATCAGCTATGACGGGTCATGCATCGGCCAGGGCTAGGCTAACGAGACTTGGCATACCAAGCTTGACGCCGATTATGGTGCAATTGTCAGTCTTGGCATTACACGCCTGGGTAGAAGATATTCGAAGAAGCATTCACGCTGGTCTTCGATATATCCACTTGGTTCTTATCATTACGATAATTCTATGATCGTACAGAACATAAATGCTCAGTACTCATCCCACATAACAAACGAAGAATCTATACTCCATTGCAACTTTTCGAATATCTTTCATCTTCTTGAATACGATGATATAAGTGATTCCAATTAAAAGTGTGACGATGTATCGCGTGATCAGGTTAACAACAGTGCTGCACGTGAAACTGGAGGCAAAGTTTTTGGTAATACTACGAAATCACGCGATCGACAATTACGTGTATTACATCAATTTTCGTATCAAAGCAAGAATATAATTGAGTGAATTGCATACATTTGTACACAAAGAAAACACGATATTCAGCTGGAGTCCGTAAGGGTTTGGATACGGTGAATTTCGTCGCGCGTTCGAATCAACTAAATGTCGATTGAAAGAATTGACCTGAGACTTAATTCAATCGATATTCAGTTGACTCCAGTATTTTTTTCTGAGTGTAGCATTTCGAAGAACAAAGATCGTACAAAGTTACGAGTATAAACTAAATATATACTGGGAGGAAGAAAAAAGTGAAAAAATAGTAATAGTTGGGAAAGAATTTGTTGAATGGAATAATTGAATTTACTATGAACTATATTCAAATCCTACCTCAACTAGTCCAATAGTAAGTTGGACTGTTTTGTCCTTTCAGTGTAGACAAGATTGTACGCACACTGTTTGAATGTTCAAGTCTTGGTCTATTGCTGTAAATGCAGTGAGCAAGAGATGGGGAAGTTGTTTCTTGCGTTAGTATTCTTATTGTCTCATCAGCGAGAACAGCGTGCAATATTCAAATTACCTCTCTGCACTCAGCTGCTCCTGTCTGATGAGAATGTATGCAAATAAAGCCGCACATTGGCGTTGCTATCTTGTCGCTGAGATACCTGAAATCGTCTGCTTCCATTGCCGACGTTGCTGCTAACGCTTCTTTTGCTGGTTGCAGTGTTCGATGTATGTACTGCTGGGTCAATTTATCAAGTTCATTTAATCGTTGATTGAATGAAGACGAAATGATGAGGAGAAAAATAAAGTTCTGAAAATTATTATATTTCTACTGAATTGGCAAAATAAGGACAAATCTCACTATTATTTTCAGACGCTGTGGTAAAAATGTGTACTTGATCATGTGTAAAATTGCACGATTAATTCATTCTTACTACACCATCTAACAATAACAGTGGTAATTTCTCTCATTTCGCCAATTGAGTAGGAATTTAGTAATTCTCGGAACATTATTTTCCTTCGTGTAGCGATGAGTGATCTTGATAAAACCCAGTATTGTTTATGAAATTTATATTGAAATAGAGGAGAACCAATTTTGTCAAAATTGCCACCATCATCAAACTTGGATTGATTTGGAAATATCTATGAATGGGAATGAAAAATATGATGAGAATTAACTGATCACTTAGTTAATTTGCAACCCTAATGAAGGAATATAGTACTTTCAACTGACATAGGAATTTTTATTTGCATATACGTTTTCTGTATATGGAATTTTCTTTCCCCTTGAAAAATTCTCATGGATGTCCAAATACCTCTATAGAATCCCATTTTGACACTTTTATAAAATTTCAATAAAGTGTATGGGTTTCCATGATAATACTTCTAGTGGGTTTGTAAAAATTCATGTTACTACTTCTCTGTACGGATAAATGTCATGAATTGTGGAGGAACATTTTGAGTTGTTATAAATAGGATACGTATATCAGCATTCATGATAAGAAGCGGTTCACAACCCGGTCATTGTTGTTTTTTTTTCTATTGTCTTTTATTCTTTTCTCTTTCAGAATAAAAGGTGAGAGTACAGTTTACGATATAATATAAAAAAAAACTCAATCCCTTGGAGAATGAAGAATTCAGCTAACGAATTAAGGGAATATACATCAAACCAAGCATTGGCTATCAATCAGTACCACAAAGTGCACTTCGGGACATTCATCGAGTACTGATTCTGTCGGATCAAACTATTTCTATCATGGTCGTCATGAAGTCCTTAAATCGTTTAGGTTTCAAGAGAACTTGATAAACTTCGAAGTAGTTTGGCTATGAATTGAGTTTTCTCTAAGATGTTTCTGTGAAGAAGATTGAATACAGAATTACCACACAACCTGGTCGAAAAACCATGGAAAGGATGTTGGCAGAGCTCACTCTGCATTGTCGAAATTACTCCTGAGGTGGGATGAAAATGAAGGAGAAAAATCAGTATGTAACCGATCCATGTTTATTCAAAAAAGTCTAATGAACATTTGATCAGAGTTTTAATAAGGATTTTGCTTAGGGTAACTCATGATAAGATAAAATCAAGTGAGCCTCAACCAAATAGTGTCTACAACGAAGGCCCAACTGAAAATACGTGATTTGCAGAGAAACATCGATTCCTGCGCAGACACGACTGACCCGTGTTACCACAGTAACTAGTAGTGTTGATATGATTTTTTGCATAACACGAGTCAGTCGTGTGGGGTACAGTAATCACTAGTGTAGAATTTTCTCCATGTGGTACGTATCAGTGGCGTGTAGAGCGACGATGTTTGAATTCGAGTTTAGTTCGTAAGAAATCATTACATAGATCGGCTGTTTCGCAATGCAAAATTGATTATCAACTTCAAATGAAATATATATATATATGCAGGGTGTCCCGAAACAAAGTATCGACCCTTCACCAGCGTGTCCCTGAGAGAAAACTACTGACAAACTTTCTCATTTACCATTTTTTGATCCGAGGCTTAGTTTCAGAGTTGATTTCAACGAATCAAGTGAATGCTACATAAGTATGCTCTTCGATCATTGGACTAGCCGATGTACTTGCCACGTGAATGGTCAACTTATTTTTCTTGAAACTCGAAAAATAAGCTTCGGATCGAAAAATGTCCAATGGAAAAGTTGTTCAGTATTTTCTCAGGAATCCGCTGGTGAAATATCGGTACTTTGTTGTACTGGGACACCCTGTATATATATGCCTGTTCAATTAAAAGGTGTTTTGTCTACATTGAATATGGCTCACAATAAAGAGGAAATGTGATTCACTGATGGTCCACTGTGAGAAAATTCTACACTAAATTCCATGCACATACTTTAAGCTCCTTCCATAGCTGTACTTGAGAAACAATGTATAGGTTCTTTGGGATGAATTCATGTGAATGTTAATCGAACTTAGTGCAGCCATAGATCTGAAATTTAATGTAAATATACCTATGTACGCGGAACTTTCCCAGATACTTTGTACTTACCTATTGAGAAATAATTCCCAGTACCATACAACAGGGTCTTTTTCAACAGACTTCCATCGAAATGCTGTTACATATGTTTTATGAACATGAAACTAAAATTATTTCTCCAATTCAGATGATTATTTTGACCCTAGAAATTTTTATCATGAAGCTTTTCTATAAAGATCTGATATGACCCTATCATTTGATTTTGAGACATGATTTTGAATTTGAATTCACCTTCACATATTATTCCAACTAGGAGAATCTGCTACTCATATTCAATCAAAATCAGAGAATATGAGATGAATATATATATGAGCTTGAGAAGAGCCAGGTATTTGAATTGCGTATCATAACTGTACGATCTATACCATACTCACACATTTAAATTTCAACTGTCATTGTGCTCACCAACACCCTCATAAATATTAGTAAAGCTGTCGTGAGCGCCGAACGAAGCTGAATATGCAAGAAAGGCAGAGGACGTGAAATCTGTGATCATTCTGTTTTGCTTTCCTGCATCAAAAGTGCGATATATCATAATCAAGAACAAGAAAATAAACACATTTGTCCATGCAATCCATCAAATGTCTCGTGGAATACGTTACACGAGGAATTGTATGTTTTATCGGGTGTGATTAACATAGCATTGGATTTGCATTCTCAAGTTGAATTTTGAAATTGATATTTCAAATAATTCTGTGTCGAAAAGGTGGTTTGAGATGAGTGATATTTTATCAATGAAATTTTATTTATCTCGATATAGAAAAAGTTGCAAATTTGATAATCAGGTGAACGATGTGACCAATTAATTACGCAGACTAAATTTGAACTATCAAGAGAGTTTTCAGAGACTGCAGTTCCCATCACACCCAATGTGATTGCGATGGTTTAATCTAATCCAAATGGATGATTATTCGTTCGCTCGTGTGAATGAAAACGTATGGCAAGGATCGATACGAAATCGACTCGAAGTTTGTCTCTGGAGATGTGATTATATTGGTGCTAGACTTCAGTTTACGTATTTGGAACATTGAATTCTGTACATATATACCGGAATGAGTACAATTGAGATATCAAGCGACGTCTATTAGGACAAATAACTCTATATTTGAAAACCTGAAATCAGGTTAGAATTCAGTGAATAAGTCTTTAGTGTAATCATTGAGAGGAATGGAGGATTTAATTGAAACCTCACCGGCGATTCCAGGTGTTACTTTATCGTTGGCTAGACTCTATTAAAGGAACTTTACATTTCTTTCAAATGGAATGTCGAATCGATGGTGTCGATCACGAGTTTGAGGGATTACGACCTGACTTGGTCATTCGGCACGAACCCTCAAGGAGCATTGTGATAGTGGACGTTACCATCTCCTTCGAAAACCGGAGGGAGGCGATGTGGGAAGCCAGAGAGCGTAGATTTGCACATTATACATCTCTGGCTGAACACCTTCGCTCAAAAGGGTACCGTGTTGCTATCCATGCGTTCGTGATAGGGGCACTCGGCTCGTGGGATCCGTCCAATGAGGAGGTTCTCAGGCTGCTCAGCATCAGCCCACGCTATGCACAGCTTTCACGCCGCCTTGTGGTGTCGAAGACCATCCGTTGGTCCCACGACATATACGTGGAGCATGTTTGCGGCGCGCGTCAGTATCAACCGCCGTCCACACCCCGAAGATTAGCCCGAGCTGAACCGGCTCAGTAGATTGTTCTTAATAATCCACCGCACGCTTGCGCGCTCCTTATTTTAACCTTTTGTTATTTCTTTTCCCTTATAACAACAGATTAATAATGGCACTGCGAATTGAGCAAATTTTCTTTTTTCTTTTATAGTGTGTGAATGAGGGAGTGAATTCCGCGATTTAATGTTATACATTGGTGTGATGATTTTATTCTGCCCCCCGCGGATGACCCTGGTGTGCTTTTTAACTATGAGTTCCTGTTTGTAAAAGCTGTGATATAGCCACCAGGGTCAAGATTATACACACGCTTATTTATTTATCTATGTATGTATCTATTTATCTATTAATTTATTTATCGAGTTATACTAGAAATTAACCCTGTATTTATGTGTTAATATGTCATAAGACTGACAATTGTCATGGTTCCGCGGGGGCACTCGTTATTATTGTATGTGTAGTTTGAGATTTTAGGTCTGGTTGCTCCAGGGGGTTCCGTCAAATAAGGCTGAGCCATGTGTGATATGAGACTGAATTTACTGAATAGCCCATAGCGGGCGCAAATATATTTATTGTATTTTATTTGGAACTATTTTCTACTTTTTTTTATGCAATTATTTTTGTGAGTCAGGCCTCAGTGCCATATCGTATTCGCCCCTGGGGAGCATTTTTTGAAAATAAAACTTAATTAATTTGCTTGATTTCTAGACATTCCGCTGGAATAAATTCCAAACTCTGAGAAGGCCATGGTCTCTCCAACTCTGACAGCTGCAGCTAATAAGCAGAAATCTGTTCCAAAATCCAATTTTTCAAAACAATCCTAGAATATAATTCATTGTTTAGTATGATGCTTTGTGTGTATCGTGAAAAACTTCCGAAAATCTTTCTACATCTGTGAGAATATTCCTCACACCTTTCTAGAAGAGAAAAACCCTTCCCACAGACTGTCACTGGTGCCGACCTTAGTGATACCGATCTTTGAACAGAATAGATTCTTTTTCATAGAAAAAGTATTTAGTTTATATAGATTTGCATAATATATCGTTAAAAATGTGATATAATCTATATACAAAAGAATCGACATCACTAGTTCATACCTCTTATATTCCTGAGAATGAATTCTTGTCTGTTGTGTGCAAGACCGCGTCATGCAACGCCTACTGTTTAGCAGTAGAATTGGACAATTTAGGGCAGACACGCTCGACGGCCTACTATACCGCCTGTAGGATAATGCGTTGCGCGGCATACGTTTATGCGTTCTACTGGTGAAGATCGACGAAACTCATTATACGCTTGGCTATGCTATTCGCGGTTTGACAACGATGAGATATCACCACGGGCATCGTTATGTAGTATAATGATGGACTCGTTACACAATCTAACAAATATGTCCACCTTATGACTGCGACGAACAATGTCAATCCACAACCACATGCACTGAAAAAAAGGCTGGTAACAGTTATCAAATATATTCTCAAATATGACCAATCAAATATTCGATAACATGAATCAAATATTCAATGATCTTCATAAAATAATCGATGACAATTATTAAATATATTATATATGTTCATAATTATTAAATACTTAATGAATATTATTGATATATGATTAATGTTATCGAATATTTGATTGGTCATATTTAAGAATATATTCGACAACTGTTACCAATCCTTTCTTTCAGTGTGTGTTTATGAAATGAACTCTTTATAAGCTTCTCAGGGATATGTTGTTCGGAATAAAATAGTTTTATTGCCTCTTGAATACGCAGTATGTGAATATGCATTGAATTTGAACATTCAAAACTTGATAACTGAAAAATGAATTACAAAATTTCCAATAACTCATTTGAGAGAGCAGCGGGATTATTATTCGTTTCCATCTCTGGATCTCTGATTTCTATAAACCAATATCCAACAATATTTCAACGAAATAATTTCATAATAGTCAATGTAGTATATTTGCCATGAAAAACAGAATTTTATCTGTATTTAATTTCCATTCATACATTCAAAACTGAACCATCCAGTCCATGAAATTCCATCATCGATTTCTCTTCTCCCTTTCCTTCCAACCGAAACTATTTTCCCGGATATGCAAAATACAAAATTGAACTATATAATATACTTTACAATCTGATGCATGCAGTTCATTCGATTGATGATTCCCTTGGTGATGGATGAGACTTCGACGTAGCCTCGTTTCACGTACATCGATCGTGTCTCCAAATAATTTCATTACCCACTGAATGATAGAATTTGCCTTGCGTTTTTTACGGTATTACGAAAACTACATTTCCAATACGCTCGGAGGTAGTATTTCAATGAGATTGATTTTATCGTTGTACAAATCAGTCTAATGGATATGTTTTCAAAACGATTTGTCGTAGGGAAAACAATAACACAAAATTGATAGATCTGCATTCCCTGCCGTATTGAAAGTATTCGAAAATTTGTATAAAAATTCCACGAAAGTTGAGCACATGCTAAATTAAATAGTTCACCAACGCAAGCAATTTTAAATCAAGTCCAAAGCAATTCTGCGAAACAAATATCACCCTTTTAATAGTTGGAGTGTTACAATCAGCGTGAGAACTAAGTTTTAATTTGAATATAACTGATGGTTTTGCATTAACGCACCTTTCTAATGAAATAGATTAGAATTCAATTACAGAAATTACAATTGAAGAAATTCTTGAAAACAATTAAAAATTCCCGGCGCACGAGGATTTATTTCATTCGATTGCGTGAAGCAAATATCTACATGAATTCAATTGAGAATTGTATATCAATCAAATCCGCTTTTGACGATTAATTGTTCCGCGATGCAGTTTGATACCCAAGTCTCCTTCAAAGTCCTGCGCTGTGTTTCACATTATGTGCGTTTATGACTAATTATGTATATAAAATGATGATTTGGTACGCTGCACAACGTATGACGCCTTGTTATAGAATCGAATTGGGCATGTTTGATCACCGCTGAGATGACAGCTTCCCAATCGCTTCTTGTTCGTTGGTTTCAGAGTCTTCCAGTATAGAGAACGCGAATCACAGACCACTAAAATTTTTGAGGCAATAATTTTTTGAATGGAATACTGAACGCATTTGGATCAGAAGAGATGGGTTCACAATTATATCTTCCTAGTTGAGTACGAAATAAGTGAAATACATACTGAAATGTTATAATAAAAGACCACTGGGATCAGAAAAATGTTTGTTATTTAAGATTTGATTGAATACAAATCGCATATCGGTTTGGTCCAACAGAAAATAGGAGTATAAACTTTTTATGTGCGGTGAAATTCACGATACTCTGAGTGAATTCGGTATTGTATATGACAAGGAGCGTTATTTCTGTTAGAACAATTCGGTTAATTGATATTGTAAATCGGTATAATGTTTTAGAAGTAAGCGGTGCCTGGTGAGTGTTTTGGTATTCCTTTCATGTTACTTGGTGCAAGAAGGGCGACCCATTCTTGATCATCCTTATACCTAGTAAGACTCTAATCTTAGATAATCAACTCCTCATCCCTTTCTTAAACGACCCCGTTGGATGCTGTGAATAATCCAGCAGAGACCCAGCGGTATCGAAGAATAAATGCCAGGAACAGCCCACTTTATCAGAGGAGCGGGTTTATCAAAGGACAGTCGTGAAATAGATTGGATCTGATTCTCTCACTTGTATCAGCTGTAAGCCTTGACGAGATGGAATAAATATGCCTTGTGTATATCCGGAGGAAATTATTTTCACTTTTTTGGCGCTTAAAGGCGATGCGGAACATCTGGTGTCTGACAGTAGAACCATCCGCTTAGGGCGGAAGCATTTATCCTAGTTTCTTGAATAGACTTGGAATGAATCGTTATGATCTCAATGCATTTATTCCATTCATAATCGTTTCCCTGGTAGGAATCACATCGGGTAGTTCACTGGCTAATATCAGGGCCAGGAATACACCTAGTCTGACTCAACAGTGCCGGATAAGGGGCGAAGAAAGGCCTAGAATGATTTCTAGTAAGGTTGTGATGTTCAAAAATATCCTAAATTGCAAAACGTTCATATCAGTGCCTATTTGTTTTTCAGGAAATTCTTTGAGATTCATTCTTCTTTTTGACGTGAAATTTTTCGTTGTTTTAGAGATGAAGAGGAACCTTCCTATCAAATATTTTGGCAACGTTCGATATAATGATTGTTCATGATGGAAATATACATTCCTACAAGTCCTATTGAAGTGTATTGCAAGTGAAAAACAGTTCGAACATATTCTTCCCAAATGTTGATTTGTTTTTTCGTTTTTAGAAAATAAGGTCAGGGAAATCCACGCGATGTTGTTCTTCAGCAGTAGGATTCGTTATACGGATATTGCATCGATGAATCATTTGAACACGTAAAACATATTGAAGTGGAGTTACATATCTGTTGGTGACATAGGATTAAGCTCACACATATTGTTCCGATAACATGTTCGCTCAAGTACGGTACAAAATCAAAAACTTCGTGAAATTCACAGATATATTTTATCCTGACATACTTGAAAACAAGCAAAAATAAGAGGACGGTAGAAGTTCAACGACTTTGTTTTTTGAAAATAGCAATATTGAGGATCTGATCATCACTGAAAAGAGAACCATGATTCTTCAGTATCGTTTCGTGAAGTTTCATTTCGATAATATTAACAAATCAATTGAGTATCTTGACCACATGTTTTTTCAAATCATTTTCGTGTAATTGAGATTCCTCAAGCGAACTGATAGCAAATTTCAGTGACATTCAGTGTCCAGTTCCACGATCACAGATTTTCTGTCGGCAAAGAATAAGTAATATAAGCAAGTAAATTGAAAAATGCAAAAAAATGTCAAGTGTATTCAAGCATTGTGCACGAACACCCTACTGTCACTCTGAAAATAAAAGTTTCCATCAGTTTCTCTTGTGACCCCTCTCCATGCTCGACAGGTCCTTTCTTCTGTCTCTTCTTCTCTTTCGGATAGCTTTAGGGAATTGTTTGCCGGTGAAGCGCCACAACTCGCTGTACCCAGAAAAAGTCTCGCGCTACCCTGAAATTGCACCGAGAGTTTTCATATGCGTCTCTTGTGTTTTTGGTCCTTTCTCCTCAGCTTTTCACATTTCCAGACTCGCGTTTTCCTTTTTAGTATTCTCTCTACTCTGATTGCGTCGCATTTTTTGTTTTTTTGCGTTGAATCTTGTCCTTGAATCTATAACTAACACGGTACCGGGAAGTTTTTTCAGTAGTTTCAATGTTCACTCCTCTGAAAAATTCTCTTAGAATTTCACGCCAAGTCATATCAGGTGACTTTCGTTTTGAAAATAGCAATTGTTACAACTCTGATTCTGAATGAATCATCAGCAAAATAGAACAAGGAAGAATAGATTGTTCCTTCAACTCAGTCAAACAGAATTGATGAATCAGAGGGCAAACAATGCTCATGTGAAGAACTGTTGTTCACAGTTACAATGAGTACTCATGCTGATACAGCACATTTCCTCATTATTGAACCGTTGAAAAAATTCGAGCTGATACAGAAATAATTTTACTGTTCATTCGGTTGTAAGGAGTATTCAAATGATCCAATGAATCTTGACATCTTACACAAGATAGTGATTTTTATATTGTACGTTAACCAGCCTCCACATTTCTCCTTCCTTTTTCTCTCAATAATACATCCCAGATTAAATAAAACTTTAATTGAAGAAGTAAAAGTGTGAGTAAGAATCCAATAATCTTTTTGTGTTTGAATTCCAGAGGGAGTCAAAGGCACGGAGTTGTCAAGACTAATTTTCTGTGCTCCTTAATTAAAAAATTTCTTCTCCTTGTTATACTCTGACACGGGATCACATCGTAACAATGCCTGATCTGCCATGTTCCCTCACAAAGTTTCTCAAAAGGATTCTAACATAAATCATAAAACACCGGAATCTACTATTGCTGTGATAATTATATTACGCACTTATTTGTAATGAAATATGTAACGAATAACGAACAACACGAATTTATTGAGCAATTTCCCTGAAAAATTCTCAAACATATCTTGTAGAATATGAAAGATATCTTATGCAACTTCAGAAGATGTCTTCATTCAGGTCTTTCGAAGTGAAACATTTTTTCAATATCTTCATGATATCATTTGTTACTATATCTTGTACTCTTATATCAGAAGCTCTTCATGCAGGCTGTTGATAGATACCATTCGAACTGACTTCCAAAAAAGTTCTTACGGGTTGGATAATTTTTCGGGAAGCCATATATAATCAGTGAATATTAACTAATCACTTTCTGAAACTTTTAAAGTGAGATTTTACCCTTCAGTCAGCCAAATTGAGCTTGTCGACATTTTGAATGAAATCTCCACTCTTGTAGAGTCATGGTCCAAGGTTTGAGGTTAGAAACTTACAGTCAGGCCAATTCTAGAATGTTTTTTCACTCTAAAAGAGTGTGGGTTAACTTGAAACGAGAGGAAATTTTACTGGAAGCGGGCTGGTTCACTTTTAAGACTCAGTGGAGTGAAACACATGATTTTTCACTGTTGCAAATTTGGGGAGCAGTTATTCGAATTTCCGTAATTTAAACATTGATTATTAAGGGGGGCATGTCAATTAGAATCGTCAGAAAAATCCCATTTTTTCCCCACGAAAAGATGGGAGAATCAGACATGATATGTTTGATAATTCAAATCAAACACTTGACTGTTTTAACTGGGGAACATCAGTATCTTATTCCCCCTGGTTAAAAAATCCGATTGAATCCGATGAAAAAAAATTCTATCGGCATGAATTGAGTTTCTGCATCGGAAATTTCCCATTGATACCAATAGAATGTTTTTCTATTGGATTCAATCGGTATTTTATGATCAATCAAAACTCCAATTGATACCAATAAAATTTGTTTTAATGTAATTCAATGGGTATTTTATGATCAATGAAAATTCTGACTGATATCAATGAAATATTATATTATATTATATTGTTCAATTGCATTTAATCGGTATACTATTGAACATGAAAATTTTAATTGATCCCAGCGAAATATTTCCCAATGGGATGGAATGGGTATTGTATTAATAATGACAATTTGGATTGATACTGATAAAATATCTATCAATGGGTTTCAATGGGTATTTTATTACCAATAAAAATTCCGATGGATAGCAATGAAATACTGTCGAATTGGTTTCAATTAGTATTTCATTATGTTCAATATGATCAATGAAAATTCCGATAGGCACCAATAAAATAGTTTTTAATTGGATTCGATCGGTATTTTATTTATTTAAAACCGATGGTCTGATGCAATAAAAGCGATTCTAAAACTGAATTGGTTATTGTCGGAACATAGCTGTATTCGGGGACAAGAGATTAGCTGCAATAACTATTTAACTTGTGAGCGCATATGGACCCATTTTTTTCGTTAGAATAATTAATTTTTTTTTATTGATTCAACGAGTTTTTTCATTTAGTCGAATCAATGAATAAAATTGTTGTCCTGAAGCAAAAAAATGGGTCCATATGCGCTTACAAGTCAACTAGTTGTTTCAACTAATCTTTTTTTCTCGTGTAGGATATTAGGATCTGTAAACTTTCCGATTATTTCCAATAGATTCGAATGTCGGGATGATCCAACCAAAACCCATTGATCAATTAAATTGATACATTTTGAAATTAAGTCGGAAATTCCCCATAAAAAACTCATTACTCATTCAATTCCACACATTTCCCCAATACTTCTAATAGATTGAGGTTCTGGAAAATTCCAATCAGAACCGTTCGGCTTATGAAATGGACAAAATTTTAATCATCCAATCAGATATCTCTTATACAGACCAACAGATCACGCGAAGTCTTATTAATTCAAATAAACAACAGATTTTTGGTGGATCTTCGATTCAATCCTATAGAAAAGAGGTCCCGATTAATTCCTATTCATTTAGAATCGGTAGCTGAGCCTTTCCGATTGACCCTATTCATTCCGATTATTTTTGAATCGGTTCTTATCGGATCCTATTGGATTTTTCAACCAGGGCCGCGACGCTGCCGTTTCAATATATTTGTTTTCAAAGTAGATTATAGAAGTGTGGTTTATCACATTCAACTTGAAGAGATGGATTATATTGATGATTTTTAATCATACGGTTGATTGAAATCTCGCTTTGTTTCGCTTCAAAATGGCACAATATACATTTTGAATACATGGTTCCTGGTCTTCACTGTGACGTTGACGTAATAGTAATTCGAGCAGATTAGCATATAAGATGGAACATATGATCAGCGTTTACTTCATTATGGAAAACTTCAACATGAGCATCAATTTCAGCACCGATAAGAATGATCATAGTACCTCAAAGCTATCTTCTTGTTTAGTTTCATTTTTACGCGGTATAGTCCTCCTTTATTATATTTTAATAGCAATTTCCAACACAGCGTTTCCTCCACGTAGTAATAGTTCCATAAAGCATCATTAAATTTCAGACAACGGTATCAAATTATGATTCCATTTCACGATTTACGTACAGTGTTTCAAGCGTACAAAGAGAGGTAATTTCGATTTTTTTCAATTAACGTTAATTGCTTTTACCATAAAAGATTTTGATTATATGTGATTACACGTAATTGAAAAATAAATCCAAATATGAAGGTATTCTACCAGATTCAACCTCCCACCTCAACAAACCTTATTACATCAATTATGGTTATACGCTCCATATTAACGATGTGAATTACTCGATTTGGAATCACTATCACCAAAAATGTAATGTATGTGAATGTACATTTGTATGATTCCACCACTAATTGATTCAATTGGAATTTTCAAAATCTTTCAGTTTCCAATCAAACGGAATAATCAAATTTTTGTTGAATTCAACTTCGTTCATTCTCGTGATCTCTTATCACCAATAACATTAACGTATATTTATTTCGAAATGAAATATACAATTTATTGTGTCCTTCAGTTATCCTCTCCCCAACATTCCTCCCTTCTCGTTACCCCTTCACTTCGCACCCTCGAGTCAGAATCTATAGTCAGGATCACATCATGTTCCTTGTTTCCTCACCCATACACGCGTAAGTACATACATAAGCTCGAAATTGTAGAATATCGTATTTGAGTGTTTTCGTTTCCCTTTAGAAAATAACACAAGACTTTTCCCACCTGTTATCAATATTATCGTGCTTTTCTTATCCATACTAATCTATATGAGATACCATTAATTCATTTATCTAAAATGTGTTATGAGATAAGGTATAACACAGTTATACAGTTTTATTCCATTAAAATTTCTCGTCGTTCGTGATATCGAATATTATGGAATAAGCGCAAGTCTCATGAACAAACTCTTGAACAAATTTCATCGCTGTAGTGGGTAAAAGTTCTGATGAATGAACGACTGTTTTTAGAGATTCATCTAGTGTTGTTATACTTTTCGATGTTATTCGTGTACACTCGTTCATTTATTGACATAACAATCGGGGGACGCAATATCAACACGTTATGTTTGAAGATGGCACCGCACCGATGCTATTGTCAACTGTTGTTCCAATTCCGAGCTGTCGTCAAAACTCAGAATATAATATGAGATGATGTTAAATTCTGTTTCCACGCTGGAGAATGTTCCTGATTCGTTAAACCAAGTGATCTTTATGGATTATCTGTGCATATGAATGAAATTGAAATCATATGTTGGTGACACGAAATAAGATACAAGGAGGGCAATCTCTTATGGAATCGTTTTCAAAAAGTGACACACTTTTTTGCCAACTCGCAAGTCAACTTCTGCCGCTCGTGGCGCTCGCAACAGGTTCTCTGAAATTAAGAATAGAATACTGTTTTCAATCTAGGATAGTTTGATATTTCATGTATGCAAAACTTATAAATTATTTATAGGAAGAATCCATACCCAATTGATGAATAATTTTCTCTCCAATTCTGAACTATGATAAATAATTTGATTGTGAATACAATCCGATACCGTAAGATGATAAAAGGTTCCCTATTGCAAATGTCTAAAGGATAATTTTCTGTGAGGATTTGGTCGGTTTTTGTCCCAGACATGATGATTTCCGATAGAACCAGACAGAATTTTGACCGGAATCTGTCAGGATCTGTCGGACATTTTCAATAGGTTTATGTTGATAACCTCTAATTTTTTGTATGCTCTGAACTTGGCTCCAGACTCTGGAGTTAATCAAGAACACCCTATTCGTAGCGCCTCCAAGTGACGAATTTGAACATGCAAGTCGGCGAAAAAAAGTGTGTCACCTCGCTTTCATGGAGATTGCCCTCCTTATATCTTACTTCGTGGTTGATGAATTAACATGTAACCTTACATGAATTGCCAATTTCATATGAAAACTTCTAATGGTGCTCATGTGCACAAGTATTCAGCAAAATAAGAATTCATTAGTTTCCTGGTTCAATCGGCATACAAATGAGGTGATGCGATTGAACAGGATATTAAAGAAAATCTCTAGCAGAAATTTGTGTAGTAATTTTCTAGTTGTAACACTTACCCCAAAGAGAGAGAGAGAGACCCATGTAGTTAGCTTATGAGTTGCTAATTGGACTAGCAATTCGAATTTCGGAATCCTTGAATGAGGGATAAGACAATCAGCTTTCCTCTTGCCGCCATTGATGGGATAGGGGTTAGTTTACGCGTCATTCAATGAATAGAACTGGATAATTCAATGAAAATACAACGAAAGAGTGGGAATTATATTATATTTTCAATTGATTATTCAGTTTTATTTATTAGATGACGTTCAAATTAAGTATCTATTTCTTGCTTATACCATAAATGGTGAGTGTTGTCAAATCCCTCATGCAAGGATCCCTACTCCAAAGTAGGGTCTCCAATTTTCCGTTGGAGTAGATGTTACAACTCAAGGATTACTAGAGGAATTCCTACTAGGGATGTGTCTGAATAATGATAACAATGATACGTGCACGGTCAAATTCCACATAGCACCGGATATTCCAGCAATATTGTCAGAATATTACATTTGGAATGTGTAATGTTCTGGAAAATGTCCCAAGAAGATTGTCAGAATGTCTGCAGGATGTCTTATGTCACGATCTTTGTAACATTCTGGAGATATTCTGAAACATTGCTCAAATCGTTGAGGTAACATTCTGGAGATATTCTGAAATATTACTGTGATCATTTCAGCGATATTCTGTACGGAGAAAATTGTAACAATCATACATATTGAAAAGCTTACGAAATATTACTTTGGATTGGAAAAAAATTTCTTCAGAGTTCTATCACTCCTACACATGTTGAATGACCTTGGCCAGAATCACTTTGAGTGGAAGAAAACCTGCTTCGAAGTCGATTGATAGGAAGTTCCCCCAGTGGGGATTGAACCCGGGTTCTGCGAGTGAGAGTCAAGGCTTTTATCACATCAGCGAATCTCCGAGATGACGACACTCCTCTCAAAGTGTCATTTATTGTAATCATCGTAATGGGAGTTTCAAGAACTCGTTCCCGTGAAATATCGACCAATCGATTCAGAATCTTCTGACGTAAAAAATGAATAGATTTTTTACCTCGGCTTTGAAATTTTACAAAGTGTTGAGTAAGATCGATGGAAAAATTTCAAGAATTTGTTGCCGTGGGATGAAGACTAAGCGATTTAGAATCTTCTGAAATGAAAAATGAATGGCACTTGAGAGGAACGTTTTTTTATAAGTGCACTTTCACATTTTCCCAAATGCTAGAATGAATTGATATATGAATTTCAAAAATTTGTCTCCATAGGATTAATGATTCTAAGAATTCATTGAGAAGGCCTTTCTGAATAGTTGGGCTACAGAGGTATTTTCTTCATCAATCATGTGTTTTTCAGCGTAACGAATCGAATTTTCCAGTAAAATCAAATAATTTGATTACCGGTAAAAGATGGGATGTGTTTTCCCAATCAGTTTAGGTTACTCTCCAAATTCATATCAGTGAAATCTCACTATTTCTGCAGTTAAAAGTCGACCACTTAATAGAATCAATGACATATAAAGTGAATAGTCACTGGTTATGCAGTTGGAAGTGTTCCTAACTAATTGAATCAGTGAAATTTCACTGTTTCAAGTTTGCAGATTAGAGCACTTCAATTCAAGTTTGTGTAACACTGATGTACTCTCATTATGTCCCTAAACTCACACATATTATTATAATACAAAATTATATTCATCATCACTTGCATCAAATTCCCTGTTAGATGTATTTTTGATACTGTAAATGTGAACACGCCAAATTATTACTCGATCGAAATGGTTATTGGGAATGTGGTTTTGGAAGCAGTAAAAGGGTTGTTTGAATGAGAGTTACCGTATGAAGGGAATAGTTGACATCATAGTTGGAATGTCCATTTGACGCAACCGCTTGAGAATCGAATTTTACTCCGTTTGACGCGATCTCATGGAGTTATGCATTCGGATCGACAAATTTTTCACTGGGCTGTATACTGTCAGAAAGTCGTATTTATCGCCATTTACTGTGCAACTGATTCTTTCTCAACAATCCAATCAATCGCCAAGAAAACTGTGAATATTCTTATGATGAGTGTACGCAATTGAAAATACGTTAATATGATCAACAGGAAAATCATTCGACACTTCTAGATAAGTTAAATCTCTAAACTCACGGCTTGAATTCCGATAAGTTTCTCTCGACCACCTGTGCTCATTGAATGTACTCAAAATTTTAAACTGTGTATTTTATGAACACATGCATTGAACAAAAATCATCATTCTCATAAAGATGTTGTATGTTTTTGACAATTATTCGAAAGAAAGTATGAATGCAGCGCTACGACAACGGGAGTGCAAGTTGATATAACGATTTCGTGTTCGGTTGACAACGATATGAATTCTTTCCGCACCCATATGAATCTTTAGCTAAACCACATAAGAAAAAAATTAATTCGCTGTGATAGTTACTCACTATTTTCTTTCCTGCTATGGCTAAAATAATTGCAGCTATATCTATTCATTAGCTGCTACAGCAGGAAATCGTAGCTACGACCACACTATTCCAGTAGTTCGTATTCGGATAGCGAAACAATTGAGTGATAATATTTTTACTATCTCAGGAATATTTCTCGCTGTTGAAGCTGAACGAATAGCTCTGATGGCTAATTTTTAGCCACGCAACTATTAATGAAATATTTTTCCGCTTGCCAAAATGAAATTTTGTTTGTTACTATCTTCAATCCCACAAAAACTACGCATCAGTTATCAACAACCACATTGTTCGTGGATTTTATTATCAAAGCTTTGAAAAAAGATATAAAGAGACTAATAAAAATGATATAACACATTTCTTTTTTTGAATCATCTTTCTTGCAATTGTATCTTTTTGAGGGAATGAAAATATTAAAAAATCAGTGGAAGTTCTCGAATCTTCCTTACTCTTCGATACCTATACTCGAAGTTCCGAATCATTCATTCGTAACGTGATACGTGCGTTGCCGCTGGATATTATTTCGAAATCTCCTGAGAAGAGAAGTCATATGAATTAGTTCGTATCTATCTACAGTCCAGTACCATTGAGGAAACCATATTACCTCTCCTCCCCCTTTTCATATAGCAAGGTGATTGTATGAAAATATTGATCCTACCGACCAGCACTAGGCAAGAGGCACTAGAACAACGGGTGTGATATAGGGGTAGAAAGGAAAGAGGAGCAGAGAAAGACAGGAAATCAACGAGATATAGCGAACAAGTGGCGCGAGCACGTAATGCTCCTGTATATGGCGTGAATGTCTATGATACAGTAAACAGTACTGGTGTATTGATACTAGGAATATTAAGTATAATAGAAATGGTATTAGTAGTGATATCAACAACAACAGTAATGGTATAATAGTAAAAAGACTCGAGGGAATAGGTTTTTCATTTTTCCTCAATCCAGAAATTTGTTCTTGTTTTTTTATACCTCAATTATACGGCCAGGCAAGCTTTAACCAACCACGTAGTTCCGTTTCCACCCCAAACCTGTTACTGTATACCCTCCCCATTCAATCCTCCACGTGTAGATACTAGTGCTGCTGTTGCTACTGCCATTGGTACTGCTCTTGTTACTGCTGCCGCTGTTGCTATTGCTACTGCTGCTGCTGCTGCTGCTGCTGCTGCTGTTACTACTGTACTGCTGCATGCGCGCACGTGGAATCTTTACGCGCCGGCGGTCGATAAGGCTCACCCCGAGTGGCGTGGAAAGAGAATGAGAAAGGAGAGTTAAAGGGAAAGATAGGGAAAATAAAACTTTATATTAAAAATGCACCCCTTATACACTTCCCTGGTAGTCTCATTTCTTCTCCATACGATCTTTTGAGGAGGACATGATTATTTAGTCTGTTTTGCGAATCTCCTAAATGCATCAGTTTTGAGGATATGAAAGCAGAAAATGGTATTCTGTATTTGAGTTTGAATTCGACTTCCGAAGGATGACCATTCAATATTATTTCAATTTTATGAAGCTTTTGAATACAAATGTTCCATCTACATGATAAAAATATAAAATACCCGAATTCCAATCATAGCTGTTTTGAAAGACTTTTTATTATGAATATTGCATTTTTAAAATTCATGCGTAATGTTGAGGTTTTACATTTCATTCAATTACGTGCATACTAGACCTCATTAAGAGTACTGTTGAAAACTTTTTATTCTTAATTGAAGTCATCTCATTATGTAGCTGTATTATTTGCAGTTCTTTTCATTGGAATTATTTTATTATTATAATTCTCGGTCACGAAATAACATGCATCTCACTGATTCCAATTTCTTGATATTTAGACAGAACTGGATGATCAATGTGATCGATTCAAACATGTGAATCTCATAAATTTCGTTTTATTTGTAAAAATGAATTGAATCAACATTCAAATGGAAAAAAATACACTCGGGAATTCAAACCGTCCACGAGTGAAAATGGAACATTTACACATGTGAATGAGCATGTACTGTGGAAATAATTAATACATATGAATTTGAAATCCAACTTAATGTACCGGTAACTTCAAGGATAGTGTATCTCAATGAATAATCGATGATCTATTGTACATTAAATGATATGAATAAATGAGTACTAATGTATAATCGATGAATGACTATGGATTAGCTATTAATATTTCATATTATGTGAAAAGACAATAGATTACTCTCAAATTCAGGTTGAATTTCGAAACGATAAATGTATATTAATTAACAATTCGATGTTCCTACATGGTGGAATTCTCTCTGATTTCAAGAGAAGATTGTGCTCCACTTTTTTAGGAATTTGTTTGAACAAATGTGATGGAACGCAATTCAATCTAAGGTATTCTGAAATTTCAACCTCCGACATCAGTCGTATTTGGATTTCTTTGTATTTGACCTATATTTCCAGGGAGTTTGCTGTATGCAGGATAGTTCTGTACACATGCAACTCTTCGACTTGTTCTCCAAGAATTTATTTTTAGTTATATCAGAATCAAAGATCATTATAACTGGAAGTAGGATGAAGAAAGGAATTTGAAACTCTCTTCCAAATTTTCATTTATCCTCATCCCATTTCTAATCTAACGAGAAAGAAGTACAATATTTGATTTGACCGGTATGATATTTTGAATGTCGGAAATGAGGATCATGGATATATATCTTTTCAATACAGCTTTAGGTCAGCGTGTGGGGAAATGAAACAATGGAGATGAATGTTGGAGTTGAGCAAGATTTCAAATGTTGAAACAAAAATACGGGTGGATAAAATATGCGATCGTGAAACTTTCAACATCTCAAGCGGTTGCCGCACTCACTAATCGATTTGACTGCGCTGGCCAGGGTTGAAGTGATAACAACGTTTTTCCAAAGGTCTGGACCTAAAATTACAGTACTACCAATGCTAATAATTTATGTAGAACTGTACTGCTACGAGACATCTTTAATCACATTTTTATCAAAAGTTGCATCAATCAGTCGATGGATTTTGGCTGATACTTTTAGCTCCATTCAACTGGGTTTGAACAAAAACTTACGCTTTTCGCGTCATAGTTAGTATGCGTATTTGTTCATTAAACAGAGGTGTTTCAAAATTCTTATCGAAATAGATTATTGTTCACAGTTTTTCGAAATACACAATCGATACACTTCTTCATACGGTGAAACCACTCACCGAACCACTTGCTCACATTCCTTTTGGTATTAAATTACACTGTTCTCCAGAAGCACTAACCAGCTGATTATCTGATGGAAAACGTTGAACTTTCATGCGGAGTTTTACGAAGGGGATCAGATCAAAGTCGCGAGGTGTTAAGTCCGGACTATGAAGAGGAAGATTCAATACTTCCATACATACTTCGGTATGCCATGTAGATGGCACTGCTTCTAATTCTCCTAATAATTCCATTTTGTTTGAAGAATACGATGACCATTGACTTGCCAACAGATCTTGATTGTTCAACTCGCTAGTCTTCGTCTTCGTCATAAATTCCATGTTCAAAATAGTGTGCAAAATTCGAAAATTTTGTGAGAAAAATTTCTGCCGTTAAAGATTGCCGAGAATGTGGAGTACCCATAAAGTACAGAGCTTTCTTGCTCCTAATTGTTCCAGGACCATCTGATGTATTGTTATACTGAGAGAAAAAATATCCTCAACCAAGAAAATATTGGATTGCCCGAGTCCAATCCGATATTTTCGTGATTCAAAGGAACTTACTTTGTAGGGAGAAATCACTGACTCAGTTTGAATATATATAGCTTGATATGAAGAAAATTCTCTCATCCCAAGTACACATTTTCTTGAAATAAGAAAAAAATATATATTCTTGGAACAAGGAAATATGTTTTTATTAGGGCTTCGCACGAGACTCTCGTCTCAAATTGAAAAATTATCTATATTCACCGTTCTAAAAATTTGGAACGGAATCAAGCTTCTACCTCAGATGTAACAAAACCACATGGAATTCTGATTTCGTCACAGAGGATAACAAAGATATTCTCTCAGTCTCGGAACTAATCTCGATAGCAGGTCTCGGTGCAGGTCTCGTTGCATATTTCGACATATATCTCTTTTATTCGAATGATCAAGGTTCCACCTCATTCCGTTGATTCCGTTTGTACTTTCAAATTATCTTGATCATCTTGATATTTTAAGAGATTGTAACAATCATTGGTAACTATTTTATCTTTCTTTGACGCGAGTCTCGCGCAAAGCCCTAGTTTTCATGATTAAGCCAATTTTTTTTCTCAGTGTACTTTAGGAATATGCAGAGTTTCTCATAATTTTCTGCACGTGATTTTGCATTCATTCCGATTACTTTTTGGATAATATCGACATTTTCTGCAGTACACGGAAAAAATAATTTAGCTGCCGCAGCTAAATAGCTAGCACGGACACGGACAGCCATTAAATTGGCTCCTGCAGCTAAATTTTAGCTGTTACAGCAAAAAAATTTGCACTTGTAGTCAATTTAGCTGCAGGAGCTAATTTAATGGCTGTCCGTGTCCGTGTTAGCTACTTAGCTGCTGCAGCTGAATTATTTTTTCCGTCTAGCAACGTCTGCCGGACACTCCGTGTGAGCAGGTACGTCCTGGCAAAACTGTGAATACCAATGCTGGATAGTTCTTATAGAAGGACATCGCTCATTGAATACTCTAGTCATTTCTTCGAAACACATTTCTTTTGTCAAAAGCATGCGAAAAGTTGTAATAAATAATCGCTTGCAACCTGCACTTTTGGTTTAATACCTTGCAACAAACTGGAATGTTCGTAACAGGATTATAGCATATATACTCCGACATAGACGGGCTATTGAGCGACGGAATAAAAATTTCTCGTCTCTTTTTGGAAAAGTCGTGCGATAAAAATTCTGGAACGACTTACGTATTACAGATTTTCCATGTGCTTTTTTCATATTTGATGTAATTTCATTTACACGCAGTTTCTTTCACGCAGTAGAATGATGCCTTGTTCCAATCGCACAATCAAAAATTTATTACCAAGAATATTATAGATGAGTTTTCATTTTTGGAATACTATGATTTTTTCGGTGAACTCATTTCTATGATAATGGTTTTCCCATAAACTCAGACTATCCATTCTTACACTTCAAATTTGGTCCAGCTTATAGTTCTGTTGGATACATTTATCCACTGATTTTTATTCCCCACGTTCATTGGAGTGGATTTTCTATCGATGATTTTCCCACAAGACTGTTTTAACGCTATTCAGTGTTCTAGTTTTGTCTTGAAATTGTGTTCCGTATATCTAACCGGAGCGAGTTTGTGAACGTTGCAATTTCAACCCAATTTTCACTCACTGTGTGTTCACCGGTTCTCTATGAGAGGGGTAAAAGAAGAAAGAGGAGACCAACAACACGCCTCGAGAGTTCGGTCGTTTGACTAGGACCACTGCCGCATTCAGAACGACGGAGACGATGAACGAAAATGCCACGTTGGTTTGAGGATTACTCAACTTGCCTTTTTAGCTTTTGTACACATCTATTTTCCTCATTACCGTGATCAACTAACCGAGCAATAACGATTCTGTAATACAAAAAACTGAATGTCGCTACACATAAAAATGTATCGAAGCTTCGAAACTTCTTATTTTTAGTTTCCCAAACTTCAAGAACAATAGCTAACAATTATACCATTTACAGAATGGTTAGAGAATGTTGCATAGAATGTATTTTTACATATTCATCAGGTATGCTCAACATAGTCATCTAAAAGATATCTAAAAAACGTCTCATCTTCAGCAGAATTATAATCGTGTTATAGTAAAATAAATGTCAAGCATGATGAAATAAAGGGTAACCAACGTTGTTCGTATGAGGGAAAAAGTATCAGATTACGATAATTCAATTCCAAATTTGCTGTACGAATCATTTCCCTTTCAATGACTCAACTCTGATTGGGTGTTCGCGTCATATGTTCAATCAGGTCGCAATGAGAGCCTGATCACGCAAGTCTCAGCAGAATTTTCACTTGCAATGTAACATTTTCCGACGAATTTCAGATATTGTATTTATTGTATACATGCGCAGGAGGAAATATATTTTGGACGTTCAGTGAATAGTCCTAGATTTCTTCAATGAATCTGAAAATTACTGAACTTTCATGGATTCTTGATGAAACTTCGATGAAAATTGTTGAAATTTCACTTCAAATTATTGAGTGTTCTTCGACCGTTATTGTGGTACATAACATTCAAGATCAAATTTACAATTGATCACCTGGTGATTCAATTATTCAGAAATGGAGTGACACATGAGAAATTTGATGATGAATACTGCACTGTGAAAAACGATTATGGAATTTTCTCACAACAAATGATGGCAGCAAAGTTCCTCCACACATGGCAAACTTTAGTGAGAAAAAAAACACCGAGTTGTTTACAGATAAATGAGGAAAACACAATGCTGTCCCAAATAACATGTATTGGAAATTGTGAAATGCGCATAATTTTTATTTATTTTTTGGTTAATTATTGTTTACCGTTTTCACCCTTGGCGCAACATTGATAAACAAATTCTTCTATTGTACGCCAATGATGGTCTATTTCATTTTGGAAAAACACATTGATAAATCATAAAATGATGTTATCATTTCAGTGTTGCGCCATGCTAGCGGCAATGGTAAATTTCTGTACGGTTATCTGGTTATTCAATTTTTTCTTGTGTTGCTTCAATTTGATTCGTTTTGCTGCCATTTTTCTTCGTGGGAACGTGAATTTATGTTAATATTGAGGATACAGGATTATTTTTCATGTATTGGTTTTGTGAAAAACAACGCGATATTGTGAGCTTCTCCAAAATTATTCGATCCAGGAAATACGGTACAATACATTCACATCATGGAAAGAATCTGGACAAGAATTTCAAGAATTCATCAACTGTTTCCAAAAGTTGCTACGTACGAGTTTCATCAATGAATTTGATAATACAGATGCACTATGGCTAAAAAGTCTTCTTTGTTTTTCCATCACACGTAGTGAGATCAAGTTATTCACGAGTTGAAGTCAATCACGTTCGAACTCACTGAATTCTTCGAGATTTGGTTCTCATATGAAGACTGGTTTATTTGACCACATAGCAAATTTCGATGTATTAAAATCCGACGTGATTGAATTGAATGAATCTTTTTCCCTCAGTGAAAAAGTCTGTGCTTTCTGTGAGATATTGATCATTCACAAAAATGAATATTTCAGAGATTACCTCTTCAATTCGAAACGAATACTGGAGAGATCTATTCTGAATGTAAAAGTTTAATCCAACGTCATTTTAACATGAGATTTGAATTCGACAGAGCATAAAATTTCAATAATATTCTTTGATGAGCCATGGAGAGAATATTTGATTCATTAAATGAGTAGTAAAAAAAACTTCAACTTCAATGTGGTCATTTCATCACATACATTCTGATTCTACATTTTTGAACTCATCATTTTCCCTTCAACTGGAAGCGATGAATCGCAATAAATTTTTGTATTCCTAAATTCAATTTTCCATATGAAAATTCATCTTTGACGCTAGCATGGCGCAAACCTTGAATGATGACGTTCCATTTGTTCAATGAAATGTCATCATTGATGGAAGGATGGCAATAACATAGACCATCATTGGCAAAAAAATGCAAAATTTGTGTGTCATTTTTGACCAAAACATAAGTCATCATCGTCATTACTATGCAACAAGAATGTTACTCAGATTTTCTATCCGTTTGCCAATTAAGGAATTATCGTAGCCATTATCGACTCAAGATAGTTTGTTTCTTTCTTTTGGTTAAAAAATCGAAATCAATTGATAGGTTTGAGTTTTGTTGGAGCGAGATTACATTATGCTTGGTTAGCAATTTCAAGTCAATCATGTGCTGAATCTGCACTAAAACAGTTCCAATATTGTCCTGAAGAAGCACCAATGTTATGGCAATATTACTCCAATGATGAAACTATGAAAAAAATAATTACCCCAAAAACACATGAAAGGAATGTGCATTCCACAACCCTCGTAGAAATTTGATCAGGCATTCCATATTTTCAATCAGGTCTTGATCAGGTTAGAATCCAGAAACCGTGAATAAGGAATTTTGTGAAGCTCTCACAAGAGACTTACACGGGAAAAAATTTGCAGTAAATTCTGAGACAGGGACAATTTCTGATACCATTTGAACCAAATTGTGGTAGTTCCAACTAGATCGGAGTACATTTAATGGCAATTGCAGTGAAATGTATTCCAAAATTGTCCCTGTCCCAATTTCCATTTCAAATTGTCGTAAATTTGACGAGTAATTTTTTTACGTGTATCTGATTTCTCTGATAGGATTGAAATAGGATGCCTCGTCATGCCCTGATATTTTCTCATCCAACATTTCTACTAGAGGTGGACTCTAGACTCTTGAGCAAAATTCAAGAATAGTAAATATCATTCAATTTCACGATCTTCGAAGACGAACATGCATATAAAAAAAAAATGTTTTTTTTTCCCAGCGACAAGAAAAATTTTCTCATTTCAAGAAGTCCTGTCTGTGAGTGAATCAATTACTTCTTTCATCAATACGCATGATGAAAGAAAGCCTTGGCTGGTACTTGGCAATCAATTAGACCAATGACGACCCCATTGGCTCAAGCTTTTCTTGATCTTATACTTCTCAAGCTTGCGCCAAGTTTGATAAATTTCTCAGGAAAGGTCTCGGCAGGTTTTTTGAGAGGCTTGGTTCGTGATTGGGTCATTCTTCCATCCACGCATGGGGAACTATATTCCATTGTCAGCATTGGTAGAATCTAAAAATTCTTTCACGCTAATATATTCAGTAATTATCAAAGTTGAAAACAATCTTTGTTCCTCCTCAGTGAGGAGTATTGATAAGGAACACCTAGAGTGATGGAATGATTGCAGAGAAGTTGTGTGATTCTTAGGGGAATAACACTGATGGTGATGTAAAATCATTCCATTCGGAAGAGAAATATTACATCGATAATCCTTATCCGTTCAGCTGTTGCCTTCTTAAAACTGTCACAACGACCCTTCCTTCCGGGCAAAAGTTTCACTCGTGATATTAGATTTATGTTTCAAATTATGAGATTTTTCAACATCTTTTTGGGTGAATAATTTCATACCCCACAACAGTGCCACTTTCTAACAAATTATGAGACCTTTTACTAGTTAATTTTGTGTATGTAAAAGGGCAGTATTGAGAATTATAATCAAAAACTGCGATACGAAATAATGTATGTATACATGAAAGTCTTATGCATGAAATATCTCGCACGCGGAATACCAATTTTGATCCGTCTTGCATGATTTCAAAATATACGCTGGATGTAGGTTGAAGTCACATATCGAATGCAGCAGCATACCAAATCTAATATGCATGCATGTAATAATTATGCTGATCAATATTTGTGTAACTACAGGATGTAAACGTGTACACGTGGAATAATTATTCTAACCAACATGCATGCGGGAAATTTGTGAATAGGAAAACTTTAATTATTATCGTATCGAAAATTCGTCCAAAATTACCAGTTTATCGTTCGGTGAACAATTTACCACAATAACAATGCCAAGGAATTTTGTACCTCTCTGGTATGAAAACACTCCACTGGAGCTTTTTAAAATCCCTGAACTTGTTTTTTCAAATCTCGGATTCCCACGAATTCAACAGATTCGTTGAGAATATATTTAGAAACGTTGACTGGAAGAGATTCTGAAGATGCAGGAGATTTCCGGTAGATATAGCATATGCATCCCGTATACTGAGAGACAAACCGGTTGTTGCTAAGGACAGATTTTCTTGTCTCCAAAAAAATATTCTCTTTCTCATTTCAAGATATGTACTCGGGGTAGGAAAATTTTCTCCATGTCACTCTGTATATTCTGAAATTCAAGAAAAACTTTCTTCGTTTATAGAAAGTTTCCTTGAATAAATGAGATATAGAATGATAAGATTGAGACTCGATCGATCAAACATCTTCTTGGTTCATGATATTTTTTCTCTCAGCTTACAAGTAGTTTTTGATTGTAATTATATTCACATATCTTCCTATACGAATACGCACATACCCATGAATTTATGTCTCTAATCATCGCAACACTAGACTGAGAATATACATTAGATGAAGAGGGATGAAATTTTCAATCTTTGGAAACTTTGTTCTCGTTCTACACGCACGGAGGGAACAATATATCATGAATTACTACATTCATTAGTATGTTGAAGAGAGAATTAGGTTCTAGAACTGCAGATTTTCAAAGTTGCAACCGTCTATATGTACAAATGATAGAATTCTCTCATATTTCATCATGAGATGCAGTAATTTTGGGAAGATATATGATTAAATCATATAATAAATTACTCTATCTTGAACATACCAGCAAATGTAGTAATTTATAATGTATTTACAATTTATTGTGTGTTATTTTTCGTGTTCAACCTCATATGCCATAACTTGAATTTAATGAGAATCTCGTATTTTTCAATTTGAAATATGTTTCCAGTAGCTTCGAAGCGGAATAAGAGAATCTCAAACGTGATTTAGGAACATTTCTGTGAACATACTCGCACATGAAAAAAAATTTATAGTTATTGTATTTGTTAGGTATAGAATCTACATGATTCATCTGTTACAGTTGTTATTGAAATCGAAAACAACAAAATCTTCAATTTCCAGAGAGCTTTTTACTCTCGATTTATCTCAACGGTTTTGTCAAAAGTTTACAATGTTAGAATTCCAATTTGATTACACACTGAAAATAAAATCCTGGAACAGTTAACGTTCGGACCTCAATGACTGATGTCTGTGGAAAATAAAATTCTAAGATCTACTATTATTCACCGGTACATCACTGGTTAATGAGTTGCGCATCAACAGTTGAAGTGAATGAAATGAGCCAATAATGTTTCCATAGTTACCAATTTCATTCTCCCACTTACATCAACTGTTGATGCCCAAACGTTAACCGTTCCAGAATTTGATTTTCAGTGCACAGGGTCTGACAAGTTTTAACAACACTTTTAATTCAGTTCAAGTATCACTGAATTCATTTTTATTAGGAATCTATCTGTTATTAAACAGCAGAAAAAGTTGTCTTGATTCCAAACCCATTGTCTCATATATAACGAGAACAATATTTCTTCCGATCCAAATACATTCGCTTTGAATCAAGAAAATATTGTTTCAGTACAAGAAAATTGAAAAACCTAAATTTGAACCGAAACAATATTTCCTTGATTCAAAGCGAATGAATGGGTGTAGAATCAAGACAACTTTTTTTTCTGCGTATTGATAATGGGAATCATGATGAAACACAGATGACGAACACTGCCATCGAGTTTCTATTTTGAACAATTGAATTTTACTTTCTTTGCGAAGTTTGCATGAGAATTGATGTTCAATCCTTTCTCTATCAAATGCCATGTATCTCCTGGTCAAGTTCTGTGTAATTTTTTATGTGAAAATCGTGACATAGAATTGAGATTTCACGTTCTCCATAGTTTGAAGCAAATGTTGCAGAGAGCAGAGCTGGCCGATCCCGATTCAATCCGTCAAAGATAGATTTTTCCCACCGATTTCTCGATTCCTTGTATCAATTTTTGTGTAGCCGGTCTTTTTATTTCGGTTTTTTATTCGATTCATGAGTCAGAAATGTCTTCATTTGTCAGGAAAATAATGGAAACGAACAAATGCAATCTCATTGCTATGAGAAACATTTTTCTGCAATTACGGAAAATTAAATTCAATAAATTCAAAAAATCAGAAATGAGATAAGAATAAGGGAAGAAAATGAAAATACAAATATAATGAATGTGAAATAAAGTGGAATTAAAATGAAAAAAATGGAATGAAAGTGCAAAAGTAGAGAAAGAAATGGAGGAAAAGAAATAAAGTGAATGATTTAATTTGATAATTAAATTATCAATGCGGAGGAATTGGTATTATGGAGAGTTCGAATTTTATTTCTATTACATTCAATTCATTATTATTACATTCGATATTTCATTACTTTTATTCTCATTTTATGTCTATTACTAATAGTGTGATTTTTGAACGTACTTTTATGGAATTATTTTGGATGATTATTCAATATAAATATAAAATAATAAAGTTCAAATCTTGAGTGAGTCAAATTTTTTTTCATTTTCTTGTGGAAAATAAACCGATGTTTCGGTTAGTTACTAATTGTTCATTCGATAATTCAATGATGATTCAAACGAATTATGTGTAGTCTGACCTTCTGCTGTCACACACTGAAAAAAAATTTCCTCCCAGTGAAATAAATATTTATTTACCTAAAAGAAATTCTTTCTCCAGTGCAGTTGAGAGTATCCAAGGAGTTATTATACACCTCCATTCACTGGAATGATCAAGAATTGAGGAATATGATGAAGCCTATTGAACGAAAAGTTGATTCAGAACTTTTCTAAATGAAATTCCGATATCAAAACCCTAATAGAACACTGATATGGGGTCATATTAATAAGCTCGAAGGTCGATGTAGAGTTTCACGATGCCGGGAATGAATTCTCATTCATGGATGTTGGATGAACAGGAGATTAGAAATCTTCCAACTTCGGAGAAAGGCACAATACTGAATTGATATTTCTTATTTCAAACTTCTATGTTTTGAATGGAATATTTATCAACTATATTCACAGAAAATCAGTACTAACTAGTCGGGAATTATACCACGAATTAGTGCAATTTCGAACAGATTTTAGGGAAAAAACAGATCATTCCCACAAATGTACACTCTGAAAAATAATTGTCGAATTTTTCTGCAGGAAATCGTGGCAGCAAAGTTCTTTTTGAATAGGAAACTTTTTATCATAGGGTCAGAATTTCTGCAATCAGCACGAATTAAATTTCGATTCTCATAATTCAATGAACCGTAGCAGAAATGATAACTCTTCATATCAGGCATGAATTTGCCAAATAATTGAGCGAAATTCATTTCTTTGCGTGAGTTATGAATGATTGAAGTTTTAAGAAACTTTGCTTTTAAATTCACAACTTTTGAACGGGGCAAGCGATTTGGACACACAAGCGCATAAATTGAAGATAGTTGATTGAATTACATGAATTATTTTATGAAACCCGAGGAAAATTGTTTTTTCATTGTTTCCAAGTAATTTAATTGTTCATCAACAATTGATTTTCAACAATATTCTCCGTTCCGAAAAAATCTGAAAAAAAGTAGAGAGAGAGAGATATTGTACTTCTTTTTCAGTGGAAATAGGGCTGTTGAATGGAAAGTCAGAAATGAAAAAAGATCCTAGTTCCTGCGAGAAGCGTTAATAAGTGGAATAACATATTCGAATTTCAGCCTATTCGGTTGAGTAAAAAATTTGTTATGAAGTGGACAGACTAAAAACGTTGTTTCGAGAAAATCACATTTTGGAGTTTTTATGGATTGATTATTGAAAAAAAATATCATACCTCCACTAATCGTATATCCCTGGTGCGTACAATAAGCTTTTCACCTCCTCATAGGCCTCATTTGTGATGACTTTCAACTTGAGTTACCAGACTACTCCCTTAGTATTCTTCTTTTTTTCTCACTAGTCGAAGGATTTGATGCTCGAAAAGCGGAATAATTTTCCGAAGTGGGGGAAGCCATTTTCTATTTTTTCATCAACAAAATCATCAATGGAGTCAAAAAAACATCGGTCCATTATTCATATCACTCTCATGCGAAAACAAACAAAAGAAGTCAAATACAAAATCGATTCACGATTTTTATGAAGATGAGGTACCACAGGATGTACATTTTACAGAAATCTTAATAAAATTCAAATTAGTTATGTGGAATTTTTTTCGAAAATTTATATAACTCTTCAGTGACAGGAAAAATTTTGAATCGAATGATTCTTATATCTGAAAAACGATAGAGCCTCGATATTGGAAACATGAAAAAATAGCTTAATAGTGTTAATTGAAACAAAAATTACGAAACTGTATACTATTCGCAACGCATTGCTGTGGCAGCGAGAGCGTAGTTAATATAACGGTCCATGTAGATTTAGAAAGGATCCGTATCGTTGTAGGACGCATACCAGATTGTTTTACGAATCATATTATCGTTATCACAGCGCCAGCGTTCATTGTTCCTTTCAAATACTTGTCTCAACCATACCGCGTTCTCATAAGCACTAGACTTGTTTCAGTATTCCTACTGTGCTACGCACTAGTGTCCTACACAGCACACGCATGTTTCGAAAGAATTCCCTTCGAACATTTATGTTTGAATTTCAAGAATAACATAAAGAATTTTGGAAACATCACAATTAGAATTCATAAAAAAATTGTATGTGAATACATCCCCTACAAACAATGATTACTTGCATTTCAATGGGCCGCTAATGGTCCACCAATGCCGTTAAAGAGCCGTTACTGGCCCTTTGAAATGCCCGCAGTTGTGTTTGCTGGGTCGGGAGTAACGTGCAGGGGGAGTGTGTCTTCACAATAACACGGTCACGTAAGTATTATTACAAGACCTCCACACGTTTTTATGAACTTAACGATTTTTTTCGACTTTTTCCAGAGGTTTTTGTGAGGATTATTCGTGACATACGCTGATTCAATTCGAAATATAAATTACGTTTGTCTATATGCTTTTTGTTGAGATATGAGAAAAATTACCACAAAGGCAGAAATTCCTCGAGTTGCTTCCACGACTTGAAGAAGCTCTCCAGTGTTTGATCAAATCGAATTATCTCGAGAGGAAGTTTCACGCTCTCACTTTTGCAACAGTGCTTCTGTTCTTCTCTTTTCCCAACACCAATCATCTCTTCCTCCTCTCTTCCAATTTTCCCCCTAATATCTCCATTCGTTTACCTTCGAAACCATGAAATATCTTTACGAATAAATTATTCTCATTTACAGACCGCACTCTACATCCATCTCCGACTTCATGCACCAGAGTTACCGAAGAACCAATCTCATCGATATTTTTGTAGAAGAATTTTTAATAGAGGAGAATCCTTCTCCCGAGCATAGTTTCGGAGAATTTGGTACGAAGATTGAAAGGATGTTGGAACTGAAATTAGATTCCATCGTCCCACGATTTTGTTGCACATTCTGTGTTCATCGACACCAAGGTTCATCAGGAACAACGTGATCGATTCATCCATCCTCGAATTATATTCTACAATAGAGATGAGCTATCTGGAATCAAACATCGATTTTTTGGGAAATCTTAGAATGTTCCATTTTTTATTCAGAACCTCAAACAATTTTGTCCCCTCAATTTAACTTCTCATATTAATCACCAGATTATTGAAACTCCTGTCACTGATGTGTATTTGATCATCAAAAACAGTGGAAATGGTATTCTGAATACTTATAAAATGGATACTAAAAATGAATGTTGTTTTTTGATATTCATGTACAAGTGATTTCGATATTTGCAGACATTCCCATGTTACTGGTAAGTTCCTGTAACGTTGCTCGCACATTGTGATAGGTTTTTGAAACATACATAAAACCTTCCGGGACTAAAAGGGACAGTATAGAAAGTTTGACAAACTTGACCCTGTGTCTTTGTCTCCAAGGAGTACATTTTTCAAACGGTTTGATTCACCGGAACACATTCGGAACATGTTATTTTCAACCACTACAGGATGTTTGCAGAATGAATTTCATGAAAATTCGCTTTCACGAACACATGGTCATACGGAGGACATGGAGGGAATTAAACGACGTTCTAAGAACATTTTGAGATGTTATTTGCACATTCTCTGTGTGACTGGGCAGTTTTCTGAGCATTCATGAACCTTTCAGTAGGGCCTGTGGCATGAGCTTATATATTACATCAAGATTTTTATGATTGTTCAAATTCTTCTGCATAAGATTAATTTTTTAACTCAAATAATCAACTAACAAACTTGAGAACTTGTTAGAGAGTGTTATGTAAAATTCGAGAATATAAAATTTTCGAATTGTTTCAGTCATTGCCTTTGTTGGGTATTGAAAAGGATACTTGAACATCGAAATCCTTCAATTTCTTTGAAATCTCCGTGAATGGTAGAATTTATTGAACACTCATACGCAGCCTCACTTTTGTATCACATTTCGACGCGTTTATCCGTTGTGTTATTGTGTATCTTCTCCCGAAATAGCAACCCTAGGACAAATATTCTAGGCATTCACGAGTTATTGTAACACTGCACTGCACGAAAACTAGATGCACGCAAGTTCCTCGTAAGTATTTGATAAGACACTCGCAGGGATCTAGTTCTCCTCTGATAGAACGTTCCCAACTATCGAATACTCCAACTTATACGAATGAGAAGAATTTTTTACAGGCTTAGCAAATAATTCTTCACCTCAGTGGATTATTCAACTATATAAGCTATCGTGAAGAGACCCATCAACACAAAAAATACAACGTGTGACGACAGCTCGTTGCCGAGTTACAAAGCTGCCCTGCAAAAACTGATGTCTTATTTGAAGATATTTTTGTAGTCACTTTTCAAGTGTTTCCAAATTTCACTATAATCATATTCAAAACACCAAAACACGTTTGATTAGCAAGCAATAACGTTTGAAAGTTCTATGTAGAAACATAACCTTGAATTATCACACAAGTCAACAAAAAAATCATTTTCTCTGGTGCCTGAGGTTTGGTAACTGATTCGGAGTGCTTTGGGTTGCGTGGAATGTGAAAAGAATATCAATTTTCTTGGATCAGCTCACTTTTCATTATCTTTTATACATAATTTTCACTTATGATCTATATAATTGATGGATTTTATGTATAAAAGATTATAAAAACGAGCTGATCCAACAAATCTGATGTTGTTTCCGTACTCAGTACCCTGAAACCACTCCGAATCAGTTTTCAAACCTCAGGCACCAAAATGGCTGTTGACCAGTGCTATTATGTCAACGTCAAAGAACAGGCACAATGTATTTAAAATGTATATCGCGCCATTTTGGTACAGAACTAAACGAGATTGTGATCAACCGTATGATTGATTATAACTCATCGATATGATCCATCTTTTTAGGTTGAATGTGACAAATCAGACCTCTGATATATTGTTTGAAAACAAACATATATTTCAACGTTAGTGCTGCGAAATAAAATACTGATGTTTCCAGTTAGAACAGTCATGTGTTCGATTTGAATAATCAAACATGCCATGTCTTATTTTGAGACATATCTCCGACGGGAATTTCTGCAGTTTGCTAGGCAAGTATGTGACAAGTCCCACCAAGCTTCCGTTCGTTATATTCTTGTCTCCAAAACTTGTGTGAATGACCCTTAAACACGTCGAACGTGTCTGCTCTAAGTTGACCAATTCTACTGCCAGACGCTAGGTGTGGCATATCGCTTCATGGAGTCAAACGAGTGACTTTTCGCTTCCCCAAAATCTAAAGAGGGCAAAATATATCTGACAATATATTTCTTCGATGTACGTGTGGAGTTTGAAATCACCCCAAAGTGCATGTGATTTTCAGGTGGAGAAATTTTTCCAATCATCTATAATTTATATATCATTCAATACAGTCTATGTGTAAATTTTATATGATTCTATAAAAATTATATACAATCAGAAAATTCTATCAAGCAAATTAGTCTCTCAAATTGATCCATTTCAATTATTTCTTCAAATTTACCATGCAGTAATGAGTGATTTCTACAAAATCGTTCCTTTCTCGTGAAATTTCTTTTGTTGTTTTTAGAATATCGAAACACGATATATTTGTTTACTGCCTAATGAAAGAGAAAAAATGAATTAATTCTTTAAAGATCGTCTATTACTATCACTAGGTATCGTATTTTTGAATGACAGAGCGATGAACTAACCAGGGGAATGAGAGAAATAACAAAAGAAGTGAGGATACGCAGAATGATGGAAGGGGATAAAAAAAAAAAACAGCAGATACCTTTCATCTTATTTTTCCTTTCTATGCATACTTTTCTCATTCCATCCAATAACTCAGGTGAGAACAGTAGCATCGTTTACAGAAGAACTTAGATTTTAGTCAAGCGTTTCCTGCTTCCATCTTCCGTTTTCCCCAATCTTTTCTGACTTGCAACGACACTGTAAGTGAGTTTCGAGTTCTCTGGATGTTCGGATAGCGCGATTGCGCGTATTCATTCCATGAACCATCTTCTCTTTCCCTCACTCAGTATCCCATGTACCTTTTTCATTCACCTTCACACATCCGCTCGCATATATACATAAACAAATACAATGAATTCCAGTCCCAAGCGATGTTTTTTACAAAAAAAAAACGACGTCTCTGACGAAGAGGAGCGTTACGCCTTCGTTCGTCGTTTCGTGAACTTTCGATGTGTGCACGTGCAAATGTGTGAGAATGTATACGCAAGAGTGCAAGTAAGTGAAAGATAGTCAATAGTGTATATCTACTCTCTCACTTAATTTTTCATTTAGATGAAGAGAGATATCATCATAGCACATCCTTTTCTTCAATAAAACCATGTATATATACGCAAACACACATATACTTATACAAATACATATGTGTACATAAAAATATATACGCTACATGTCCGCAGTGTCTAGTGTATCTCGTTCCGCTTCACGTGGCACTCTTCAGCACAACGTCTTTCCTTTTTCATCTTTTTCCACTTCGTTTCTCTTCCCTCAACCCTGGTGAGCATTTTACACCATCCCTGTCCCATCACTACCCAACACCACCACTACTTTCGAAGAGAAACTAGTTCAACGCCGGACGCTTGGACGAGACGAAAGAAAAATGAGATACCGTAGAGAAAGAAAAAAATGAGGAAAGGGAAATTCAAGAGATAGTTTTTCGGGATCCTCTGACTACAATGAGACCGCTCGGATTGCTGACTGTGAAAATCTCCGCGGGAAATTTCAAGATGCAACTTTATGCGACGAATTGATGAAAACTTGGACAGATGACCAAAGTTAATTTGTATATTCGTTTTTATTCCGCAACTATGGATGGATGCAAACCGAGAACGAGTAATTATCTCAAGGATATACTTTCTGTTTTTGTATCCTTTCATACTGCATTTATTACGATAACGTGATGGAATAACTGATAAAAATGAAGCCGAATTAATGACGCCTGAAGAGATTTCAACTCCCTTCAGTCAAATTAGTGCAAAGTAAACAATTATGGTATGGAACATCATCTCTTCAATTGAAACCAGTGAGTTCACAGGCAACATGAGAACGGTTCCCAATGCAAACTGCTTTTATGAACAATCATGGCATGAAACACATCTCCTGAATTGAGACCAGGGTGTTCACAGGAAACTTGGAAACCGTTCACAATGCAAACTGCTTCCATGAACACCTTACCATGTATTGTCATAAAAACTAGCATTTCCTTATAGAGCACATAGGTTGCAAACTTTTCTCCTCTGACTTTCCAAGTTCCATCAATCTCATAGAAAAGTACGAACAAACTGTTCTCAACAACATCTCCATGTGATTCGCAGATTTTGTAGATGGAACTTTTTTAATGATTATGTACAATCATCTTCTACAAACGTTTGCATGAAAAGCAATGTTATACCTTGTTACTCGAATAGAGAGAGTGGAAGCACAAAGTGTGTCTCACACGAGTTCGGAACTCTTGAAGAATGTAATTTCACTTACTAAATTAAAAAATGAGTTCTTTGGATATGCTTCCATTTATTTGAAATACTCCTGGTGGACATCTAATCCATTCCCTGGTAGAAATTCCTCTAGTAATTCGCTAGTTGGAAAACTTGCTCTCACGAAAAACTGGAGTTCCAATTCAGTGGCTTTTCAGTTCAATCATCAACTTATAAGTGTTCTTATATATATAATATATATAAATATTACATTATACATATCAAGTTTATCTAATAACATAAAATATGTAATAAATATACATATGAGGTCTCTATTTTTTCAAGAGGGGGGGTGTTACAACTCGTAAATTACTAGACAAATTTCTACCAGTGTTTTTTTCACAATAATTACAACGACAAATGATCATTTGATTGTTACATTTCTTATTATAAGTTGACAAAGAATTCTACTGTAATAATAGAACATACTAAAAAGGACTCCCATACAGCACAAGAGTCCTTTCACAGAGCTCCCGATATGACAATAAACATGAATTAATTATGAATACTTTGAATTCAATTTGAATTCTTGATGAACAACTCAGTTGGTGGGGAAATGTTTATATCGTCAATTCATTCAACGGGTTCAACAATTCTGTGAGAAGTTTCTGTGAATTCAAAGTGATCGTTTGTGCTGTCTGGGCTTAGACTGAAACTTCGATGTTGAAGCGATTTCCATTGATCTCGTGAACTATTTATCGAACATCAATAAGCAATTCAATTTCAACCTGAATACTAGTTTATGAAAAAGAACTATTTTGATAAAGAAATTATCAATTTATATCATGCAGCTAGGTATAAAAACTTGACGTGATTGATCTGTCAGATTTTCAGAATGAAATTTGCACTCTCTTGAATTATTAGTGCAAGGTTTGGAAATATAATGGAAATTCAAAATCATTTCAATTCTAGGGTAAATTAGTCGCTCTGAAAGAGTGAAAACCTAGTGAAAACGATTCATATGTGACCATTATCCATGGAGAAAAATACAAATCGGAAAAATAGTAATCTCCAATAGAAATATGTTTTAAATCTCAGAATATTTCTTAGATTCGTCATAGAGATGAAACGATTCATATTTCCATTGAATTTCACTTGAGAAGGAATGGAAAATTGAAGTATGAATTTTTCGAGGGTCGCGTATGTAATTTTACAAAGTGAATAACAAAATTCTTGAATTTTCTTATTTACCTTCTATAATTTCATGCGCGATTTCTGGGGAGTTGTTATATTCTTTTCTATTATTTGTTAAGTACACTGGTCAACAGCCATGTTGGTGCCTCAGGTTTGAAAACTGATTCGGAGAAGTTTCAGGGTACTGAGTACGAAAACACCATTAGATTTGTTGGATCAGCTCGTTTTTATAATCTTTTATATATAAAATTCATCGATTATATCGATTATGAATGAAAATTGTGTATAAAAGATAATAGAAAGTGAGCTGATCCAAGAAATTTGATATTCGTTTCCCATTCAGCGCACCAAAAGCACTCCGAATCAGTCATCAAACCACGGGCATCGGAGAAAAAATTTTTTGTTGTTGACCTGTAGTATCGATAGTTTTTCGTTTTTTGCCAAGTGAAATTCAACAAAAACGTGAACATACTAGGGTCGACCGAGGCAAATTGGATACATTTTTTCAGTGGGTCTGTGGATGTATTTGAATTGTATATATCAGGGAAATTACTGAAAAGTACTAGTTTCCAACAAATCAGGACAATCAGGGCTAACTGGTGTTTACCTCATGTGTACATTATTCCATGCATAAGACCTAAAGATCTGCCTATGCAGCTTACGCAAAAGCAAGAACGCAATGCGCAGATCTGCGCACTATACTGCGAATTCAAATCAAGCTCCAAATAGCACTGAATATCACGCCACCCAGCTCGGCAAGTCCATAACCTTCTGGCAACATTGTTTAGTAGTTGAGGCAAATACAACGCTAGTGAGCGCGACTATGCCGTTAGTTATCTCAACCAACGTGGTACTTGCCCTAAGTACTAAGCAGTTGCCATGGCTACCCAGACAGCACGAATGATCGTTTCGAATTCACAAAAACTCCTGGAAGGACTTCTCGAACAGTCCCCGTTATGACAATAAAAATGAATTCAATATGAACTCAATGAATTCAAAATACATACATGTTGAATGCCTGAATAGTTCTTTATGAATTCGTGATATGAATTCTTTCTGAAGATGAAGTTATTGATCAAGAGTTCATTTTGGATTGAAACTATTCATAATGGATTCATGTTTACTGTCATAAAAGTCCCCCGCTCTTTGCGGAGACTTTTGTGCTGTATGAGTACTCTTTGCAGATGTCCGAAAATCAACTCCGTGAGTAGCTGCTGCAAGTATTCCTTTTTTTCCCGTGTACTGTTATAAATCTCCGAAGCAATTCAGATACGTATGTTTTTATTGGATTCCACACACTTTTATTAAAATTCAAACACAATATTATCTCGAGATGGTTTTTATACCAAATTTGATTTGAATTCTCATTCAGTCTGTGGTCAATTTAATACACAAATATGTGTTCGAAATTTTCTCCACAGGATTCACAAATATTTTCAATAGTGTAGCTCATACATAATGCTTTTGTTTCTACTAAAATCGCAATTTCTACGTTCAGTTCGCCCATCCTTGGAAACAAAGTTTTTCGCGTCCTCGAATGTGGAATAAATATTCCTCCCTCATCTGTCTAGGATAGTCTGAATTAATCGTGTTATTCAATCAACAGAAGTGAGTATCTCAGGAATGGGATTGGTCTTGAGTCTTCATTTGAGAGGAAAGTTCACTTGAACAAATCCCGATCATCAGTTTCTTCACAATTCATTCTCATTCGTTTGATCATATCACGAGCAAAATACCGTTTTTGAAAAAGGAAAAAAGTGAATTTAGCGTTCTCTGACGAGGTGAAGAGAAGGAATGAAGTAGGTCACCCCTGACTGGAGAGGAAGAGACAGGAGAGTGAGAGGGTTTTTGTTGAGTTCTTGCTCCGTTGAAAGCTTTCTGATTGCTGACTGTGAAAATCTCAGTGAAAGATTCCAAGATGGAACCTTGTACAGGAAATTTCTGAAAAAGATATGGGTTACAAAGCTTGCTTGTACATTTCTCTCTGTTTACTCTCTCTCAGTCGCATTTTTTGAATGTGATTCAAAAAAATGAATAAACTAAGAGTTGAGATACGGTTCAATTCCTTCGCTGCTGATTACTCCTTAGGGTAGGAACATTTTTGGTGCTTCAGGAGCTGATAACATCAACACCTTCCTACCATCGTATGCGATTCGTTCCTCAGCCACAGGAGCACTTTCGAAAGAATTAATCACGAATTTCCACTTTTGATCGGTTGGAATAGAGGTGATTTCTGAAAGATTCTGCTGAGTCAGGATACCATGAAGGCACTGATCCATAAGGCATCCTTATCCCTGATTTCATTCATGATCATCGGATTTTATGGAATCTCTGGTGTTAATGGAATAATCTTTTACGTAATTCTAATTGGATTATTCTGCTTAATGGAGCAGCATAAGTCTGCTCGAAATCGATAAGATGTTCAGGAAAAAGAACAATTCATTCAAAACCACCTTCAGTGGACAGCCACAAAAAAATGAAAATCAGTACATAACTGAACAAACCACTGTTTTTGCAAACGTTCTCACAACGTGCTGGTGAATTTTTTGATCATTTTTCATTTATTTGCATATAATATTTATTGGAATCCCTTCTTTTGTACACAATAAAAATCTCCTATTGTAACAACCCGAGGAAAGAATCATCAGATCTCATTAGATCACAGCGGATCTCAGCAGATCTAATATTTAGCTGAGGAGATCAAATTCAATCTGTTCAGATCTCAATGGATCTCACCAGATCCATTCACTTTTCAAAATGAACGTTTTTTCATGAAAAAATTCTTATTAATCATCTAACTTTTGAAACTTTGATGAATGAACTTCTTAAACTCCTGCTTCCAAACAGAAAATAGAACTTTGTATAACAGTTATACTGCTTCCAACCGCATAAATAACTTGCATTCATACAGATGCAAGAAAAATCTTCGCAACTTTCATCTACTGCAACTGCGAAGGGTCATCGTCAAAGAAGATCTCATGAAGTTAATTAGCTGTACCACAAATTTGTTATTTGAGGATATACAAGCTTTTTTCAAAAAGTAGTGGCTGCAAATGGCTCAAAGATTTAGAAGAACGAGAGTATTTTCACTTAGTGCTCCTTATTCGTAGTATCAGATGTAAAATGCATTACAGTCCGTTCGTAAAAATATTTTTCAGGGATTTAGACTTTTCAAGTTGTTTAAAATTGCGTAGAGAAATGTTGATAGCCGTATCTCCTGCTTTTGGTATTGAATGTCGATAAATCAAATATAATTCTTATCGAATCTCACAAGCTAGTATTGGATTTGATATTCCCCAATTCATTGAAAATCAATTCAACGTTGTAATGTACATGAAAGTTATAATTGATCCGAATGAACAGTTGAGAATTCTTAATTGGAATAATTTATAGCTAATGTACGAATAATTAAGAATTGTGTGATTTTAAATCATTTAACAACCTGTTCATGTGGAATACTTCATAAAATTCCTAGGACATCCAAGGTGAACCTTCTTGACAGTGTAAACAGTCAAAGATGAATCAAGGAGTGAAAGATTTGACTGAAGTTGTAACGAAAGTATATTAGTTGAGATTGGAAAAGTATGATCATTTAAAAAGTCTCTTCGTTTTCTTCCTTGAGGGAGAATTTGCACAAAGGATGTGGCCGTGATAGATGTATCCCTCATAATGATGTTGTTTTTTTATTGAAATTCCAATCGTTTCTGAATAAAGATGATATCCAAGAGTGATGTAAATTTTTCAGATTTTATCATTTCACCTTGATCATTTTAACGGTTGTATACTCGTCGAAATTTCGTCATTTTGATTCACTTTTGATCTTCTTATTCTCATTGAGATAAGTTGCTCCTGTTCTAGATATAGGTGTAAGCCAGGAAGTTGGGGTTATTATCAGTTTCGGAGTATTTTCCTTCATTGGTGAGGTACTGTTCCCTTGCCTTTGATCTATATTGGGTCACTTGTCCACTCTTCGCTGTCATGCATGAAGAGCCTCGAGGTGTTAGGAATCTGATACTGTAAGAGACCGTTAGTAGTGTGATAGATGCATGGTAGGGTAACGAATGAGGAAGTTCTCCACACCGTCAAAGGGGAAAGAGAGTTTGCAGAACATAGTGTTACACAAAGATTGAGTATCGCGTGTGATGAGGCTATGGACTATTCAAAATTATAGTCATAAAAGGGAAGTATCGAACTCATGGCACGAATCATATCTTTCATTCCAAATCATTTAAAAATACTTCGCAACAATCTCGCAAAACATCGCTTCGTGCCGTAATTCTGCATTCTTTAAAGAATTACTGTACAGACTCAGCTGGAGAGTGTCCTTTCTCCAAATTGGACCATCAAAGGCCCTACCTTAGCCCAGATCGCGCCAATTTGGCCCAAAGCAGGACCTGAGGTGCCAAGGAGTCACATTACCTGCTGAGGAGTGATATTTTGATTTCATTGTGCCCTTATTTAGTAGGTTGGTATTAATGTTTTAGCCACGGCACTAGTGTATCCTCAATTGATCTAATTTTGAGCAGATTCCAAGAATATTCTAACGAATGAAGATTATTCATCATCTAAAATATGACTCTCATTATGAAAAAATGGAAGAATTAATAAAAATCAACGTATGTTGATAATAGATAGAAAAAGTATGCCATATATGGAGCTTCTTAAATTTAAATGACGCACGCAGGGGCCGAAATCTTCCGTTTTTGCAAGTCTCTCAAAGGAATACCAGCGACCCCTGAGGATACAACCAGATCCGTCGGTTAGAAAAGAACTCAACCAAAACTATTCTGATAAATTACTCGAGGACGAAGGAATGAAATCAAAATATCGCTCTGTACAGACCTTTTTCAATCAATGAAGATGGTCTGCGATATTTTCCTTTTATTGCTTCATTCTCGGATAATTTGGAAGGAAAGATTCGGCTCGGGTTGCATCGTCAGAGGCTACTGGATCCCCCCAAGGAGGATAATCACCCGTACAGGCAACAGTTTTGAAACAGAAGTAATTGGGAAATTTTTTCCCTTATTTGTTCCGAAATTTTCTCTAAACATTGTATGATATCGCTCCCTTTCTCTTTGTTTCATGTACTTTGGATTTTTGAATTCGATTCTGATTGATTCGCACTTTCCTAACATTTAGAATCATCATTGCTATAAATGATACCCTCGATGTAAAAAGTTTGTGTGGTGCAATTTCAAGGAATGCACAAACTGAATAAGAGTAGTTTTAAAGCACGTCCTATTCAAAAGGAAGAAGTTCAATCATTTTCCTGAAACTAATCGTACAGGAATTGAGGAAGTGGTCGACAACTCTTTTCCCCTCATCGAAGGAGAGGAATCGAACTCTGTACTCCAGCGTTTAGTGGAACGAGCAAATTGCTATCCAATGAATTAGTTGTTCCCTTGATCAGACGAGAATACTCATCGAATCTAATGGGATTCTAATGGTATGAGTTTCAAAGTTGATGACAATTTTATATAAAAATCTCATCATGAAATCTTCTCAATAAAAATATGATTCCACCAAATCCTTTAGAAATTTCAAGAAATAGTAGCTCATTCGTTGTATACAAATTCAATTAAATTTTGTTGAAAATGCCTGAAACATGTTAGACATGTCATATGGAACCTGTAATTTACAAATTCACAATACTCCCAAAGGTATTGTATCTATTTTCGCACAACAATTTTTCATCAATACAATAAAAAATTACAAGGATCTTATATTTTTGATACAAGACTAATATTTTTTATTTCATTCTAATTCATCTGAAAAACTTTGAATGAAAGTATTGTGGAAGATTCCCATAAATGTCACCGTGTCTGATCTGAAATTTATAAGCTTTCCCTCCGTGTCGTTCAATTTGATGAAAATAAGTATACACACAGGCTCACGATAATTAATTTTATGGAAATCTATTTATGTACAAGGACACTCTGTGAACCCTTTTCATTCTTCATCGAAGTACCTAAACTCTTGTGCAATATCTCGTTACGAAAAATGGGATAATCTTTCCAATGACCTGAAAAATGTGCAGAGTCTAAGCTTGTTCAACGCTTGTGCTCTCAAAGCATGTCACAAAGTAATGAGTTGATGGTAGGGACAACGAGATGTAAGTGTCGTATCTTCTTATTACTCAAGAGTACTCTTTGGTTGAACGTCCCTACTAAGTTCAGCACTTTCCAAGCAAGATTCATTTATACGACATCGTTATAAAACTAAACGATATTTCATATGAATCGCCGTTTTCTGGGATAAAACTGTTCTTAAATAAAATTGGCATATATTAAATTCGTTTGATATTCTCATCAAATAAGAACTTGAACATACAACTATTTGAAAGTACATCAAAATATGTTTCACCTAAGATCACTTTCACTTGATTACAAAATTTCCAAAAATGTTGTTCAAAGTTGAATCAAATCTATGACAATAATCAGCTTCATATACCTTCAAATATTAAATTACAGGAACATATAATTATAATATGGTATCAATTATTAAAACCTAATAAGATATTCGTATTACAAGGGATCATTTGAATATAATTTCAACTCGATGCACCGATCGATCTTCATACCGTCGAATTCTATCTCATTATAGTTTGCGAATGGTAGGATTTCGAGCCATCCATGTGATTTTGATAACAACGTAACGTCTACTCATCTTCGTTACTAATTACGATTTAATGATATGAGCACAAATTTTGCTATGATAAAATAATGAAGGATCTGATATAGATCGTAACAACGTAGGTGGTCTCACAATTCTGATAATGTTAATGGGTGAAAATGAGGATGAAAGTTTGCGAAAAACCAACGATTCGCGATCTCACATAATTCAAGAATGGATGAAATAACAATACAGGGATAAAGTTCATCAAATATGATAGTTGAACTAATATTTGTTCACTCTCATTAGCTTTTTGTGAATATTGGTTTTATAACAGAAGAGGAAGAGATAAATCGAAATATTGAATTATAAGGATAAAAATACATTCTTTTGAGAGAAAATTGAAACTAGGTTGTTTCGAAAAGTATTTGAACCATCAAAACGTGAGGGAAAAGAAGATTTCATTCTACACGAATCGGAAGCAAATCAACAAACTTTCTCCTTCACGTTGAAGGATTGTTTACTTTCATGAATATCTATCCGACAAATGCATTGGAAATTCAGTTCTAATCAGTTGCAGTTGACGTGAATCTTCTAACGAACGGCATATGAGTGATGCATAAACATACAGATATACCGATTTTTCATACTTTCGAGCCTTCGCGTACGAACCCTCCCTCGTATGATATTTGTCTTTTCGCGTCATGGAAATTCATACGCAAATGAGAATAGTGTTCCAGGAAAATTTCATAAAACCCAGTAGTTTTTCCAGGTTGTAACTTTATTCTAGAAATTCGTGGCACACATAAATGTGACGTGCATAAATGTAACCGCGTCGGATGCAACGTGACACGCTTCTGAAATGCATTTTTACGCTTTAGGTATACGCATCGCGTCTGCTCATGAAATTTTTACGAGGAAATAAGACTTCAACGTTATTGTTTCAAAATTAATTTCATTCTCCCGCATGTTTCTCTGGTATTTTATATTCTATCGTGCGCACACGAATTGCAATGATTCTCAAGGAAATGTGTCGGTATTGTCATACTCGTCAGACGTTTTAGGAATCATATTCTTTTCACAACTGATTTAGTATGGAGTACACTGTTGGAAATTTCTGATTGAACTCCCAATTACATGTGATAGAAGCAAAAGTTATTCACGTAACTGGAAAATTTATTGAAATTTCAATTGCATTTGAATAAAATTTCAGTTCTGAAAATATATATCAATGTATGATATATTATATGAAAAATTGATACGCTGAGAGCAAAAGTAACACCCCAATTGTTGTCAAGCAAAAACAGAACAGGAATACAGAATTGGGTTGTGCGTTAGTTCGTTTTTGCTCAAGCTTTTCAGTGTTTCGTTTTTGCCCGGAGATTGCTGTGGTTGCTCTTTTGTTCCAAATTATAAGTGTATCGCTTTTGCTCGGAACTTTTAATGTTCCGTTTTTGCTCTCGAAAGTTCCTGTCCTATTTTTGCTCCCCAACAATTAGGGTGTCACTTCTGCTCTTAGCGTATCAATTAAGAATTCAGTTGCGTGTCAATGAACTCTCATTTCAATCACCAAGAATTGGAAATTCCATTTACAAAAGTACATGGAAAATATATTAAATTTAAAAGATGGACAAATCTTTAATTTCCCCATCTTCGATTGTATTCATTTTGTGTATGTTGAGACGATATATCCCAAATTATTGTGAAGAGTCTGATGAAATTTATATCCTATTAGGGATGTGCGATGTGGAGGAAAACATGGATTTTTGGGGATCATGGAATCGAAACTGTCCGATTTGATTTTTTCCGATACATCATAACAAAGAGAATCGTTTTGCATTGAAAATAAGGGAAACCAAACTTCTTGCGATGTTTCATTTTGTTTTCAGATCAACTGAATTTTTCTTCCGAATGAATAAATGAAAGAATGTAATAAAAAAGCACAGTTATCATACTCTGAGAAAAAGATTCCGTCAAAAATCAATCGCATTTTGTTGTTAGGCGTTTTCTTTGAAACAAATGAATACCATAGTCAAGTTAACGAATATACTTTCAAAATGGCATAAATTGCAGTCGATTCAACTGCATGTAGTTGAATCAACAGTGAGTTTCAGGTGAACATATCCAGCGTTATTCTACTGTTGAACCAACAATATTACTGTTCCCTGCACAATCTTTTTTTTCAGTGTATCAATACTGCTCTTATTCACTCCAGAAACGATGTATATATGAAATCCATACCACGTGAATTTTTTCTCAATTGCATTTATGTTAGGAATAAGTCAAATTACCAACAACCAATGCAGAATTCATATGAGATTCCTTCCCGAGTGCCATTCATAATGCCCGGAAAATTTTAATACAAAGAATTGAAAAATCGGAAGGGAAAAATGGACCTGCCCTGTTACAAAAATCCAGCTGGGATTTTACGTGGATTCCAGATCCGAAATTTACCCGCTATGCCAGCTAAGACTACACCTGGAATCTGGAATCCCTGGATTCCAGGTGGGATTTCCAATTCCAATATGGGATTCCACCTGGGATCAGAAATTCCAACTGATATCCCACGTTGGAGTCGAAATTCTAATTGGGATTCCACCTGGAAATAGGAATCCCAGCTAAGAATCCACCTGGAAATGAAGAATCCCAACTGGAAACGCAGGTAGATTCCAGACCACGTCGAATCCCAGCTGGAATTTCGTAACAGGGTTGTACAGAGAGGATCGCTTATGTCTATATTCTATTAGGGTAGACTGGGTACGGTTGTAATAGGGGGTCGATTGTAACATCACGAGCAACTGACTTTGGGATTGTGATAGCTCAGATCACCTGACGGGAGAGAAGGCGTTCTCAGATGTAGGAACTTATGTGTTAAACGTTTATGCCATATCACATAAACTCAGAACGTCAGAAAGAACTTTTGGGATTTGGCGACTGAAAGTAAATATTCAGTGTTGAACTATATTTCATTTCTTCCCATCAGTGTGCATGCTATGCATATTTATGCTATTTCTGAACGACAACAGGACATTGAAAAATGAATAAATGATGGTTTTGTTTGACGAACTTTGTTCATTATTGTAAAAAATGAAATAACTTCGAGAATCATTGCCTGGGGACGATTGGAACACGTTTCTTGTAGTCAATTGTAACGTCAAAACTAACCTCACACATGCATCCTACTTTCATATTACATCTATTACTTGATTTAATTTCATTTTGTGGATGCCTCGTTCACGAAAACGCGTATCAAGAGGAGGAGAACACGACATAACCTCTTACGTGAAGATGTATGAGCATATACAAAGTGGGATATCAACACGGTCTTTATATTCATTTTATTGTAATTTAATGTATGAGACAATGAATCTCAAATGTGATTCTTTCCCCATAAATTGCATTTTTCTATCGATTTGTCGATATTTCTATAAGTGTTACATCCGACCCCATCACCTGTTACTACCGTCCTGAGGTTGTGGTTGGTTGTAACATTTGAACAGCCACCATAATTATTTCTGTTCTGAATCCCAATTACATTTATGTGGAACGAATGCATCTACATTTGATAACCAAATATATGTTCTACTGGAAACACTATTTAGTTTCTATCTGACTGCAGTAATAAAATTTCCACAAAAGATTGAAGTCAAAATGCTGCAACCGTACCCAGTCTACCCTATAATTACTAACCGATACAATGAAAACAGGTTTGATGATTTGTAAGTGTCATAGATTATCTGTGAATTTCCCAACAATTCACGCATTAATTTCTCTCAAAGGTACACTGGTAGAAACAAAAAAGAATGGAAAATTATGGCTCAACGCCATATTAGTCGGAAAAGTAACTATATATGATTATAAATGGATCATTCAGAGTATTGAAGAAGGAAGGAAATATATTGAAATCAAATTTAGTGAGTGATCGTGAACAAAGATTCACTGTAACTATGCATCTTTTGGTCAGAACTTAAGAGGATCATGCGAGCTCTGACCCGAAACAAGTACAAGACAATGTAAATCTATGTTATATACTGCATAATAATTCAACGAATGATACATAATAGAATGTAACCTGGACCGGGACATTCTCTATTCCATTCACAGTTGAACAATGTAATTGATTCGATTCGATAACGGAATTTCGATGAATACCAATGTTTGGATATTCTCAAAAATTCCATGATGTTCTATCCCCATACGGAAATGATGATTCAATCCCTATATCATCAACAAAAAATGGCGAAGATGTGTTGAAAAAAAAATTTTCAAGACCCTTCGACGTAATATCCAACATATTTGAATTATGTACGTGTCAAATTCATCAAAATTTCAAAGAACCTATAAAATACAAATTACAAACGCCCGGTCATTGCTTTAATCAAAATTATTCAAGGAGTTTTCTTGGTCTGTATACAATTTTGGTTATTTTTTATGAGACTTCACACACTGTGAGAGATAATTGGAATTTTCTTGGGGTCTAGGACAGGCGATCCTACCCAATTACATCCCCTGACAAAAAACTCCCCAGCAAAAATATCCCTGCACAAGGAGAACCTAAACCAAAATAACCCTGGACAAAACATCCCAGACTGAAATATCCCTCGCCAAAACATCCCAGTACAATTACCACCGTCTGCGGAAATCTGAAAAATTCTCTATAAAAAGATTGATCCTATGACAATATCGCCCATCATTATCTTGAAGTCAAGTAACTAAAGTGATTATTCAATGTATAATTCTGTCCTCATTTCATTTCCAATGCCAAAAAATCTTGCACCATGCTGAAAGAGCCTCGTTCTAGGAATTTTTTCGAATTCAAAGATGTATCATTAATCAATATTTATAATATCATGCTCATTTCGAGGGGGGGGGGGGAATCCCCAGAACCACCTCCCTCGGCCAGGGGCTCCGCCCCTGGACCCCAGCTCCTACTACTAGCCTGCGTAGGAGTGAGGCGGGCTTTGGCCGTTCACGCATAGCCACCTCCGGGTTTCTGCAACTGCTCAATCTCATATTTCTCTTCATATTGTTGTGACAACATCAGCTCTTACAAAAGCACTCCGCACAGCCCACCAATATCGGATTATTCCGTTTATTGTTCTTCTTCACTTCGGATATGTTGTAAATCAATATGAATTAGAAAAATTCACGCCCAGTTTCAGCTCTTGTTCTCGAATGTTTCTTGGGAATCAAAATATTCGGGACAGGGATATTTTGTCTGAGACATTCTGGGATATTTTGTCCAGACATTATGAACAGGGATATTTTAATCGGGGACATTTCGTCCGGATATTTTGACCGGGGATGAAACGCACCGGGTTCGCCTGTTCGCGTCTCTTTTCTTGTATCCGGCAACCGGAAAATCCCAATCACTGGATTGGAAATCAACTTCCTGTATAAATATACGAAATTTACCATACGTTTAACTGCAAATTCCAAACTTTCTAGGATTTTTACTATAATTATACAGCAAATTTTCAGACAGATACGGAAAATTTTTGATGTGTGTATATGTTGAATACTTTGTTTCCCGTAGAAATTTTTTTACAGTGCAGGGTTGAAAAATAACCCAGATGATCCCTCTATGCTAGACACTATAAAATTCTGCATATAAAATTTTATGAATTCATTGGTTCTCGAAAAATCGACATTTACAAAATCACGAACAGAATATTATTGCACTTGATTCTGGAATAACCATCCATATGCATTGCTTGATCTTCTGATTTAGAGAATAGACATTGGAAAGTGTGGTTCGTGAAACAGCTACTTTATTGCCTCTTGTACCCGGAGAAAAAGCATTTTGAAATGGGTAGCGATGATCACTATCTTGCCTAGAATGAGGCCAACTTTTGAAAAATAAGCGATGAGTGCTTGTGATATGATAGGAATGAATAATAGAAAAATGGCGAAGGGTACTAATGTGGATAGTAAAGAAAAATTGTATCAATCATGCCTATACTGTGGAGCATTCAGTAACAAACGTAGTTAGCGATGGTTCCCTCAGTCATTACAGAAAAGTCATGAAATTGAATATGAAACGTTGTATTGCCCAGCATGGAGAGTGATTCATACTATTTCAAAGCAATGATTGCCAAGCAATGTATAGAGTAGATTCCTACACAGAACAAAAGAATAGGAACCATTGCACGGTGTGGGATCATTCATAACATTTCGAGGTAATGATTCTTGAGTATTGTATGCCGTACATCACCAAGATTATTTATAAAGTAAGTTGCTGACCTGTAAGCACGAATCTACGAACAATTCATAAACTTTCAGGAAATTGAAAATCTCAATCGTGCGGCAGAGCTAGGTTGGTATAAGCGTCACTTCGATCAAGTTAGGTTGATCAGGTAGATAGGTTCGAAACCCAACTACTGAGAGAAAAATTCCATTCTATCACAGCCTTGCATCCGGATCTATGGGACGAAAAATCGTCGTGGAAGTATGAATTCCAAAGGAATTAATTTTTTTTGCGTAACATTTGAGAATGATTCACGACATCTTTCTTTTGAATGGTGGTATTGATCACTAAGTTATGTGAGGAATAAAAAGTATGTTTGTTTAGTTCATATTGTAATGGAAAGTAAATGAGTTAGCAGTGAACTATTACTACCCCCGCATAAGGAACTGTTGATAGAAAAGTCCAATTGTCACCAGTTTGCTAACCCTTTTCAGCAATGATCCCTCGTACTTCTAGTAATCATTCACTGTTCTTTTTTCTCTGTGTATGAGTGACTTAAAGATTTGATAATGGAAGTAAAACACCATATTCAGCTCTCACTCCACAGAAAACAAAACACGTACGATCTTTTGGCCCTGCAAACTGATTTCGTGTTCGTATAGCACCATGTATTGTTTTCATCGGATCTTGTTTAAGATCATACATTTTGAATGCTCATCGCCAGGAGCATCATGGTGTCTATCTTGGTACTGAGTTGATGAAGTGAATGGAAGTGCACTTCATCAACGCAGATTCTTCTTCCGCTTTGTTCTATTCATCTCTTGGGAAGATTATTACGTTATTATATCATGTGTATAGGGATGTTTCATTGGATGGAACAAATGATCTTCTGCCATAAATATTCAGAAAACACGTTCCACTTGAAAAACAAAAAACAAAAAAAATTAATCCTGGGAGAAGGAAATAATTATTGACCTGAGAGTGAATTGAATTAGCGCTTGAGTGAATCGAAGACGATGTAAGAAACGGATTCTTTCTAGTAGAAGAGAGGGCAGAGATTGTTTGAAAAGTTTAAAACCTGTATTAAAAATCCAGTTGTTTTTATTTATTCTTATTTTGTTCTATGCGATTTTTTACTCGATATTTGAACTCAGTTATTCCGTGGTGAAAATTAATATTCCTGATGAATCGAAGTATATATATGGAAAATAAAACTTTGGAGGAACCAAAAGAGATATAGAACAATTAGAATAACAAAGAACTGAGACCAAAGGTATTCACATTGACAAAGACAATCTTTGTATTCGTCTTCATTATGATCGAGATGAAAGTGTAATTCATAAAAGGAGAAGAAAGGAAGGGAACGAATAATGGGAGGCAAAACTTCAACTACATCCAAGACATTGTTTAATTGTTCTTTGTTTAGAATGAATGAAAACTTCATAAGAAATGTACGTTTGTTGACATTTAATTTCAAATATCCTGAACTAAACTATGAATTCATGCAGCATATCGTGGGAGAGAAAACATAAACTACTAGCAAAAAACGTTATCATTGAGACAAATAATTCCAGTGGAATCATTGTGCGAATACCCAAATTATCTAACGAATATAGTAATCATTCTCTGACTCATAACACTACATTGGACTTCTCCACTGTTTCCGGTTCAACCTCATCACGTATTTCTCCCTTGTAATTACCTTCCTTGCTCCGTTCCTGCTATTCTCTGTCCTCCTCGTGTTCTCTATGCCGTGTGTAACTCTAAAAGTAGGGCAAACTATTTCACCGTCTCGTTTATTCGCAAACCGCGAGACACGAGACGGAGTGAGATGATTGTATAAAGTATAACTTATAACATACGCTGTTCGCTCAAAGTTACACAAAATAAGTAACACACTTCAGCACAACATATTCAATATTTGAACAAATTCTTTCTCATATTCCATTTCATCAGAGTTGGAATGTGATAAAACTTGGAATGGAACGGTAAATGAACAACGAGAGTGAAGAATATGCATGACATCATGAAGTAATTCAATACTCAGGACTCTCATGATATGTAGTTTATTATTATGTTTCTTTTTTTGTTATTCCGATCGATGAGACTCGATATATTCTAGGGAGAATTCTAAGGAAACAAAAAGAATCTCAAGGGAAGGGTGAGAACGACAACGAACTGATTCAACATAATAACTGATAACAGTATCCATAATATGAAATTTTAGTTCAAGATTCATATATTGGAAGGAAAAGGAACATGGAAGATCGTGTATGGTTGTAAAATAATGTTCTTTATACTACGAAGCGTATTTATGTCTCACCTTATATACTATACATACGTATATATGTACAAATCTGTAAACTGTCGTATCCGTCTCATGTAGCATACATGCATAGTATATGCGCCCATTCACTGCATATCGTTGCGACCATGATATGCAACGACGCCCGGGGTTCACTTCCACTTTCATCCTCATATCACATGTATGCTGTGAATGCCTATGTCCATGATGTACCCTGGATTTCAAAAGAATATAAACTTTTCTCCATTATACGTATGAATCTACGTATATGGATATACATCCACGACCCAACATCAATATGCAGCCAACTTTTTCCTGCGAATGAACTCATCTCCCCTGATTGTTTTGTCCTCTGAGAGTTACCTCTGTGCTTTTTTTCGTTTGTACACGTGTGGAATAATGCATAAATAAATATTCATAAGAATAGATAGATGTTCTTTGAGACCCAAATGATTGGTGAAAATGTTTCTTCAAATTGAATGGAGTCAATTCGGACCATATACCAAGAGAGTACGTAATCACTTGCGTCCATCCATCGGATGTATAGAATTTACGTGCTGCATTACGTTATCATGTAGCTTGTTGACAATTCCCATGAGCATGTAACAAGAACTACTGAAAGCGAATGGTCATCCGCTAAATGATTGGATGTAATGTCTTGGTACCTCGATCTATTCAACAAGGTACATAATCTATACTGTGTGAGTACGTGGAGAAGTTATATAAAGTACAAATATAACTTTATTGAAATTCATTAAAGAATTATGGTAGATTATTGAAATTTCATATTCATTCCTCTGATGAACATTTTTGAAATATGCTAATCAATGATAGAAGGAAATCTTTCATAGGAGTATTGTCTAAAAACATACCATGGGATACTTATTCGTTTTTTTCAACATGTCGTTAAGAAATGAATCTTCCTAACAAACTTCTATTCAATATTTTCTCTGATTATTCTTACTTTTGTGTATCTTGCTCTCCACAATTTCTGAAGTCACAATACGATCTCTAATCAAACTGTACATGAATATACTCGTATAATCACTGGCCTGTATATATTATGTGTATATAATGGTTTTGTTCTTATTCTTATGATAATCACACTTTTGCTAAATTTTGATGAATTTCTGATTCACTTGCATACTCTTATTCGTCATCATCTTCAGCTTTATTTCACTGTTCTGTCATCCCATACAAATCACCGCTACAAAATGATCCATTAGTCATCTGATCTCGCTTATCCTTAGTGTACTTAGATTCAAGTTGCTTATTCTTTTTCATATTCAAAGCTCGTCTCATTTTGAAGATAATTTGATGAAGCTCCCAGAGAAGCATCTAAACAGAAAAAACAACGCACTCATTGGTAGTTGATTTAGATCCCTTCAAAAATACGTCAAATATACCATACTTTTGTTCATGAACTATAATACTTATCAATGTCTCAATGTCACTGCGGCAATTGAACTAATAGTATGGTGAATTCTGATTGTATGTAATATATCCCTGAGGAGTAGTATTATATTTAGAATGATCATCCTCACACTATTTCATTACTAAAAATTCAGGGCTTTTTGTTTAGTCAAAATTTTTCAAAATAAATGCTATTTCATCTTACTTTTTGGACACAGTAGTAGCTCTAGTGCAGATCAAATCGGCATCGCCCATTCCTGGTGGAAATCTAAAAGTGAAGGAAACGGGTATTGAAACAAATGAAGCGTGAGGATATTCCAATTCCCTCCTAAATTCTCTTAGCTCCCGCTTTCGTCGCCCTTAAACGCTTCATTTTCACCAGGGATCTGGACACTGCGGCTTGATGTGCTAACTTCAATTTATACACGAAGGTAATCTTTATGGGATTCTTTCTAATTGTCCTGCTCGTTATTTATGTTTCCGAATTACCCAAATACTCTCTCAACTTCATGTGAATTTTGTCAATTGCGTTCTTATTGTACTAAGAGGAAATTATGTCGTGCGAATAAATATAGATGTGGGATGCATTCCATAATGGCGGAAAGAACCATGATTACGCGACAGTTTACCACAACTTCCCTCAAGTTCAAGATGCGAACTAATAACAGAATACAAAGTTATAGTTCCTGTCGTTATAATCAGGTATTTCCCACAGGTCCTACATTTTGTTTGATGAACTTTGATGTGAAGTTCTCTCTTTGTATCAGAATATAAATTTTGCTATTATGATTTGTAGATGTTCCAGACTAATAAATGATAAGGTGGATTGTGGATGTAAGATTTATCAAGCTGCAAAATTCATAGAAATTCTCATCGACTAATGATTTACAATCCTGTTCCTGGTGAGGGGAATATTTCTATCATCACCCAGCACGTATTTCTCCAAAGTATATATGTTTACTAATCACGTAATAATTGAGGTTTTCCGTTTTCGAACGAAATGAATAATAATTTCTGAGTAGTTATCTATGCAGGAGAGTGAAATGCAATATCAATGCGGTATGAATCGATGGGATAATTATAGATAACAGAAGTTTATCGAGAATAGAAAAGGATTATTGATCCTTAATATAGCCCTTCCATCATATTCAATGAATAATTCATCTACACCCGCTTGTCCGATCAAGTTTCATAGGTAATAGTAGGTGGAGAGTGAGTTCATATCAGAAAAAAAGTAATATCCCATCTTCTTATGATCTGATTTAGTGGAAAGAAAACCCAAAGAGTGCAAATGATGTCCCTAATAAAAAGCTGTCGATGCTGGTACTCCGAGCTCTCATGAATTATTCGTATGGCCGGAATATTGTACTGCTGTACAACAAGGAACTGTCCAGCTTACAAAATAATATCCTTTTTTTTTTCTTCATTTTAGTCATCAAAAACTTTTACGATCCTCGACACGATCAAATAGCTCTTGATACGTCTCGAGTGACCCAGGAAACAAAGAATAGTATTCTAATACAACTTCACTCACGTAGGTTGAATTTAAGTAGTCGATGAGCTCTCAATTTCGTTCGGTTTTTCGACATCCCGAATTGAATTGGATAACTTCGTCTGTTTTCCGCGAATACAACTTTTTATAAGATCATTGGGAATTACATAAATTGCAAAAGTTTTCAAATTCTATTGTACAATCAACTGCCTATGTTACGGATCTTCTATCGATGTTTTAGATATCTTCATGTTAGAAACATAAAAAAAACAATAATCAAATTTGAAGGGAACATCTGAACTCTTCGTATTCCAAAAAAAAACGTTATGTGAACTTTTTCGGTGGTTTCTCACGCTAGTGTTGCCGCGAGCCGTAAAACGAGCTGTAACGAGCTTCAGACTTCCACTGGATTTAGTAAGGACTATGAGAAGTACAAATTGTCTCAATACTTTGTTGAATGGTCCTATACTTTGGTTTGGAAGTTCATAATAATGCACAGTTCCGTGGATTTGAATTTTCAACCGATTCATACATCAAACAGTATAGGTCCAGCTCGAAATGTCGGCTCGAATATAAACTAATTTAAAACTCGTATCCATAAAGTTATATTCCAGTTCAAACCTTGAAACCCAGTTGAGGGTCTATTCAACTGAATTTCAAACCAATTTGGTTGACTAAAAAAGAGTTCACTTTCAATCCAGATAATTTGAAATCTAGAATTCGTTACGGCTCGTTTTGCGGCTCGTGGCAACACTATCTCACGCTCTTTGTTTCTCACGTCAGAATCACCACTTTTAAATTTTTTGAACCACTCGAAACACTGGGTTCCACCAGGGGCATGTTCACCGGAAGCTTCGACAAGCACACGATGTGATTCTGCAGCAGTTTTCTTCAAATGATAACAAAAAACCAATGCTGTCCGCAGATCTGAGTTTGTAGGCACAAAATTTTTTTTTTCTTCAGTTTTTGTTAACCCGGTCTCTTTACGCTGCCAAGGCCAATTGGACCAGGGAAAGCGTACTTTCAATCTAACCTAAGCGGCAGGGGTAAGATTTCCTGACTTATCAACCGTCGTTCCCCTATTACGGTGGTAGCCACTTTCGGGATAAACTTTGAATGACGCACCAACTGTCATTTCCCCTTTCGCGGCATCACCGTTAGGGAGAAAGGTGGATTGATTAGTCAGGGATTCCAACCCCCCAGCGTGCCGGACATCCATGTCTGAAAGTTAGTGCGTTAACCGTTCAGCCATGGAGCCGGTAGGCACAAAACTCAACATGTTTAAAGTTATAAAACAATTACGGGTGTACAGAACTTCTATTGTTTTGTGTTGAAAATCTTCATCAGCTGTTAGGGGGGGAGGATGCTGCTGAAGAAGTGGTCTTAGGGTCCCTAAACTGATGGCTAGTGCCATTCATAGGGAAATTCCGGCTTCATCCTTCTACACTTGGTATATAAAATATAAGAGTGATATACAGATGAACAAAATGCACGCATTTTTATTCCAAGATCATGGATTTGTACTTTTGATTCATGTTCACGGTACGAATAATGCACGTAAAAATTTTCAATATGAAGAGTATTGCTTAGCCATGCTATCTAGGCCAGGATTTTTTGAATGCTCCTGAATGGAATGATTGAAAACTTGAACTTAAGTATTCATATGTAATACACATTCAAAAAATCATAACATGATATTGCAATAAAAGTAAAGTTACTTACCACTATCAAAATCACAGGATAGTGCCCCTGCAATATGCAATGCAGGTATGTATATGTATGCGTTTGAAATGTCGACAAAAACTTCATTAACTCACTTCAAACCAAATTCGTACACGATGGTCCATAAAATCCTACATTGGAGTGGAATTACTCTACGCTATTTAATTTGAAGGTAACTAATTCGTTTCGTTTCACATGGACATCGATTTGATTCAATCCATACGTAAAACACGGCAATAAAATTGATGGATGAGAGGAAAACATGTCCATGGAAATGAAATAGACATTTATAGTGAAATTCAAAGTATTTTTACTGTAATGTTTGAGATAACGGTAGTTGAAAATCGTTCCGAGTGCTATAATATCGTTTTTTGTCGTGAAATTAATAATTTATCCACTGTCGTAGAAATGTGGGAATGAAGCGAAATTTTTGAGCAAGTTAAGGTTGAAGAAGACGTTCTGATATTAGTTTTCTTGATTTGTTGATTTACACTGAGAAAAAAATATTAGCTCCACAACAATACTGTTTACTTGTACCATCTAGCTGGAGTATAGAAACATCGGTACCTGTTGTTACTACAGCGAAATGGATAGTTCTACACGAAACAAATTTAACACGAGTGACCAATGTGCTGCACATCGATCATCAGTGTGTGAGAAAAAATAAAATAAAACACTGCTGGCTGATGTGCGTTCATCGATTATCAATGACCGCGCATTGGTGACCATTGTGCGTATCATTGGTAACTGATGTGCACACATTAGCCAGCAGTGTTTTATTTTATTTTTTCTCGCACAATGACGATCAATTTGCGGAACATTGGTCACTCGTGTTAGATTTTCTCCATGTGGGCGCGACACAGATTGTTACAATATCAATCTGTATTGTTCTAGAACGATATGAGTATCGTCACTGTAACTGTCTTCCCTGGCCATACTTCAGATGGTTAGTATAATCACATATTTTTTTCAATGTAGTACCCTGGTCGAAATATTCATTTGTCCTCTCTTCAGAAAGCATTCGTTAGTAGTAATGAAATATTCAATCAACAGCAAAAATTGATCACGTGTGGCGAACCACTTACTTATTCAGGAGACCAATTTATTTGGGACACGCATTCCATTATTCGATTCAACTAAATATTTCATTGACCCCAAGAAATATTTTCTGAGGAGAGGACAAATGAACTAATTATTTGGTGGGTAGAAATTGTTGTCTCAGCGTATTTAATCGTTTTTTAATAAAAGCTCGTAGTATTCCTCATTAGTGTTCTTTCATAGGTTGAAAATTTCATCCCATTTCAAATTCAATCAACGAAATTTTGTGAACATTAAGTAAACCTTGACTCGGATAAATTTTGAACTTTTGAGACACAGTGTTTTCTAAACACCTTTACTGAACTGGAATACTAAATCTATCTATTTTTGCAATTTATCCAAAAATCCATACCTTGTGGTAATACTTTCAACTGCTCCCACAATTATGAAATTCGCAATGAAATGAGACAAAGTAAAATACAAAATGCAGGGTTGAGGAATGAGACAAGTTTCGTAAAGTACACTGAAATGCCCTTTCTAGATCAACTACTTCGACTTTATGATAATTATTCATCTTCAACACTAGTTTGAATCTGAACAATAATAAACTCTTCTCGATTAAGTTGAAGATGATCCACCGGTAAATTTACATTGTTCTCTCCATCAAGTTCAGCCAAATTGAATTAGTCGCAAGTCGTACACAGAACAAAATTTGACCTTTGAATTGAAAAAAAAACCAACATCAACGACTCTGAATGAAGCATTCGACATGAAATTATATAACTTGTGAAGTTTTTTTCATTATCAAAACTGTCAATAAAAAGTTTCCGTAAGGGACACGTTTTTTGTGGCTGCTGGTGTTGGTGAGAAAGAGTTCAGTTAACGGAGAAATCGAAGAGGACGAGATAGGTTACTTATGTCAAGTTTTCACTCGTTTGTAGGAAATCTACGAGCAAGTGCTTAGAGGAGGATTTTCATTGGAAAACGTATCACTTGTGGGAGCTACTCGATAGCCAAGGAGTCGAATAAACTGTCCTTTCCAAGACGAAACGACGCTCGAAACATTCCGTACAGTTCTGAGCATGAGAGATTTCAAATTTTGAAATCTTTATCTTCCGTCCTCGTTTCTTCGTTGTTGCTCCTACGCGAATTCGTATTTCCTGCACTTTTCGGGTGTACTTTTCATGATCAGTTTCCAAAACAGATGTGAATTTTCGAAATCGTGGTCATATAATCTGATATCCGTTGGAAATTCGGTAAATAAATGTTTTCCTCACCGCTGTTTTGAGTGGAATGAAAGAAAACATTGAATGTTCTCTGGAGAAACGAATACAGAAATGATCATGTTGCAAAACAATACTTCACATTCAAGAACAAAATATCTCATGATTTTGACTTATTTATCATGCAACTACTTTTTGAAATGTCACCGAATATCCAACAGCTCATTTTGAGAACTAGCTGATAAACTGAAGGTGAACTTATACACTGAAATGTATCAGAAACCACTATGAAATTGAAGAGAATGTATGACACGTACGAAACAAGTGGAAAAGGATACAATTAGTCAGACTTTCAAACATCGATGTGAACGGAAAAGTACACGTTGGTTGAAAAGTTTTGAAAACAAAAATGGAAGAATGTGTATTTTTTGATGAAATGATTTTTTTTATTCAATATAGTCTCCCTCAACTTCAACACACTTATTCCAACGATCCTCCAATAATTTTATACCATCTCTGTGATGATTTTCCGGAAGCTCCGAAAAATACTGTTCCACAGCTGCAATAGCTCCTTCATTCGACGAAAAACGCTTTCCACGAAGGAATTGTTACAAATTTCTGAAGAGGTAATAGTCGGAGGGAGCCAAATCTGGTGAATACGGTGGGTGTTCAAGCAATTCGTACTTCAATTCGTTCAGTTTAGCCATCGCCAGAACACTTGGATGAACACGTGCATTGTCTTGATGAAAAATGATTTTTTTCTTCCGTAAACCGGGTCTTTTTTCACGAATTTTTTCATCCAACTGGTCCAAAAGGTTGCAATAATATTCAGAGTTCATTGTTTTACCTTTTTCGAGATAATCAATCAACAAAACCCCTTTTGCGTCCCAAAAAAACCGATGCTAAAACCTTCTTTGCCGATCGTTCTGACTTCACCCGTTTTGGAGCTGGACAACTAGCTTCAGTCCACTGTAAACGTTCTTGTTTCAGTTTGGGATCATGATGGTAGATCCAAGTCTCGTCCACAGTTACGAAACGACGCAAAAAATCGGTCTTATTCTACTTAAAACGCTCCAAATTACGCTGAGAAATTTGTTTTCGATTCAGTTTTTGTTGAATTGTCAACGAATGCGGCACTAACTTTCCGAAAAGCTTTTTCATATGTAATTCTTCGTGTGAAATATAGAGTACTCGTTCATCCGAGATGCCTATGGTATCAGCAATTTCACGCTTAGTCGAATTCGGATCTTTACAAACAATATCATAGACTTGCTCAATGATGTCTGATTTCGTTGCACTTTTTGGACGTGCACTACGTGATTAATCTTCAACGCTTGTACGACCACGTTTAAACTCTAAAACCCATCGATGTACAGTTGGGAATGAGGGAGCAGATTCCTTCAACACTTTCTTCGTTTGAAGAAATGAATCATTTCTGATCATCTGTTTTGTGTTCAATTATATTTTTGCTATGAAGGATGGATATTCCGATTGATGTATGTAGATATTTGTTGTATTAAGAATTTCCACGCATAATTGAAAAAAAAAACAAATGTCCCGAGTGGAGCAGTTACTAAGTTAACCTCCATTGAGAAAAGAGATTGTGGAGCCAACTACATATGTTGTTGGGTATCGCGAACAACGGCATGTAGCTGAGTCATCAGAATATTCAGTCAACTCAACTACGTTGCATTCATGTCGACCATATTTTATTGAGTTTACCGGATATTTTGTTAACTCAACTACATCTCGTAATTCGCCATATCCAACGACATATCGTCGGTCATATGGAAAAAGGTGACATGTCAGCTCTGCCTTCAGATTCTTTCATGACAAAAAGTAACGAGTTTTTGAGTCTTGAAAAAAGGTAAATTCAAGTAAAAAGCGAAAATGGGCTGGTTATAAAAATTAAAATAGCTATGGAAGATTTTGGAGAACGAATTTTGTTGTTTTCTTCGACAGAAAATGGGAAAATACTAGGTAAACAGTAGTGGGTAAATAGGTGAAATTAAGTAAAACGCTCAAAAAGAACAAAAGCGATGAATCATGCCAAGTCTATGACTTGTGACATTTTAGTTTTTCCAAAATCTGTGAATTGACAGAACTTGTTACGTTTGGTCATGCCACCGACGATACGTAGTTGCTTTCACAATCTTTTATCTCAGTGTGTTAATCTATGATATAATTGTCACTGATAATTTTATGTATCACTAATTTGAAGAGCGATAAATGCAACAAGTCTTGCTATTCCGTGCAATTTGAATTGGACGATGTAAAAAAACCGTAAAACAGGAAACAATGTGTTTCCTGTCCACTTCTATGAACTTGCAAAATTTCCATATCGCTTTTCATGTTTCAAGGAAGAAGTAAGAAATAGAATAAGGAAATTTTGCATGGACAAGGAAAACTTGCCTAAGGGTTCCCTGGATGATGTTTCACCAGCGTTTGTTATCGCAACCCGTAGGAAAGTATGCCATTTTTTCCCTCTTTTTCCCCTTCCTTTTCTCCAATTTTTTCCATAAGTTTCCCATCGTTTTTCATCAATTTTGATAGACGATTTCGGCAGTTTGTGACAAGGTTTTCCCTGTTTTGCCCCTAATATTTCCCCTACTCACATGAGGTATTGGGTTATAATTTTTCATTTCTTATGAATGAAATTCAACAAAAATCTGAACCGTCTCAAGTTTACTGGAAAAAACTACGGATTATTCTTAAATTCTCTTGAAAATTACTATATTTTTCTGTCCCATTGTTCTCCGTGTGGAAACAACGCGTTTGGAAGAAGAACGGAGGAAAATCAATTGAATTCAAGTTGAAATCTCGTTTCTCAATCGCTTCTGAAACCCCGAAAGAACTTTCTCCCCTTTCACCACAAAATACAAAATTCTCTCAGTGTTCTTTAACCTGATCCGTGCTGATCCAAGGAATCATATGGTTGGATGAAATTACTTTTATATGATACAATCTCGGGCATTGAGGTTGTGAGGATCATTTCTCTGTGAGCATCTTTAGTTGGAGTATTGTTATCATGTTCTGATCGATTGAAATGCCTTTCACCGATGATCAAACATAGCCGAGAACGAAAGAGCTATGTTTTGATTAAACTATTAATGGGATATTGATTTCAAATGGCGGTAAAATGAATTACATGGACTCCACAATGCATGACATTCTTTTTCATGTTACCCTTGAGCGGATAAGAATTTAGAATTGAATTTACTATGCAGCTTTGTAACCTAGGAACAAACTAAACTTTCAACGGAATTTATTATGATGATCGAAGTCTGATCAAATTCACAATGTTCCGCAGCAAATTCTATTGGAAATTCAGTATATTCCTCCATTTCTATAATCGCATAGTAAATCACACTTCAAATTCCTTTGAGCGTATATTTTAATATCAGTAACTTCACAAGCGTTGATCAAATAATTCCTCTGAATTGATTCATAGAATCAATTTCAAGTGGAATGTTTTTTGTGAGAATTTCTCTCGCGTACAGTATTCATTCGACCAATAATGTTTTCCTAAACGACATTGATAGCAGTTCGAAGTAACGAAGCTATACTTATTTCCCTTCCATGTGAGGGAGGTCTTTCATTAGGAAGGCCGCCTTAGATTCCCAGATTTTCTCCCATCATCTGATTCAGTTAGGAATCCCATGGGTACGTATTTTATTTTGAGACTAATTGTTTATCCAATGTTCTGTTTTCGTTGTGCGGTCGATTAACCAAGACCCTTGCTTCAACCTCACATAACCGCTGAATTCACATTATCCCAATTGCATTCCCATTCGAATCTCCTTTAATGTGACGATTATCCTCATCTGAGGATACTCGAGAATTAATTTCAAGACCACGCGTATGACTCTTGGTCAAATAAACAACCGTGATATACATAACAAGAATTTAATATGAGAGTAGAGAAGTGGCAGCCTGAAGAATATCTACATCAAAGAATTGAGCGAATCAAGTGGATTAATCGAATATTGAGAAATACAGTTAGCAAAATCTCAGACACTGTGCACAAAATTGGGAGATAGAAGATTGGAGTCAAAATAACAGGATATACATCTGATGAATGGTAATGAAAGGCCATAACTGTTACATACGCGACAAGTATAACTCCGTACTGTCATTAACACTACAAATATCGTTTTCGTGGAAGCCACTTGATCCTTGGAAAATCCATAGTTAACGAAGTACATTGGATTATGTACGTACAACGCATTTCATCGAAATCAGCTAACATGAATTCAAGGATTAAGCAAACGTGTTCAAATGGTAGTCGGTGAAATAAATTTTACAATAAACATTCGTTCCAAAAGTTATAGTTGAAAGGGACTTGAATCTCAACAGTTTATTCACCATTTCGCTGAAAGATGGTACGAAAGAAACTGGAGTGGGAGAAAATTTGTCTTTTCGAAATCCTTTTTGTATGTGAAAAGTCTGACTAAGGAACCACTTGTATGATCTTGACTCGAGAATCCTTTCCTTCTGTACGAGTGGTCAGTTTTCTTATCTCAACGTGAAACCTCTGCTTTTGTTTGAATAGAACAATTTATGTGAGAATTTTATGTCTCATAGAAATTGTATAAAGCCAAGAATAGTTGGTTGCAATAAGAAGATCTCGAAAATTATTCTCACGCGATATGATCGAGTACAGCTCGGCACAAGATATAAACACAAGGAATCGTTCTATTGATATTGAATCCCAATTAACACCAACATTCTGTCAGAAGACATTCATAATTCTCATGATATCCAAGCACCACATCATGACGATATATGCTCTTTTGAACACTTTGAGGACCAAGTTTGTTTTTAAAAAAATGTTGCCAACGAATTGTGAGCATATGAAAAATCGTTCAACATAAAATTTTAGATGAAACAGAAATTCGTCAGTCTGACGATGAGAAAAATGATATTTCACGTGCAACACGTGCACGCGGAACAAGAATTATTGAGTTCATGTGGCAAAAGGAATAAATGTGTGGTAACAGCGCTATATAGAAGTATTACTTAAGACGATAACAGTAAAAATTTACATTGCTCCCACGTATAGGAAACGAGATATGATGAGCGCATATGATTCAATACCGTCTTGCAAAAGCACTTTATTGGAAAGTTGTATCGCCAACTTGAAATGACCTGAGGTGGAGAAAATGGAAGAGCAGATCGAAATACGAGACAAGATATCTGCTGGTTTAGTGGATTCCAAGGCTATGAGAAAAGGAGGAAAAAATGAAGATGATAGCGAGCGGTGAAAATCCGCTTTGGATTTTGCCAATGGATTCCAACCTTTTTTATGTGTCATCCAAAAGAATATAAATTTCCCTGAATTGTGTTTCTCGAACTCAAGAATCGTATTTATAAATAGAACAACGCGCGATTTTCTTCTTCGTTGAAGTCCGGATGTAATTTATATGGTTTAATAGAATTTTCACAAAAAACGATTTCACCTTTCCTGCAAAGTTAAATCAAAGTTTCTTGCACAAGAGGATGAAAAGTCAAACCCACGGGGCAGGTAGGACCGACATTCCAGCAGGAAAAATGATCTCTTATTATATTCCAAGAATTCACAGATATTGTTTGCTGGTGATAAAACACGAACAAGATACATGGTTAAAGTTATATTACTGGAGTTACAAGGCTCTCTCGATGCTTAGCACGTAGAATGTACATTGTTACCGTATTTCTCCCCGTCAATGCAATAGAATGAAGTGGGAAATGGAAAACTTTGGAGAGCTCTCGAATTGTTGTATTCTTACTCTCATATAATTTTTATGTGGAGAATCCTCCTTGAAACGCAATTGAACAATGCTTTGTCTTCCCTCTAATCAACATATTCCACTGTACCGTTGATATACCACATTCATTTTTATCATAAAACATGCTATTTAATGTTTTTCACCACTAGGGCCGTGTGGTTCATTGATTGATCGAGTGAAACGTTCAATTACAGATGTGATGCCGATTAATCGATGAATTTCTGTAGATTCATTTTGATCTGATTAGCCAATTAATTATTCAAGGAATTCCTAATGAATAACTTTGACACTATGTGAACTCACAAACAGTACTTTATGAATACATCAGACACTGTTGTGTTGTCTGGGCCGGGATCCGGATGAATCGCTCATCGACCGCACAGCTTTACTAAATACATGGTTTAAAATAGATTTCAAAAATCCACGAGACTGGTGAAATAATTCCTTCTTTTTTTTGTTTCAGGTAAGCAGAAACATGACGTTTACAGTTTCTTCTCGACACGAGGAAAAGAGACCCTCAAAGAATAGCACATTTCACTCGCAAGAGTATCAGAGTTGTCTTTGATATGTGACATAAGAGACAGCACATTGTAGAGATAGGCAGTCTGGAGAAATACATCAATTTTTGGGAATCGTAGAATTGTGAACATTCGATGTGATTCTCTCAATGTATCGTCACAAAAAAATCGATTTGCATTGAAAACAAAGGAAATCAAAAGTCTGGCATGTCCCATTTTGTGTTCACACCAACACACCAACTGAAGTTTTTTTTTTGAATGAATGAATGAACGAAACGAAAAATCATGGTTCCCATAGTAACACTACTGTTATTTGCTCCAGAAACAATGTACATATAACATTGGTACCAATGTGAATTTGATCCCAATGGCATTGATGTGAGCGGTTAGTCAAATTGAGAACAACCAATGCAGAAGTGGTATGGAATTGTTTTCCGTGTTTCATTCATACTATTCTCCAATCGACAAACAAATGATTATGCTACATTTGTACACGAAGAAAAAAGACGTTCAAAATATTATCACATTTTGTACTCAAGTAGCAGCATAAGAAAGATAGTATAATTTTCACAACACAGTGTAATAAAAATTCATGTTTTGTGATGTGAAATTGCGCCAAATTGAACAATTTCTCAAATCTTTGAGCATTAATTTCTACTATCCTGTGTTGTAGAAATTATACTATGTCACTTATTCTGCTACTTTGATACAAAATGTATTATAATATTGAAAACCACATTTCTCTGCGTGTGCAGTCAATTCAGTGCAATGATTTGAATTTGAATTTATGAAACAGGAAAGATTTTTCCTCCAAACAGAGAAACATTCTTTCAATGAAAAAATAGATAACAACAGTTTCACCGATTCATGAATTACATTTTCTATGAAAAATTTATTTCCATTAAACTCCCTCTGGTAGAAATCATATTAGGTAGTTCACTGGGCCATATCAGGGCCAGGGATACGCCTGGTCTGCCTCGATAGCGAAGGAGGGCCTAGAATGATCTCTACTAGGGTCGTTCCTTCTATGATGATCATTTGTTATTAATTTTTATTCATATAAGAGTAAGAATGAATCAAACTTGATAGAAATAAAATTCAAACTCCTAATAATACCGATTGCTCATCACTGTTGATTTGATTATCAAATTAAGTTTGTCTTTCTTTTCTCGTTTCATTTTTTCTTACTTTTCTACTTTGACTTGATTTTTTCTCACTTCATTTGACTGTCATCTTATTTGTTCCACTGTATTTCATCCCATTTCCTTATTCTCATTCCATTTGTTGTGTTTTTTAAATCGAGAGAAAAAGATTAGATCTAATTAGATATATGCAAATCTCTTGAGATTTATTTACATCTCTTGAGATCTAAATTTTGGCAAAGAATCTCCACAAATATTTCGATAGCTACTCAGATTCAAAGATTTCAATGTTGAAAAAGATACAAAAGGATTTATGGAGATCTAAGAATTAAAACAAAAAAGATCGATTTCCGTGAACATTGCACTGAGAGAAAGGTACCTAGTTGGGACAACTAAATGTTAGTTACAGCAACTAGATTTTTATTTACGCTAGTGAGACTCTAGTTGGGGTAAATAAAAGGCTAGCTGTCTGAAATATGAATAAAATGGTTCATTCAATGGGAATAAAAAATATAGTTATAACAAATAAAATTCAGCTTGCACAACTAAATTTTTATTTACAGTGACTAAATTTACTAGCTGTCGAATATTTGAATAAACGCTTCTCTCAGTGTGATGGCTACACAAAAATTGATACAAAGAATCGAAAAATTGGAGGGAGGAATTCGATCTCGTGCAGATCGAATTGGGATCGCCTATCTCTAATTGTAAAATATTTATTCAAGACAACTTAAAATATTTATTCAAATGAGTTCCTCAACAAATAGAATCTGATGACGCATGCACTGACTACTATTTCATCAATTATTCCGCTGCTATGGCTGACATTTAGTTACAGCAACTATGTGTCATTTCAGTTGTATTTACATGAGCGGTTTCATAAAATCAACAAAAATCCATGCACAATCCACATAATATTGTTTTGTGTAGTGACGCGAAGTGACACTTTATAACATTGAACACTGTATGATCAATAGGATATACATATCATAGTAATGATTGTAATAAAAAGCATATCAGGTAAATGTGTTACTTCATGGGATAATTAACTGTACTATTCCTCTGATGGGCTCTTTTCTAAGTGTACTGGTAAGTAATCTGTAGTATAGATATCATTCTGGCCCGTAGATTAATTTTATATCGAAGTGAAATTAGAATGAGTTATAACCGCATCATACCTGCGGATTTATATTCATGAAGGAGTATTCGAATTCCTAACAAAACGAAGTATCATCGATTATCTATCCACATGATATTGAATTTCAAAGGCCGTGAAGATCTGTAACCCATTTTTACAAACTGCATATTCTCAATTCTCAGATGTATCGCATCACTGCGAACAGTCAATTTTAACAGCCTTCAGTTTGCAGTGATGTGGTTCTCAATACACCATTTTTTACCATTTTTTTAGGCGTTAGTAATTGAGGACGTTGATCGTCCTGTTTTGCTTTTATGCAAGACGCTGGATATTCAGTTTATAATCAGGACAGTCCAGTTGGAAACAGGGCGAGTAGGAACTCTACTGTTACATCACGATATAGAACAAAATATAGTAATTCAACAACAAATGAGAAGAATGGGACGAACGCTGGTAACTGACTTTCGGAAGATACCAGCGGCATAGCAGCAGTCATCGTACACGCACCATTTCACGCCAACAGAATTCTATGTAATGGAAATCTCTCTGTGCAGACCTCCTCTTTCTGTCAAAGAAAGTCTATACAAAGAGATTTTTCAATTGAATTGAACTGTATTGAGGTAAAACGTTGCGTGGACAGTGTGGATGCTCCCACCCGCTTTTATCAACTTTGAAGGTTGTATGATAGGTTCTCTAGTATGATAACAATGCCGCAACTGACACTTGAAACCGACTGTTAAAACATGGTACTACCTGACAGCAGACCAACTTCAAATGGGTTTTTAATAGTTTCTAAGTGGGTATCAAAATCTGTTTTGTCCTCCGAAACCAGAAGAAAATTTTTCTTCCAAGTGTTTATATTTGCTGCTTATTTGTCATTGTAACACTATTCTCAATGAAGTCCCAGGGTAGGGAGCATAGACCCTCTTGCATTAACAACGCTCATCATCTTATGATTTGTAACGTATAGTATATCCTCCACCCTTCAATATTCAAACCTTACGAGAACTATGATCTGAAGAAGCACCACATATGTTGTCTCGTAATCCGGGTGCATAACGATTGCGTGCAGAATAAGCTCGAAAAAGAACTGCACTGTATACATACATCGATCACGACATATGTCATTATCTTCGTACGTTTTCTCATGCGTTTGTACTGTAAATCTTTTCAAAAGAGAAAAAACTTTCCGCACGGAGAAAAGTTCTTATCAAAGATTATTAGACAAAGTATGGTACCCGTGGGATAAGCGTGATTATTACGACGGAAACCATAACTCTGTATTTTCTCACAACTTTGCATCTTAAACTCGAAGAGAGAGTTGTGGCGAGCTATCGCATATACGTAGTTTTTTTCTATCATGATATGAATATATATCAATTCGTACTACATAAATGTTCCCCATTATAATCATTCCGTACATATGCATTCATAAGAATAAGATCGCAACTTAATTTAATGAATGAGCACATTACACATACCCTTATCTCTATATTTCGGATTTCTTCCACCCCCGTTATTTTATTCCGACGTAACGCTAATGAAGTGAATGAAGGATAATTAAAGTCTATTAAACACCTCTGGCAAGAACACTCGTAATACGAAAGAGGGAATTTCACTTGAAATGAAAGAAAGGAAAAAAGAAAACATTTCGCTTACCATAATACTTTTCGAGAGGTTTACGGATGGAAATTTGAGCAAACCCATAAAAAATTCACTTTTTCTGGTGGTCGAAACTTTCCAACTCAAACATGAGCATGCCTGTGGCACCTGTGTGGCATTCACGTGCTATCTATCGATCGTGTCTGTGCTCGTGCGAAGGTATGCCTACACATAAATAGATCTACTTACATATACCACACTACAGTTGGGAGTATTTTGTTTCGCGAAACGGTTGGCAAAATGAGTGTTGAGAAAAAGAGAGAGTGGGAAGAGTACAGAGGGTCACGGGCATAGAAAAACGACCCACACGCAAGAGGAAAGTGGTAGAAGGAAAGCAGGCGTACAGAATTGGATAAAAAACAACCGAACCACGGAGTGGAGAAAAAGGTACACGTTCCCAGAATCACAACGAGAACGTAGATCTCTGATGATTGAGCATCTCTTCATTTCTCTATTCTCTTTTCTTCTATGCACCCGTTAATTCTTTTTTTTTTTTCATTCTTTTTGATTTGCGTCTCTTTTTCCAGACGGTATACTGTTCGCTCGTTCGTTCGTTCGTTCGCTCATTTCATGCCGGACACGAAACCACGAAGCCATGTATAATGACGGGGGCACGCGAAATAGAACGGGAGAAGAGAAATAGTGAAAGAGCAGTAGCAACGACAGAACAATGCCTTTTGGATCTCGAGTTTCAGACCAAAAGGAATTGCCAGGTGAAATGATGATGCTGCTTTTGTGTCCGTTCACATGAAACTTGAACAGTTCGGTACTATTTTTGGTGATATGGTTTTAGAAAATCATCCGTAAGATTGTTGCCGAACTTCTGTGATTACGTGAGAACCAGAGATTCCAATGACATTATTATTGTTCGCAAACAGTCAGGAGGAAAGAATTCGCATGGGTGTTTGGCTATTGAAATTCGAAAATCCAACAAGATGTCCTTTTTACTTGTAGAACAATTTTTCCTTTTCTCGTTGGCAATCTGCCATCCGAAAAGGAGAGAATAAAAAAAGACTTTTTCTCTTTGTTTCGCGAATGGCTGTTTGCCAGGTCTTGTGGAAAAGAGAATGACTGTTCTTTTGTTGTTTCAATTAATAATTTTCCAACGTCTAGCCAATACAACATAAAACGTATGAAACTTGGCAACCATGATATCAAAACTTCCGCAATATGCTATGAAATTCTACAATGCTCATCCAGTTATTTTTTCAATTATTTCAATATTGTGGGAATTCTGTAAATGTTTCGGAAGAGTTGAATTTCTCAGATATGCTCGAATTCTTCTCTTGTAACGTGAAACTCTACCCAAGTTCAATCACAGGTTTTTATTGAAGGAAAGTCTAGGAAAATATTTGTAAATTGGAAAAATTAATACACCCATGTGGAAATTGCCAGAGTTGTCAAGAACCGCAGTACTGGCAAAGTTGTATTTGTCGGAGTCCGGCAGAAACAACGATTTCTGTTCAGGGTCATTACTGTTTCTCAACTGGCACCAATCGTTGGGCGGATTTCGAGGATTATCGATTCCCGTAGACAGAAAGTGCTGCGCTAGTACTCAATCTTCACCACTGAGCAAGGACCCAAGTTTCAGGGAAACAGAACTGTCCCAGTATCGAACCAGAGTTGGCAACATTGTACGAGCTAGTATTCATACAGCATTGTCTCCCTACGGAATCGGTCGCAAATCAGAATCTAAATCAACTTTATTTCAATAAACCCAGTACTGAGCCAGCACTAATTACATTGTAAAATACATTAGAATACGATACTCCAACAGTATTGCTGTGACGTCGTCCTAATACTGAGTTGGTAGGGGATCAGAAACCGAATTCATTCTGTAGTAGTACAGCTACTATCGTAAGACGAGACTGGGCCAGTAGTGAACCAGAACTGATAACGCTGTGGAATACATGAAAAGGCAACATACCACGAGTACCGGTCCAACGTTGTCTTACCACGGAATCAGTGGTGAATTTGAGTTAAAATTAAGTTCGTAAGGACATATTTTTTTTTTTAGAAACAACACAGTGCCAGTACCAAACCAAAGTTCACAGTGTACATCACTGATAGAATATGAGACTGTCCTGGAATTGATACAACTCTACCTCACTACTTTACTATCGATAGAGGAACGGAGTTCCAACCAACGGTCTAGGAATAAGGCTGTTTTAGTGAGACAGAGATGCGCCAGAACTAAGCCAGACTCCATAACAACGTAGAATACCGTAGAGAACCAACACTGTGCCAGGATTGATAAAATTTTGTTCCACTACGGCATCTATGATGAATCGTCGTATTTCAACGGAATTATCACAATGAATGACAATTTGGGTGATCCATCGTCAACAATATAAGATCGGCTTATGTGATGAAGACTCGTTTTTCTCACTCGCAGGACCCGGCTTCAATCTTCATTAGGTGAAATTTCAAGAAACCACCTTCAGAATGCCTTTCTTCGATAACGATTATGTGAAAAATGTATTTGGAAGAATTTTGAATTTCAAATTTGACGTATTTTTTTATTATTTGAAATATGATAACACGAATAACTTTGGTTACCGGTACTGTGCCAGTATTGGGTCGGGTTTGAATTTGCACATAGGATGTTATCATTTCGAATCCTTCCCATCTGTTGATTAGCTCTTGCGGAACAAATGGTCCTTTTGAAGCACCAGGAATCCCTCATAACAGGCCCTCATAAAAAACCAGTACTGACACCGTGGTGGATGTTATTCTGGCTCTTTCGTATCATTTCGACTTTGGGTCAGTATCGTCAATTCAACTGGTTATGTAATGGTGAGAGTGCATTTGTCAGTACTGGCAATTCTGGCAACACTACTCAGCCAGTATTGGCCCGTGTTTCTACTTCCACATGGGCACTGGAGAGATAAAGCCCGTAAGACACGGGAAAAATAAATATTGAAAGGTGATATCATCTGGAGTTCGTTAAATGAAGGGTATTTTCTCGAAGGGATTTGAAATATTATAAATGAGGAGATTCTACAATGAAGTACAGGTCTTGAAGCATTGGGAAAAATTGTGTTGATAAGGAAAATCATTAAATGCCTTGTAGCTGCTTAAAAAACTTGACGGACTTGAGTCAGCACTCGGCTGATTGGTGTGCTCACTAAGGTACACATCACAATTCTTTATCTGCAATGGAAATGCGAAACTTTCCTCAAAATGTTGCCTGACACCTAGTGAATTAACGACGTTCAGCGTCCTGGAGCAGAAGCTACCAGTTGAGTCAGAATTGTCTGAAAATGAGTTCACGCGCGCGCTTGCCTTGAGCTGCGCGTGTCAGGCTGTCTAACTGCGACGCGTTTTCTCTACCTTATCACTCTCGTCATACGTATTATAGGGAACTCTCTATTAAACATAATATAAACTTGTCTAAAAGTATTACGTGAAACAGCTTTCACGTACTAGTAAATAATTTCTAGACAATTATTCTCTAAACGATGCCTCACGCGACATTGTCAGACAAGTTTTAGATGTAATGTTTATTGGGTCGTCCTTATACAGATCAGTGATCTTCGAGTGATCATCGGAAAACATCATTCAAAACATATCCTTTGAATATGAATCGTGGGATTCTTACCTTAATGGTGCGTCAAAACATGAATAAAGATTAGCTATTTCATTCCATGAACGAAAATTTGTTGAGAATTTTAAGAGGGATTTTGCGAATTTATAATCGACATATCAATCAAATTTCCGAATTCTTTTCCGTTCCTTAAACATTTCGGTTCAGGGATGGGCATTTTTATACTCCAACAGTACTTTTTTTGTTTAGAATATGTCTTTCAAGTAAAATATGAGGTAAAAAAAAAATATTCCCGACTAAAGTCGATATTGGATCACCTGCAATTGCACTCATTTTTACAGTATTTCGCAAATGGTACTAAATTGAAGCTGCTTTTACTATAGATTTCATTACCAGCTTCTTCTTTTTTATCACCCGGAACTAAGTTCCACCAGTAACTGCAGTTCATTATACTCAGAGAAATTACATGTTACGATGTCCTATTTTCGTTCGTAAGCCAGGGATATTGAAAGATTTCGGATGTAACTGCTCTTTATGCCTGATGATTTTCACCATCGGTGATGGTAAAAGTTTGAGCTGTTAAACCGTAACTTTTCAGTATCGCTCATGGAGAAAATGGTCATGTGTTGAGGAGGATTATAATCAGAATCTTCCTACATCAAACGAAGATAAAAAAAGATTCAGAAAGAAGAATGGGACTTTGTACAACAAAATATTCCTGAGGGTAGTGCAAATAAATTAGTCTTCTCCATATAGACGTGAGCGATACTGATTCTATCTGCATAAGGACGGATTTTTTCCTTTGATTTTTCAATTCTTTGTATCGACTTTTGTTGAGTCGATTTTAACGAGAATCAATCTTTTTGTTTCGATTTTTTATTAGAAAACCATGGGTCAGGAATTTCTTCATTTGCCAGAGAAACAATGAAGGAGAAATGAAAGCTTTTGATTCTTATGAGGGATATTTTCTTGCGATTACGGAAAATCAAATTGAAAAAACAAAATAAGAATGAGGAAATGAAATGAACATAAAACACAGTGGAACAAACAATAAAATGAAGTAAGAGATGACGTTAGAAAGTCAAGTCAAAGTGGAAAATTAAAACAAGGAAACAAGTGGAAATAAAACAAAATAATTCGAATTTATGATTGGAATATCAGTGATGAGTAGTTTTTATATTATTTTCATCACATTCAATTAATCCTTATTTATTCTGATCTTTTATTTCATTCATTCCTACTCTTTTCTGGGAATCTAATTACTGAACGTATTTTACTAAGATTGTTCCTAATGATTATTGAATATAGATATTACTAAAGTGAAAAGTTTTCGCATTCTAAACATATATTTGAATTCAATGTACCTGTTGTATCAGGAATTGAATTAATCAACTTAATTCCTCGGCGTTATATATGAGTTGATCATGAATACGAATAAGTGTTGAAAAATGATTCCAAATTCGTATTTGATATAATGAAACGTAATTCATCTTTCAAGGCATTATCTTTGAGATAAATTTGATATTCAATTCAATGCTATGCATTGAAAGAAAATGAAAATCAATTCTTTTTTGAAAAATTATAATCATTGCAATGAGTTTCTTAAAAATTCTTCAATAATTGCACTCTCCCATAAAAATATTGATGTAAATAGGCATTATTGATAAATAAAGAAAATTTGAAGACAAAAGTTTGATGGAAACCTTGTCACAAATAATCTATGAAATTTCACTGACGAATGGGAAAATGAATAGGGTTCAATGAAATTCAATAATATTCAATCAGAAATTCCACCATTCGTAATAGGATTTAATAGAATATTTCTACCTGGGAATACATTTTTCATAGAAAATATAATTCATGAATTGGGCGAAATGTCCCACACAGCACCACAGTCCCAGAAGATTTAATAAAGAATTCTTATTGAATTGATTGTGTTGTTTATGAATCCTCGAAGAATTCTAATGGGACTGTGGTGCTGTGAGGGGTTATTATCGATTTGCTCATCAAAAAATTCCTCTTTGTTCCAATGAGAAATCTCCTCTATTCCATGAATCCGAATTTGGATAACTGCGATGAATCGACTGTACAAAGGTAGCATAATCATTTGTTTTATCAATTGGGGAATAGTATGAATGAAACACGGAAAAAATCCCATGTCAACTCTCATGCCATCGGTTGTTGTTAATTTGACTAATCGCTCACATGAATGCAATTGAGATCAAATTGACGTTGGTAACAATGTTCTATGTGCATTGTTTCTGGAGTAAACGAGGGTAATGTTATTATGGTAACCATGATTTTCCGTTCCATTCATTCATTCATAAATTGTGTTAGAACAAAATTGACTTTAGTTTGTGCCAGCATTGATCTAGGGTTGAACCAACATCAGTTTTAAACCAAATGTTTTGTATCAGCAAACGTTATCAAAATTGAGGCTTGTTGATTGCTGGAACCACTGGCGCAACAAACAACTACTCCATTTCTATCTCTCTCTCTTTCTCCGTCCATTCAGACGTGCAGGTTAGGGAAGGATAGAATGGGGAACGCTCCCTCCATCCTTTATCAACTTGCACTTTTGTATGAACGAAAAGAAAGATAGTAAACTCAGTTGTTTATCTTAGTTGGAACGATGTTATATCATTCCAGGCCTTGGTCAAGCTTTCTTCCAAGGTTTTGCCAATGTTCATCCGTCTTGAGTCAGTCCTCCACCACTGATAAATTTCTACTCAATTTATATCTATTCAAAAAAGAAAAAACGATATGAACGACTTTGTTCACTATGATAAATTTGTCTCAAGTGTAACATCGAAACCAAAATTGTATCCGATGTTGATTCGATGTATTTTATAAAACATTCTACGGTAGTCCCTTCATACTTCATTCCCTCAGCGAATTTATTTCTCAAAATTTGATCGAGAAACAACATTGTCATCTGTCTATTCTTATTCTTTGATGTCAGGATCTTCTTACTATGGTAATTAACATGTATTTTTCTTCCTTTAGCGTGTTTCGAAAATTTTTTCAATGAAGAAAGATTTGAATTCGTGGGGAACGATAAGGAATTGAATTAATCGATAACTGTAAGAAAACTAATCCGCTCCATTACTTTGATTCAGAGTACATTCAAAATAGTCGATCGTTTGTTATTTTCTCTGGAAACAGTCGAAGTACACCATTGGGACTCATATTCAGGTACTGGTTAAACTACGAGCAGAAGCGGAAGGATTTTGAATCCTCTGAATTCACATGAACATATATGAGTTCGATGAAATGCGTCATAGGTTTTACAGTCATGGTTTCTTGAAACATTTACCAAAATTATAAAAATATTCCAAAAACTACGGACATTTATACATGAATTGATTTCACTCTTTATATCTGTTGTTTTCAATTCCGCGATTGAAGCATCAAAATAACAATGGTTTTTCTCCTGAATTCGATGAGAATCATGCGCTTTGAGAGAATACGTGCTTCTCTCACGGTAATCTACTCCCCGAAAAATTGATCTTCCGACCAAGGTATAATCCCGAGCAGTATGGATAATCAATACTCTTTTATATATGGATTCTATGCTTTCGTTTACGGTGTATCCGATATCCGAAGACCTTACAGTATAAACTCATAAAAAGTATGATTCCGAATGTTTTATTTCAACGGTTTTATTCTTCACTGCATCAAAAATATCGGTTGGTAGGAATACAATTTTTCCAATACAATGTAATGTCCTGATTCCATATAAATTTCCTGTTGACTATGTACAAACGTGTTTTATGAAGAATTGAAAATAACCCATCTTCTTCTTTAATAATTTCGGATAAATTATGTATTCAATGGTGTCATGGATTTTTGTTGAGAATATCTCACAAGATCTCTAAAACAACATTGATACCGTATCAAAAAAGAATGAGAGTACCTCAATGAAGGGATTATCACACAATAATTTTAACCACTCGTCTTTCAAAAGCATTAACCAGGATTATGTGTGGATGGGTGAGGAGGAGGGAATAAAGACATTAGCAAGGGATTAGTCTGGATCCAAGAGGGAGAAAGGAACCATACCTCCTCCTTCGAGATAGATAGTGGAGAGAACAGAATATAGAAACGCAGTGTTGTTTGCTTCTCATGAGAAATGATAACTCTTTCGTAAATACGGAATGATACGAAAGAGCAGTAACTTCGAATTACACGAATAAATGAAGCTGAATCCATGGATTGACAGTAAAAGTAATCTATGATATAATACTAAATGAAAATTGATCATTGGTTCTGGGATGGCTGAATGTAGCCGAAGATTAAGCAATTTTCAACACTGAGAAAGGTGAACTATAACCATAACCATGCGAAAGTCTCTGAGTTGATGATGACGACTACGTTATTTGGTATCCATCTTCATGTACATGGTAACCATTCCCATGTGCATGAACATTGCTGCGATTTTCCATGGTATCCGAAACCAAAATCGCCAAGCTGTCCTCCAATTACTATTTGTACATGTTAATCATTGGATTTCACTTCTCTCAGTGAACATTTGGATAGCGCCAAATCGTTTTTTCTCAATATGAAATCAACATTGGCAAAACAGTCGACTAAGATTTACGGTTGCAGCAAAGATCAAGCCTAGTGATTATTTATACTCGAGGCAACTCTCCAACTTCAAATCAGTGAAATGTCACTGTTCCTGAAGTTAAAAGTTAATTGAATTCATATGAGTTCATTAAGGGAACATTATTGACGCGAAATGTAAATTCCATTGCAATCATATGATTATAATCTGTTAAAAGATCGATAAACACGGAACCGAAAATTGTTCTCGAATTCAAAGGAAGTTATTAATGTTGGAAATTTTCACTTGGAAGGTCGAAAATTTTTTTAATTTCGGAAATAATCACAAAGGTTTCTTTTGACTTGTATAGAAGAGGCAAAAATGAATTATTCATCATATGTGATTTTCAGAAGTCTGAATGATTTTTATGATGAACCCGCACCATGTTGACTGAAAATTCATTCTTCCTTCCTCTATATATTTCTTCTTTCTTTTTCAACCTCTGGTTGGACCGAGTGATCGGATCATTTCATACAATTCACGAAAGGTATTATATTCACATGGAAATCGCTAATTAATTTTCCGGATTAAATTATTGATGGAACATCGAAGTTCGATTCATAGTCGACTCTATCCAAAGCTCTAATAACTTTTCCGGTTTCGTTGGTTCCATAAACTTGAATGAGGGTATGTATTGTAAATAAAATTTATATTAAAATTTTCTCTTTTCGTCCCAACATTATACTAATCACCGTCAAAAATCAGCAAAACAAATGGTACACAGAGAAAAATAATTACCATCATCAACAATATATTTTTTCGTTCCAAGAAATTCATTTCTCCAAAAATATTTTCTTGATTCAAGAAAATTTCTCTTGGCTCCACACCATATTAGCTGCATTCAAGAATATATATTCTTAAAAATATTCAAAAATATATTTTCTTGGTATTAGTGATTATTTCTCTCAGTGTAACGCAAAATGAGTCTGAAAAACGCCAGATCCAATTATAAATTAATAATTCAACCCAGTATCAGAAGAAGTATTCCACATATGTTAGAATTTATGTGTTCATCTATTATCGTTCATCCCAGGTGCATCAGACTCCGTTGAGAACAACGAATCTGGACTATCCATTAGTCTGCTAATAAGCTCATGCAAGAAGATCAGTTTACGACGCTAAGATTCCGAAGGTCCGTAATCCTAATTCCAAAATTAATACCACCATAATTATCCGAGAATCTATTAATAATAATCCTCAAGAATATCCAATTCGGATATTCATCAAGCGACAAGTGAATTTAATTTATAATCAAAATAATTTGAGTGGAAAATGTTTGAGTGAGGAGGAAGTATATTTTGTATCTCAGGAACGATAAGAATACGAATATATCAACTTTATCAAAGTACATCTCGAACTTCTTGTCGTGTATTACGTGATTGTCGGTGAAGTGATTGAAGTGTTGGGAGCAATGAGATAGAAATATGGAATAGTAAATTGAATTCATGTAATATGAATGTTACAACATTGAACTGAAATTATCACTCGTTTTTATAATATATTGGCCTAGTTGTAAGATCTTATGTAATTGAGGAATTTATTCACCTGATTCTAAATCTAACTTACGTCGGCGATTCAAAAGCAAACAAAAGAGGCACGAAAGGCCATTAACGATTTCCACAGGAAAAGAAAGGAACCATGAACGTGCAGCTCAATACGCGGCAGCGACGTAGCACCTTTCTGGGGACTCGCCTTTCTCGTGATATGAATTTGAAACCAACCAAAGGCAGCTCCTCTCTTCTTGATAGGTCCGGCTTTACTTCAATACGCAAAAGCAGTGCCAAAACAAATCTGATGTTTCTTTCATATTCAATGCTCTAAAAGTACTTCGAATCAGTTCACAAACTTCAGGCACCAAAATGCTTGTTGACCAGTGTGATCTGTGACATGTGGTCCCCTTGACTAGAACCACACCTCGGTTATCCGAGGGACGAGACAACTTTTGAGGGTCAATTTCACAATTGATGATAATTAATATTATCCATGCGCTAACTTACAAAACGCCCTAATGTCACTTTTACTCTGTAAATGCGAATTAGTGGAAAGAACTGAGAGTACAAATGTAAACAGTATGTGATGTTTGTTTTGATGAACTTTTCAGATTCAGGTGATAATTGCAATACAGAATGTTTTCGGCATTTGTACAAAGTTTGCAAAATCAATAGAAAAGAAAAGGACACAAGTATTCAGATTTGCACGATTTCTGAAATTCGCGTAAATATCGGAAACATCCAGAGTTGAACTCTCACTAGTAGCTTTCAAATTTTGTTTTAAATTTCAAACGCGAGATGCAACCTTCCAGCTATTCTGTGGGTTTTCGTGCTCCTCTTATTTCCCGTTCTGAATGACGAGGTACTCTGCGCTTCAAAAAATAGTGTGAAATTTTCAATATGTAATGCGAAAATTTTGAAATTCCCAATTGCGATCTAGTTCAATCATGAATTCATGGAATTTGATGCAAAATTTAATGAAATTCCTATAAAAATGCATGAGAATTCATAACTCGCTTACCAGGATATGTCTGCTACTGTCTGAAACAGTGGATTTCCACTGTAAAATTGTGAAAATTTGATTGTTCCTATTGCAGAGAGCGAAATAAGGGATGATAATTTTCGAACTTCAAGTTGTAACATATGAATTGTGAATATGATTAGTCCGTTAAGTTTCTCCATAGAATTCCAAGCAAAAGAAACATAGTTCCGTATTTTCATTACATCTGCGAGTTGCAGCCTTATCCAGTCTATTTTTGTTAATAGAAAGGATTCAATTTCAACTCATTTTAATTTCAGTTCACAAAACCTTTGAGTCTTTCATCGTTCCTTTACGTATGAAATAATTTCATGATATTCGCGAATTTAATATTCAAGGTAAATTCAAACTCGACAACAAGAAGTATAAAATCCCATAATCTCAGAATAATGCACGTTCAGATCCATACGGATTTCACGTAGCCTGCTCCGCTTGGAATAACGTGGTTGAATTTTCGTCACATTTCCGCAACATTCCCTCTTTTTTCATGATAAAGTCAACCTCATCTTTTTCTCATTGCACTCAAAGCACTAGCACATCAGTATAGAACCTTAGAGTGAAAAGTCCATCGATGTCATATAATGAACATCCAGTCTCGTTAAAGACCGGAAGTAGCTTCGTGTGCCCATCAAGCTCAATTGCATCATAGGATCCAAGACGGCCACGACCGACATCGATGATTCTTCATGGTGTGTCTACTTGCCGAAGCAGCTTTTATCGAGAGTTTTTCTGCTCTTAAAGCCCATTGAGTGGCGGAGACTGAGAGCTTTGATACAGAGAGAAAATTTTTCCATTTTATCTCCTTTTAATAATCGACGCTCAGTTCGCGGCAAAAATTTTTTGTCTATGATGGATGATGCTTTTCCAAGAAATATTAGTACTTCTACAAATGGGGAAATGGAATTGGAATTGAAACGAAGGATCATTGGGAATATAATGTTAATTCTGCCTTAACAGAGAGAGAGAGAGAGAGAGAGAGATGGTGGGGGAGGAAATACGAGGAAGATCCTCTCCCTTCTGGAATATGTTTCGGTGGAATGAGAATTGAACCAATGTATAGATCTTCTATAGTTTTCTTATATATCGCTCTGAACAAAATTGTAAATGAGGTTGGTTTAAAGTTATTTCATCGGAATGAATTTCAGTTCGTGTGATGCCAGGATCACAGGAGGAACGATGAAGTGCGAAATCCTGTTCTCGCATCTTCTCATGTATGGGGGAACGTATTCCTAATTGCAGCGATGAACAAGGCCTAACTTTCGGCAATGGAACTCGATAACTCAAAAGAGTCACGCTCGACAATGTACTGTACCGTTTTGACGGTAATACGTGGCTCATCTGTCGTTTTTCCCATCTTGTTTCTGATAATTTCTCAATAATAATATCAAACCAGTGATGTGAGATAAAATGCGGAGTAAAACATTATTTGACTTAGAATTCGCAAAATATTTTCATTTTGGACGCTATTTTGGGAAGCACCGTGTTCAATTTATTCTTCCGGACTCAGCATATCTCAAAGTTTAGGTCTTGAAAACACTTTTTTATTCAGAAAAGAATGTGTACATTACCGGTTTCACATGAAAATCTTAGGTCTAAAATTGTTTGGGCAATGATTTTAGCCAAATTCTGGGGTGATATTCTGAAAAAGCATGACATTCTACATCGGATACCATGTTCCAGAAATTTTTTCTGGTACAGATAATATGGAAAAACACTTGATGAGAATTCATTGAGAACTGACGACATTTGGGAGTTAATGGACTATTGGTCAAGATATTTCAAGAATGTCTTCAATGCGTGGACACATCTCCCGAATCTTTTGTAAAAATATCTTTTGCAAGGCTAAAAGACGTTTCACGAAACAAATTTTTTATTCAAGACATTTTGAAAACGGTTCATGAAATTTGAAAATACACGGACAAAAGGGCAGTTAAAACAACACATTGAATGGGTTCATATATGCTTACAAGTTGAATAATTATTCCAACCAATTAGTCAGTTGGAATAAATAGTTAACATGTCAGCGCATGTGCATCCGTTTAATTAGTTGTTTCAACTACCCTTTTCCTCCTTGTGTGTTTAAAAAAATAACTTGAAGATATTTTTATTGAGAAACCTTTCGAATGTTTTCAAGACGTGAAGAATGCATGTTCATTGGATAATAAGATTGAAGAAATCGTGATGGTACGTGATTCATCAACAATTCATAACTCAATATCACGCAATCGTTCAACGATAGGGAATAAATCCTGCAACACTTACCAGCAACTTGGGTAGTAATAAATCAGAGTAATTATCGTTTCCAGTTGCTGTTAATATATCTCTTGCTTATATATACCGTACATGAAATATTGCTCTGCTTATTCCACTCTTGTTCAAAGAGATTTGAACTTGTCTATGCAACAACTCAGCCGAAATGTATCCATTTTAATGCAGTTTCGACCACGTTGTGGAACTTTGGATCGTTTATTGAAACGAAATGTCAATCGAATAACAAATTACTTGGATGTTGACAACCCAAAATCTTGTACCACATTCTTTAAATGATGTTTCCGATACTGAGGAGTTCACTCGAGAAAATAAACACCAGTGATTCATTAGATTCGTTTGTATAAAGAATTCAAATTTCAAGAACATTTTTTACCAAACTCTTCTTACTCAGTTGATCATTCAAAAAAGTTTGAGACGATCCATCCCAATAAACATTACGTTTCTTAAGATGTCTTCAAAAAGAGTCTGAGATGTCTGATGCAATACTTTCAGATATCTTATAGATTCCATGAATCCTTCTTGCAAAATCTAAAAGATAACTATAAGATAACTTTAAGACCTTTTTGAAAATGTCTCTCAAGATATCTAAGGAGATATCTTCTATTTATCCTATAGATATCTTCAGATGTGAGGAGAGGTTGAGAGATCTAAAATATATCTGAAAGTGTTGCATCAGATATTTTAGACTTTTCGGAAAGATATCTTGAAGAGCGGAATGTATATGTATTGAGATAGAACTGCAGTTACACAGGAAGAATCGATAGAATATTGTTCAACTTTGGGAGGAATTTGAAAACTCCAGTTTTCATCGAAACAATATCCTTTCAATTCAGAGCAAGTTTATTTGGGACAAGCGAAATATTGTGTTCGTTACACGTGTGTTGAATCAAACCCACTTGTTTGCCTAAACAATAAATCATCAACATAGTGAAAAAAATGGCGTACCATTAACTATTCCATTCGTACTGAAGTTATCCTCTCACGAAATCATTTTGTGGAAATTTGAATCGTTTATTTGAACGAATCCTTCATTGTTTCAATATTGTTTGTTCCAAATATCATAATCTATCTAGACACATTTTTGATACTTATTTCGTTGATTTTCAATCAATGTAACGTAACGAACTCTGCACCTTTGATCTTGATTAAGAATATCACTTGAAAAATTATGTATAAATATAGAAGAAAGAACGACAATGGAAACCGGCATTCACACAATTTCTTGGATTACATTTCTCTTTGCTCTTGTGGCCCCGTTCAAGCTTTTGGGAAAAAGTCGATAATCTGACGTTCACCCGCTTGGAATGAGTTCATCCACCAAAGCACCTAGAGACAAGCGGGAAAGTTCTCGGAACTCTATAAAACTTCTCTTTTTCTCAACTCCTTCCATACAGTCGAAATTCTGTCTCCGTCTTCATCTTGGCAAGGAGTATTGGCTGAAGGGCACAACCTCGTGGTAGCTCCAGAGTTTACTCCAGAAGGAGAAATTATCGATCAAATTGCATGGTTATCCATAAACCCCTTCCATTACCAATAAGACCGTTGTTCTCACTTTTAACGTACTTAGAACTACCAAACTTTCCGTTTCGAACCTGCTCTGATCTGAGCATTTAACTCTGATCGCATATTACGTGAAGAGTATCAGTTCTTCGATAAACGGATAAACGCTAAGTTGAGAGATAAAATGATTTGGAGAAAAGTAACGAGGATAACTACTTATCAGTTTGTCGATATTTCATTCTTGTCGAGAGAAACTCTATCCCACACTTTTTCCAAAATAACAAATAAAGATCCTCTGCATAACACGTTATATCTTGACATATGATGAGATGAAGTTGTCTTTTCGTTCATATTCAGACTATAGGTAAGAGATATCGACCGCATCTCGAACGAACTCTTGCTTCGAGGTAACACAGAACTCTTATGATCGCATTACGCGTATATTACGCCAATGTACGTTGATTGCGCTCACGTTGTTGTATTAATATGTAGGTATCTGATGCACGGTATCAAAGGAATGTTAGCCTTATGACAGAATAATTCGGCAAATTCCGCACGATAATATGTGTACCTACGTTCAGCAGAAACTCTCGCATGCTTCAATCTATTACACGTTAATGTTCAATGTTGATCCATCATCCTTCCTTTAATCATGCCATCATTGAGCAAATGGGATCATAACAATGATTGGATGGGAAGATGATATGACTGTCTCCCAGGATATCACATTATATTGGTAATTGTTCTTTTCTGTTGTAAGAATTAATTTTCTTTTCTCCTTATTATCATATCAACCGTTCAAGGAGATGAATGCATGATAACGATTATCAGGAACACGGAAAGGAAGTTGATTTCAAATATTACTACGTTTTGTACTAAAGTAGCAGCATAAGTGACATGGTATAATTTTTACAACACATTGTAGTAAAAATTCAAGCATTATGATGTAAAGTTGCACCAAATTGAACGATTTTCCAAATCATTAAGCATTGATTTTCCCTACACTGTGTTGTCAAAATTATACTATGTCACTTATACTGCCACTTTGGTACAAAATGTAGTGATATCTAGAAGGTCTTTTTTCTCCGTGAAGGATAGCAAATTGGTGACGGATATTGCAAAATTGTAATACTTAGCATTCGACGTCGGGTAGCTTGGAATGAACTGTTCATGTGTCCATAGAAACAATAAACTTACATAAAAACACTTCTTGAGATGTAATGTCATCGTTTAACTTTTAGAAACTCCACGAAAGCTTGAATGAATGGTGATCAATTATGTACAATTCCTTCTTCGTACACGAAGAAGAAAATTCACTGTGACAGCGAACTAGGGTTGCATTATGAGATAAATAACTTGCAATCGCAGCAATTAAGTTGCTGTCCCTTTGATGGAGAAACAAATGCTATATGTACGTCAAATATCTATTTTATAGGCTCTCTCTTGTCTCCTCTCGACATTTTTTATTGACAATATCATTTTCTGACCTGAACCTGATCTGCTGCTTCAGCTAATTGTTTTTCTTTGTGAACATTCTAAATTATTCCATATTATTATAATACACTTATCCTGCAATCAAAGTAGGAAAAGTAGCAACAATTGTTTTCTGTTATGTGGATTGTTTCATAAGCATTGTTAGCTGTGGAGATATAACTTCTTCACCTCTATGGGATCATAAACATGTTATAATTCTGCACATTATGCATAGCCCGGGGCATTTTCACGTACTGTTAACATGCTCTGAATGGCATCATTGGTTCGTTATTGAACCATCAAAGTGCCTGTGATCATCAATATGCATGTCATTGTTACACACGTCACTCGCAAAATGAACGCATTTATACATGTCTCCTGGAAAAGGAGTGGTGTCATTCTAGAATGAATATCAGTGTTTCGGTATTTTCATGTTTGTTTCTCTGTGGATCACTTGATTTCATCAAATCAGAAAGCAGAATACATCTCACACATATCAGAATGTCATATCAAAATTAGAAGAATCCACGTCAATGTACTGAATCATTCAATTTTTCTGGAAAATTCAACTTTATGACTGGAAAATGAAAAATTTTATAAAAACTTGAAGAGTAAAATGAACACGTATCTGATTTTCTCGATGTTAACACCGTGAATCTTCCCAAGTGTTATACGTCAGATGACATATTTCTATTATAGAAGCTGAAAAATTAGTGTCATGGGTGACAACATCACTGTAACAAGTAAAAATCCGCTCTGTCAAAAAAGGTACATAGCCAAATTAAATTCCACTGTCACCGGCAATTTTGTTTTTTCATTCACGTGCCTTATTTCAAACTTGCTGGAGGGGGCTGGAAAATTCTCAAAGTCCATACATTACAGGATTTGACAATTCATTTCGATAACTTGCTATGGAATAGCAATTAAATTTACTTTGAAAAAACATGGAAAATAAATGAGACGGAATCACTTGAATATAATTTAATATAAGATGAGAAAAACAAAAAAGAGAACAACTGAGAAAAAGCCTGTAGTGAAAAACTGCACACAAGGAATTACAGGCAAAGAGAAAACAAAAGAGCGGAAAAGAGGAAGGATTTAAAACAATGAGAAAAGCGGAATATGACTCTCCCCTTCTCTTTGTTTCTCACTCTCACCAACTCCTCCTCTAATTCTGTCCCTTCAATTCTCTTTCTCCCTGTCAGCCAAGAGGAGAATAATTCAATATAATATTCAATGAAATAACTAGCTAGATTTCAAACGCACAAATGAATACAAACAAGAATATGAAAAACACTGAATAAATAAGCATAGCGTACTAATTTGTATGACTTTAATATAATTTAATGTATATTTTTCCATCAGTGTGAATTTGAATTTGAGCCAAAGATTGATATGACACTCCCGTCATGAGTCAGAAGTATCTGAGTCATTCTAAGACACGAATTTCATTAAAAAAATGGGAAATTAATCTTTCATGAAGAACTTTTATCAATCGACATCTCTTAACCAACAATTCTGATCAAATACTGCTCAATGAGTTTCTATATTTTCAATGTGTAACTTCATTAGATATACTTTCAATTCACATCATATTCTATGAAATTGGATTATTTCTATATATCTTTGCTGCTTTCAGATGATACTTACTTCTCACTTTGTATTCCAAAGGTTTCATACTCAATCCAATCCACGTGTACTCAGATGATATTCCAAGCCCGAACACTTATACTTGAGATTATCTTAGAATTTGAAGCACGATAATGAAAGGGGTTCAAACTTGGTTAAAATATTTTGTTGAATATTTACAATTGAAATTGCACTCCCAAGATAGTACAAGCTGTAGAATGTACAATGGTGTTCTCGCGATAAATTCATAATGAATATATTTGTAACCAAGAGTATTCATGAGAAATTCTTGATACATGCATGAGGAAATGTTATGTTGTACTTATTTTAATCAGATTGCATTTTGTATCCTGTGAAATAAGAATAGATTTTATTGTAATCAATATTGTTTTATAGGATTCCCAAAGTATGCGTACGAGGCACCATGAGTTGTTCGGATTCCTAATAGAAACTTTTTTGAGTATATAATACTATTTCCCATCCAAGCAAGTGATAGATCTTATGTGAGCCTAAATAGTTGATACGTTCGATACATTTGACCCTAGTGGTTAAACATTCGATTGATATATCCAGATTTTTCATAATTCAACTGATTACCAACAGAAAAGACGAATAAAAAAGCGGCTCAATCGTTCAGTTCATTACTCAAGATTCGTTTATGAAAACAAACTCTAAAGCAACGTACTCGCATTAGAATGTAATTTCAAAATAAATTTTTGATTCTTTTATAGGAATGCTTGTACGGGGCAAAAAATTTCATAGGGTAGACCGAGGCGAATCGGATCACTTTTTTTTCAATGAATAAAAATGATCAGAAGGAGAGTTTTTCCAGTGGGTCTGTGGATAAATTCTAATTCTATACATCTTCGACTTGAGATCTATGCAAAAAAAGAATATTCAAATACACAGTTCGTTGTTTTACAACGAAATAAACATAAAATGACAAATATCCGATTCACCCCAAATTCGGTGGGGAGGGGGGGGGGGGGGTGAGAGGATCATCAATAAAAATGGAACGAAGGAATTTTATTCTACGCACATCCACTGCCCTGAATCCAGTCTTCGTTGGGTGGATGTACGGATTTTTCAGAGAAAAACATACCAGTACTGGTCTGTTGATGCACAATTGTTGCCCTAAGTCTCATACAACTAAAAAAGAGAAACTCATAATCCAAATCGTGATCCGAATCACCCCATCCCAATCAGAAAAATCCGTAATATGCCAATGTTGACAAAAGGTGCAGTACAGTGCCAGTATTGGGTCTCCAACACTTGGTCAACACGTACGGGATCAGGACTGGATACATAAAAATACAGTAATGTGCCTGTACTGATGAACCAGTACTGAGAACTCAATACCGGTCAGGTACTAACCCAGTACTGGCCCTGCACTGATTGCGAATAATGGCACGTACGGGATCAGTACTGGAAACATAAAAATACAGTAATATGCCTGTACTGATGAACCAGTACCAGAGATGAATAGCAGATATTGCTAATGCAATTTTAAAATCATAGTCCGTATCACGTTTTTTTCTTTTGAAGAAAAATATATGATTGGTTGAATTTTTCTTCCAAGCCAACCAGCGTGAAGAGATAAACGGAATACGTGATACTGGCAATCAGAAACTGGACTATGGTTTTCATATCTCGTTAGCAATCTCTTCAACTCATCTCTGCCAGTACTGAGAACTTAATACCGGCCAGGTACTAACCCCATACTGGCCCTGCACTGATTGCGAATAATGGCATCAGTACTCAATCCCCAGTAGTGGAAAGCGTTATTAATTCAGACAAATGCCAGTACCTTGCCAGTCTTGGCTAGTACTGGTGCAGTACTGCGCCTGTTGTGAATTCCTGGTTGGGATATACTGTTTGGGAGTAAACATTCATCTGCTCATGGAGGACGTGATAATATTGTCTGAAGAATTTACTCATCTAATTCAGTACATCACGAACTATACATATGAATCCGTATGACATGATTTTTAACGTATCTTGTCAATGAAAGTTTCAAGAATCGCGATAGCGTTTTTACATCAGCGATAAAATTCTCCTCTATGCACACGACTATCTCCAGATAGCTTTTAGGAATTGAATGATATCTCGCAAATTCAGGCATAAATATTGTATTATATGATAACGGTTGCAGAAAACTCAGTAATGAAAAGCAAAATTTTAGTAACGTTTCTTGAAGTTTCATAAAAGATCGCTGAAAGTTCAGTAATATTCAGATTCATCGAACAAAGATAGTACTGTTGACTGAACTTCCAAATGCCTCTTCTCTCAGTGCATATGCGAATATTTCTCTGCCAGAGCATATTTGCTTCTTGGTCACCAGTTGCCACAGTTATATTCATTGCCAGTTTCATCCGCCTTCTCCTCATTCATTTTTTTCAGTTCTTGATTTAGAAGAGCTGAAAAATTCAGTCGTAAACAACATTCACATCTCAACCAGAAATTGACAACAGGCGCAGTACTGCACCAGTACTAGCCAGGACTGGCAGGGTACTGGCATTTGTCTGGAATCATCACGCTTTCCAGTACTGGGGATTGAGTACTGATGCCATTATTCGCACTCAGTGCAAGGCCAGTACTGGGTTAGTACCTGGCTGGTATTGAGTTCTCAGTAATGGTTTATCAGTATAGGCATAATACTGTATTTTTATGTATCCAGTACTGATCCCGTGCGTGTTGACCAAGTATTGGATACCCAATACTGGCACTGTACTGCACCTGTTGTCAACATTGGCATATTACGGATTTTTCTAATTTGGATCGAGTAACTAAATACTTATTTGAGTTGACTGAATATTTTAATTGCCAAATATTCACCTTCATCATTCCTTTCAGTGTAAATGACAGAAAATATAACATGGAAATATTTCTATTGTTTATTGCGCTGGGGATATAACGGCTGTTTGAGAAAATAATGATAATAAGAGGAAAGAAAGATCCTCTCGCCTCAAGAGAATATCGAATTTTCTCGATGTAAGAAAATATTGTTCTGATTCGAGAAGCAATATTTTGTTATATCAAAATGTTTTCTTCGCTCAGAGAAAGGAATTTTCGAATTGAAACGATATCGATTGTTGATAATACAAAGCGAGTTCGCTTCAGGAGATGATTTCATTGCGAATGTTTAAAAAAGATATGGTTTTGAGAATAAAACCCCTCGTCTTTGTTTAAAAAAGAAATGGGATAGTGGATGTATGTTGAATCGTTGCACTTTTTTGTAACCAGTTCTCCCATACACCGATATTTTATCCACTTTGTGATGCTTCTTTGTGGATTTACAAAAGAAAATCATGAAAAAACTTCCAAACATTTTCTTCGGTGGGTTTGCAAACAAAATTGAAAAAAATTCTCAAGTCTCAGTCAGGAGATGACAATTTTTCATCTTCTGGGAATTTTGTTTGAAAATTCACTGAAGGAAATGTTCGACAATATATTGTATGAATTGTTCTTCTTTAATCCACAAAAACATTTTTCACAGTGGACGTGAAGAATTATGTTCCCAAATTTATTTTTCAAATAAAATAATCGATGAATTATACATAACATCAAGAAAAGTACTGAAAAAAAATCACTGTGCTGAATTCGAATTCAACAAAGACAGCTTGTTTCATCTGTTCAACAAGATCAAACGAGAAATTTTCAGAGGTATGTCGCTGTCTGTTCGACAAAGACAGATGGAGTTTACAAAGCCTCTAGTATCCTGACTCTCATAGTTCCCGAACGTGAGTCAGTGAGAAAGGATTGTTCGTAACAGGAATATTATTTGAGGGGATCTCTTTGTGCATTACCAAGACGTTTCTCGCATCCAATGAATTGATTGAGCATATTGGAATTAGAATGGACTTTATCAAAAATCACATTTTTGATATACACAAAGTACATCAACTTTGTAAATAAAAATAAATCGAAATCAATTCATGAGTTCTATGGAATTCGTTTCTTCAATTCGACGCAATCAAGTTGATTGAGTTACTACAAGTTATTCATCACTTTTCCGAATCACTATTACCTTTTTTATAGGAAGTTTAGAATGAAGCCATATACATTCTGTTGGATTTCGTAGAAAACAATAAGAAACGATGGTCTTCCAACGTTTAATAATGATACAACATTGTGAATTCCGTATTCAGAAACCTGATTATAGACGATGAAGAAAATTTAACGTTTCGCAACGTTCGTTATTGGAAACTTTAAATAGAGTAAAGACAAAAAATTTCATATTCCGAACGTTCAGTATCATACGTTACATATTCAATTACGATATAAATTTCTAATACAAATATCATATTTAGATTGAATAGAGAAGGCATTTCCGTTCTTATCACCTACGACTACAAATCCCAATGAATTGACATTGAATCCATATAACTGTGCATGATCATTAAATTATTATCGCCTTTGAATGCAAGCAGATGTTATTAGGGCTTCCATGAGTCATAAACTTAAGCCTTTGAACGAACAATGTTATTAGATGTGTTATTGTTATGTGAGGAAATTCATACATCACCACTATTCCTCTCGATACCTTACACATTTACGTGAATATACCATGAACTTTATTCAATGTACATCTATATGCGATGGGTAATGCATAATGTATGTATCGCTTTATTTAGACCATTTAAGTCGATAAATGGATAACCAAGCACCTTATCATTGGTAATCGACAATACATGTGGGTATCTTCATTCATAAAACATCAAACCATTCATTGTGGCGAAAGGAAACAACAATAAATTATTGTAATCATCATAAAATGGGCCATCACTTTATTTTGTTATGCGATGCTTCGGGATGGAATTGGAGAGTATGAATACAGGATCATCGTTTTACAGTGGCGCATCAGGATGATGAAAATATCGAACTAATTGATTAATGGTCGTATAAAAGATAGCAATAATGAATTAAAATTATGAGGACCGTATCCAACGAACAACAAATGATAAATGGAACCGCTTCAATGATATATTTCATGTTTTACTTTCCGAGAATTTACTGAATGAACCCATTAAAGAAAAAAAAGCATCCCTTCGGTATAATCATGTTTTAGAATCTAATGAATCACAATAATGAGATTTTCAATTTCAATTACACCTCCGTAGATTAAACTCTGGTTTGTTGGATTCCTTGAATATGGAATGATAATGTTGAGTTTATTCACAAATTTCGTTTTTAATAGTACACAACACTACATAGAGAGGCTTTCTGATAATCATAGTAGTAGAATGATCCAGTTATCCATGAAAGGTAATTTGTGTTGAAATCATACAACGTGGAGAACGAATACAATCTGAAGAGTGGAACGAGGTGAGTATGAGAAAAGTTGTTGCATAAAGAAATCTTTGCAGACGTTCATATTTTCATAAGACGTATTCTCGAATTAGTACAATGAATAAGAGGCACATTGGGAAAGTTCAACCTACTGAAAGAATGTTTTTACCAAGAAGTACCTGACTGATATATAATATATAATTCGGAGAGAAAGATGGTTGGAATATCAAAACTACTCTCCTAAAAATGCCAGGCAGAACCGGACAGAAAAATGTTGTCAGGCTTTGAACGGTTTCTTTCCCAGGTAATCCAGGCGAAAACTGACAAATTTTCTACCCGATTTGGTTCAGAATTCCTGAAATGTAATATCCTGTCAAAACCTGGCAGGAAAATTTTCGTCAGTTTTTGACTGGATATCACAGTCTGTGAATTCCAGACAGAACCGTCCGACAAAATTCCTATCAGTTCTTGACAAGATATTCCGAGTTTGTAATTCCAGAACAAATCGGATAGAAAATTTGTCCGGTTTTGCCTGAAGGGAGAAACCGTTTAAAGGCTGACAACAATTTTCTGTTCAGTTCTGCCTGGCATTTTCAGCAGGGTATTCTTTCAATACATTATAAAACAAACGAAATAATCCATTCGGAAATTTTGAGGAAACATTATTCCTTAAACTTCGAATTTCAAGATTAATGCCTGAAAAATTCAGGTCTGTTTATGAAGTGGATTCAGAGGAATTTTATGGGGAAAAATGTTCACTCGATCGGGACCTTGATAACCTCTTATATCAAATTTTCGATCAATCGGAATGGATTATTTAGGAATTGCTAAATATTATTCATCAGGTAATTAAACAAGCTGATCGACAATATATGTTCCTTTTTCATTCTCGAATATATTCCATTGACTCACATATGTAGCTCTGACTCTTCGCTCTCCACCGAGCTCACTAACTTGATTTATATTACATTACTGGCAAATTGCCAGAATATTGGGATCAAAATCGCAGACCCCACAGGTAGCTGACGACGTCATTACATGCACGTGTTGCAGCGTGTAGGAAATCCGACCTTCCTCTTCTACAAATTATCCATATTCATGCAATTACGTGGCTCCCATTCGACCAACGTCAACGTACAGTTCGTATTCTTTGATCGATCTGTGTTTGATCTTGTTATCTTCATTCCTTCATCATATTTGGGTTTAAAATCTGCAATAGATTTGGAATATTTGAAGTGACGAAAATAACTCTGAGGAATGAGAAAGAGATTAAAACAAAATTTAACTTATTGAATTGTAATTTTAATTTTCAAGAATTCCTGAAAAAAGTCTGGAAGATACTTTGTGGCGTTTCATCAAACTTCTTAAAATTGTCTTGAGATAGGAAAGGCTTGGACGATCCCATATGAGTACAACTCATACCACTGTAAATGGATTTTCGTGTTGATAATCGTTAACTACACGGAGAGAGTGTTATATAGACAAACAACATCCGCACATTCACGGTGAATGTGGGAAAAAAAGCGTATTCTGCACATTGATTCTCAGATTGAAATATGCCGATTGCTCATGTATGAACATTTATGTTGGCGCATTGAAAATTGATGCGAGAAAAACATTTTTTTATGACACGTTGGCCGGCAATGTACAAACTTTGACTATCTGTGCGGCAACTTCTCCGTGTCGTAAAGTATTTTGTCACATTCTACAAAATTTCAGCACATTATTGATTCATTGAGATGTCATACACCAACCCCCAGATTTCATACAGATGGAATGGAAATGGGAAATTCAGAAAGGTATTCAGCGGATGAGTGATGCTTCGATTACTTCCAATTATTAGAATGAACATTTCATCGGAAAAAATATTCCGTTCAAATGTGAACAATCAAAAACTCTGGTCATGCCAACAAAGTTGTTATTGTTCCAGCAAAATATTACACCGAGAAAAAAAGATTGTGGAGCCAACTACATATGTAGTGGAATATGATAAACGACGTTATGTAGCTGAATCAACGGAATATTCGGTACTTTCAACTACGTTTCATTCCCTTGACTATATTTTATTGAGTCTACCGAATATTCTGTTGACTCAACTACACAGCGTCGTTCACCATATCCAATTACATGTGTAACTGGCTTCACAATGTTTTTTCTCAGTGTACGTATCGAATGCGGAATATTTTAGAACAAATAATTGATCGATATTTATGTGATTTATATCAATATTCTCATGGAAAAGTGCAATTATTGACAAATTTTCAATTAACTTACTGAGTGATTACATTCTGTTTGAGAGAAATTCATTTGGATTCTATTTTGATTCATAATAATGAATTGGATTTTGAATGTATTCCCTTGAAATATGGCAAATTAATATTTATATTCAAATTTCAAGTCCAAATTTTTCCAAATGTACTGTATCCATCAAACAGACTACATATAAAAAAATTTAAGTTGAATTTCATCATATCGACTTCGAATTTTGAATCATTTTTCAATACTAATTAATGTTCATGATTAACTCGTGTCATTCAGGACATTAAATTTCATAATACACGTCCTGGTGCAAGAGGTACATTGAAACAACTCATTCATTCAAATTTGAATGTAATCCTAAAAACATTTCCCAGAATTTTTACTTTGTCACAACGTGATCTATTCATTTCAATAGCATTGCCGAACCATGTTTACACATTTTAGAGTATACATTCAAATTGAATAACTCAATACTCTCACTTCTCAATTAGCTTTCGAAAAACTTGTTTTCTTATTTTTAAATCTTATTCCTAACACATGTTTTGATCTAAATTCAATTTCACTCAAAATTTCTATTTCTCAATTGTTCTTAGAAATTCAACAAGTCAATAACAATACTCATAAAATGAGTTCACCTTATTCCTCTAATAAATCGGAATACCGCAAAAATTTGTCATTGTAATAATTTCTTCATTTAATAATCGTTCAAAATAACACTTTAAAAATACCTTCAAAATTCAGACTCTCAGAAATAAAAAAAATGCAAATAAAACGAATAAAAGAATGAATATTAACAAATATAAATTCAATCGATTTTAATAGGAATAAAATTCAAACTCCTCATAATACCAATTGCTCATCACTAATGATGCAATGCTCATATTAAATTATTTTTCCATTTATATTTCATTTCTTCGCATACTTTTTCACTTTGACTTCATTTTTTCATCAAACCAGAAGAAAATTTCAAAGTTACTCCTCAAATCTTTTGGAGAAAAAAGATCGAAATGATAGTTGATTTAATACTTGATTCAATACAAACTCATTGCGAGTAAACAGAATACTTGAGATCTCTTGGAGTTTTTTTAAATGTGATTCAACGTGTTTTTATCTCATTGTAACGGAAGAACGTTTGAAATATAGATCAATGTCAACACATGGGATGTGTGAATTTTGTTTCAATAACGCAAATCATGGGAATAGTGTTTCCTCCGTTGTCATTTCTGCTATAGTGTCAAGGTCATCATGTAAATATACGTTCAAAAGGATTACAACCACATGATTCAAGGCATGCAATTATGCAATTAAGCTCTTCTCTCGTAACACGTACCAACTTTCCTGCCTCACTTCTCTCGAGAGTATTATTTCCTAACATGCAACCATTAGGTGTTGCATCGTCAGTAAACTCTCTTTGGTGTACTGTCAGATTCAGTGGAATAAATACCCCAATGATTCTTCACTTTTTTCAACCATTCTTTATATATAAATCATTACCTCATGTTCCAACGAGAATATACTCCATTCCTTGTTCGAACGTATATCTTTGAATATACACGAACAAAATTAGTGATCCAAATTCTCGTTGAATGGTATATCACTTTTGAATGAAATAAAAATTCGAGAAGAATTCGTAAACTGGATTTTATCAATTCTTCGACTTTGTCGATTGTTTCACCAATGGAATTCACTTCTCATGTTGATCATCAAAATGATGGAAAGAGTCAACGAATTATCAAAACCCAGTGTACGAATTCTTTTCGAATTTGTGCTCCACCCCAAAGTGGCATACTGATCGACAAAAATTTTGATGAATCTGATGAAATGAAATTTTATGGGATTTGGTCATCATATTGTGCAAGATTCAATGAGCTTTGGCGAGAATCAATGGGTTTGTTCAACCTGGGGTCGCTATAAATGCCAGAATAAATATTTCAACACGAATTGAATGTTAAAACCCATGTACTTTTTGGAAAAGTTCGTAATGAAGAATGATCCATACAGCAACTATAAGTTACTTTTTTTTGCTCATTAGGGACATTCGCTTTATAAAATCTCAAAATAATATTCACGACAAAAGATTTAGTGACTCTGAACGTAGTGTCAGATCTGATAAGATTTGATGTCAAATCCGATCAAATCTGAACGAATCTAATCGGATCCTGTTAGGTCTGATCAGATCTGGTGGGATCCATTCATACGAATAAATGAATATTAGTGGAACACTGAGAAAACAATGTGATTTGGTAGGTTCTTTTCGGTTAGGCATATACCAACCAAATCTTTTTTCTCAGTGAACAGTCCATGCTCTGTCAGATCCGACCAAATGTGATCAGATCTGATATCGGATCCGATCGGATCCTATTGGATCTAGTGTGATCCATTCATACCAAGAAATGAATATTTGTGGAACTGAGTCCATGTCCTATCAGATCTATGTGGATCTAATCAGATTGAGTGGCGGATCTAATCGGATCTGACCAGATCCAATGGGATCCAGGAAGATCCCATTTGGATCCAATTAGATCCAATCATTTCTTCCCGCGAAGTTTGGAAGAAAAAAAAAGCTGACTCATTCAACGTAATATTGAGGATGAGACAATAGTGGAAATGTGAATCGTGGAACACGACCTCACCATCCACAATATGATAGGAAATTTATAGGTCATGGGAAGAACACACAGATCTCGAATAATAAGTTGCATGCGCAAAAGAAGAACAATAAGACGCAATACAGGGAAAAAAGTAATGGGAAGTAAAAGAAATCGAGTGAGAAGAAACTGATTAAGGTCAAGCTGTACTTTGTCAAAAGCAATAACAGAAGAGCATCGATATTCAATATCACATACATTTGCATCTACTGTATAGAATATGATCTAAATCTTCATTGTCTTGGAACATCCGATGGTGACATACTTCTATACTCCAACTCTCGTGTTCTCTATAGTGAGAAGCACACATTATTCTTTTTATATTCTCTTCTCCGAAATAAAATATACATCTTCGTATTCCAATATGCAATTTCTATGACGATTTCGCGAATGATGACAGGTGAGATGAATTTGGCCTGTATTTAAAAAACATTCAATTTGATCATAAGTTGATTCGTAAAAATGGAATATTTTGGATGAACGACATTCATTCAATGACAATTTGAATTTTAATGTCTTGAAAATTCAAGATTTCAAATGGCTGTCGTGTACTTGAATGCAGGGAAACCCGGGGCAGAATAGGGTACTTGTTCTTCACAAAAAATATTGTGGGTTCCAAAAATGAGATGAAAATTCGAAGGAATATGGGAAATTTCATCCCAAGTCTACTACAACTGATACATTATGTGGTTTTAATAAAAACTACACATCGTTGATTTCCCACGGTTTTGAACGAAAAATGAGTTTTTGTCCATTTTGATCAAATTCGAGGCAGAAGGGGTACTAGAAAAAAGCATGATGATATAGGATGATCATTCATTATTCGGACTAAATTGATGGAACATAAATTTGTAGGGAGTTTTAGCTTTTAATCCATGCCATTTTTGAAAATCGTTCCGTTTCGTATGCAATTTCGATGTACACTGTAAAAAATATACTTCCTAAACTGCCAAAGAAGTTTGGCAGTTTTTTTACACAAACTTTTTTTGTAAATTACCAAACAAAAGTTTGTAAACATTCAAAAAATTTTGTGATTCCACGAAGATTTTTGAGAATTCACAAACTTTTGTTCGGCAATTTACAAAAAAGGTTCGGAAATTATTTCTCCAAACCAAGTTTGTAAATTTCCAAGCATTTTTGTTTGGAATTCAACAAATTTTTTTCACAGTGTATGTCAATTTGCTTGTACAGAATTGAGTTATGAATTGACATTTCTAGTTCGGTAAAGAAAATAACATGGTGCTATGATAACATTTAACTGGCCACAAAAACGATATTGTCAGAGTTCAATTGATTTAAACATTGAAAAATCACGCTTGAAAGGTAGGGAGAGCTAATTGTGAGCTCACATACTTCGTTCTTCGCACAGAGGCCGATCGTTATTTCTCTCGTGATAAGTTCATTGACTATACATTGGTGATAAACGTTCTGTTTTTGTTTCCCTCGCTCATTGACCTTTTTATCATCCGTCTTTCTACGAAATCGAGGTGATTCAATTAGAGCGTATTAATTTTTCAGTCGATCCTTTCCATCGCTCATTTCCATTCGGAATCTTTCTCTGTTCTCCTTGTGGGAGATTCACAATATGCATGTGGGATGCAGAGAACAATTATCGAAATAATAATTATGTAAATAATCGATTTGACAGTTGTATTGATTGACATTTTAGACATGCTATTTTCATCCTCTCCAAGTACTTATTATTCAATACTTTTTGTATATTGATTAGTTGCTTTTCAAAGTCCGGCCCAATTATGTTTTGCTATTTTGAATGAAGAAATCATGATGTCATCGGCAGAGAACTCCTGTGGTTCCCAGTTGCAAACCTGAATCAAGTAATTTCCACATGCCTCTTTTAAAGCTAGCTTAATTCCAATGAGAGAGTTCTGCAGAGATCAGAATACGTGGTAGTCGGAGGGTGATATGTCTAAACTGTCCAGTGGACGCATCAAAACTTCCCAATCAAACTCTTTCAACTTATGACAGGTCATTGGCAAAGTTCGTGGTCAAATGTTGTCGTGGGAGGAGATGACGCTTTTCCCAGAATGTAACCGGGCCGTTTTATCTCAATCGCCTAGCGTAATTTCTCTAGTTGCTCACGGTAGAGTTGAGAATTGATCGTCTGGCCAACTGAAAGTACCGCATGGTAGATAATATCCTCCCAATCCTACCACACATACAGAGGCATTTTTTTTTGACGTGGACCTTGACTTTGCAAATGCTTGTGACGACTCATTATCCCTTATCCACGATCATTGACGCTTCCGATTGTCGCATGTGACTCATTTTTCATCACCGATTATGACACGTTTCAAAAATGGCCTTGAGTTCATTACGTTTCAGCAGCGTGGCGGAATTGTTGATTCGATCTATAATGTTTTTCACGCTCAACTCATGAGAAACCGACACACTGAGCCTTTTTATATCCAGTTATGTTTGGACAGTTTTTTTGAGACTTTGATCGGCGTTGTCAATTACCCGTGTGGAAATTTTTCTAGGCGTCCTGCATTGAATATAGGCTCTGTATGGGCTCATATTGGGTGGTCAAACTCAGGATGTGCTAGCCTTAGCCACTAAGGGGCCTAGTCGGGTTGCTGGTATTCAGCCTGATCTCTGTAACTCAGGAACACCCATATAAGGCCCATATGGGGCCAAGTTGTATCACCAATGTTGTCCCCTGTTTTGAAAATCTGGGCAGACCAACTATAACTTGCATAGAACCTTGACAGGCTCCCCGTATTCTCCCTAAGATCCTAATTCAAGTGTACCTGTATACAACCCACGTGAAGCCAAGCTGCATTTCCAACGTTTCCCCCGGTTTCGAAAATTGGAATGCCCTCAACTACAGCCCGCCTGGGGCCTTACCCTTATATTGATTCTTTTTTTTAATATGAACCTACGTTAAAAATCCAGTTGAAAAAATCTCGTAGATGTCCAAATACCGCTATAGAGTCCCATACATCCTCATAAGATTTTATCAGGTTCAATAGTGGTATTTGAACACTTTTATCAGATTCTAATAAAACGTATTAGTTTCTATGATATTTCTTCGAGTGGACCAAATTTACTCAAATTAGATTGGTGATTCCATCATGAGCCCATTTCACTAATTATAAGGATCATGTGTGGCAGTACACATCACATATCAGTGTGAATACACGTATAGCAATATATAAAAAACTGTTTCTTCAACAAAACGTGTTGAAATGCAGAGTAATCAATTTTTCACGATATATGCACGCGAAAAAATATTCCATCCATGATTACTGTGTTCACACTATCGGCGAACAATGTCAAAAATCGAAAAAAACATCACTGTATGGTCAATTGCGAGAAATACTGAGTCTGTTCTGTTTTTTTGATACAGTCCGATAATTTATGAACGAAGTGATGTTGGGTGGAATACCTGACTAGAAATTGAAATCGGCTTCGGGGCTTCCAAGCCCCGTCCGGGCTCAAGTCGAAGTGGTCTGGGTACAGATGGGACCTTGGATAGCCCAATTTTCAATCCAAAAAGTTTTCACCTGGGATTCTCTTGGACCTTGCAATATTTATTCAATTCGATGATATTCGCAACAATTCATCATCTTTTTGAAGATCCTAGTTTCAGCGCCTGCATTGGCTTCATCATGGGTATCCCACATAGGCCCAAGTTGGGAGTACTATGCAGGCCCTGAAGATGAGTGCGTGACAATCCTGTCTAGGCCCTATAAGGGCAACCAAAACAGGGCCTAAAATGAAATAAAGACGCCTAGTTCGGCCCAAATTGCCGCGAAGAATTGATTTCCACACGGGATTATTGGACGACCAGAGCATCAAAAACAAAACCAGATCAAATTTAACAGGATGAGAAAAAGCGAACCATTACCGCTTAGCAGATTTTTGTGGAATACCTTCGCCATATACAGTACACATGTTTTATGTGCAGCATTTTTCCGTTGTCGTAATAATATTGCAAAACATGGGGTAATTTTTCATCACCCTCCTTTCGTTTCCAAGTACCACTGCACCAATTTCGATGGTCATACACTCAAAGTAATGCTTGAAGTGTCACACTTTTCAAACCTGTGTTTCATGGTGCTGTTGCTGCAATGAGCGGTCTGTCAGTTATTTACAATTATCCTGATCTATCGAAATAAACGCCACGAATTTTTTCTCCGATCAATATCCCACTCTTATAGCTACCGAAAGTATGGGGTTATGCGTATTACTGACATAACTGAAGCGAGTCAGGATTGTCAAATGAACTTGATGTTCATCTCAAATGAGTAGATCTGATTTTTGGCTTACAAGATCCATTTCGATTTCAATAGATCTGACTCGACCTTGACACATCTGGTTAGAACTGTGTAGACCTTGCTAGATCTGAATTGAATATCACATTTAATCCTGATGAGCAATTGATTTCTCAATTATCAAAAATTTTATGATATTTTCCTGGACATGAATTCAAATTTCAACCTGGATGTTGATGAGCACCCGTCAAAAAAGCAGTTTTACTTCCGTTTTTGAATTTTGATAGATCCGTTCAGATCTGACCAGAAATTAGATTAGGTCAGATCTAATCATTTTTGTTCCAGAAAGTCAGAATTCTTCGAAGACCTGCCGTGCGATTTGGGAGATTTTTAGGAAATATTTCTCCAAACTGTTTAAAAATTCACTCATTTTTACAAGTTGTGCAGTAATGTTTGAAATAAATTTTCACTTTTCCCTGGATTACTGGGATGTCATGGTGATCTTCATAAGAAAATTCTTCCTGTGTAGAATAATCACTATTGCTATTTTCAGGGAGAATCATTCACACCGTGTGTCGGGTTATCTTACAATTCCTACCAAACAATAACCTTGCAATCAATGAAATCTCACTTCAAACTTGTTTATTTACAAAGAACACAATATCATATTCTCGACAGTTTCTCTCTGACATACCTACCGTGAATTTTCAAATTGATACTTCATGAAGATTGAATTAAATTGTTGACTCTATAGATTTATAAAAAATGTCGAACATGTTACCACAGCAAAAATCACTGGCCGAAAATAATTTACACCGCTATCGGTATGAGCACTCTTGTAAAAAGATGTTGGAATGTATCAAGGATATGTCTCAGGTTCAAACAAAATAAAAGTATCAGTGTTGAATGAAAAATTGGAAGTTCCTCATCAGAAGAAAAAGGAATATTTTCCTTCAATTTTTTCAAACTTTGTGTCTCAAAAAAAAAATTTAAACGTTTCCAACTAACAAGGATATAAATGCAATTCATTTTCTATAACTACATGAAACGCACATAACTACACTGTCAAAAAGCGGTGTAATAACGGTGTGAGGGTTAACTCAGAACTAAGAACTCGCAGATTCTATAGGAGTCCACCCCAAAATTGGTGTCAAAATAACACCAAACGGTATTAGAATAACACTTTATGGTGGGAAAAACCACTGTTCACTGTGAATTTTTGCTAATACCGCCAATTTTTCACAGTGTACATATCGCATACGTTAAGCGGGTGGATGAATCAATAAAACCCCTATTTTTGGGTCGGAAATTATCTTAGCAACTTGCTATATATAATGCAGATTCCAATGATGGAGTAATTTAAAGGAAACTTTGTTTCGTTTACACAATCTCTTTGGAATGAATGGTGGTTATTGTATCATATTCTCCATTGTAAACTGTTTTAATCAATACGTTTGAAAGATGATTGTAAGATACCATGGTTTGGAATAATCCCAGGAACGTGAATTATTTTATCAAAAATTTATGGCCCCAAACTTTGGTGAGAATTGTATCAAAGATATATCGTATTGAGATGTATCCTCTTGGTATTTTCTCTCTAAATTCCTTATATTCCAATCTCCAACTTCAGCGCGAACACAGTTTTCCTTCAAACCTTGGAACTATCACATTGTGAATTTGATTTCTTTTTTCCACTCATTTTACATCCAACTTGGGTGTGTGTGCTAACCTACATTCGCACCGGTAGGTAACGGAGGTGTTTGAAATATTCGATGGATATGTGTAGAACTTTCTGATGTTCAGGAATATTCAAAATATTTTGACAACGTTAGATTTTGCTTTTTTGTTCAAAAATGTCACCACGCCTGTACAAAAGAAATGATAATTATTCTCTGAAACATAACTGTACAACCCTAGTACAAATGATACATATAAGACCACTGAGAAAAATGGAACTCGATAATATAAACTTTTTACGAAAATCCAAGGCTCAGGAAATAAATTTGTACATGCAAATACGGAAGATTGAAAATTGAAGTGCTAAACGTTGAATTTTATAAAGTGCATAGTGAAATTTGGCTGATTGGCATTTTGAATTTCAATTGTGTTTATTTTTTTTAATACTTTTTGCTTTGTATTCATAATCTTCCATATTTTGGAGTGAAAATTGTTTTTCTAAACTTCATCATTTCTAGTCTATCAAAAAACTAAGAAAAAGTCTCAGATTTTTATAAAAATTATTATATTTCCGAGTTCCATTTTTCTTCGCGTGGGGTGCATATACGGGCATGTTTCTACTAGCAAAGTTAACTACTTCCACTTCTTCGTTTCAGTTTCCAAAACACGATTGTTCATACGTTTTGTTGTAACATTGAGTAAAATTGTTCTGAATTAAGGTTCAAATTACACATAGCCGTGAATAGATCTACCCACGCATTTAGAATACAAAAGCGTGTATAAAAACCGAAATGAGTTGAAATCATTGAATTTCAGTACGATTTCTTTTCCCAAAACAAACTACATCAAAGGACTTTTGTTTTTTTCCTCTGTAGATGAAAAATAGCTAGGGATAAAGAAGATGGAGAGAGAGAGAGAGAAGAAGGCTATCATGCGTCTGTAGTATGCATTGAATTCCAAACACATCTCTGGTTATACCACATACATAGTACTCACATGTGTACCGAAAGAAACTCATTCACTTGCACATGTATACCTGCATATGTGTATATAATCACACACGGTTCTCTCTTTTTCGATAGATTTTGGTCGATTATCGGGAAAGTACCCACCCTGCCACTGTTGCTGCTATTACTGTTATTTCGGCAACGGATATTTCTGATACGCTGAACGAAACGGAACGAGACGAGATCTACCGTGTGCGGATATATCTACGGATATTTGGATTCCAAGAGAGAATACGCGTCGCGTATTATTCCCGTATATGCGTTCAGAACGGCTTTCCTGTCTCATAATCGAACGAATACCCTTTGGTATTATGATATATAGAAGAAATTCATCTAATATTGACACACTGGGTACACTCCATACGAATTTATCCTCTCACGTTACAGTGCAGTATGGACAAATCAAATTCAGTGTTTCGTAAACTCCATATGCCAATATTTATTTTTCTTGTATTTGTATTTGGTGGATGCGGTCTCTTTTACCTCCGTTAACGCTATAATCCTTAGGAAATGTATACATTCATCAGCATTCTGCACTATTGGATACATTCAAGAATGAAAATTTTTCAAGCCAATCCTGGTTTTTCTTCGAGAAAGTGCTATTGGAACTAAAACCAATCCAAAGCTAGGGAATGCGACTCAGATAAGGTGAGAATGGAAGAACAATCATCTGAGATTGTTTTGGGAGGATTATATCTTGATGGGAGGAAAGATTTAACAGAGGAATTGATTTGGAAAGGTTATTTGATAATAAATGACATGGAATTTCTGGGAAAGAAGAATATGTAGTTTTAGTATTGTATACAAAGACCTAATTTCAATTGTTGGGGTTATGTTAGTCCTGGAAGTGGTTCAGTAAACAATATTGTCGCAGCGATATTGAATTTTTTCTCAGAGATAGGGATATGTTTTTCAAAACTTACGATTGCTTATGCAAATGAACTGCCTCTTTGATATCTTAGATGAAATTTGAATGGTAAATCATTCAGTCGCAACTTATTTCCTGGACTGATTGGCAGAGCTCTTCAAGAGTTCGAATATCTTCCGCTCATTAAATTACAATCTGTGTTAACGACAATGTATCCGAACGTTCGATGAAAAGATTGAAGTACTGATCAAAAATACCTGTGGGGAATAGCTTTGAGAGTATCTAATGTTTCATGTGATGACAAGTTGGAAATCCTTGTGCAATAAATTATGTTAAATGGTTGAGAACAGCTAAATGTATTCTACTGAAAATCCGTCCAGATAGCTTCATGCCTTTGTGATATTCATATAAAAAGGTTCTGCTCCAAATTAGTTTCGAATAAAACATCAGTTCTCTCTTACCAATGGTACCATGGATTTATATCAGGACAACGCAAAAACTGACTTTCTTTTTGTTTTCGAGCCTCGGATGAGGATATGTTAGTTTTTCATGTTTCAAGAGTTCTCTCTAAAGATCAGCTCGAAGAGAATGTTTTAGGGATCACTCAGGGTTTTTGGAAATTCTAAAAATAGTCAAAATTCACTGTTTTTTTACTTTCTTCATCACCTAAAACAATAGTAACTTACCGAGAGTGACAGCTCAAAATATTCATTTTCAAAGTTGACTCAAAATTCATGAACATTTTCTAATTCGTTGCTTTTCATATTTTCGAGCAGAAACTTGGAAATTATAAAAAAAAATGAAATTCCTAGAATTCATTAAATCAACAAAATAATCCAATTAATCTATTTGTAATGAAATTTTCATTAATTCAATTGATCTCATTTTTTCAATTATTTCAGTTCATTTATTCGAAAAATTTATATCCTTGTGATGTATCAAATTCTTTTGTCATCTCATGGTGTATTCTCGTTCATCAAAGTCCCAATTGAAAGTAACAGTACATATTGAATGTTAATATGAATATTTTTGAGAGTCGCTTAAAAATATCAAAAGCAATGAATTAAGAAATCTAGTATTCAAATATAGAATTCTAACCACAATATAAATTATAAATGAGATTTGATATTATTTGATCTGAACATCAAATACACGAATTAGCTATGACAGTCAATTCCTGTAGTTACCATAGCGAATCAGTATTTTCCGCGTAAAGCCCTCCCTCGAGCCATAGACACTTCTAGGATGATTTCTACTAGGGTTGTTAATTTCCTGAATATTATTCTTGCAAGTGCAATGCTTTCGAGTTTATATGAATGCGTATGAGGTGATGTTATGTATACGAGTTCCTGTGTATAACAATGCCTCTAGAATAGTGTTTGCACAACGAACAATTTACTTTGTCGAATTTCATACGTCAAAATATGCCAGTTTCAAAATAAAAGCATTGCAAGAAACCTAAACCTCGATTCATTATAACTATCACGAAGTTTCCCATAATTCAGCGAGAATAACCTATAAATTCGCACAAAATTATAATATTCGAGAATTCAAATTTCATCACAACATGAAATGAAAAACAATGTATTTTCGTAACCATTTTTATATGCAAAAGTATGAAATACTTTTACGTTACAGTTTCCTATAATTCCTTTCAAATCACGGTACAACAACGTTCTCTTCTCTGAATTATCGATCGTTATCCAACCAATACGGATGCAGGGAGGATATTGAAATTGTCTGTGAATTCATTTATCGTAAAGTAGTTTCGAAACTATTTGCCCGATAGAGGTGAATGTTCCCCAGAAATAAATGCGTGCGAACTATCTCCCACCATCGATCTATCAAATGCAAAATATTCGTATCCTATGTATGGCTGATGCGTCGCCAAGGGATCGTACTTTTAGTCGTTTCGATAATGCCTCGCTGCCAACTAAATCTCACGTGAATGAACATGGTGACCGAGAATCTGGTAAATTGTGGGGACATCAAAAAGTAAAACTCTAACGAATTTATGGAATGTTCATTCACCCTCCTCGTTATTTGATTATTACACACATCATTCTCACATATTTTCACATTATTTTCACATACTACAATATGTACTCAAAAAATTAGAAACTACACACCTGGTATAGACCATCAAAAACAAACACTTTTTGGTGGATATTTTTTGCAAAAACTATTCTTCATATATTGTTACAATTTTCAGCGTTTATTGTTCACATATTGAAGAGTTTGAATTCATTTTCAAGTGGAATTACATGAAAATTTAAGCAACGTACTGCAACGGATATGAAAATATTTCTGAAATATTTTCACCCACAACTCTGCACAATAATTAAAATGTATGTATAGTATAAAACACGTTTGCATGCTACGGCAGCAGAGCTGCCAGATGGGCATTACCATTGAGGGGAATAGTACCCTTACCATCGTTCATATACATACTCTCACCTCTACACAAAACTTACACACACATGTAACTGATTTACATGGGACGATGGTGGAGATACACTTCCCCTCAACGACAATGCCCATCTAGCAGCTCTGTACGATAAACCCCAATAGACCCGAAAATTCAGACCTCACGCTGCGTTTGCATATTACTGCGTCTGAGAAACAAAGATAGCGATGTCATTACAAATTCTAAAACGCACCATAAATTTTGTTTCTTGGCTCAATGTACTGTCGGCACACTCTTCTAAGAATATTCGTAGTGGATTCACCACAGGTTGATTAATTCACTGTGGAAAATAACAATGAAACCATCAACATTCAGTATTTCTGCTACGAATTTTTGGTAAGTTCACTACAAACAGTCTCTGAAAAAAATCTGTATAGAGAACGGTATAGTACTTCTATATTCTTACTGAAAATAATTTCTTCACAGTTTCCAACCGATTGAAATGAAACTCATATGGGACCACCATCGGATCATAACTAGAACTTCCTGTAAGTTTCATTGCAATCGGATAATAGAAAGCGGAGATGAGCACATACGCAAAATCACAATTTTTCCCACACTTTTCCTCGTCCCTCCCATTCCTCTGTGAGAATCAAGTTGAAACTTATATGGGACCACTATAAATACCATATATGACTCTGCTATAAATTTCATCGCAATCGAATAACACGAAGCGAGAACATGCTCGGTCGCAAAATCACAATTTTTGATATCATGTTTCCTTCCTCTCTCCCATTTCCCTGAAACAAAAGATATCCCCATGATAATGGCATTTTTGAGATTTTGAAATTTTGTTTCGAAGCTTAGTGCTCACCATTTTCTCCTCTCAATTCTGATTCGCTTGGAATTCGAAACGTAAAAGGAACGCCTCATGGAATGAATGTGCTCCAAGTTCCAAGGCATTCGGATGGTACGAACATCGGGAGGGCATACTTTCAAAACATTGCCAATAAACACAGATCACAGAGGAAAGTTTTCCGCCATTTTCATACGATTGGGATGAAACTCATCCCAATCAGAAAAATCTGTAATATGCCAATGTTGACAACAGGTGCAGTACAGTGCCAGTATTGGGTCTCCAACACTTGGTCAACGCGTACGAGATCAGTACTGGATACATAAGAATACAGTAATGTGCCTGTACTGATAAACCAGTACTGAGAACTTGATACCGGCCAGGTACTAACCCAGTACTGGCCCTGCACTGATTGCGAATAATGGCATCAGTATTCAATCCCCAGTACTGAAAAGCGTTATCATTCCAGACAAATACTGCCTACCAGTCCCTATCAGTCTTGGCTAGTACTGGTGCAGAACTGCGCCTGTTGTCAATTTTGGGTTGGGATATGGGACCACTATCGAGTGAACACTAAACCGATGTATAAGTTTCATTGCAATCGGATAATACGACCCGGGGATATGTATTGTCGCAAAATCCCCATTTTTCATCACATTTTTCCCCATCCCTCCTGTTCTTCTGTAAGAATCAGGTTGAAACTTGTATGGGACCACTATCAACACTACATCTAACCGTGGTTAAAATGTTATGACGATCAGATAAAAGGAACGAAAGATATCCCCGATCGCAAAATATGTACACACATACACAGTGACAAATTTGGTGTATTTTCAACACAAAAAATGTATCAAATCGATACAAAAATCTTAGATTCACACTGGAAATCTGTGAATTTCAGAATTTGATATGTTGTTTTCAACGCAAACTCTAAGTGGACCTCCTGTAACACAAAATTTTTCGCTGTGTACGCACGTAGGTGCAAACAGACAGACAGACACGAAACATAAATTGTTCCCCGAGTGGGGAGGAACGTTTTTGCCTAGGAGATTTGGAGATTTGAGAGAAAAAAATTGTCGGTCCCCTGAAACGATCACAAAGCTTCCCTCCCACGAGAAAACAAAAATTCTTCATGGATCATAACGACTTTTGCTTTGAATTGAAGATGATAAGATTCCCTTGAGTATACATCTCAACTTCGCAAGAAGAACTTCATTTAAATACAGATTTAATGAACAAGAAAATGTTAAGGTTCCATGCCAAAAACAAATTTTTCAAATCAGAATTTTTTAATCTTTGTCTCATGAAATAATCAATTTTTCTCAGATATATCTACAAAATACATCCACGAATGTCACGGGGAAAAGTTTTTTGTCCAGACAAGTTTACGAAATACCCGAGCGCACGCCGTGCAAGAACACAATTTTCAGAAACATTTTCATACCCATTGCAGTACCTTGCTTGAACATATAGCTGCACCGAAAAGTTGATTTGAACTCTTGAATTTATGAACAAGTGATGCGGTAATTCGAAAAAATATACACTGAACAGTCTTGTTTGAAAAACAAAACCAACAAAAAGGACTTTACCAGGTTGTCAATACTGATATGATCCTCGGTTGATTGTCTAATGGTTACAAAATTTAAATAAGTTGGATCCACAGATCTCTACTACACACTGGATGATGGATTAGTTAAAAGTTTTGTGATGAATAGAAAACCGGAAGTCATCGTTCTTTTGGAGGCCGAATGACACATTTTTGGTGGCAAATTTGAACAATATCAGCGTGTTTTCTACCAACATATTTCATATATTCATATAAAGATTCATTAAATTATTTATTCGCTACATCCACGTTGAAATTACATTTTGAGTTATCAGAGATCGTACACATACCACATAATAATGCTTGATATGAATTTTTCGTATTTTATGGGAATAAAAATGATATTTCTCATCCAAGAATAGCTTCTGTTCATAAAAACAGTAATCGATTATCATTTTGAAATGTTTTTTCATCATATGGTGTAAAAATAATGAAATGAATTCAATTGTCACTGATGAATTGTAAAAATGTCTATTTATGAGTTTGGAATCTGCCTCCAAAGAGTGTCATTGAGCCCGATTGAGCCTTCAAACCCGGGGTGGGGTCTTCTATCAGCTTCAATTTGTCATAAAAATTTTGTACTACGAAGCAGCGTATACCCTATGGAGTGTATAGTACACTGTTGAAAATGTTTGCAATAATTGTGTTGCTTCTGTTTTGTTTTTGTTATTTTTGTACGTTATTTAAGTACGTGCATGAATACATTTTACATCAAATTTGATGTGAAATGCAGCATTATCTATAGTTCTATATCTCGACATTTTTGTACATTGAGTGAGATGTAGAATGTGTATAAATCTGAATTCATGTACGTGATTGGAAAAAACTTCTAGACATTTCTGACAGTGTGGAGATCAGTGGTTGTATCCCACTTCAGACTGATAGTGAATGATAGTTGGAATTGACATGAATATCAAATCATCATATATAATTGTTGAATCTAACTGGAGATTTGATTTTAAAGGTTCGGAAAAGCATTTGGGATGATAAATTTTCATTAATCATCCACAGACAATGAAGTACGAAAATTCCGGCCAAATTCGTTGGAATCCAATTTCCATAAAGAACGTGCAGGATTCTCGCAATTTTCCTACATTATTTCTTCTATCCAATCTGCTTGGATATTCATTGATCCAGTAATTATATTCCCTCAAGGACTTTACAGTTTTGTGGCTTGTCTCTCTTCTATTATTCTACCTTCTTCTCTTTGAGTAACCTTCTTAAAAATATTCCCTCCCATGATAAAAACATTTTCAATCTCTCCTGTGTCACTGGAAGCTATTATAATCACATATAATATCGAAGCTTTGTCGAGTATAAAGGATTTTCCGATGTAAAGAATTGTTAAAGTGTAGCAATTGAATGATCAATGGAATTAATCTTTATAGTTTAGTATGTCCACATATTCTATTTCGTAATTTTCAAATTTATTTTTTTAATAACTCATATGTTATTACTCTATATTGTTTGAAATTTCGTTGAAATTTTGATTTGAAAATTGAGGATTCATTTGCACCACCACTCGATTGCCTTTTGGTTACGAAGGAAGAGGAAGCTTTGTAATCATTCCTTGGAGGGAACATGTTTTCGTCTCCGAAATGAAAATTTCTCAGACTGAAATGTCCATTTATATCTATCTTCCCTGTCTATCTGTCTATTTTTACATACATACATACTCTATCCTTTTTCAAAATTGTTGTGAACGCGCATAACTACCATTCTACTTATCCGATTTTCATCATATTATTCACACGGAAGTTGTAAACCGAGGTATAATAGTGGTTTCAAATAAGTTTTAGTCTCATTTATGCAGAGGGATTTGATTAGGAAGAACAAACGTGATTCAAAATTGTCATTTTCACGGACGTCGCGTTCCTCATTTTCTGATTATCCGATTCCCATGCAATTCATACCATTTTCCACTCATGGTCCCATGCTAATTTCATATGAGCTAATCAGTTCAATCAGGTGGGGGGTGAAAACGAATTTTTCCTCAACTGATGCTTCATAAAAACGATTGACCTTAATCTGCCGATAAATCAATTAATCTTCATCAATAAATTGTTTCAACTACTTGTTACTCCACCACTATGAGATTTACAAAAGTATTATCGATCAGAATAACAAAATTCATGGCTTATATTCTGTAAAAAAGATTCTGATTCATTTGCATTTTCTTTCAATTGGCGTTGAATATTTGAACCTGTCTACACACTTTGATGAAATATGTTCCAACGCTCAGGTATTCTCCTCGCATGCATGAAATACATATGCACTGAAGTTCCAATCATTCTTGTGACACTCACACCATGTTGGAGTATTTAAAATGAAAAATAAAGTAGAATAAATATGAGAGTAAATTCCGATAAGATTCAAAATTGTATATATCTGTGAAAATATGATAAAATTTAATCCATTTGAATGCATACGCTGCCCTGCACAATTTTTTCAATAATCATCTCTCGCCGTTTCACGTTATTTTTTTCTTTTTGTGCACAATTCTCATCCTCAATCGATTGAATATTGATGGGCATGGTATGAAGAATGAAAATGAAATTCACGATTCGAAAACATCATTTTTATGTATTTGAGAATCCACGAGCCCGAGGGAAAATCTCTGAACCTCTGTATATCAGCTATTAGAAATTCATGTGAATCATTAGAAACTACTCAAACGTGGAACAAATTGGGTTTAAAAAATACAAGGATTCCACTTCTGAAACATCCTAGTTATATCTACCTTGAATCAGCCAATGAATCTAAATAATCTGCACTGAGAAAACAGATATCTTGAAAAATACCATAATTTATGGATTTTCAGCGCTGGTCTGACCCGAGTCGGAATATTCACTTGCATGAATCTCTAAAAGTACCATAATTTCTTGCACTTTTTGAAATAAGTATGGTACCTTCCGTATAAAAGTCCAAGACATTATGGTACTTTTAGAGGTTTTTTCAGGTAAATATTTAGACTCGGTCAGACCAGCGCAGAAAATCCATAAATTATGGTACTTTTTAAGATACCTTTTTCTCCGGGTGTTCAGGTGTAGTTATATCCATTGTACTCTCAACATTCAGAACTCGAAATATAAGTAGATTTTGTTCCAAAGGTGATAGGTGTGTCATGGAGAGTGGAGTTCTTATGAGATTGAGAATCAAATTAAATTTTTTCTGACTTCACCTAATACCAACAGAGCCAGTAACAAACGAGGGCTAGATGTGCCATTTCGATGACCTGTCATAATCACTGATCTGTGTTACACACTCACTATCAAAAATATCTGGAAGTTTTTTTGAGTCACGTACATGAATTCAGGTTCATACACAATGTATATTACATTGGATGTACAAAAACTTTAAACGACTATATATTATGCGATAGTTTACATTAGATTTAATGGAAAATGTGTGTGAAACTGAATTCATGCACGTAGTTGAAAACAGCTTCCAGCAAAAACATTGAAATTAATGCAGAAATCCCTAAGAGTGCTTGATACACAATCTCAGAGATTCATTGACATATAGTGAGGCACTAACAGATAAATTTATTCATATCAATTGCTAATTGGTGTGCCTTACAAATACAGATATTTGTACATACCTTCAATTGATTCCAGGACGGGGTTTTGGCAGAGGATTCATATGTTCCCTCACCTTTTGTTCATGAGTATTCTTTTCTTACCACAAATTTTATCATGTGATTTCACTCTCCCTTCTGAGATGCTCATAATTTCAAAATTCCACTCCACTGTCATGATTTCTGAACATGAGTCATGACTGAATGTTCCTTGAAACAAATTAATATTGTTGTAATCGATTTCGATCGAATCTTCAGAAATTTGTTTCCATATATAATAATCCAGAAACAAGGAGTGATTTTTTGGAAAATAATTATCTGAGGATTGAACCTTTACTCGTTTGAAAATTTTAAAATACTTAGTTTCTAGTGATGAAATACAATTTAGATAGAATTTATGATATTCCTTTAATGAGAGTCTAAAAAAGTGACCCCGGGATTTCTTTCAAATCAATCGTAAAATGTTTGTGGAGTGTTAGAAAACCATAATCAGTCGAAAAATCCCATACGCGAGGCCTTTGCAATTAAAGTTGACTCAGCCGTAACATGCCCTGTGCACATATCTGTTAACTGTATATTATAACATTATAATGAACTCCTCATTACACTGTGAAAAATGATTGTGGAATATTCCCCCAAAAAATGGTGACAGCAAAATTCCTCCATGGATGGGGAATTTTTCATTATAATTTGGTGGACTTTTCCTTCATTTGTGGAGGATTCGTCACCCAAAACAAACAATTCCCCCACGATGAGCGGACGAAATCCACCAACAGTGTGAAGAAAAACTCCCCACATTTTTCACAGTGTACCTCAAATGACGTTTAAAAATCAGTGAATTGGATTGCTCAGCCATACTCAAATGGTATTTCAGTGATTAAATTAATCCTTCTCCGAATCATCACTCACATACATTTTTCACCTGGTAGGAATTGCGGGTTAGGAAAGTTTTTCTTGTATATACAAAAAAGAAAACTCACACTACATGCTGATGCTTCTGTTGTCTCCGGATTCTAATCGATCTATCAGATTTGAACTTACTAAATTTTCCCGTTGACTAGAGAATTTTAATTTCCAAGATTCTGCCTTCATGTTCAAGGCAAAAATCATCCTTCTATGCAAACTTCAATCAAATCTACCTTCAACGAGGAAATTCAATAACACGATACCATATTCGTTATACATCCACCAAGTGAATCCACATTTAATCGAAATCATTGGTATATTGTCTGAATATGATCCATAAACTATAACCGCATCTCAAGATGAAAGGGGATAGAACGTCTGAACATCTTACCCTTCGATGATTCAAACTCGAATGAGAAGTTGTCTACAATGCATCATCACCCGAATGAATCCCCTCTTTGAGATTTCGAATTGTCTACTGTCCGTTGATTAGCTATTCAATTTCCTAGATGGAGACCTTGTGTGATGAATGCATCTTGCCACCTCCAGATCCAAAGAATAAATGTATCGAGATATAACCAAGTATAGCCAGCAATAATTTTGAGTATATGTGAATTGATATTGTGAACTATCACTCGGTATAGTATACATTTATTCACTTTTCAAAGCGTTATTTTTCGACGTTTGCAAAGAAAAAGCTTTGTTTGCTCACAGCAAATGTACCATAATTCTCGCAAATATGATTTTTCAATTATCGGGAAACATTTGATTTCACAATATTTCAACCAAATGTACACTGTACACTTATGTACATATTTCATTTTCATTTCCCTGAATTATTCGAATGAAATACCCTATCGAAAATGCCGAGTAAAAGCGTATTGGAAATAAAAATTTTTAGCATCTTTGGCATTTTTAGCAGAAATATGATGTTTCAATTTCATGACTCTTCTTTTATTTTACTTAATCGAAACGATAGATTCAATGCACAAGAACAAAGTTCTTTGCATTATCTATTTTAGTGAGTTGCTCAGATTTTGAACGAGATGCGAGTTAATAAACATATGTATCACAAATATCTATCTCCACATATATGTATAACGATCTGGGAATTGAGTCTCTTCACACGTGTACATGAAGTAGCTGGACCACTGTAAACCAGATAGGAACAAGAGCAGGGTGCAGTAGCTCCTTGACCTCAAGAACCCAACCACTATGCATTTGCTAGTCAGCAACATTATTCGACTCCCACGATGTTTTCGTGTATGTAAAACTCCTCATTACACACATACGTATCCTCACAAACCACTGAATACGCATGTTCTTCCACCCACATGTATTTTGTATATACATAGATGGTCACAAATATATATTCGTATGAGTCTTATACAGAGACGCTTTATAGTGTCTACCGCTTCGTAAAATAGCACAGCGTCTACGTGCGATGTATGCTAAAGTACCTAACCTGTCCTTTGTTCTACACTGAAAAAGAAGAGATTCCGTTGAAGTTACCCACTTTGCATTGAACACTCACTTTTTTCTCGTAACTTGTTGCAAGATATAGAGGTTGCCAAGGCAGACAAAATCTCCGGAAAGCATGAAATAATTAATTGAATAGTCGCAAATGAATATCTAGTTGATTCGAATGAACATTCATTGAATCAACTGAATATTCATCCACCCACCAAATATTTAATATCCCACAAAACATTCTGTAAATAGGCTAACGTTTCTTAATCCTTCTATATTCACAGTGAAAATCAATAGCGAAACAATTTTTCTTCTGGAATTAAATTGAATCATGGGGCAAAAAAGTAAATTCATTGAATAATCGAAAATAACGATTGTTATATTACAACGTTTATCTCACTACGGTTTGTTTTTTTTCAATCACAATTATATGAATAGAATTGTTATAGTGAGTTTTACCATTTGAATCTTGAAATTGAACATTCATGAGAATAAATCACCCCTCATTATTTAATGACCTCGAAAGGAAAAAACAACTGAAACCTTTGCATCATAAGAGACGGGGAAGAAAGAACATAAAAAGACTGTAAGTGCTTTTTAAGATAGCACTGACTTGAAATATATTTCCGCAGAAATTGTTGGACAAAAAGAAATCAGATCTCGCAGTAGGAAGCATAGAAAAACGCGGAGAAACAAACGTGATATAAACGGATTAAAGTCCTATACGTGGCTTGAAATAATTTCGGTTAACTTCTTATCAATCGCATTTCTTCAACTCTGTTCCAGAGGACTTTATGGAATAAAGCAATTCTTCTGTATAGATATTTGATTTTCTATACACCAAAAACAAAAATAATTCGATTATAAAATATAGTGATGATCAAAGTCATCTACTAATTTCACTCCTGTGTGTTTTTATGGAAGAATTGAAGTATTATGATATTGTCAGAAAAATTGAATCTGGATTGAGAAGAATTTCTGTTTTCAATAGGTTTAAAATGTCAAGAACATTTTTTTCGTTACTTGCGCTACGAGCGCGGCACCGGTTTTTAATTCTTCAAATCATAATAAATATCATTGAGAATAAGGTTGAGAATAATGCCATTATTGTTCCTAAAGTTTGAATCGTTTATAGAAACGGCACGACAATTCAAACTCAGGAAATCTGATAAATTATTGATGTTTATCTGATGTTAACAGCTGAGTAGTTTGTTATTCGATTGACAATTCTTTCCAATAAACGATCCAAACTCCCGCAACACGTAATTTTGAAGATAAAATTAGTCTCAGCATAACACGAGTAACGGAGAGTTCAAAATCCCTCCCTATGTGTGTCTCTTCATCGTTTGTTTAAGAAAATGTTTGTGTCTGGGAAGATTCGAGGCCTCCCGTGGAATTGCATTTATTGAGATGATTCATTCATGAAAAATTTTGGTCTGAATGAGAATTTCAAGTATAGAAGTTTTGGCATTGATTGGCAAGTTGTTTTAACAAAACCTTCGCCAATTCTCACTCTTTTTTAATACTCCATAAGAAATACCATGAATTTATTATACATTACCGAACATAATTGTTCATGTAAAATCATAGTGTTAACGAAGTGTTCCTCAAGGGGAAAAGATGGAAGTATTCCGTGAATACTTCAATTCATCCTCAAAAACGACATTTTCTTAATTTTTGATGGATTTTTTCTCCGTGAGAATGAATTCGGTCATGCAAATGGTAAAGAAAGTCAGGTTGTGACGAGACCCGTCTTTTTAACGTAGAACGATGCACGATGTGTTCCGTCAACGGAAAAGAACGAAACACGAAATGAGTCACTTGCGCCGCAACGTAGCAAACACGGTATAATGTCTCACCGGGCATGTCTGCCCTGAACGGATGGTTCCACTCTTGGACGCCAGTTGCCTCGCGTCGGTATCACGCACCCACCAAGTGAAAGGACACCCAAGCGGATATAAAACAAAGTGCCTCGACACTTCGAACTGATCGGCACTTCATCTCAGCACACAGCTAGACTCGTCAACAGGTGGGTGTTCCCTGCAAGATTTTGGCTGTCGTTCTCACGACATTATTGTGGTAAACCATTTGACTCATACAAAAAAGAAAGCATTTCTGGAATCTCCCCCTCCCCCTTTTTATCTCTATTGATTAGTTGATGATAATGAGAATGGATACTCTCTCCTCACCCTAATCCCCAAGCTACCCCACTGGTTGCGATGGCACTTTCACTGTGAAAATTGATCAGGGAATACCAAGTGGTGGACCCGAACCAATCTATAGGATGAACTCGTCACACGCTCCATCGAGAATACGTTACATTTCTAGAAATGTTTAATCAAAGTTGGTTTATCATGATAAGTTCTTGACATATCACAAGAGCGTATTCAGCTACGTCTGAAGTGAAAGTCTTCTCAATGTTCAAAGGATGTCCTTGTGAATAACTAAAAGCTGCAGAACCAAGGATAAGTTTCTAAAAAATATCCCAAAAACTTTCAGTGCTTTCTGGGATACTCGGTATTGCGATTTTGCCATGAAAATTTTTTGATTGATTCAACTACCCCAACGATTGGCTACGTTCAACCTCAATTGATTTAGTTATCCATTGATGTTGGACGTATCCAACCATCGACGTAGTTTACTATTTTTTTTCGATATAGGTTTGCAAAGCGAAAATAAAGCAAAATCGTTCTATTTTCAACCTGTAGTTGAAGAGGAATTGTCGCAACACTCTTTGTGCTGCAAATCAAATGATATCATTCAATAGTTCTATTTCAAACATTTTCTTATGATCAAAGATAATCTCGACAGCAAAATTGTTGCCAGTGTACAATTTATACGTAGAAATACAGAGGAATCAATAACTGTTTCGAAGCGATGAAATATGCGCGTTTCGATCGTCTTACATATATCCAAATGTGATTGAATGATGATCATGTCCTTAATAACATCAAGAGAACATGATCCTAGCAGAAATCCGATTTGCATGGTCTCCGAGCTCGCATGTCCTACACGTATATCGTACTCGCTCTAAGAGTACATATCGAAATTATTCAAATGTATTTGATTGTAAGCCTGATAAATATTTTGTTCAGCATCCATAATATATTGATTCCTTGTTGGTAAGGTAGTTGACAAAATTACAAACATATTCAATAATTATTTTACATACGTAAGTGTTCAAAAAGTAACTACACAATTCAAACATTTTGAGTGTATTAACCCTCAAACGGTAACGTCCTTTGTAGGACGACCCGTTAATGCTAACGTAAGTTATTCATGTCCTGCACATTTTTAACTGTTTGAGTATATTTGACGCGGTTGAAACAATCTATTTTGAAAATCTAGAATTTGAACTGCCAAAAAATATTATTTAAACATGTATTTTTCAACATTCATGCAACAAAACGTAGAAAGACGTGTTATTTCCATAGATTTTTGAGCAGTTGAATATTTTCGAATAAAAATGAAACGAAGCACGGTTTTTGAAAAAAAGATTGTGTTTTCCAGAAAAGAATACCACATTACTGTTAGATGGAGAAAAGTATCAAATTTCAACGAGGGTAACACAATAAAATGACACATCAGACGCTTTTAGATGATTCTTACATTAGAATGTAAAATTATGAACTCTGAACCTTGAAATCAACCAATTCATGTGAACCAACTTTTTATTTTGGTCTGGGAACAAATGACCCATGGTTACCGTTTGAGGGCAAAAATCAGACACTCGAATTTACAGTGAAAAATTATCCTCACTTCGTCCTCAAGGTTCTTTTTGCCTGCAAATCTAAAAAGTCATTGAAACCATTGAACAAAATCATTAAACAAATCATTGATTAAAATCATTGAACAATCACTCTACGTTGAGAGAAAGGCACCTAGCTGCGGTAAATGAAATTTCCACATGGGTAATTATCTCAATTGAATTTCAGTTGGCGTAGATGAAAGTCTAGTTGTCTGAAGTATGAATGAAACAGTTCATTCGATGTAAATAAAAAATTTAGATGTGACAAATAAAATTCATTTGGTTCAACTGAATTTTTATTCAGAGTAGCCAAATGTCCCAGCTGTCTAATATTCAACTAAGTCCTTTCTCTCTGTGTGAAAAATAACAAAGTTCTTCATACATTCTGTCCGTTACAGTGATTTTATGTACAGTCTTTATCCCCATTATGTTTTTTTGTATCATTTAGCAGACTCAAAGAAAATACCCACGTACGGAATGCGGAATTTTTGGGTGTAATTTACACATATCATATCTCTGATTCAGGACCAACACGATGTTTGATGTAGCAAAATTCAATACGTGCAGCAGAGCGTCGTTTGAATGGTACAGGTAATCGAAGTTGACTAATCAAAGCTACATTCTATCGACAGATCGATGGTGTCGTAACACCAACCGTTGTGAAATGTGGCACCTGGGAGGTTTGAAACAATTCCAAGATAGAAGGTCAAAGGGATTGTCCGATTCAGATTTTGCTGGAGTTGAAGGTTCTAGTTCTCTAAATAGAAATGATTCGATTTGTAACAGCGTATGAAAAAATTCCATGTTCGAGTACACTGAAAAGATTAGAGATAACTGTTGAATTGAGAATTCCTCCCAAAATTACTATGCATTGTGTGAAATTTGTAGAGAATATTTTTATATACCGTTTAGGAATTCATTAATTTGTTCAAGGATTCCCACTTTTCTCAGTGCACAATTACACTGAGATGCATTTTCATCTTGAACAGCGGGAAGTCTAGATGTTGTAATTTAATTTCAGACCATTGAAAGCATGTATGTTTTTTTACGAGCATGCCAAGGATTTGAAATAGAGAAAAGTAGATGATGCTTGTTGATACGAAGAGGGGTGGGGGAAATCATAATGGTCATAACCCGCAAACCAGGAAAGTCTCTTGGTACACGGAAAGACTGGGTCTATTAATATTCAGAAAGAATTTATCAACGTTTAGAAAAATGACTGTCAAATTAGGGAAAAAGATGATCGCTGAAAAATCTTCGTAGTGAGTCTACCAGAAATTCGTAGTCGAAATATTAACAGTTGATAATTTCATTGGTATTTTTCACAGTGAAACAATCAATCGACTATGAATTTTCAGTAGACTCACTCGTTTTCCCTAAATTGACAGTCATTTTTCTAAATATTAATAGACCCGGTCTTTCCGTGTACGATAACACTGGAAGATTTTCAATTGCTGTATATTTTTCTTCTGTTTAAGCCAGCAAAACGAGGGAAAAATCGTGCAATTATAATTCTCCTCGGGTTTTAAGAAAAAAAATGGTCTTTCTTTCGACAAAAAACACTTCGAGGTGCTACAACAATTATTTAAATAAACTTTCAGATTCAATTTTTGGTTCACATAGGAGTGAATTTAATTCTGAAGAGAAGAAATTTTGCTTTGATTCCATGAGTTGTTTAGTTCCTCAGCTATCACAACCACCAGTTTAAGAATCTTACACCGAGAAAAAAATAGTGATGCCAACCCCGTAAACATTGGATATGGTGAATAACGTCACGCGGTTGGGGTACCTAGATATGGGTTGATATAAATTCTCGCCCAATCGTTTTGATCCGTATTCTAATTTTTACGGGGTTGAGGCAAACCTGATGTTTCCTCAGTGTGCGCTCACAAAATTCACTAATGAATGTAGTATAATTTCAAAATGACAAAGACTGAGCAACTTGTGATATGGGTGGGCCGATTGGTGTCACCCATTTAAATCATTTTGAGCCAAATATGCTGAGATTGAGCTTCTTCAATAGCCTTTAACTGGATTAGATATATTTATTGTGAGACCCCCTGGAGCCAGAAGAATATTAATATTTTTTTATCAAAAGATTTATGATTGTATTATTTTGTATCATATTTGTTTTTTTTGAATGTATTTATTAATGTAAGCCAGGCCTCGGTGCCAAATTGTATTATCCCCTGTATTATTGTATTTGTATTCTCCCCTGGGGAGCATTATTTGGAAATAAAACTTAATTTAAAAATGGTGGTGACGAGTGTACTGAGCGCATTGATCTCTACTATAACCTGGAAAGAAGATACAGTTCTTCGCAATACGAAATTTTTGTGACGAATGAAACGTGATGAAAGATTCTTAGCAGCCAATTCCATCCTAAGCGTTTAGGGACTGAATGACATCTCGCGAAGTTCGGCATAAATATTGTATTATTTGATAAGGGTTGCAGAAAACTCAGTAATGGAAGGCAAAATCTCAGTAATATTTCTTGAAGTTTCATGGAAGATCGCTGAAAGTTCAGTAATATTCAGATTCATGTAACAAATATAGTACTGTTCACTGAACTTCCAAATGCCTCTTCTCTCAGTGTAGGAATATATATGCATCCCAAAATTGAGGAACTGTGAATGAATTTAAAAAATAAAGATACCACAGAATTTAGTATGAATGGTGATTACATTTACGCCACTGGATTTCAATGCATCGACATTAGGGTGCTGTAGAGAAACGTGAACGATACGCTAACCGTCAATAACCAGCATGCTCCGATGAAAGATCATGAAAACTCAATAACGCGCTAAAAGTATTGATAAGTAAAAAGAGAGAGGTCGACGTTGGATACTCGAGTTCAGTCGAGTTCGAGCCCAAACTTTTCAGGATGATCTCATTTGCCTGTCTACCCATTACACTGATGCTTCGTTGCTGATAATTTCATGACTACCAGACTTCGACCTACACTTCCGTTCTCCCTTTTCGTAACTCTCTCGCCTTTAAAAAAAAGATTGGTACTTTTGTGAGGAAACTTTTTAATGAGTTATGTACACGTTCGCACACTCTTCACCCTCTTTTTTTCTTCTTTACAAATATGATAATGAATCTCTCAATAAATATTCGTGATGGAATTTGAAAAACAAATTTGATTTATCACTCGTCATTCGAGATTTTTTAATGTACTTCCACAATCGGGATCCTTCATCATTGATACTGTTGATACATTTTAACAAATTCCTCACTCTGTTTTCACACAGAGGTTTTATGGAATATATATGAAACAAAAATCTCGTATTCATTGATTCTACTCCATCTTGTCCAAAGATTTACAAAAATCAATTTCTTTCCTCTCAAATGTTTTGTTGAATCAAGTTCAGCATGGACTTTGGAATGATTGAACTCTTGGATGCACCTGGTTAATTAGGGACCGTCCATGAATTACGTAACGCATTTTTCTCAAATTTTCACTACCCCCCCCCCTCCACCCCTAAGTAACATGTCCGTAACACTGCATCCTAACCCCCCCCCCTTCTGCTGTTACATCATAATTAAATTTCCCAATAGTCTAGAATATCCTATGAATAAGAAATAAAAATGATCAATTGAATCAATTATTCCATTAACTCATTCTATTTTGTATTCAACTATTCATATAATTCATTGAGAGCAATGCATTTGTTATATTTCGAGAACTCCATTAATTTCCACTTGAGACAAAATATATTTCAATAAATGTTTGAAAATCGCTTGAGAATATATGAAGTTTTCTTATTTTTTTTTTTAGTGAAGTAAAAACAAAGAAGTTTGTAGAATGAATTTTCATATGAAAATATGGAGGATTACGGATATGGATGCTCCCTTATAATTAATATCTGCTGATCAAATTCAATCCACTTGGGATTCATGAATCTTACATTCGAATATGAGGATGATTTTTTGAATGCAAATATCACGCGTTATTGAATTTCTCGACCTTCAGGGGCATTGGAGACTTTGAAATAATAGAAAGACAGTTTCCCACAAAAAGAACGAATTTTTCAAAGAAAAATGCTAGAATGTAAACAACATGGAATAAAATTACTTTCCTACATTTGATGCGTTTTATGAAATTTTGAATGAAAATATGAACGATTATTGTACCAGAACCATTGAAACATGGAATAATAATTTGAAGAACGTATAAGATCTTTTCAATAACATTGTGAAGAAGATTTTATGAAAGAAATACTTTGCCGTCTGATAAACACATGCTGTCGCGATGATTTTGATATGTTGTTTGTTGGTTTGTTTGTCAATCCGTTCATCCATTCGTTTGTCTTTATCTCTCTGTTTGTATGGTTGGCTATCTGTCCGTCAGTCTGTCATTTCCACCAACGCGCATATCTCTCATGTACCAAAGCGATTTGTATTCTCTCTCAAACATGCTGCAAGTATTTGAAAATACGATATTTTCGATTATCTGTAAGTTACAATGCCTGCAATTGTTGGTTTGATACAACGGAATGAAAAATTGAAATAGAAAATTTGGTTGTACAATTATACAAATCAAATTTCAAGATCACTTCATCATTTCTTCGTACGTGGCATCTGAATTGGTGAAATTCCATTAGGTTCCAAGATTTATTTATTTACAATAGGGAGAACAGAAATCTTTATACGTGTACAGAGATCCGTATGAGCGTATTACTCTTCCGGACGTGAATAGAAATTTCATTATGCTTATATGTTGAAATAATCTGCATAGTTCTGATAAGGGTATCATTTTTCTGGATTTTATTGAGAGTACAATATCATAGAGGGAATGTAGTTTTTGAAATGAGAAAATATACAATCAAATTCGTTCTTGCTGAATGAGAATACGAGAGGATTTGGGAATGTACTGTTTAAACAGAAACCAAGTAAATACTGGAAGTATTTCCAACGTCAATGAGTTTGAAATATCATCATTGAAATGAATAACGAAAGAACCAATGATTGCATATAACAAAGCCCTGCCTACTCTCTCACGTTCGAAACACTAACCATATGTTGAGCTGAAGTTTTGAGCAATATATTCTACTACTGATTGTAAATCAACTGAATTCGATTGGATTTGAGTGTATCATGGTCAAAGTCTACCATGAATTCTAAAAACAAAGTCAATACCTCCGTCATTTCCTCTAACCTTATTTCAAACATAGCCACGATTAGTATTCCGTAAATGGGTTATCCAACTAATCCCAACTACGGTTCAGTAACTGCTACGTCACAGAGCAGTACAGTTCAACTCAACCATTCACAACTTTACTGCAAACCATCAAAATTTCTCAGAAGCACATCGTACCAAGTAACACTTGTTATAACTAGCCTCCTGAAGCGTTTAACATAACACCATATATGCTCATATCTCAGATATAAATACATGCGTTTGTATGATTTTAACCAATTATGGCAATTCCAAATGTGATTGTAGAGTCACAAGCACGCGACTGGCAGTTTTTTGTGACAGTTCCAAAATTTCATATTGAGAAAACCTCAGTAAATCATAATGGATGTTGATACAGTCTGCATCACCGGAAGTCCTCATTCGATCGGTTGACTCCACAACTCCATTATCTGTGCGATTACATTAGTTAAATGCTCCAAAGATAGTATCAAAAATTTGGAAGATATGAATGGAAATAAATGAAAGGAATGAATGTAGAAATGAACGAGGGAATAAATGGAGGAACGAATTTTCCATTCTTTTTGAATTCATCTTTTGCCATTTCTACAATTTAAACTTTATTCAGTACAATGAATAATAACATACGAAAGCATACATACGAGTGCATGAAAAATGAGAGGTATCTTTTGCCAGTGCGCTAAAGACACCTTTCACAACATTGTTGACAATGTTCATCTCGCTTACCGCCACGGCAATGCTGCTGAACTACGATACACGACGTTATGGACGGCCCCAAAGACTTCTCGAATAGGCCCTGTCATGCGACCAATATTGAATTCGAAATAAAAACGTATTGAATGCTCGGATAATTCATTATGAAACCTCGATATGAGTTCTCTTTGAACATTAAGTTCTTCGCCAAGAGTTCATTGGCATAACGGAAGCTCTTTGTGGGAACTCTTGTGCTGTATGGGTAGTGTTTCCTCACCTTTTGATCGTGATTGATAGAAAAATTGGAATGTTACAGAAATTTGAATCGATGATCAAAACAAATGGATGATTGAAAATGAACACATCAAGTATTTGAATGGCATAAATAACAGGACTACAATTTATTCCAACACACTATAGGTTTTGAGAACAATTTGAAACCAGTAAGATCACTTCTAATGTAGGTTTTCCATTATTAGCTTATAGATTCATAAACGATCCAAATCCCTACAAAACATGAGATTCGATACATCGATTCTTCATTTTCTGGTTTGTTCAATCTAACCGGTACAAAGACAATGAGGGATTCAAGCTAGAAAGGAAAAAGGTAACGAGGACAATATCTTTGGCTTCACCTGATCGTAAAATCGCCATGAAAATACTTTACGATCAACCTCGGGCATTGAAAAGAAAACACCTGTAATGTTCATTCTGTGACAGGGGTTTGATTACACATTGACTCACGAAGTTTGTGACTACGATCTGTGGGATGTACGTTTCATGATTTTGATTTATGGTCAGTGGACTTTTTTTCTAAACATTTTCACAAAAATCGCATCTAAAACCAAGCCCCACTAGCGTGAATTCATTGTATCTCAGACGCACAAATTCATACTCTGAAATCATGGACTCATGCATTCGATTCAAGCTTCTGGTATTAACACAACACGTAGCAATTCCTTGCTCCAATATTGTTGCATATTCATGCAATTTTCGTCAAAATTCTCTTTCGTGCATCTGTGTTTTTTCCTCATGTAAGATTGAATATTGAGTCTGACAAGGACATAGATGTGAATTGAAGAGAGGGAGTCTACTGTGTAACATTTTCCCACTCCAAAATATTATCAAATAATTAGAATATCTTCCATTTTTGACAATTTGCATCCGAAAGTATAAGAGCTTAAAAATAGCGCTTTTGAAGTGTTTCAATTGGTCTGAAATGGAATTGATGGAATATGAAAATCGAATGGCCGTGAATTTTCATCTCTTACATCTTATCTTCATGAAACTCAAAATCGTTTCAAGAAGAGTCTGAATTTCTGAATTGAGAATAAGATACTTCTTCTGTCAGTGTAATATCTGAGAATACTTTGTTTTGGAGTTATAAACGAAACAATTTCACCATTCAGGTGGCAGGTAAATCGGCTATCTGAATCAGCTGACGCAGCAAATTCAAGTATCAAAAATAGAATTGCAAATGTTTGTGCCTATACCTAGTGAAAAAATTGCTGTTGTAATTGATCGCGTTGATTTTTTAGCAGTGCTGTTAGCTGTGGCAGCGAGTTTTCCGCTGGGCTAAACCAGTAGAAATGTTTCCCATGAGGTTAGCAAAAAAATATGCTATCACGTATATAGTTCCTCGATCCGCTGCCTCAACAAATTTTCTTCTTCGTGTAATTTGATCTTCACCCGTGATTCTAAACCTAGTCACTCTCAAACATTCTCAAACAAGAATTCCGATGGAGAAAAAATGGAGAGCGCGGAGAATAATGCGCAGTATAAGTAGGAGAAGAGAAAAAGCGAGAGAACGCGAAAAGAACAGCCGATAGAACTTGGCAGACTGAAGAGCGGTCGAATATCGCTTTGTGTATAGAATTGTTAACACATTCGCACTCCCTTACATAGGTGATACATAAATACGTATATGTATTGTATTACCAGCCATACACGCACAAAAGCACAATCATGTACAGTAAATGGGAAATGGAAGCACAGTTTGAATATCTCAGCTGAAAAGCCACAAGACGGACGACGACCCCCACAGGGACCCGAAGCGTCATTTTCTGGCGCTGACATTCTCTCCCCCTACCCCACATCCCTCCTCTCCGTAATGTTTGATCCTGCAGTGCTTTCGGACAAAACGCCAGGAGCTCTTGCACATACAATTCTTGAACAAGTGCGATAATCATCGCATTCTGAATTCATTTCCCAACTCCAATTCTCAAACAACGGTGATTCCTAAATATTATTCACAAGATATAATAATCCCTCACTCAATCAAGTGTCCTTCAATTTACAAGGATGAATTACGTGTTTCAAGAAAAAAGTATTCCGATTTTATCAAGAAAGAAGTATTCCGATTGTACAATAGAGTCACTGAAGAAGAAATTTCATTAATAAGGATCATCTGAGAACTCTTTGACAATGCACAATGAATGTACAGAATTATATTAAAGGTGAAAATCAAACAATGGAAAGAGTAATGTATGTCAGAAGAATCATGAAAATGTTGAATATTCATATTACGATTGATATTGAAAAAGAACTTCAGAATTGAAGAATGAAAACGAGTTCAAAGAAAAATGTACAATAAAAAGAGAAAAGAGGTTAATCAAAAACATTTCATAAGAACTGAATTGAATAAAAAACTGTTGGAGTTGCAATGAGTATTTGAATACGTTATCATCTATGGCTTCGAAATTTTGTATTTTTGATTAACAGGTGGAGAAAATAAAACGTAGCTCGAGATTGTGCGATTTTCGACATTACACGGAGAGAAAAATGGTGGAATAGTTCGTGCTGGCACCTTCACGCAATCATCCTAAGGGGTCGTCCATAAACTACGTGGCTGATAAAGGGGTGGTAGGGAGGGGTAAGATGAAATGCTACGCTAGGTTACGAGGGAGAAGGGGGGCTTCCCTCCCAAGCTACGTGGTTTTTTAATCATCTTGGACATGAAGGAAAATTCTATATAAACATCCAAGAAAATGATTCATTCAAATATCAACCGAATAGATATTTGATTGAATCAAATGAGATTCCACTTGATTCGAATAAATTTCATTTGAAATGCGAAAAATTTTATTTCAGTACAATAAATTCTCCATTTCAGTCAATTAAAATTTGATCAGGATTTGAATTGAATACAAATTTATTTGACTGAAATTGATTGAGTTGAATGCAAAAAACTACATTTCCACGTGAGAGGGGGTGTTCAGAGAAAATCCACGGTAAGGCCACATGGAGGGAGGGAGGTCAGAAAATCGCAAAAACAGGGCTACGTAGTTTATGGACGAGCCCCAACTAGTAATTATGAACGATTGCGAGCAGAGAGAAAAGGAAAGAGCTCACGGGCACCTTTTTAATCATTGTCAAAGTTTCACCGGCCCTCTGACGGTTACATCATGGAAGTTGACACACTGCAATTTAATTTTTTAATAATACGAAATCGCGCATTCTTTTTGCATACTCATCAACACGTATTTGATTGAAATGATTTTATGTATCGATATTGAATGCATATAAGTTTTCATAATCATGAATAAAAAAAATGAAAAAAGGGATTGATGGACCAGGTTCCTTGTTCCATCCGATAAGAGGGGGCTTCAATGTTTACTATCGATGCAACCCCTGCCATGAGCTCTCTCATCTCCTCTCTGTTGCAAGCAACGCACAGGATTTTCTTTTTTAATCAGTTTTTGTTAACCCGGTCTCTTTACGCTGCCAAGGCCAATTGGACCGAGGGAAGCGTACTTCCAACCTAACCTACGCGGTAGGGGTAAGATTCCCTAACTTATCAACCGTCGTTCCCCTATGACGGTGGTAGCCGCTTTCGGGATAAAGTTTGGTTGATGCACCAACAGCCATTTCCCCTTTCTCGGCATTACCGTTAGGGAGAAAGGCGGATTGATTAGTCAGGAATTCGAACCCCCCAGCCTGCCGGACATCCATGTCTGAAAGTTAGTGCGTTGACCGTTCAGCCATGGAACCGGTTAACGCATGGGATTTCTCAATGCGTTGGTTAGAATTATTGCGCGAAGTTGGCGTTTGATCTATTGTCGCGTTAGAAAATAACTATGGATCTGAGAATACTCTGGATGGTGCCCAAAGCACCATCAGATCCATTGATCAGAGATCGTCGTATATCGATGAGAGAGAGAGAGAGCGCAATATTGCCACCTAATATCGCGGATAATGTCATTTTACGCTCCCCCGATTATTTCATTCACCATAGAATGAACACTGTCAAAACAGTGGACCAAGTTTGGGCCAAAACTGACGGTCGCAGCCAAGATTCAACTTAGCTATTATGAATCCTTCGGCTGAAACTTATCTGTTTTATGCAGTCTATATTGGGTCGAGTATTTGTGATACCTTGCCCCAGACTCACATAGATGCTGAAACAATTGTAGATTCAGGGAACCAATCTATCAATCACGAAGAATTCAACACTATTCTGTCAGGTTTTGATCAAGATTGACTCTTATTCATAGATTGCCAAGGTTTGGCAGTTAGCCTTGCAAAAACTTATATTCTGTTGTGGGGAATTTTTATGTGGGGAAACGTAGATTGAATTTCTCTGTTAAATTGTTTCTTCCTCTCCATTTATAACATATACGTGGTGTGAAAATTCGGTAAAACCTAAAGAAATTTGCATGAGTTTCCGTAATAAACTCTCTATGACTTGTTCGATAATAACTAATTCCATAATATAACATAGTGGGATTAGGAAAGTATGAACGATTTTTTGAGTTAAGGAGGCTTAATAGTGTATCAACTGAAGTAATGTCAAAGCCACTTTGAAAAACCTTCCTGAAATCTGCTCAGAATATATGTGCAGATTATCTGAAATACGGATTTCCCATTACATCGAATGATTATTCAGATTTAGATGCACTGTATCATTGAAAGAGACTTACATAACATGTCGGATGTTTCTGTGATGTTGAATCGATTCATTGAGGATTATTACTTCACGTAAGATGATGATGAAGACTATATGTATATTATCCAAGAGTCTTATATATCTTTGACAATTTTATTTCGATATTTGAGAAACAAGGGAATATTTGCTATCTCTCATTTTACATACATAACATAAATCATAACCCATTTGAATTTCAAGAATATTAATAATAAAATGAGTTGAGATTCTATGGCGTAGTCATGATAACTGAGATTATACAACTAAAATCTTAATTGTATCCAAGGCGTTAGTTGACACTTTAAGCGAAGCACCACGTAAATTGAATTTTGAATCTCTGTAAATTCGTAATGTTGCGACCAAGTTCCCTTGGTTGCATTAGTAAAGTTTTGAGCGTTTACTAGATAGATAATTTTCATGGTAATTGAGAGAATTTCTCCCACCTGTGTCATTTTGGAAATATATGGCGAGTTCTCAGATCTCATATTCAAATATTGTTCCAATTCATTCAGACACGCGTTTTAATTCTCAGCCCCGACAGATTTTTTACTTCGTTTGTTTCTTTCTTGTGCATCAAAGGGTCTATATTCATGAAAAACTGTATTGAAAAAAATACGTATGAAAAATGTATGGAAATATGGATGAAATGAAGAATAAAGTTGGACGGATGGAGTAAAACACTCCTTTAGAGAATCGGCAAGATATTGCTAGACCCAACCAGAAATTTACAACAGGCACAGTACTGCACCAGTACTAGCCAAGACTGGCAGGGTACTGGCATTTGTCTGGAATGATAACGCTTTTCAGTACTGGGGATTGAGTACTGATGCCATTATTCGCAATCAGTGAAGGGCCAGTACTGGGTTAGTACCTGGCCGGTATTAAGCTCTCAGTACTAGTTTATCAGTACAGGCATATTACTGTATTTTTATGTATCCAGTACTGATCCCGTACGTGTTGACCAAGTTTTGGAGACCCAATACTGGCACTGTACTGCACCTGTTGTCAACATTGGCATATTACGGATTTTTCTGATTGGGGAGAGAAAAGGGGACACTCAGACAGTTTCGAAGTCTCATGTGTTTTCCTTCCAAAAAAATGGTTCACTTGAATATGAACCCATTATAGACATTTCATTGCATCCGGTAGATGTTTACTGGATTTAAATAAATTTTATTTGAAATTGCTAAAAATTTATTTGGATTTACTACATTTTTTATTTGATCTAACTAAAACTCCACGAAGGTGCATATTTAAATAGAAATTTAGTTGATTCAAACATAATTTATTCAATCCAAATAAATCCAAGTATAAGATTTTTTAGGTGTATTTCTACAATAAGAGGTCATTTTATAATCAATACGAAGATCAAAAACTTTTATAAGTATATTGAATGTATGAAAAATGTATAGGTATTACGTTTATGATCAATATTCATACATCAATCATTCCATCCAATCTATGGGCAGATCGAAACTATTCAGTCATGATAAATAAAATAATTTCTTTATTTTATGGTAAAGCAATGGTTTTTTAATTGACTTTTGAATGACAAAATACGCATGAGAATTTTTCCCTCCTAGTATCAGATTACAACCATTTCCATCGCCCCATCTCACGATTACAGTCGAGAGAATGTCTCGTGGAAGAAGTATTCATTCTTCCGTCCCTCGACCATTTTCGGGAATATAATGTTTAAGCATGAATATACGTACGCTCGAACGTCAGAATTCCCATAATCATCTATATGAACCGTCGTTTCAATCTATCGACCGAACGACCTCGATACGCGCACCACATTGTATCGCGATATTTTCTAACCCTTCTCCTCTTTTTCTCATCATTGCTCTTACTACACGCTAGCGAGCTAACTACCTCTGATCCAAAGCCGACTGGTCTGCAGCCAACGAACACCACCCCCTCGATGACTGCTCAACCATCTATCGAGAAAGGCAAACCTACATTCACCCAAGCATTACTATTCGCATTTAATTTATTTCCAGGGTCTCATTTAAATGTTTTTGTTCTAGTTGCAAATCCCTTTCTTTCCTTACGATCTAAAACTTCAACTGCGATCTGCATCTTATTTGAAGGTTCGCAATCGTTTATCTAAAGCCGTCGAGTGTAAGACGATAAAAACTGTTTCCACAAAGAGGGTAATATTTTCCTTTACTCCAAATAGCTGTGAGGTATTTATGGAGTGTACCTATTAGTATCGTATTCCATTTTCTTGTAAGAATTTAAAACAGAACAATTTCAATTACAAATATCGATTTCTACTAAATTTTGCACTCAGTGAATGGGAAAAATATTGAAATAAATGAATATTTCCACATTAAGATCATTTTAAATGAAATTTCAATTCGTACACGGGAAAAAGGCGGGGTTGTAACTACTATTTTGCTTGTAAACGCATATGGATTCATTTTGATTTGGAGAATAAGAAATTTTTTCATTATTTCACTGATTGTGAATACTTTATTTGAAAAATTAGTTGAATCGATGAAAAAAATTCTTATTCCGACGAAAAAATGGGCCCGTAAGCGTTTACAAGTTCGGGGAGCTATCTCAACTAATTGTTTTTTCGTGTACAAAAATTAAAATCACCCCATGTTTCTCCAAAAGAATCCTTCTGAAACGATCGTGCATCGAGATAAAACGTTCACCATCAAATCCTTTGAACAAAATTTCGTAATTTTGAATTTTTTTGAATTTATTTATTTTTCATTTTCCTTACTTTCTTGCATTTGGTTTGTGTTTCTTTCTTATTTATTATTTTTTCATATTGATCGGTTCCATCCTCATAATCGAATGCTGACATTAGATTGATTCAGAAAAATATAGTTTTCGAATTTTACTGGATACCGTGCAATGCTGAAGAAATTTTTATGGAATCTAAGAATAGCATTGAGCTCAAATAAAAGCGAATCGGTTGGTTTTTGGATGATACGCAAAGCAATTATTAAAAATTGTTCGGATCTTTACCTTGAAATGCGAAAAAAGTGCTATAATGAAACATTATAATGCAATTTTGCATCGAACCTGATGAAATTTTGATAATTGAAAAGTTCAAAAGTCATGGAAGGTTTATAGAACTTAAGGGAGGTTTTCAATGCGTTCAGAAAACGTCTCGGAGACACATTTTGCTGTTAGGGAATGAATAATATTATTCTTTGAACTAATCGTTCCTGAAATCGAAAAGAATGTATGAGTACATATAATATTGAATATTTTATGTAATGAATATGTATCAAATCAATTTGTCGATGACCATTTCATTGTTTATAACAGAATATCATTACACCTCTGCAGATTATTTGACAGTCATTTTAACTAGAATAATCATAATCCTATATAATAACCATTTTTTCAAAGCAAGAATTGGTTTGAAGAATCGGTAAAAACTGTCATGATGCCGAAAGAAAAAAATTAGTATGATCTGTTGACGCGAAAGGTTAAAAACAATGAAATGCTCACCATTTGAAATATTACCCTATCTTAAATTGATCTAAGTTGGTTGCATGAGACATCTTGTGGACTTCAAAAATGTATCTTCACGAAATATTTGGAAGATGTCTTCATGTTTCGCAATCATCTTTAGGTATCTATAAAATACCCATCGTTCTGTTCTACTGGATTAATACCGTTCAAGCTTTAATCACAGCTCTACAATTTCCTTTGAGGAAATGAGTTATTCTTGTTTTTTTTTCAGGGATACTTGTTTTATTTCACACATGTGTTTAATAGAAATAATAATAGGTACTGAATCGAAAACTTTCAAGTTGTTAATTATAACGAGTGGAGCGTGTAATTTCGTCGGCTGTCCCGAAGTGAGGGAGTGATGGCGTCGTACGTTCCAACATCCCATTTTATAAAGTAGAGTGAGGGATCAATATGGCCAACAGACAGTGCTAGTATTCATGCATTTCACCATTAAATTTTATGAAAGTGAATTTTCATCAGCAAATAGTAATCATGAACTGAGAAAAAATTGAAATAAAAGAAATTATAAATTCAAAATCTCAAAGTGTGTTGAAAACTTGAACAAACACATAACATATCAACATTTCTCGCATTACTCATCTGATGTGTATGTGCAATGAAAATGCTTTATGAAATGGAAATCACATGTACACTGCAAAAAATGAGGGGAGCTTTTCTTCACCCTGTTGGTGGATTTCGTCCCCTCATCGCGAGGGAATGGATTTTCCATCAAAAATGAAGGATTTTTCCAACACTTTGAGGAGTTATTTTGTTTTTTGTGTGTTGAATCCTCCCCAAATGAAGGAAAAGTCCAAAAAATGATGATAAATAATTTCCCATCTTTGGAAAAACTTTGCTGCCAGCATTCTTTGGGAGAAAATCCCACAATCAGTGTTCACAGTATAAACTATAACTTGCTATTTAATAATTCAAGGAATTCACTCTTCTTTTTTAACTCAGAGTGACGATACCCGAAGAGAACATAAAGCTTCAGCGAACGTTCAGATTAGATCTGCATAGATTGGTTCGAAGGTTCATGAAAGCTAACTTTCAGATTCACAAACGTTTGACAAAGGTTCCACGAACGTTGAAATGTCCGTCTCGGAATACTTCCAAGAAACACAGATGAAACGTTCGTTGATGATTCATCGAAGGTTTGACGAAGCTCCACAAATTATCTATACTTAGATTAATTTATAATAATTCATGTTTGTTAATTAATTGATTTTTCATATAAATTGAAAAAAATTAATATAAGTGTAGATATTTTTGTGAAGCTTCGTCAAACCTGCGATGAATCTTCAGCGAACATTTCATCAATGTTTCCTGGGAGTATTTTGAGGCGGACATTTCAATCGATACATACAGATCTAATCTGAACGTTCGCTCAAGCTTCATGTTCTCTTCGGGTAAAGTATACGTTATTGATTGCGTGAACTACAATCAGTATTAGCAGAGAGATGGAAATTCAGTATTACTGGAATAAATCTTTCTATCCATGATTGTAATATCATGATGCTTTATCTTGATTTCAAAACTTTTTGTCGGCAAATGCTTTCACATCCAAGTCTCAAATAACGCCGATGACTTCATTGGAATCTATTTCTTATTCTTTTTCTCCTATTATTTTTTTCCCTGAATAAACCTGAAGAAAGAGGATACATGAATTGCAAAAAAGAACTGAATATGATTAACACGAACCCTTACCGATTCAAAACTGAGAACATTTTACACCAGTTCATTTTATTTATTTCCTGTTTGTTGGATCTAGCCCACATTGATGTACTTTGAAAATGTTGAGTCGGTAATGCTCGGAGCATTATGATGGTTTGCATCTCATTATCCGTGAGGACGATTTTTCTCATTCTTTTCCTTGTTTTTCTTCTCTTCGTAATTTTCAACTGTGACGAGTGTAGCTAGAAAGATTGTTGCTGGAAAAAACTCTCCACACAAAACTTCTGTGAATCTGTAATGAAAATTATGTAAAAAGAAGAGGAGGCTTTTACAACTTTTGTGATGACAAAATGATTGAGAAACTGTTGAATGCTCATTAAATGAAACATAGCTTGAGACAAAATAACTCGTGTCATTGTACATGGATATTTTCGAAATATCTTTCACTGATGTATTCAGTGAGAACTATGGTAGTCATGAAACGTGAGTACAAATAATCAATTACGTCGGAAAAATCTGTCATAGATTCATTCTACTACTCATGTAACGCTGAACACAGACTTACAATACTTTTCTATGATTATTACTTCTCCCGTTAGGCAATCGCCAATATACGTATAAACACCGAATGAAATGTCAATTGCACAAATTAGTTCTGATTGATAAAAGAATGTAAACATACATGAATAGGTATATAGCATTCGGCAATAAAGATGTATAGTGACTCCAATCCCCTCACTCCCTTCCCTGCAACTCTCTGACCAAATCATAGAAAAGTGATGCTCTGACTGCGCCCAAAAAGTAGATAGCGCTTGTAATTTTAGTGGATCATTCTTCCAAATTTGATTGGATGATTAAACAATAGATAGATTTTATTCAAACCATCGAAAATTTTGGAGTGTCATGGAGGTTAGTGAAAGCGATTTCAATGTAACCCTGGCGAAACTAAAGTGTCAACGATGCAACGAAGTGTTGCAGAAATCGCCCAATCAGCACAACATGCTTCTGGGACGATTTTAGAACGTTCAAAAAATACTCGCGATATTTTCAAAACGTTTCAAAAACTCTAAGTCTTTGCCAACTGCCCTGAGTAAATTTCCCGAAATTTGTCTGGAAGAAATTCATTCAATCATTATAGAAAAAAAGTTCATCAAAATTTGGTAAATTCATTTAACTTTCCGGTAAAATGATGGAATCCTGGCAATTTTCTCGAGCTTTCCTCCGGGTTGATTGCTGCCTCAATTACCAAAGAATTTTTTGGGCAAGTTCACCGATTTTTCTCACAGAGCAAGAAGCAAACCACCAAGGGCGGTTGAGGGTGTCAAATTCTGGATCTGGTCCAGATGTTACTGAGTAGGAAGGTTCCTTTTTACACATCAAAATCAACTATCAAACAAAGGGATCACTCAACCGTCGGATCCTCCCGAGGACCATATAGCTATTATATGCCACTGATTTGATGGCTGTTTTGATTGTGGGAAATTGTTCTACGGCTATAATAGTAATTTATTTATATTACGAAGATACCATTGCAGTAATTTTTAAAAGTGATAACATTCCTTCGTTTTCTATCTTCGTTTGGATTCAGTGGCCAGTAATTACATACTGCGAGAGCTATTCAAAGTCTATTCGAAGATTTCTTGAGGATATGGGTTCCTGCAAGTATATAAGTTCATTGTTATGGATCTCAGCAAATCCAGACACCGTTCAGAAACTGTTGGACAAAAACATCATAATCCAATGCCGGTCCCAGAAGCTGCGCTTGGTATAAGAAAATGGGGAGGACCCAAAATTAGGTGTACTTTTTTCTAGTCCCTCAACATGGAACACCTACCAAATTCTCACGACAAGCGGTAGCACTCCTCGGACGGCGCTGTGACAAGTGGTCAACAATTGTTTGAGAATTGTCACGAAAATGATAGGAAATTACTTTTAGGACTGTTCAAATATCATCTGAGAACTGGTCAAGTAAGAAACTAGTACCACCTTTTCATATATTCCCAGACACCTCAACCCTGGTAGGAATTCGTCTAGTAATTCACGAGTTGTAACACTTCCCCTCGTAAAAAACTAGAGACCTCATATGTATATTTATTATATATTTTATGTTATTAGATATACATAATATTTATAGATATAAGAACACTTATGAGTTGGTGATTGAGCTGAAAAGTTACTGAATTGGAACTCTAGTTTTTCGTGAGGGCAAGTGTTACAACTAGCGAATTACTAGAGGAATTTCTACCAGGAGAATGTATGAGAGTTCTAAGAGACAATGCTCGGACTTCCTCTCGGATTCGAACCAAACAAACATATGACGTTCTGTACGATTTTTTGCAAAATGAGCGAAGCAAACGGATCGTTTAGATCAAGAATGGGAATATGAATTAAAGATTGTGAATTTTTATCAAACTCGTATGAATATCAACTGACAATGAAAGAAGAAGTATTAAACAAAATTGATTGTTCACTGGATAACTAGGAAATCTACCTCATTCTCCCAAGTGTTTAACACCATTAATTCCAATTCATTTTGATGAAATATAATATGATACTAATGAAAGTTAGAGCGTAAAATGTATATAGTGAAGCGGAATGAGATGCCACATAGGAGAGATGATACGTACAGTCAAAATTCAATAGCAATGTGCAGTGAACCACCTAGGTTCTCAGCTTATTGCACGCTTTTATTGAATTTTGACTGCATGTGTCATCTCACACCACTCCATTGTAATAAAACATTGTCATAAAACTACGATGAGCAAAATCAAAATTTTACGTCACGTGAGCTGCAAGAAAAAAAAACCTAATAAAAAATATCGTATCATTCTTATTCCACTACCAAAGAATACATACTCACCTTATAGTGATGAATCGAACGGTTCCGCCCGTATTTGACAGTAGAAATATAAAAGAAATCCGGGAGGTACCCGTATCTTTCAAATTCAGCCAGCGAAAGAACAAACAATATGAACTGAGACTATTACTAATTGCTGGAATTTGACAAGCAGAATAGTATTAATGGAAATACTCCAACCGTACTCAATTTACTACATTGAAATAATGGCCTGAGGGGGAAGAAAAATTAGATATAATCAGATATAATTAGATAAAATGTGGTCTGATTCAGATAAAATTATATATATTTCAGATAAAGGTTGATATGATTAGATATAATGAAGATTTAGTTACATCTGCTGAAAATAGATAAATTTTGATCATATTTCAGTTCATATCTAATGAGATCTCATTAGATCAGACAATCTGATCAAGATAAGATCTGCAAATTTTCTCGGAAATTTCATAATTTTCCAATATGAGAAATTTCAAACAACTGTCACAATATTCTCACATGAATAAGTTGGGACAATATTTTTGATATGACTCTATATCTGAATGAGATATGAATTCGACCCAACCCGATCTCGAATTGTCGCAGATATAATTAGATATATACAGATATAATTATATCCGATTAGATCCGAGTCAGATCTGGTCAAAATTCATATCTAATTCAGATATAGGTTTATATCTGGATTATATCCAATTTTTCCCCCTGGGCTATCAGTTCAAATTTGACAGATAAACATGTTAATCTTCGTATGTATTTTGTTCGAAAAAATCTCTTTTGAAACCACAAATACGTATTTCATAATTATTAGTTCATATTCTTCATTTTCAGAATCATATCTTTCCTAATATAAAATGTTCACAGCGGAACTCATTTTGTATCTTGAATTCATAATGTAGGGAATTACAGAGGAAAATTGAGACTTGAGCATGTAGTCAGTTGCCTTTTTCTTCATTATACAAAATGCATTACATCCCTTCGAGCCTAAGAAAATATCTTGTCTCCTACGTCCCAAATGATAATTTCGATCGATATCTCATCAACTGTGTACGACGTTGAACAACGATGAGTTCAATCAAACGCCTGTATTACTTGGAACTGATAATAATCGCAATGGACGTTGAATTATCTCAATATGATTCCAAATGTTTCCGTCGTCAACACGGATCCCTTGGTTTTTTTCCTACTTTCCCCTTGTTTTATTCCTTTCATACTTCTTAACATTTTTGACAGATATCGTAATTCTTAATTCATCATTTGCTTACTCTCATCATTCACGTAAAGCCGAATTTTGTTGTCATAATTGAGAAACCAAATCAATTGGAATTTTTCATTGTATTTTATAAACTAATTGATGCTTATTCCGCAATTCTCTGCGTTAATGAATCTTATTAGAATTTATTTGATTCGAATAGTCGAAGTTTTCCCTCTCCTCAGTAATAGATCCTATTCTGTGATTCATAACAAATAGGGGATTTTTCCCCTCTACATATTTTAAAGGACTGTTCTGCATTTGAATTTTGAATCGTCCAAGAAGTCAGGTAAAACTACCAAGTTTTAAAAAAAAAGTTCCACATCATGGAGCAGTTTTGCTCCCATCACTTTTTGGTAGACAATTTCACAAATATTTTCTAGACTGTATGATTTATTCCAACTTCCACAAACTTTTCTTTTGAAACTGTTTATAGAATCCCATGGATGAACAGGAAAATTCATGAAAATCATACAATTTTTTCTATTCATCACAATGACATTTTGAAGAAACATTTTTTTAATCAAAGGATATTATTTTTTACTTTACACTCGTAAGTGAACGATGTCATGACGATGAATTAAAATCACATCATTCATTACCAGTTCAGAGAAAAATATGCATGTAAATTCAATGATTTGATATTGGCAACCAGTAGTTTCATTTAATCTGTCAGATAACAGCAGCTTTTGGATTTCATATCAAAAACACATCGCATTTATTTCATTCTCACATTTAAATGTACGTGATACCTGATATGCATGTACATAAATTCATATATTGAACGTGCACGGTGACATGGGAGGGTGAATTGCGTATCAAATTATGAAATGTATTCAATGAAATTTATGGTAATACACCAGTACAAGTGGATTGTAAATTTCAATATGAATTGCAAACAAATTATGTTCAATAAATGATTAATTCCACGAAATGGAATACATAAAATTTGATAATGAACAAAATCAATATTACATAGACCAACTCACTTGTGGCAATGGACGAACTGATGTATTGTAATATATTATCATGAGAAATTTATCATAACTGAAGATTCGTTGTGTACAAATTCGTGGGAAAGAATACATTGATGCATGAATAAATTGATTCATAAAAGATGACTCAGAATTGGATCAAATTGTAACATGTCAAAATTCCACTGATTTTATTTTACTGTACAAAGGTGAATCCGATCAACTATTTTTATTATGTTTACAATTTCAGTGAAGTCCGCACACATTTGAATAGATAATTACTTTTTAGTCACGTAAAACAAAATTGATTCAATTTTGAGATCGATTTAATGATAAATTCACTCCTTGTAAGAGTAGCTATATATCCAATCATTCATGGTAGTGTGACATGTTCACCATTCCCTCAAGTGGCAAATTTTGGTGGTGTTCTTCCAAGTTGTAGTATTTCTTGAATAAACTAGAACAAACAATATATTCAACAACCATTTCGGTGTCTGAAGTTTGAGAACTGCACCGAAAAAAATAATTAGTTACCCTCACTTCAAATTAGTTTCAGCAACTAGAGACGGTTGTTGATATTTGGATAACTAAAACGGGCTTTAGCTCAGCTGAATTCAAATTTAATTTCTCTGACTCTAGTTGCTGCTATTAATTTGAAGTTGCCTCTACAACAGCTTTTATTACCGGCTTCTATTCTTTCATTACTCGGAACTCATTTTCACAACTATCTTCAGTTCATTCGGTCAGATAAATTATTTTTTTCGGTGTGATTAGGAGTGGTTTTAGGGCATCGAGTACGAAAACAACATCAGATTTGTTGGATCAGCTTGTTTTTTATAATCTTTTACTATATTAAATTCATCAATTAAATAGATTATATATGAAAATTGGGTATGAAAGATAACAGAAAGTGAGTTGATCCAAGAAATTTGATATTCGTTTCGCATTTAACACATCAAAAGCACTCCGAATCAGTTACGAAAACTTGGGCACCAGAGAAAAAATTTGTTATTGTTGACTTGTGTGATTAATCCACTCATGTAGACTACGCGAATTACAGTTTATATTATTTACTTTACTGTGGGAAAAAAAAACAAATTCAAAATTCGCTAATTCTCGAAAGTAATGTATTCTCGAATGAAGGAAACTTTTTTTCTCCATATTTGCACTAATCGATCATGAAAATAAACTGCCAGACTTTTCTTGGAATAAGTTTGTAGTGAATCAATTGTAGCTGAACGTATTCCGATAACCTTCATTTCTTCATGAGTGAAAAAGAACATATCATTGACAAAAACCACGTCCTTCACTGGGGGATAATGAATTTTGAAAGAATTTCACAAAATCAACAAAAATTCCTTTGACAAATCAGATTTGAATCAAAGTTGTTGGTTATTTTGAATTCGAAATGAACTCAAGAAAGGACATTTTTTCGAAAAAATTCGTAGTCAAGAACATCTCATCCCACAAAAATCTGTAGTTTTCTGATTATATGGAGGTGTTTTTTATTTGAACACAATTTTATAGCGTCAGGAGAATCATCAACAACAAAAACTATAAAACCAATTGCAGCATATACAACTCTCTCTATAAAATACGAGATAATTCATCTGTTTTCCGAAAATTACAGAACCACGAGTTACGTTTCTAATCTGTATGAGATGAACCTATTGATATTTATTCCACATCTCAACGATCTGGGACTGAACTCACTACTCAAGATGATTACGAAGTAGACGAGCGTGTCTTATTCAGAAAATATTGAATTTCTTGGCATTCTGTTCATCTTTCCTGGTAGCTAGAGGGATCAATCTCCCAATGTTTGCAGTTGGGTTTATGGAACCTTCTGCTTTCTCAATAAGCGCCGTGAAGTCCTTAGTTTGAGGACTAAGATGAAATCTTATTACAGCCTTAGTTCTCCCCGCTTTGATCCACCTTTCATGCTTTCCTTCACTTCTACGGTATTAATACATTAGGTTGACGAAGATTTTGGAAATTTCATCTTGGTACACACGGATACAAACGAAATTACTTTTTCTCACTTCAGCTCTTCCAAAACCAATTGAAATTCTCATACAATTTTCTCATTTCACACAATGTGTTTCCTTCATTATTCGATGTATACGTTTTGACTCGAAGCATCATTGTTTTCTCATGAAAGTTTTCTTGCTCTCTGCATTCTCAGTTCTTTCCCCGTAAAATCCAGTATAATATTCTGTTCAAAATCATGCAAGTTTTCCTTAATGGACTCGAGACTGATAAAAGTTCGTTTTTTTCATCATTTTATTTTCTACAAGCAACACCAAAGTAAATACGTATCTAGCGGGATCTCTGTTTTTCCTAAATCCGACCTAATCCTCAGGTCATACAACTTTCATCCTATTTCTCTCTGACATACACACATGATCCTTATTAAGGATTTCGAGGTAAATGAGATGAGATTTATTACTCGAGTCTAATATTATAGAATTCATATTCATCTCTCTTACACGTTGGTTAAATCCTTGTCATTGTTTTTTTTCCAGTTTTCTTGAACCCTTGTTTCATTACTCCGTGATTTTGAGAAATTCAATTACGTTGTGCTTATCCTTTTTTTTGTTCCATTCACTTTCAACATTACAATGTAATTGTATGAAAATCAATAATCTTGTATACACTGAGAAAGGTTTGCAGTTGTCACAATCAAAAATTCACCAAAGTTTTTAGTGAAATATGACATCAAATATATTTTCTAGTTGTGAGGAACGAAAATATATTTTCATTCAGACTTCGGAAAATAATTGAGCAAACTAAATGTTCAACTGTGTCCGTATGGCTACCACAACTATATAAATTTGATCAACCCTTCAAAGTTGTAGCAACAAAATTTGATTGTTTGAATTCACCATCTTTGGATCTAACTTTTACTGAAGAAAAATAGTTGTCTATACTATATTTTCCTATTTGTAACTATACAAAAAACTCTCTCACCTTGCCTGAGAAATTCTCTGTGACTCATCGATCGTTATCTCTTTTTATGTCGTCGAATTTGTTCTCGGAATGACTTCAGCTAAAACATCAACCATCATTTTCCCTTGCATTGCATTACTGCTGTGGAAAAAGGGTACTGAGAGTCAGGGAATCGAACCCTCGCGCGTAACGCACCATCGTGACAAGAAGTCTGCGCGTTATCCGTTCAGCCATAGCATGCCATGAGACTGTAGGAATCATCCTTCATATTTGATATATTCAGGAAAATGAATCAGGCAACATCGTTTCCACATAGTTATTTTCCTTTTGTTTATGGCACCTCTAGCATCAGTCGAAGTGTATGATATTTTGCTCCAACTTTTTTCGTAAAATACGGATCCACAAAACGAAGTGATGCGATACCTGACCAGGAACAACATTGAACGAAAAATTTGAGTTACCACAACTGAAATGATAGTTGTTGTGACAAAAATTTTTAGTTAGAATAACTAATACTTTTACGAGACAAAAACAATTCTTGTTTGATGTTGTATTTCATTAGGTCTTCCGCCATGACAACTGAATCACTTCTTTCAGTGTGATTGAAGGTGTATAATAACATGAACCATGATAATTAAGATTGGTTGATGGGACTCATGAGTTCTGTACTATAAAAAATAATTGTGGAATTTTCCTCCAAAAAATTATGGCAGCAAAGTTCCTCCACAGATGGGGAATCATTCAGTATAATTTAGTGGACTTTTCCTCCATTCATAGGAGATTCAACACCCAAGAAACAAAACAATTCCTCAAAGTAGTGAAAAAGTCCCCCATTTTATGAAAAAACAATTCCCCCAAGATAAGGGGACGAAATTCACCAACAGTTCGAAAAAAAACTCACCATATTTTTCACAGTGTGGTTCTAAAAACCAAACAATTTGCTTTAAAAGTTCCCCATCAACTATATAATATACTAGTTGATACAAATAACGGTTGATAGTTATGTATCTATAGTGCCATCAATTGAAACATATAATTAAATATTCTATTTTTGTCGCAGATAATCACTTCATAGAATTATGACTTCATTTATAACTCCTCGAAGAAAAAAAATTTGTTGCGTCAACCATGATAAGACAATTAAAAATTGTTCAGTTGCAGTGACTATTCAGTTTTCTCAGTGTAACTATGAAAAAAAGTTTTGCGTTGATGTTGATGTACGAAAACTCAATTGAGATGAATTCGTATACACCAACTCTGTCAGAATAGAATTGAGACAATAATAATAAAACGACAGATGTAAAATGAGAAGGTGAAATACATCGCGAATATGGAAATAATTCAATACACTGATCTCCGATCAAACCGTAATGGCCTGTAGGAAGGCCACTAGGGAATTATTATTAACCAACTTTGATGCAAAATGTAAACGAGTGAACAAATCATTGTCATTATGATAAAAATTGTATGAATCAGTTGTTCAGTAGCTGTACTGAACATGAAAAATATTGGCAAAACTTGCAAAATAATTTGTTTATTCTTTTATATTACCAAAAGAACTGAAATACAATAAGGCAACCAGTAAACATTCTTGATGTCCCTCGTAGATCATCATAGGATGCTGAAATATCTTCAAAATATCTAGAATAATATCTAAGAAGAAAATAAAGATGTCTCAAAATGCTGGGTAAGACATCAGGGTATCTGAAAAACTTGACAAAATTGGGATATTATCGATTTAGCAATTGATGATTCAAAGATGTCTCAAGACAAGTTTACGATGCCTTATTTCTGAAAGACATTTAGAAGGCTACTGCAAATTCAAGTGTTTTATCAGAACGCACTCAGGCCCAACAAACACAACGTCCAAAACTTGTCAAAAAATGTTGCATAAGACGTCTTCTAAATATCTAATAGATATCTTTCAGAGAGTTGTTCAAGAGATATCCTAGAAACTCGTCTTGTGCAACATTTTTCGTTAACTTCAAGACGTTGTGTTTGTTGGGGAGTGTTTAAATTGTGCAGTAACTTTCCAAATGCACAAAAGCGTGTAAATACATTCATTAAACGGATAAAATGTGTTGTTATAAAACACTTAATCTCATTTATTGACATATTTAAACAACTCTAAGTATTCCGAAAGTGAGTACACGTTGCTAAATTTTAACTAAAGTAAATAAAAATCTAGTTTGAAATATGTACTATTAAAAAAATTTGTGAATTTGATATACAAAATTTGGTAGCATTAACACACATACGTGTATTTGAAATTCACTACAGATTTTATGAGAATTCAAATCATATTTGGTATGACAATACGTTATGGTGAGTACTTAAAAACTTTCATATCATAATCAATACAAATATTCCGAAATTTGCTGCGGAAATTTTTTACAGTGTGAATAAAACAATTTACCCAAGAGGAATAAAAACTTTAGCTGTAAGCAATGAAATTTATTTGGCTGAAGTATGAAAAGATTACAATCTAATTTCAACTCACGTGTACAAGTGTACAACACAATTGATTTATCAATCATCTCCAAATAACAGAAAATCCCCAGTAGAAATCAGTTCGGACATTTTCTACGCTTTTATAAAGCTTTGTTGCAAGTAACTCATACGGGGCTGTTGAGGTCTTGCAACGGTTCTTACTAAGGCATTGAACCTACTGTATGTTTGACACAAAGGTCAAAATACACTCCTCGCAGGTAAATCTAATGACGAAGAAATCATTCTGTCATGTGGGTCTAATATAATTATTACAATACTGCCATATAATACGAAATGTAATATTCAAACTTCATTGGATTATGCATTTTTCACATACCGAGCATTTGTTTTGAATTTGAAAACTTTGTGTTATACAAAATTGTATGAGGAGAAATACAGTAACATTGTGTGACAACATAATTTAATCTACTAAATTCTAAAACGAAAATTATCTTTGAAAAGAAGACTGATAAAGGAAACAAATTTCTTCGTGCATTTCGAACACTTATTCGCACATGGCTCTATCAAATTACACGAATCCAATATCACGACATGCAACTTCAACCATCTCTCTGAGAAGTGCAAAGAGTAAACGAAATCGATTCGTATATGTCGAGGAAAAAAATCAGATAAGATGGTTGAGAAGAAGTCACATTACTTCATGGATTCGTAAGTACTATGCTTCTTAAAGTACATGTTCCGTCTTCTTATTTCGCCCTTCAATGTGTGTAAACATTGATCATATTCAAACTAGTTCAATTATATTCCTTCAATTAAATAAATTACAGGATCGAGAAGTATTATCTTGAAACCATAGGCACTGATACATAAATACATCCTAATCTGCTATACACGGATACAATTATTAAAATTGATATAAATATTTTTACATCTCACATACAGACATGTACACTTTGCTTAAAAAATTCATTATAAGATATTATATTTTCATATTAAAGTTGATGAAGTTCTTGAATTTAATATTAATAATGGAATCAGAAAATTTCTCACTGAAATATAACAATCGTTCATTGAATTCAACAAATATTTGTTATTAAAATCGAAAAGGAAGTTCTTAACATTCAAAATTATATTATTGAATTCAATACCTATTATATTATGAAATTCAATAAACTGCTTATGTGAAAAACATTTTTATGGAGTTTGAGGTACATTTATTTACAGTTAAATGATGTATATATGTAACATCGAGATAACTGGTACAATCGGAAATATTGAAATTAAACAATTTAAAGGATGAAAATGTCTGATTTTCCTCATGTATCATTATTTTGAATTCAATGCATAGTGCTATATATAACCATATGAAGGAGTGAGAATTAAAAAAATTGAAAATAAGAGGGATAAAATGAAAAACCTAAATAAAAAAATCACATTCATGCTTCATCAGGGAAGTTTGCAACGCTCATGCTCACGAATACGCTTTTATGATGGGTATCAAGATTTTGGAAATTATAACGAATAATTGACAGGCTTACGATGTACTGTATTAACGACATACCGTTGTCTCATAGTCATATATGGCTCGTAAAGATCCGGACCATTTTCGTAGACAGCGTCATATTGGTTTGAGGTCGGAAGTACCATAGAAGCGTTTTCATAAATTATTGTACGGATTGTCGTATACGAATACAAACACAATTGTAGGTTGGATATAACCCACGCTGCGCTGGGTACGTACTTAGATACTTGCCAAGCCAAACAATTCTGGATCCCTGAAGACAAACAATGCGGCTTGCATCGTGGCAAGAGTATAATGCCCAGTTTGTGAGCTTTGACAACTTTTAATCTCTCGTTTTGTGTGGTTATGCATATATAAATGTATGGCTGTGAACCAAAACAAGTAGAGCTGTTAGCGATTGGTTTGAATTAGATCCAGATGAAGACATTCAAAACATTAGTTTGAGAAAGATTTAAACAAAACGACTCAAAATTCATATTTCTTCACGCGTTATTCATTTCCTTTGAAAAATTTACGGGGGAAGAAGTTCATCATATTCTTCGAACAAAATAAAATCTATGAATCTTCACGGTCTCAACATTCTAATATTCTTCGAGGAATGAAATTTCCCATAATGATTCAATTTGAAAATCAAATTTGAAAAGGCAAACCATTAAACGAAAATAATTCAGTTCAGATTACATGATGAATTCTATTTTACGATATACGAATGAATGAAAATATATGTTACCGATCAGTGAAAATGTATTCACAAAATAATTGAGATTCCAATTGTTTTATTCATTCGGATCTATTCAACCGTTTGACTGATCAATAACGTATGAGAATGAATAAAAAAAGTCTGTGCGGATGCAGTCTCTAGTTCAACGATTTTGTTCATCACAATAATGAGATGTTCTGTATCTGGTGAAATTGAAAAATCAATATCATGCTTTTATTTTTTCAAAAGCTAACTTATTGAACCAATATTGTTCACGATTGGATTTTCGAGAACAATTTCGTTACAATTATTCGAAATGGAAATTATAAAAATAAACAAATTTTCTATATAAATACACATCTTCCAACACCGATTCATATGGTTTTCTTTCCAAGTGACGAGGAATAATGCAAAAGATTGAAAAAACCAATGAAGATCCAATGGTTGATTATAATTGGAACATGATTTAATTGAACTTGATAATTCCCTAACATTCGAAAATTCGGATTTGAATCAAATTCATATTAACCCTAGAACGGGCACGTGAAAAACACAGGAAATTTGAAATGGCTGTAACTCATTCGAAACTAAACGGATTTCAACTCACTACGGGCGGTTTTTTGTTCGTCAGGATGTATACTTTGGAAATATTTGGGTGAGAAACTCCAGAGATGAAGAGAGGCTCAGATGCTAGGGTAGAAAAAAATGTCCTGCACTGAAAAAAAGGTATGGCTTCCACAGCTCTACTGTTTATGTGTTCTTGCTATCAGGAGCTATACTGGCATCCTTATACCTCCTGACAGCAAGAGCACATCAATAGTAGAGCTGTAAGAGCCATACCTTTTTTTCAGTGTGAGGTCCTAAAGGACCCCACATGCTCGTTGTAGGGTTAAATTATTGAATATCAACAATTCATGAGTTGAGAACTAATATTAACCATCTTGAAGTGCGCAATTTTCCATTCTCAGATGAACCTTTATGGACCATCGTAAGTCAGAAAAGCACGGGACTATCCAATCGAAAACAAATATTATCCCAGGTCTTATAAGTATTATGTAAATTCCCCAAAAAAACTTGAATTAATAGAGAAAAGAAAACACCGATGTTCTGCAAAAAATAGAACATAAAGAGGGTATAATATGAATCAACTCCTTTGACGTTGGTACAGTTCATGACGTTATATCCCTTGGTCCAATATTGACATCGGTTCTCGACTACTGAGGGACACCAGACCAACACCACAGTGGTTGTCCTCGTCGTCATCAGCATTGTCGACAAATCCGGACTTAGAATTCTATTGGTAGAATTTGCCAAGCCTGTCTTAGCCCAATTTGATATGGATGAGAAAAGAGGCTAAGGAAGAAGAAGAATGAGGAGAGTGGTGGAAAGACGGAATACGAACAACGGTGATTTCCATGGCAACGTATCTATAGCTCTTCCTAGCTAGCGAACCAGAATCATTGGTGTATCGAATGCGATAGGTGCTTTCTACATTCCACACAGGTAGGAATGAACCAGTCCATAACAAGAGGGAGAAAATGAAAGAGAATAATCGGAGAACAGATGTATCCTATTGTAAAGGAATATCCCCTTTCGTTTGACTATTATCTGAATTCTTACCTTGATAAATTGAACTGTGAATCATAAATGGAATGATTTTCTTCTATTTTCCATTGGATAAATTTACTTCAGTTCTTTCCATTAAGAATAATTGATCAAGCGAAATGAGAAATTCTCATCTCTCCCCCAAGATTTTCATAGAGAAGAATTTTTAGATGCATCATTATTAATACGTGACAGTTTCAACAATCTTATGATCTATGTATATTTTCTTAGGTCTAAATTGCTTCTCTCTTAGATACGTCGTAATATCCGTAGAACATCCGCATGCATTTTCTTTTTATTTTTCTTTCATTTCCTTTCTTTGCTTTTATCGTTGTGGAGCGTGGACAATTTGAGAAGACAATCTGCAGTTTAGTGACAATCCGATTCACCTAAGTCGTGTTTCTCATGGAAGTCCAAGTATACATATACATATACGTACATACAGAAAACACAATGGCGAAACAGAACAGTCTAGCAACCGAGAAAAGTGAGAGAATTGTCGTCACCGTTGTCGTCGTCGCATACCAGATCGGAACTTGTGATGGCAATGATAACAGCTACGACGATGCATGGCCGCGGAAAGAGGAAAGTTAAAGAACTCCAGTTTATCGAAATTTCAAGCGATCTATTCGATGACGCAAAGTTTCGAAGGATATTTCAGTTGCTCTGAAAATCCAGAAACCTGTTACTGCCACGATGGCCTCATTTTCTTCGATTTCTTTTCCAAAAATGTATATGTTGCATTTTCTTTGGAGGAAGAGGACAATATACTTCCGCTTGAGGGTCCTTATCTGAATGTTTATTTTGTTGTAATGATGGTAAGGATCTCGAATGAGATTCAAGTGTTATATATTATCGTTATATTGAATTCATACAAAGTAAATACAAGAGAATTTATGAATAATTCTGAAACGAATGAACCGATTTCCACTATAAAAGTGGTCAAACTCGACAAAATAAATGGAAAGGTATTTTAGGAACTACATATCTTTTTCCACGAAACAGTATTTTTGAAGCATATAAAAAATTTACTAAACACCCTGGTAGCAATTTGATTAGGCATTCCCTATTTTGAATAAGGTCCTGATGAGGTTAGAATCCAGGAATCGTGAATAAGGAAAATCTTATGAGGCCTTTACAAAGACCTTACCTGATTTGCCTAACAGGATTCAAATAGGGTCCTAACGCAAGGGTACAATAGGGTTCGGATAAGATTTCCATAAAATCGAGTAGAAGAGGGAAAACCGTAACGAAACCTGATGAGGATCTGATAGGAATACTGGAAAAAAAAACTGGAAATTTACTGTGCACCTGGGCTGGGCATTTCGAGTGTTAGTGCTGGAATATGAATATTCCAGTACATGCACAGAGATTTTGTTGGTACGGTATTGAAAATTTACCAAGCATAACTGGAAATTCAGTCCTTTCACTGGAATTTTCAAGTTTGAGATTGTGTACTGAAATTTTGCCATGATTCCGCGAAAATTTCACTGACTTGTACTACAATTTTACAATTCTTGTGCACCAGAAAAAAGTCTCCCCTCAAAAAGGGCTTGGAAAAATTTCCAATTCAGAGAAAAGAAACCTAATCGTCGGTATATTGGAATTATACAGGTTTTAAACTGCAATTTTCAGGTTGTGTGATGGAATTTCCCAGTTGCTATGCAAAGGAATTTTCCAGTTATGCAGGAATTCAATCACTGTTGCACTGATATTTTTCACTTCTATTGGACTTCATCATTTCTGGCAGGAAAAATTTCAAGTCTTTACATTAAAAATTTTCTGATTGAGATTCGGAATAATAATTGTAATTGTAGGAGATAAAATTGATATATGCACGGAGAGAAAAAATTTTCTGATGCAGCAAATCGAGGTATTATATATAGAATAGCAAACTTTTTGGCTGACCTAGCTAAAACTTTGCTATAACAGCAATCGTGTTGGCTACAACAGCAATTTTTTAGCTGTGGCAGCAAAAAATGTTTGCTCCGCCAGCAAATTTTCAGTATTATATACAGAATAGCAAACAAATTTTGCTGGGATGGCAAACATTTTTTGCTGCCACAGCTGAAAATTCGCTGTCGCAGCTAACAAGATTGCTGGAACAGCAAAAAATTTGCTGCTCTGGCGAAAGGAACCCAGCAAAAGTAGATTTCGCTGCCACAGCGAATTCCTTTTTCTCCGTGTGAGGTTTTTCAAAGACTTATTTCTTTGTGTATTCTAGATGTGAAGCATATGTAGTAATCCAAGCTGGCCTCCCAGCATGTCGCGCTATAGCTCATCGGTTGGGTCTCAGGTTTCAGTTAGTAGGCAGGTAGAAAAGTGTGGGTTCAAAGCCCGTTAGGTAGACATGACTTCCTGTCCATCCACATGAATGATCAAGTTTCTCAACCATCTTGAAACACGAGGAACGTGCAAAATCACTTTGTGTGAGCAATTTTTTTTTTATTTTCATAAATATTTTCAACATCAATTTTCCAGTATATGTCCTGGAAAAGTCCAGTTCGTGTACTTGAAAATTCCAGTACTGAGGCTTAGAAAATTTCAAGTCTTGATGCAGAAATTCCATAACATTTGTACTGAACTTTCGCAGTACAAATGTGCTAAAATTTTCAGGTACATGTACAGGTTAATTGCTGCCAGTACATGTACTGGAATTTTCCAGTGAAATTCTTTTACAGTGAAATCAGGCATACCTCATCAGGCCCTCGTATTTTTCCGTTCAAAATTCTTATTAGGGTAGTCAACAATAGGTTAGTAGAACTCAAAAGACGTTCTGTGCAGATATTCTAACAATACAGAGTCAATTCAATTCCTTAACACATGCGTTTCAACAATTTGTACTCTTTTGGGTATCCCAACATTCATAAACTCTAAGTGAGACATTCATTTGGTAACATTCATCCGGTACTTCAAATCGATTGCAGTGCTTTAATTCAATCATGAATACTTGAGATTGGTTTTCGCAGGTCACGATGCTTGGCAGAACACAAATTTCATGTAACCACATCAGAATATATACTTCCAATTAAATTTTACATCAAGTATAAAATCATCAATCTCTTTCATCAGTGAAATTTTACAGTCTTAATATATATTTCAATTCTCAATCATGGTGAGATTTATTATTTTTCATAATAATTCAAAATTCATCCACGTTATATACTTTGTCCACGCATCTTTGGGGAAAATCTTCGAACTCGTCAGTTTGAAAATCTTTTATTGACAAAACTCAGCGAATTGGATATGAAAATACCGTAGGATAGGAGAGTCATTTTCAGTTTTACTTTTCTTTCATATTCAACACGTATAGAAAAATGTGCAGAGGAATTACATCAATTCAATTTGATCCTGCAGGAGAAAATAATTCTATATCTGTGAATTTCCAATCATTTTTTGAAACCCAATGATGAACATTTCTACTGTTTCCAACCAAATCAAGTGTATACACAAAATATATGTAACACAAGGGAATTGCTTGAGGGAAAATGAAAATAATGACTAGAAAAAAGTACTGAGAAACTTATAAATTCTCTCCTATCGTACACTGAACAAAAATTTCTTCCAGCCAAATGAATAGTTATTTGTCCTGTACCAAAGGAATATTTATTTGGCTGGAAGAAATTTTTGTTGATACTGATAAATATTTCTTTGGTACAGGACAAATAACTCTTTATTTGGCTGGAAGGAATTTTTTCTTCAGTGTATGGATACGCATTAAAATCTCGTAAGAACTTTCGAAAATATATTCCAGGTTTACGTGTGCTTGAAATACCCTGAAATAGTTGAGACCGCATATGATTTCACATGAATGTAACGGAAAGACCAGCAAGCACGATTTATCACAGCAAAACAGCATTGCTTGTTGAACCCAATATTCTGGCTATTTGCAATTTCTCATTCATATAAATCAAATATATAAAACCGTTTTCACTCCATGACATTAATATTCTATGTATGAACCTCATCATAAATCATAAATTTAGCTTGCCAAAATGATGTAATGGTGGTAATATGGTATATATAAACTTCTCTGTAATGGAAGCATACACAAAGAAGAATAAATAACTCTTATCCCAAATTAACTCCGATAACTAGTCACAGCTGTCAAGGGGTTTTTCCTGGTTAAGATTGTCAAAAAAAATTTTTTTTCAAACACTTTTTCTCATCGAAAAAATTGAGATATTTTTTTTCATCAAAAAAAGAAAAATTTGAGGGTGGAAGATCGGATACAAATCGGACAATTTTTGATAAATCAAAAACATCCTAGTCCATGCGATAGCCACTTCAACACGGAATAATTTGCCATCTTTTTCTTTTTTTTACAGATTATCCGGTCGTCTCAAATCACTCCCACCGTCATTTTTCAGTGTTTTTTGTTGTTTAAATTAGTATAGCAGGGAACAAAATTTGTTTAAATCTGAAAAAGAATTTTTTGTGATATTTAAGGTCTAATAAAAACACCTACAAATTTTCAAAACGATATCTCAATTTTTTCTATGAAAAAAAATTCTTGAAAATCTTAACCAGAAAGATCCCTTAATATATATAACGGATTGCAGATGATTTTTGGTCAACTACACTGTAAAAAAAATGCGCCTCAAGTTTCATAAAAATATTATCAACTCCTTACATCACACAATCTATTAAATTTCATAAAATTATATTAATTTCAATCATATAATTCTTAATTTTCAAAATTTTGATTATAATTTTGATAACATATTTGTAAATTTGAGAACTTTCATCAATGTAATATGGGAATATTAATTTTTCCAAGAAATTTTCTATAAGATTTGAGAATTTTTCATAGATTATCTCTTCATTCTAAAGTTGTCGTATAAATCACATTTAAACTGAATCTATCATTTCTCTAGGCTCTAGATCTAAAAAATCCTGAAATTATCTTATGAGCTAAGACTAAAATTGAAGCACGTTTGTCTTACAAAAACTATAAAATTTCGTCGCCTGTACCTCAGTGATATCTAGCGGAACACTGAGTGCTCAGAGTGCACAGAGTGAGAAGGGTTCAGTCCGTGAACCAGCGCTTCATAACTTCCCCGATTATGTTACCACAATTCAGAAGTAACCATTATAATAACCTTATATCACCGTTTCGATATATTTACCAAGTTCCAGAGAGCAAAGCGCTTCAATATTTCTAAGATAAAATGCAGCAACTTCCACATACACTTTTTCCTTCGGATTGTTCAATATCCCACGCGGAAATTCAGTATTTCGCACACGATCTCGCATAGTCCCGCAAACAGCCTCGTAAATAGTCTCGTGAAGAATCTCGAATAGACTTGGAAATGATCTTACAAAGAGTCTCGATTATAAAAAAATCCGAGATATGAATCAAATCTCGCCAATAGTCTTGCTGATCATCTGGCAAAATTATTGGAAAATTTTGAGATTTTGACCCAAAATCAAGGAATCACAAATCTCTATTATATTGATCAGATATAGATGTTTTTTGTTTTATATATGAAAGAATAGAGATATTTAACAAGAGAGAAATAAAGAATAGAGTTCTTGTTCTGCGATCTTGACATTCCTAAAACATATCTGAGATGATTATTTTCAGAAACACTTGAAGAATTATTGGAGAATGAGATTTCCCTGAATAATTGCTCACAATTTATCAGGTTATAGCCTCAGAAAAATTCTGGCATAAAGTTTGCAATGAGCTTTCGTTAACAACGTCGTCGCCAAAAACAATCCAGTCTCTTTCTAATCAATAATACGAATCACCGATGTTAGGTAATGGTTGTAATTCCAAATCCTCAATAAATTATCGAATTACCGATCCTATTACCTTCTCAAGGAATTATCGTAATATTCAAAAATGAAAATGCATTTTGAAGAAAATGTCTCTCCCATAGCGGAAAACTGCACGATTGATTAGTCAAAGATGGAAAATCAATGCGTGCATCAATAAAAATTCAATGAGAAAATCAAATATTTCATACCTTCGGAAAAAAGGGTTAAAATTTGAAGTGATGTAACTACGTTTGTACTATTTTTTCCTAAAAATTGAAGCAATACTCTGCGAGACTTTGAGCGAGATTATTAGCGAGATCTCGCTAAGGTATTGGATTGTTTTATAAGCAAGACACTTGAAAGACAACAAAAGAGATTCAGATGAGAAAACAAGCATTCTAAGACAGTTTGTATCCATGATTTTCTCATACTTCTTATGAATAATTAGATTCAAAATAATCTTTCAGCCGGATATGATGCAGGAAAAAAAATCAACATGCTGAGAGGATTCCATGGCAAATTCTGAAGATTGAATAAGCACAGCAAGAGAGAAAGACCAGATGCCAACGCATATGGAATATTCATACAAATTTCGCATTCAGAGTCGGATTCATCTGAGATGAAATACCATGCACTGAATCGATATAAATCCACCAAACAATACGATAGAATCGTTCTAAATTGCATTTGAGACTCAATGGAAGGAGGTCCCCATAGGAATCCAATTCCACTTGACGTAAGATGTAAGTAGATAATGATGGAATCATTCCAAGTGGAATCGAATCAGCATGGAAGTTATTCATTCAATTAGGATGTAATTCGCACATGTGCATTCCAAACTACATGCCATGCATTTTGGAAAACATTTAAGAACTTAGATCCAAAGTGCGGTGAAATTTAGTTAATGGCCATGCATGACGAAGGAGAATGAAAAATGGCTGTGATGGAATATATGCGAGGTGATGTTTATTATTGAACTGAACCAATAGTTTGCAACACCACCGTAAAAAATTTTCTGGAAATTCAGACTGTTTCTGTAACTTTTTACACCAACAGGTCCGAATTATCCGAAAGTTCTTCTCAATGTTCAGATTTATACTGAAGATTTAGAATAATATGGATGAGTTTCAGGAATAAATCTGCAAATTCAGAAAAACTTCCTGATAATTCAAATATTTTGCTGTGAAAAATCACAGCAACGGTCTGAATTTTCAGAAAATTTCTTACAGTGACTGTAGTGCTACCTGATCGATTTTGCATCCAATATGTGTTATATATTCTTCAGATAGCACTGGAATATACGATGAACTACCTACAAATACGTAGAATATATATTATGCACATTCCAGTGAGACCGTGTAACGTTTCATCGACATAGGTGTGGCTAGAATAGTCAAATTGTGGGTGCTGCGTATCTGTTTTCCTTACAGTGAACACTCTCAACACCGCATTGTGGATATATTCGAAATTTTCTTGGATGCTATTATTATGGGGGAAAAAATAACAGACTTTGAATTATGTTTGTCTCGGATATGCGTTCATCATTTGGTTCGCTGCTGATAAAATAATCCCAATCAATGCATCTGACTCGCCAGTTCCAAAATTCGTTCTTAGAAGGAGAAGAACGCGGGGCACAATTTCCTTGGATTTATTTTTCATGAGAAGGAGTAAATAAGAAACTTGAGTTTTTGTACACTCATTTGATGAGTCTCGAAGCATGTAAAACAATTCGTTTTCAATCAAAAAATTCGTCTACCCAACCCGTGAAGGCGTTTTTCTCAAAACCTTTTACGTAAGAAGAACATTTTTTTACTAGCTCAACGAATTCTTCAGCCGTTCTGGCTGTTGAATTAGCTGTATCTGTGAATTAATTGCGAGAGCAGCTGTGTTCCAAACATTACTTATAGGATAGTGAACAAATTTAGCTCTGATAGTTGAATTGTTTTGCTGCCGTAGCAAGAAACTCACCGTAAACTTGCTATTACAGTAAATAATATGAAAATATTCGCTACATCAGCAGAAGTACTCAGCAAAATCCGATTTTTCTGCGTTCGTGAACTTTTTGCTCCATGTGTTCTCATCCAAAGTAAAGATAACACTCACAGATCCTAAGAACGTACATGAAACATGCTCAAAGCTGCAAAGAACATTCTCAGAATTTATAACATTTTGTGTTACTGGAGTGTGTATAAATAAAAAATCTCTTCAAATAAAAATTCAAAATCTTACTGCTTAAGAGTGTAATTGCGCCCTATAAAACTGGTAATTCATTCTCAATTCAGAGCGAAAGACTCACTCGCAAGAAAAAGAATAAACATCCATTTTCTTTGAAGAAGACTCACACTTCTGATGAATAGGTTTTGAATAGTTACTTTGGAAATCTTGGAAAGTTTATCACATCGGTGATATATTCTGCACTGAAAACACAGTTTATTCCAGCCAAACAAAATTTTGGTTGAAATGAACGCAAAGAAATTTTTGGGTGGGCTGAAATGAAATTTATTTGGGGTGAACCTGAATAAATTGGGGTATCCCAAATAAAATTTATTCCAGCCAACCAAAAAGTTTTTTTGTCTTCATTTCAACCAAAATTTTGTTTCGCCAAAGCAAACGTTTTCTCAGTGTTTTGAATTGAAAGAAAAATGTAGGAACATTCTGCCTAACCCTTCCCATTATTGAACTGAAGTTTCATTATTTGCCACTAATCTTTCATCGCATAAACTGTTTATGTTGCACACTTCAAGAGCCAAGAAGAGCTTCCATTCGATCTATTCATCTATCAACTAATATCATGAGAAAAATTAAAGAAATGTCGAATTTAATTTTTGTACGTGAAGCAATGATACACTCCAGAAAATTGAATTAATTCCATGAGAATCAATGCAGTATACCATGTTACATTGTACAACTATTTATTTTCATCCATAATAAATGTGGGTTGGAATCAATAAATACCGCAGTCAGTGCATTTCATTACCGATATCTCAACATTTGAAATACCAATACGGATGTTTTATGTATTATAATGAAAAAAAAAAACCACATAATAGTAGATCTTTACGATACATGTGGCACTTGAACGTGCATGAAATGCAGGTAATATCGATATTCATTGGAAATATTGGAAAAATAAGAACGCTATGACCGAATTCAATCTGAACACAGTTATCCCAAACAATGTAATGAACAAGGAATATATTCTTTATATTATTGAATCGATTTAGTTCTCATTCATAACAAATATTTCATTCCATTCAACTATAAATGTGATGTACATTTCTGCTACGGGTAATGCATGAATCCTGATAATTGAATTCGTTCATTCAGTAATGGATTTATTCGAAGCCTTTATGCATACACAAATAAATAAATGTCTTTGTTTCTATTTCCTTCTATTCCAAATTTATGATCGTGATAGCTCGAAGAGTGAGGTGGAACCGAGCCTCCGGAAAAGTCTGCACATTCAAGCCGCTTAAAAGCTCGCGCTTGGATATTTAGTCGAGGCTTTAATTATTCACAAGCGTTATTGCGGAGGAAAATAACTGCTCTACCAGTTGCGCTGAACCACGCCGCATGTATTGCAGTTATTCGCAGTTACACTACTCCCATTAGCACAACTACGCCGTCATCCTTTATTTATTTTCATATTCCTTGTTATATGCATGAACTCTCGCAAAAGCTCTATAACAAACATTGTTGGGGAATGTATCAATTTCTTGGTTGCATTTCTTTTAAAAAAAATAACACAGTAAGTGGAACAAGAGGTGAATTAAGTTATAATGATGACTAATTGGAATTCGAATAATTTATGAAACACCTGGTCAATGAAAGGCATGGTGGGTGGATGTTGTTTAACAAAGAATAATTTCAACAAAGCACTCTACACGTTTGCGTGTTTGATATTTTTTCCCTCGCCACGATTCAGTAGATCCTTTCTCCCATATCATTATTTTTACTCACCGTTCTTGAAATCTCAATATTCGTAAATAATGGGTGAAAATTATGATTTGAGTTTCAATGCGTGAAACAAATTAATCCCAACGCATTGCGACAACAGAACACATGAGACTCCGTGCGTTTCATATAAACAAATGCTATAGAAAATGAATTGAGGAATTTGTCCCCAATCAATGATGGCTAGGATTTGGATGACAATTCATTCACTTGTAGAGAATTCAATATCAGAAGAACAAAGTAGTTTCCTGAAATGTGCGATTTTTTTTTCTGTTTTTAACAACCAAACATCGAAGCAAAAAAAACTATCCATACTCCATACACTTTTTACAATGTGTATGTCGACTTTCATCATTCAAAAACCAACCAAAAGAATACATTTTCTTCTGCATGAATTTCGTGTTTGTATCAATTCAAGCTGTATAGCATAATATTGATTTCACTTGGAAAAACCGCATGGCTGTCACAACCAAACATTTAGATACTGCATCCAAATGTTTGGTTGTGACATTCATACTTTTGATCGCACACCGAAATGTTCGATTATGACAGCCATACAATTTTTCCTTGCAGATGGATAAGCTAACACGCACAACTTCAAAATTGATCATAGCTGATTCACTCATCTCAGAAACCTGACGAGGGAGTAAAATTTGATCGGTTTGTGTTTGAGAATTGAATTCTAAATGATTCGTCATTTTAATTCGTAGAACAAAAGCACACAGAAAAACTGAATCCGATTCTTGAATACATACATAATTGGAGTTATATAAACATTGAAATATCTCAAGCAAAGGATTAAACGCATATCGAATGAACGCGAGGAAAATTAAATTCAACCCAATGCTGTTCTGCATCATAATCACACACGAAACAACATATTTCCATGTAAAACTGCAGTTCAAAGTTAAACAGACTGAGAGCAAAATAATTCGAGATCATGATAAGCTCAATTCCCATCAACTCAATCCAACTAATTTCAATCGCATACGGTTTTATCAGATCAAGATTTGGATATATCTATGTTAATGATTTTGGCAGAACCAACATGCTGTGAAATACAAGAAAGAAGAGGAATATTCCTCGTTTATGAAAATGGTTTTCAATTTGAAGAAACTTACCATCGTATTTATTTCTCTCGTTTGGAAAAATTAAAAAAAGGTCATAATGGAATCAAATCATTCCGTTGCCGGGAACTTGCAGAACGATATTCAATTTTTCAATCACAGAATTGCAAGAAGCGAAAAAATAAAATGTGTAGTGTCATTTAAAAACCTGAGAAGGTACTGTTCTACAATACATCGCTTTCTGTCCCGTAATAGTCTACAATGCAATCATCACTATTCCACTTGAGAAATCCCGATTCATGAATAAGATATTTTTGAATTATCTCCTTTCCGGAAAAGTAAATCCACAAGGAAGTTTTGCATCTTTCAACAGGGGACATCTCAAGATCGAAGCAATCTAGAACTTTCCTTGATTTTGATGCTTTTATTCTTCTTTTCCATGATAATAAAACGACAAACAAATGTCACGATTTATAGTACGATTTTCGAAATCAGTCGATCGACGCCAGCGAAATCAATCATTCGAATATAAAGTAATTGTTCCGCAGAACATTGTCGAGATTTATATGCAAACACAAGTAACATATATATATATATATATAATAAAAAGAATCCACGAATCTACAGATTATATATATATATATAATTGCGATCACGACACAACGTCCGCTGGGAAGGGTATTCGACGATGGGACACACCTGTCCATGACGATGCTCCATGGCTTTTGGGTTCCATGAACAACTGGGATGAATAACTGGACCACGGGAATTCAGAACAACGAACATCCAACAAACATAATCAATTCTCCAACATTTTTGATAAGTATTTTCAAATCCGATCACTCTCATTCGTACATTGAAAGCAGCGCTTTGACTATAATCTGTTTATTGAAATTCATGTTGAATATATGTTATGTATTACGCATTGAATCATTCCTTCCGTCTAATTTATAAAAATACCTCGTTTATATCATCTTCAGTTTTCCATAACTGAATTATATTAATTCTCTATCGAGTTTCAATATAATAAGGTCAAAAGTAGAAAAAAACATCAACTTTTGGAAAATTCATACTACTTCCTATTGTTTGTTGAGTATTGATAATTTTTCATTCTTTTTCAAGTAATCATTTATTAATATTCATCAAAAATGTGAACTGTTTTATCTTTATTACGAATTCAAGAAATATTCTCAGAGTTCAAGAAATGTTCTTCAATTTTTCATTGAAGATTACTATATTCTCGATCTGCATTTTTCTCCGTGTAGAGTGTTAGACGACATTTTACACCTTAGAGTATTTGATGCTGGAACGAGCAAAGGCTACGGAGAAGTGTGATCAGTTTAAATTAGAGATAGAGAAGAGTTCCGACTTTTAGGCAGTGTTATCTCTGTTCAAATTGAATTCGATAAAACCACACTTATTTCTATTCAAATCATAGGCAATGCATGAATCGATCGATTCTCTTGAAGATCGACATTAATGATTATATTTCATTGAGTTCTATAAAGACTATAGATGATTTCATCACTGAGACAAAATTTTGGTTCCCGTAACCATGTTTTTGACTTTGACCATGTCATGTAGTTGTCACAACCAGATTTATGTGATTTTGTTTTGTTTTTCTGGTTATTATAACCGAATTTCCAGTCACCTTAACCGTACATCCTTCAATATGCGAGCATTGTTTCTGTGACCATGTTGCTTTTTTCCTCAGTGATGTAAAGAAGAATCGATATTATTTTAAAGTCGTAATCCTTATTCGACATTACTAAGTACAACGTCGATTGAAGAGTATCTGGGAAACTTCTTTGGATCAATTGTCGTATTCATCGGCATGGAGATGAAAAAAATGGAGTTTCTATGATACAAGAATATCAAGCAATTACACCTCAAGATATTAATGAATTTCGAGGTTTTTGTTATGAAAAAAGAACATTGGCAAGGTATGTTCATTCTGATTCAGCATGAATTTATCATCACAATTCAAAAGAAGAATTGTAGCATCGTATCCAAAATTTTATTCACCATCCATTCATCCAAAGTTTTCTGTCCATGAATCTGATGATGCACTTGTGTATTTGCATCGTTGGAAGTGTCGATTTGATATGTATAAAATCTGAAGTCCAATGACTTCATGCGGTTAAATGAAAACCTTCAGTTTGAGAACTTAGAATGTGTGAAGAAAACACTCAATCATATCAATGAGTTTATTTTGATCTTTAGAAGCATTCACGTTAATCCAATCGATGTTAGACCTAGAATTGATTCTCAACCATGTTCCACTAATCAAGATTCAGGGAGTTTCATAAGCCTCGAGGATTTACTGATAAGTCTGTGGGTAAAGAGCTTCCATAATAGAAACCTGGCTCAGATTCGGCAACGAAAACATTCTAACCACAACTTTGATAAATCAATCTTGAAAGATTCTTCATATAGATTTGCTGAATGTAACTAAACAAGAAAATAGAACCGCAAAGTGAAATAATGTGTTCTATCTCGATTATTTACACAGAGAGAATTTCTTAGCTGATTTCAAGATCAAGGAGGGCAGGAAATCCATCACTGGTGCGAAGAAAAACTCTTGCTATTTTTCACAGTATATTTCAAGTCTACATAAAAATTACTTGAATGCGCTTTATGAAACGTAATATGCAGAACTTTTTCTGTAATCACATCCAGAGTGAACACAACGTTTTTGATAGGACTATACGGTGAATCGATTAATCGATTTAAAAGGTAATTGTTAACGGCTGATCATTTGTATGATTCATCGGTTGAGTGATCATTTCATTAAATACCTATTTCCTCAAAATCCACCAATTAATCGATTGATTGTCAATAATCAACTGTTTCCAATCGATTACTATTCCATTCACCGCATTTTTAGTTTTTGAGAGATTTGTTTTCAATCTTTTGCAGTGTGTATTATGAGTTTCGAGGAGAGAAGCGTTACGCGCCACGTAGAAAAAGTCAAAATCGGACTTCTCATTTGCCTTCTACTGTGATATAACTTGACATATACATACAAAAACCTTAGACCTAGTAAAAATCATACTCAGAACCATGTTGAGATCAGACTAGTGAATAAGAGTTGTTCTCCTTTTCTTTCATTCGAATAGTCTCATCATTGTTCGCTACACTGTTAAAAACAATCGAAATTCTTCTATACGCAGCAACCGGGAAATTCCGATCATGGGATCAATTTTCCGTACATGTATATGAATTTTCCCATAAATTCAACTGAAAATTCAAAACTTTATGGTAGGGTGGTTCTTATTTTTATATATAAAAAGTGTTTCTTGATTTTTTTGTTGTGAGGGCCCCCCAAATCTCTTTTGAAAATTATGTAAAAAATATTGTAGCACTCGTTCATGATGTAGAACAAAATTAGAGGGTGGGCCGTACAGAAAACTTGTTTGTTGACAACAAAAGAATCAAAAAACACTTTTTATATATGAAATAAGAACCACCCTACTGTATGGGAGTTCCACTATCATTTTCCATTGAATTTTCGGTAAAATACGGGATATTCCTAACGCGTGTATGTGTTAATGACTACATTTGGTTATTCCCTCTGCATATGGCTTTGAGCGGGCTTGCACACATACATGGAAAAAAGAAAATGCAGGAATTCACCGTTTAGGATGACAACGCATCACTTTAGGCCTTCAAATGCAAATCTTTACAAAAGACAAAGAAGGTTTTTCGTCTCATAGTGTGAATGATTTGACAGTGTATTTTGTAAAGATTTGCATTCAAAGGCTTGAAGCGACGCGTTGTCATCCTAAACGGTAAATTTCTCCATTTTGTTTTTTCCATGCATAAGGCCAGTCATATGGCCACCATAGATCGCCACTATACATCGCAATGCAGAGAGATGAAGAGATAGTGAAATAGAGAACCCTTTTATCTTGGCAACATACATACAGATTGGGGCTCTTATAACTCAACGTCATAAACATAAATAAGATGTCAATCGATAGAATGTCCTGAAGCTTTCGAAATTGAGATTTTATCATCCAAAGATCCATGTATGCACCAATACCATTAAAATCTTCATCTCAATGATGGGGTGATTTGAACATAAAAATCCGACCGAAAAAGGAATTCGAGTTATTAAGAAATTATAGTTATGTATAATACCTCAGCGGAGGTGGTTTCAAAGTATATTTCGGTGTAGGTAATTAAAATGAATTAATCCTTTGTATCTTGAACTCCTTCGTTGAGCAAACTCTTATAAATTTTCTTACCAGTCTGCAAATCCTTGACAACTGCTACGAACTACTCAGTTTTATCGTCGACGAGGTGAATGATATCAGAATATTCGGAGTTGTGGTTGGATTCTCAAGTCCCTCCGAAATAAAGGGATTCTAGGTCTTATGGGTCAGTATGGGCCATCTGTCTGGAATTGGTCTCTTTCTCAACCACTGCACATAAGCTGCTTGTCGCAAAAGTGTGGGAAAACATTATTCAAAACTTTTCATAATCCAAAATTAACTGAATCAATGAAAGACTGTTTGAAGGTTGAAATAAAAACAGGTTGAGAAAATATTTTTTAGATTTCAAACCATCAGATTCATTTAAAACTGATGCAGTCCCGAAATAAGTCTGGTATCGCCTCAACCTCGAATAGAACATTTTGTTCTATCCTCACAAGGGAATCAATTTTATCCTTTTGAACCTAGCATTCCCAGACAGCACAGCGTGCTACTGGAACGTTTATAGGAGGTTTATAGAACGTAGGGCAGGTTTTCTGAACGTTCAGAAAACGTCCCAGAGACGCATTTTGCTGTTAGGGTTTCAACTTATTCCACGTTCAATCTTGACTTAATCCACAAATTTTTCTGTGAAGATCGTGAACACAAATAAGATTGATCATTTTCGACTTTTCCCTCGAGAGTCTCGAGCTCGCCTCTATTAAAGATAATTTGTGACAAAAAATTGAAACATTACATCTCACCTTCTTTATTTGCTTCATGTCCGCTTGCTATCAACGTAGAAAAAGTTCAAGCTTAGGGAATAATTTTTTTCCTCTTCAGCTGAAGATAACTTTCTTCCAAAAAAAATGATCTATATTTCTTAGCTTCTGAAGCAATGATCGTTACTTTTGCGCCACCGTTAATGCACCATTTACAAGCATGAGATAAATCTCACTCACGTCAATTGATTCGCCATACAGAGTTTGCGCATAGTTATACAAAGTGGAAGTGTACAAACACATTTAGAAAATTGTCCCTGGAACCAAAATCATTTTCGAACATGTCGATGAGGTACTCACTCGGTTGATATATATTAAAATACCTTTATAAATTCCAATACTCTGCATACCGATTTACTTTGAAAATATATGCCACCGTTTTTCAATGAAGATAGATTTTTACTAAGAAAAATCGTATGAATATTTTATGCAATCCTGCATTAAGAACATACGCTTTCCCACCACGTGATCAATTTGTATTACCAAATATTTATGAATTATTTCGTTTTATGATATATGTCTTTGATTCCTTGTTGTGCAATTAAACTCGATTCTTGTACGAACTATGCGATGATAACTCGGTACGGGAGCAAATACGCATTAGAAACGATTAGAAATCCATAGAGTATGTCTGTAAACACGCCTACAGAATTTCCACAAATTGGTTGGGCTTGATGCGTCCTCTTCATCCACAAACATCCCAATGGGAATCATAATGAATGGTATTACTAAAAGGATGATCAGATCTTTTGTTACTGAATCTCTTCTCGCTTAGGAATGGAATGAATGGAGGAAACAATCAACGATAATTGATACAATTCAAAACTTTTTAGTCTATTTAGTTTTAATCTCGAAAATGAAATATGGATCTTGATGATTACTCTGATACATTCAAACGAAAATCGGGAATATTGATTAAAATTGATCTGATATTATAGGATATAGCTCAGAACTGATATTCTGCAGAATTTGTAAGAGTTGCTCGAATGAAACAGTTTGGATGCGGCAAAACCTGATGCGGGATAGATTTTCCATCATATTAAAACCCGCAATGGATTTCAAGTTCCAAGTATTTCTTTCAACGTGTGAGTACAATCGACCATCTGTATTTCGATTTTAAATTTTATATCTCTCAAACCTATGAACGGATAACTCTTAGTACCCTCAGATGATGATGATTACCGATTTCGGAAGCAATGGAAATCAATACTTGGATTCTATCCACGCCAGATCAATCCTGTGTACAGTCACGTTGTAGATTTTCGTATCATATTCAATGGACAAAATATTTACATGTGAATTCTAGAACATGCTCCGCTATGTGTAACTGATCTTCTCTCCACATTTCAAAACGCGAGTTGTCAATTTTATCGGAAGCTCGAGTTGATCTCTTCTTCATCCGATTAGATCCATAGGATAACACGAGTTTTCTCATTTCGCTCGTAGTGGAAAATTTCATCCTTCTCCTTGAGTTTGTGTTTTTCCTTTTCTCTCTTACTATTTCACATAGCGTGGATGCAGACAATATTCAAGCATGACAAAGGTTTACGTTTGAGAGAATGTCACAAATTCGGAAATCGATACGATTGTGATGTACGATTGATTCTTGAAATAATACTTGAATCTGAATTGAGTGATGAGAAAACTGATCGATATGACGCGGACAATCACTATAAAGTAGAGTATGAAAAGAGTTTTGATATTTTTTTCATGAGGTAGATGTTGAAAAATTTTCTTCTCGTGATTCTTGGAGTTATGAAATCCTGTGTTTTGTTTTTTTAATAAGTTGCTATGGAATACAACAAATGTTCATAAATTCAGGAGACATGAAATATTGTCTGGTTTGTAAGATTTCATAGCAAGGTAAATTTGAGAAGGAGATCTTATAATGTCCATTTTCTGGTGGAAATAAAGTGTCGTGGAAATTGAATGCAAATGTACACCAAGAGAAGATTCGCGCATTTTTGGAGTGTAAAATGTCACTCCCTTCCACAAACGTACATAATATTCTCACCAGCATTCGTTTGTCGTGTTGTCAGAAGGCTTCCTAAACATCTGATATGACTAAAATATTCAGTCATACGGAAAAAAATAAACTAATTCCAAAACTATAAGTCATTTTTCAGTAATGAAAATGTTCGCACTGAGAAAAAGCATGCTGTAATTATGAACTTGACACGAAGATGGATACGGCGGAACTCACACTGAAATTGAGTAGGTCATGACATATTAACACCATGAACTCGGTTTGAACTTTTCATGAGTTTTGGGGTATTCAACACCGCTCCCGATTGAGGTTTTCCCCAATGCAAATCTCATACTGTAAGTAGAGTAAATCAGGCTAAAATGACGCACTTTCCTGCTTCGGAATGATAGATAAAACTCAAGGAAGGCGTGAAGATTTTAAGTGAATCTTCATATCCTCTTTGAGTGAACGAAATTTTATGTATCATTCCAACACCAAAGGAAAGAATTTATAAAATTCACCTCTTTTGAAGTCAACATTTGGATAATTTCAAAAAATAGTTCGAGCTACCACAATTTTAGTTGGTTTGACAGCTGAGAATGTAACATTTACATCAGTTGTGATTTATCTTACATGCTGTTGTAAAATCAACGTAAATTTTAATAGCTCGAACTATTTTTGAAATCATCCAAATTCTGACTCCGCAAGATGCAATTTTCACAACTTTTTTTTCTCAGTGAAGCTGCGCTGAAGCGGGGAAGTGCGTCATCTCACCCCACTTCACTATACAACGGGTGGCAAAAAATCAATGAGACTGATTGTTTATTTACTAAGGTTTTAATTTTTCTTAAACATCGATGTTATCCCCTTCAAAGTAGTTCCCTTGGGCAGCTACAAACCGATGGAGACGTCGTTTCCACTCTTGGTAGCAGCGCTGGGAGTCTTCAACCGGTATGTTCTTCAGCATGTCCGTTACATTCTTCTGGATATTCTCTGAAGTCCTGAAAAGACGTCTTTTGAGGACATTCTTGAGTTCAGGAAGAAGGGAAAAGTCACAGGGACCGAGGTTAGGTGAAAAAGGGAGCTGGGGAACCACAGGAATGATTTTTGAGGTCAAAAATTATGTTATGGAGGGGGCAGTGTGACATGATGCGTTGTCATGATGGAGCATCCATTTGTCCGGAATGTCTGGTTTCACGCGAATGACTCCTTTTTTGAGCGTTTCAAGGACGTCTTCATAAAAAATTTCGTCAACAGTTATTCGTGGAGAAACAAATTCGCGTAAAACCAGGCAGTACGAACAAATGGATGCTCTATAATGACAACGCTCCATGTCACACTGCCCTCTCCATGACAGAATTTTTTATCTCCAAAGGGATTCCCGTGGTTCCCCAGGCTCCATATTCACCTGACCTCAGTCCTTGTAACTCTTCCTTCTTCTTAAACTCAAAAATGTTTTCAAAAGACGTCTTTTCAGGACTTCAGAAAATATCTAGAAGAATGTAACGGACATGCTGAAGAACATACCGGTTGAAGACTTCCAGCGCTGCTACCAAGAGTGGCAACAACGTCTCCATCGGTTTGTAGCTGCCCAAGGGAACTACTTTGAAGGGGAAACATCGATGTTTGAGAAAAATTAAAACCTTAGTAAATAAACAATCAGTCTCATCACTTTTCTGCCACACCTCGTTAATATGAATTTTTTCTCATCAAATAATTTCTCTCTGTTGCAAATGCCAAGCAGAACTCAATAAAAATTCACGGAACTTGGTGCCAAAAGTCAACAGGTTCTGACGTTTAGACCAGCTCACATTATCCACGGATAAAAATTGATTTGCTGTGTGGAGGGCAGTCCCTGGTTAACCGCTACAGCTAAATATTTGCTACTACAGCAGAAATGGCAATTTCATCACCAGAAAAGCAGTTGGTGTTGCTAATAAAATAGCTCTCCTGTTGATGCCGAAGTATGAATATTTTCAGTCACAGCAAAAACTAAAATTCAACTGATACAACCCAAAATTTCTCCATGCGAACTTTTAATTCTGAGTTTTTAAGAAGTTCTTTCTCCCTCTTATATCGCAGGGTTTCTTCATTCTTGAGAACAATAAATTTTCTAATTCCATTGAATTCACTTCAGACGGTAAAAACGTTTTCTCATTGTTTTCCTGATGAACATTTCTCACCCACACGGAAAGAGATATTTCACTAATATTTGAATAGGTGAAAATTAGTTGTGGGAGCTACTCATGTTTGTAATAGCGAAAAATGTGGGTTGCACACAACAAATTCATTTATCTCCTCATACACCTGGAAAATAATTCATCTTAATTCAAAACTTCTTCAGATTGAAACATCATAATCTTGGCAATTAATTCTCTCTGAAAGTTTGTTTCAATTGTCTCCTATTCTTGTCACAGGATATCATAATTCACGCTGCAATTTGCATTGGTTGCTCACTTCTCAACTCTGATGAGATTCAAATCGTTGAGAACTATCAAATACGTGATTTGTTTTACACCTCATAAAAAAAAAAGAAAACATATAATAAAGTAAGAATGCAGTAACTCAAACAATTTCCATTGATATCATATGAAAATTGAACTATCGTAGAAGACCATCATATCACAAGGGAAAGGATATCGGTGGGCTAAATTGAACCGTATATCATCCCCATGAGTGACCTAAATAGTTTTCCGAAAATATTGATTTCGTGAAACTCCACATTCCAGACGGTGCTTTCGAAGATTTGTAGGTCGCACTTGAATGATTAGCCGCAAGGATCGAAACCTACTTATATATTTCCTTCTCTGTAGCTTCCCCTTCTCTCTCTCTTTACCGTTCTTGATATCGATTTGTGCAGCAAATAGGTAGTCTTCTGCTCTACCGTCATCGTTGCCGCCACACGACAGCCGTTTACGTAAACGTTTCCCGCGATATGACAAACAGCTTGACACTAGACAATCCTTGTAACGTCACCCATGTATGATGCACGTGTCGTTGATACGGTATGAAACGTCGAGGTGGACTCTCCTCTTGCTTGTTTCCTGTATATGCAATCAGGGTAGGAACGCCAGGATCTACCATCAAGCGCAGATAGAGCTGGTCACGAATTTCACACCTGTAACTATGCCTTATTACTCGACTTTAGTGAAGACGAATGTAATATACACACTCATCCAAAAATGGGATAGTGGCAGAAATTATAATCATGTGATTACACGGAGAAAAATAATTCGTATTATATCATGAAATAATAAATTCTTCTATCGGCCTGGCTGCAGAATGAAAAATTCGCTGTCACAACTAAGTGGGTTGCAGTCAAAGCCACACGATTTATGAGAACAGCGAACTTTTGGCTGGGGTAGGAAAAAAATTTTCATACTATATATACTTCTTCAGTATACTGCGTCCGGAAAGTTTTTTCTGTCATTCTTGACAGAATAATCTAAAATCTGGTTATGATCACCGGCACGATTGATTGGAGTTTTTTTCAGTTCTTTGAATCAAAATTCATGTGAATTATGTGATCAATTCCTGTATATTAGAATAATTTTCATCAAAATGATTTTTCTTATATTCAAGGTGAAAATTAAACTACTTTTTATTCCTTACTATCAACTTCTTAAACATGGTGTTTTGAAGATCTTGAATCAAATTACTATCATTTGAGCACCGCCTTGGATAAAACAAGGTCTCATTTTAATTTTGAATTCAATAATCTCACACTTTGAGGATTACTCTTTGGAGGAAATTCCTACGTAGAACTCAGGTGGTTGAAAATTTAGTTGAATTTCACAATATAAAACGCTTACTTCGGGCATTTCTTCTACTCATGTGAAAACACAATTTCTATGAACAAGTGTAATATATTATGTCATTGAAGAGGCATAATATTGGAATATGTAAGAGAATATGGGAAGGAAATGAGATTTCCGAGAATTGGAAAGAAGAGGTAACAGCACCAATCGAAAAGAAGGGTGGATGAGATGAAGTAAGAAATTATAGAGAGATAACAATAATGACGACGTTGTATTTAGGATTTATGCAAGATTTCTAGCGGATAGGCCTGGAGAGGAGGTGCAGAATAAAAAGATAGTATCAGGTAATCAAGGAGAATCCAAAAGAGGAACGATAGATAATATCTATGACATCAAATATCTGGTGCCAGATTCGAAGAAATGTGATACTTTTTGAACCCCGATTCCTCACTCAGTAGCACGCAACGAATCAGAGCTAAATCAGCAATGCAGGAAAGAGGGGAGAATGTGAATTTAATAAGGAGAATTAAAAGCCTACATAAGATGATGGGAGTGAGGAATGTTTGTTAGCAAGAGGGGTGAGACAGGGATGTCCTCTGAGCTTGAATTTGTTCAACACTCACGTAAAAGATTTGGAAGGAGAAATAGAAGAAGGGATTTGGGGGAAAATCAAAATAGAGAAAGGGGGAGTCAGATCTCTATCATATGCAGACGACGTAGTATTATTAGCGGAAAATCAAAAACAAATGAAGGGGGCAATAGGGATACAGGAGAGATATTTTAAGGAGAATTTACAGGTGAACGTGAGCAAAATAAAAGTGAAGAGTTCCAAAGGGGGGGGGGTGAAGGAGGGAGATAGTACGATGGAATTAGGGAAAGAAGGTAATAGGGGGAGGGCGAAGGAGATCAGGTATCCAGGGTACATGATGCAAAGGAATGGTGGCCAGGAAGAACATTCAGATGTTCCTCGGGGAATAGGGTGAAAAAGCTTCGGAAGTAATGAAACAGGATAAGGAAGAAGAGGTTTGAAGAAGATTTGGAGAAGACGACGTCATTGTTCGATTGTTCAGTAGGTGCGGTGATGGGCTTGAAGGCAGAGATATGGGGTAGAAAGCAAGAAGAAGGGGTAGGAAAATTCCGAAAGGTACATATTGAGTGGACATTTGGCCTTGATTGCAGAACACCGGTTTATTTGGTGGAAGAGGAGAGAAAGAGAGATAAGATGGGACCAAAAATTGAAGAAAAGAAATGAGATGAATATGAGGATGGGGTGAGGAAGTGAATTAGTGAGGTTATACTGGGAGGGGATTGATAGGAAAGGAGCTAAGTCAGGGTGGGGAGTGGTTCTTTGAGGGGAAACGATATTCAATAGTAGAAGTGACAAATGGAGGGGATAAAGGAGAGGATATGTATAGATAGTTAGTGGAGAGGGATAGACAGGTACAGGGTCAAGAGAATTGAGGAAAGACAGTAGAATCGAGATATAACGATGAGTTACACTCGAACCACGATACCGGTAAGACGTGTTAGTCAACATGCTCTTGTATATGTATACAACTAATTACACAAGATGGAAACCAATAATACCACGGAAATTACAAATGGCGAATTCAAAGAATTAATAATCAAAATAAATGGAACCTTGGGTGGAGTGAGAACTGAAGTAATTTCAGTAGGAAACACTACAAATTTCTTAAAATCATCAAACGAGGACATTATACAAGAATTGAGCAAGGTCCAAAATAAATGCAAGTTTTTTGAAGAAGAAAAAAAAGCTCTAGTTCAACGCAGGAAGTGGAAAACTTGAAAAAGAAGTGAAGCTTTTACAAAATAAAGAACGCGCAAAAATGTGCTAATTTTTGAAGTTCAAAACTTTACGAAGAAAAATTAGAACTTACTCCAAACAGTCACAAATATCTCCGAAAAAACACAAATCAAAATCGAAGAATCGGAGATAGAAAATGTGCACCGCATTGGTAATAACATAGAAAAAAGACCGATAATAGTGAGCTTCATACATCTATTTGCGAAGAAGGAAATTTTCATAAAAGTGGAGAAAATGACAAAATATAGAACTATCAATCAGCAACGACTTGACAAGTGAACAAAGAAAAGGAAACAAAGAAATGCTAGTTCTACGGAAAAAATTACGGAAACAAGGAGAAACTGCTATTTTGAAGACAGGAAAATTGTTGATGAAAAATAAGTGGTGTAATCTCAGTGAAGCAAAAGTAATTTTGCAAACTCATGCAGCTTCGGATAAATGAAATAATAGTGACAGTGATCAATCACTGAATTCCACAGCTCCTAACAAAAGCCAATAAAGACTGCGAGACAGCTTTTCATCACAAAAAACTAATAAAACACATACGAGGAAAAAAAATCACTTCACTGCAATAGAAAGGAATATATGACTGATGGAATCACAATACATTCATTTACAACTGCGAGAAGATATAATTATAACACATCAACCGTTTAATTGAGGGTCCGGATGCAAAAACTCGCCGAGCATTCCAAAAACCGTACTCCCTAGCGAATCAGATCATACCAAAATTTCCATTATTCTGTTAGTATAATTTTCGTATGATTTACAATCGATATGAATCCAGTAGCCATTTGGTGGATTACCAGATCATGATGAAAAGTGAACTGAAAATATACGCTCGGCGAGTTTTGGCATCCGGACCCTCAATTGTCATTCACGACAAGTTTGAAAAACGCATTTATCAATCAATGCAGTTTATCAATTACGATCATACAGCATAACTCTAAGTGGTTATCATATGATTCGAATACCAAAAGATTTCTATCAGCATAGCAAGTGAGGCTCATATAATGTTGTCATTTGAGAATTGTTACATGCCTGGCGACCCAGGCTCAACCCATCTTGGTGGGCCTTGTGCCAGCCTAACGCCCGTGGTTGGTTTCTACCTGGGTAATTTTTTGATGAAATCCTGAAGGAAACATGAACGTTCAACCAAGGTTCTTCCAACCCAAAATGAAGCTATCAGCATTCGAAGGTTATTTGAATGTTCGTTCACTGTAACTTCATCTAAAGTCAACCTAAAATAAATCTATTTGACCCGTGTTCTCTTGGGGTTGAATCAACCACATATTTGATGAGAAATCAAACCAATTTTGATATGAAAACCACTTTGAGATAATATCATGTTTGAATTTCAATAAAATTATGGAAATTCAATACAAAAATATGTGTGTTAATTGCTTCCCAAAATATTCCCGAAATACCCGAAATATTCTTCACAGTGGCTCGTTGATGAGCCACCTTACCATTCGTTAGGAATCTCGCATATAACCTCATTTTTCCACTGTGTGCGTCTCCACATATTCCATAAATTCTGATTTGATAACAGAACTTTCCATTCTTTTAGATGTTGTATAACTTTCATCTTGATCACAGGACTTTCCAAATGCAAAGTAAGCAACCTAGAATTGCTAGGGTGAAATTTCATTGCATCATGCATTTCAAGTTGATAGAAGTTCAGAACAAATGTATCACCCAATTCACACTGTTAAAAATTTTCAGTTACATGTAACAGTGACAAGAGTTATTCATCGACTGTACTTGGTAACTAAAAATGTATTCTTATTTCAATTGAATACGAATGGGATTTTAGTTCCGAAAATGTGAATTTATGTGTGACATAATATAGCAAAAGTTACTTCCAATTGAATTCCAAATTCTTTCACCGAAAATTGACAATTTCTTACAAAAATGTGCTGGGAAAATGCATTTCATTTCCAGAAATTTCCAACACCATATTTAGACTCTGTGGTAACTGTTGTATGAGTGTTTTACTTTGTGCACTAAATTTGACGAAGTCTACAGTAGTCTCAAATGCAGGAAAGCTGGTCAAAAGTGGAAGAAACTTTTGAATTTCCTCGAAACTCGTTATTGAGAGGGTTTTTTCAGTCGCTGCATAGATGGAAGTGTTTCTTTGAATTTAAGGAATTGGTATTTGGATAGGTCGAAATGAATATTCTTCTACCGGAAATGAATATTTCTTTCCATATAAACAAGTGCATGTTTTAAAACGAGGAGCAAATGATGAATTTTTTCAAACTAACAAAATATTCATTTCGGTCAAAGAAATATTTATTTCAACCTATCCAAATAACAATTTCTCAGCTCCAAAGATATACTTTTATCTGTGTGATTACGAATCTGGAGACTAAAATGCAAAATTCAAAATAGTGAATTCAATATGGTGAATCTTTTAACCCGGGACTTTTTGGGGTCGTTAATTCCGAATTGGGAGTAAAAAATAAAAAAAGAAACTGCGGATTCGGTAAGGCGAACAGTTTCTTCAAAAATGTATCCAATTTGAGTAAAAGTCCGCCCCACAAACTGAAAATGTCTGCAGTCGTGTTCGCATGGTGGACTCTGGGGTTTGCAGAAGAATTAACTGGTGCCTATTTCTCAAAATTCAATGCTAAGGTCAACAGAAGTAATGTACATAACATTGCGCACAATTTTACAAACCGAATACTAGTAAAAGCAACTATGAACCACATTAACCCTTATTTTAAATCTCGATACTGGGAAATAACTCCTCAATCATCTTGGATTTCAATCTATATGAACAATTTGATTCTCAATTAATTCAAATGATGGATTGGTTTTTGATATTTTTTTTTGTTTTTCATTGGAATATTGTTTCATCGGGTGAGAATAAAAAGTAAATATAAAATTCATGTACGTCCGTTCGATACAAGTTGCACATCAATTAGTATTACGAGGGATGAGAGTAAATGTATCTGGAACATTGGTGGAATCAATGAGAATAACATCCTATATAATTCGTTCCCAATGGATATTGAACTCAAATAACATAATTTAAAATAATAAACCAAACTGTTATCGATGTTTATCTTGTTTTTCGCTTTATTCTCGTAAAATGAACGTACACACAGTTTCAATTGATGGATGCAAATACGTTGTTATTATTCGTAAAACGTTACATAAACAATTTCATTCTTCTATATTGCTCATGATCATGCTCATAGATGATAGGGATTCTCGCTGTTGACACATTAAATCAACCACTACCGTTATCACATGTGACCAACATGATCCAACGGGGGAGTGTGAAATTCGTCGTTCACGATGAAGTATATCTGATAATGGTTCTATCTCTACGTATGTTAGTAACTGGGACAGTAAACAGATTACCCCGACTGGAGTAGAGTCCATTTCGACATTTTATGCCACGATGATAACATGTTGATGACATATTTTGCTAACTTCAATGAGGAAAAAAATTGAACGAATCACAATCATTCCCAACGAGTGGGATGCAATTGGAATGAAAGAATAAGGTAATGAATGAATGGAATGTTGATCGCATGTTTCCGATGATCTTTGAAAATGTCTTGAAAACATTTTCTATTACAGAAAAATTCTCGTGAAAACGACATTCTCGTTCTTCGACATGTCCTGCGCATCAGTCATCGGTTACGAATCAGCACTCTCAAAATATTTTCAATTATTTTCTAGTAAAAACATAATCACTAAAAGTCCGTATGGTACAGTAATATTTCGGAAAGGACAGAGTACCAATGTGAGCTATTGGTCATGTCGTCGCTAGCCCACGTTTCCAATGTTATTGATAATTTACTGAGGTAGCAGCTGAACGTTTCTTTCTCTCCAAATCAATAGATTCGATCTCACTACAAAAGTTCCGTGTGATTTGAAAACGTTTCGGTATTACATTTTGTTTCCACAATTTCAACATCAAATCAATCGAGAGATAGATAAATAATTATTTTTCAAATCCTTGGATAATATCATTACAATGGAATCCATCAAATCTTTTTTTGTGAGAACCCCGCGGAAATGTCAAGAAAATGGTTTCTATTTCCAGTACATGAATTTGCAAAGAATTTTCATAGGATCAACAATGTCCAATTTTCCCATGTAATTTCAAAAGTAGGAAATATGTTGGAGAAATCCATCTCCAGAAGAAATGTGTCAAGAATCAATGACCTGTTATTTAATACTAACCGACATTGTAAATGAGATTCTTTAGAGCATCATGTGACTCCATTATGGAAAAAAAATTTTCCCCGTCTTGTATGATGTATTGGAGAATGTATCGATTTACCAATACCGATGGCAGTATGTCAGAACATTATAGGATACTTTTTTATGTATTTGGCGATGATATACCTTTGTATATTAACTCACAGTATTCTCATATACATCATCATTCATTTCCATAATGTTCATTTGATTATTTTTTCTCAAACTTGAATATTTCTCATACAAGAATACTTCTAGAGTTACGCATAAGTAAGTTTCCAAGAGTAGATAGTGTTGTTCGAGAAATTTCGCTGGAAATCTCCTGATGTCGATGGAATGAAGATTGAAATTGTCAGTACGTAAGAAAGTTCTCTTGCAATCGAGGAATAAAAAACGTTCATTCATATCCAATATGTGCATGAGAGTTCAACCATAATAATTCCACTTTTAGTTGAAAATTGACAAAACTGATCCGAGAATACATTCAGAAAAGTGTACAGGAGCAATTACACAGGTCTGCAAAGAATGAGGTCATGATTATTGTTCGATTGTTTGCTGGGCTGGGCGAAATACTGCAAAAAGTGTATTCCGAAAACAAAATACAAAATACTCCGAAAGAAAGGTACTTGGCTGTGGCAATTACCATCAACAGCTAAATTCTCATTCACGCCAGCTAGATTCAACAGGAACAGAACATTCATCTGTGATTAGTGAGATTGAGTCGATGCAACTGAATTTTGATTTGGAGTGACTAAATTTCTTAACTGTCCAAGATTCAACTGGACCTTTTTTATCAATGTAATAATGATTCAGGAATGTCATTTGAGGATTTTAACAGTTGATCAATTTTATCTAGAGGTAATAAGTCCATTTTATGTGGAAGAATTATTCATTTCATCGTATCCAAAACGAGCTTTATTAAATACAAATGAACTTTTTTTTCAGTGCAATAGCTATAATTATGAACGCTAAGCACTTACCTTTTTCTTTACAGCTGTGAGTGTATCCTGAATCCACGTTGAATAGGAATATATGTCTTCTGTGTGAACCAATAAAAATCAAGAAAAATGAAAGAATCAAGAATTGGTACTAGTTTTTCGAAAAAAATAAGAAATCCATAAAAAATTTGCGACTTTTCTGCAATCATTTTCATATTCTGCAAAGTCGAATCACAGAAATGTGCACTGAGAAAAAGGATTAGTGAACTGAACGAAAACGTAGTTGACTCAACTACGCCAGGAGGTTGCATTGAATGGTTCCCCAGGTTGGCCGACTCTGTTGAGTCAACCACGAAAAATAGTCTCCTTCAAGTATCCATATACATTTGACACAAAATAACGAAGCATTGATTGCCTGCGAGGTTCACTCAATTACGTTAGATTTGGAATGAAACTCCTTCTGTGATTTGTTGACGTTGACACACATTGATTCACAAAATCAAGTGATATGTTTGAGACAATGAAAGGTGGCGTAGTTGAGTCTACAATTTCCAAGTCATTTCACCTAAAAATTTGTTGATTCATTCATAAATTCTTCCACTACGCGTGGTGGTTGATGGCCCTTTTATTTTTTCTTCAGTATGTGGTTTATACAGAAGCTTGTAGTATACAGAAGAAACCCTGCAAGTTTCATTGGAATCGGTTGAAAACTCTTTGAGATACTCTTCTAGCAAATCTCAAAAACGCTTTTTTGAGAAAAATGCGTTGAAAGTTCTGATTGCCAGAAAATGATATTCACTTTTCAATCGGTAATACGTATACACGTATATAACCCTGTTAGGTCTATGAATTTCTTCCCTTAATATCCCAAAATACGATGAAATAGAAGAAGTTCACCTCGTCAATCGTTCGACAATCTCTGCTGCGCGCTCCGAAAGGCATCTTCGAGAACCGTTGAAAAAAATAGGACTTCAAATTTTGATTCCGGGGTTTCACCGTCATGTTCCACAGGAAATCCGCTATGTTTTCAGTAAAGAAAAAAAAACTCAATTGTATCTCCCCTCTTGAAGTCCCTCCGAAAATTCATTCGAGTTTCAGTTGAGTATGTTTCAGAGGGAATTATAATTATTAACCATAATTTTCTCTGTCGTTTATTTTTTCGTGGAAGAGAATTTAACCGACAAAAACTTATATTGAAAAATTGAAATTCGAGTGAATCTTCGGTAAGTCTTGAATGAACGTTCTGCGAACTTACCTTGAAATTATTCTCAAGCGGACATTGTGACGTTCATAAGACCTCCTTTGAATGTTCATGAATCTAAGCTTGAGCTTCAACGGAGGTTGAATTCGATCTATGTTGATCTATTTTTAACGTTTGTCAGAGCTTCATGTTTTCTTCGGGTACAGTTCCTTGAATGATGCCGTGCTGGAATTCCTAGTCCAGTGATGCCAGAAATTCCAACTTTCACCAACTTTTACCCCCTCCATCAAGACGTTTTGCCTCTGCACAATGAAGTTTCTTTTGTCGTCGGCTTCATTGTGTGCGTGGAATTTTGATACAGATGGGGCTTGATGGAGGGGGCAAAATTTGAGTTCTGGGATCACTGATTCCTACCATCATGCACTAATAGCATGATGAGATCCGAGTTTTTCAGATATCCCTCATGAGTCAAACGTGTTTTATTGACCATGAATTCATTTGAGAGAATAAAAAAAAAAACTGAAGAAATCTGGAGAAATTTTGTTTCCGTCCACAATTGGGAACTGTATTCTTTAGAATTCCTTTTCAATGACATTTCCGGTCGAAAAAATCAAATCAATGCCAACTAAACGTTCAAAATTCTAATCAAAATCGAATAATACCCATTCGTTTCATCAGTACACCCCTGTTTTTGGGCGGTTGGACGCCAAAAATTTGGACGGCTTTTGTCTTTTGAATTTCAGACTGATTTTTTCCTGATTTATGAATATCGCGGATATTCAGAGGATAAATTCAGAAGTACATTCAGTGCTCATTAGAGTCTCATTTTGTCCGTGATACCTATGAATCTGGAGAAAATGAGTCTAAAATTCAAATAGAAGGACAAAAATCGTTAAATTCCTGACTCGGGAGCAGCATTCGATGCAGCATCCGCCTATATTATAATACCACCTATATTATGTGTTGGTAGAAGTAGTATGAAAACATCTCTAATTTCACCTACTTATATCAACTCGGATTTCAAAGTAATCACCAGCGTATTGGACCTCCATGATTTACTTATTAGTGGAATTTTTTTGAATCTGTGTATGATGGAAAACTGGAGGATTTAATTATATTGAAATTTCACGAGCACCTGATCCACGATCAACGGTTTCTTCTTGATTCTAATGTTTTGATATTATGATTCATCGAACAACTTCTCATTCATTGTTTTATCTCCCTTGTGCATCATATTGGCTTGAGGGACGTCGTATCCTTTTTTCTCCCTCACTTTGAACTCTCGCTAACCTTAATAAAACTTCCACAATATTTATAATATAATTCCATGCCATGGATAATGGTATGCAAAAATTTTCCACGTGTAATTATTTTTACATAATTCCAACATAGCGCGTTTCCAACTCGGGTTATTAATTATATTACCCGCTACGTAATCCTCGACCGTTCTTATCTGATGAGTTGGAATTTTTTTCTCCATTTTCCCGTAAGGATTTGTATTCCACAATATATTTTATAACAACAACCAACGAACGAACCAACGCTAGAACACCCACAACAATGTCCGAATAACAACTCTATATTCTCAGATAACCTATATATTTTATCCTTCCCTCTATCCCTACCTAGATATCCAATTTATCCCTATAAATTTATCAAAATTATTCATACTCTTTCCTGATGATTTCAAGAAAATGAAATGCAAACTTGATGAATTCTTACAATATCTATTGCCCTTTGTTTTCGTTATGTATTGAAATTTCATGAAAATTTCTCTGTTTGTTTGTTTGTACAGTACCCATATCCCATATCGTGGCACTTGTCGGAGAACAAACCTATCTTCCGTGCGACATATCAACTACCCGAGAAGGAGACTCGGTACATTTAGTATTGTGGTATCGTGAGGACCTTGGTACATCGGTCTATAGGTAAGATACATTTTTCATCACGTATATAGTTCTGTCAGTGAAAAATGAGATCCAAGAATTTGTAACATACCAAGATCTTGATCTCAATGTGGATCGTTCTTTTCGAAGAGATATGTGCACAAAACGGTGGCTTCGAGTTTGTTAGCAATGGGAGATCGCTTACATAATGATATTCACAAAGTTGGAATTGAAAAAATTTCTGACAGACTCATGAATTCATTTTATTCAATTTCATTTCATTTGAATGGTAACTTGGGGGCATCATATCAAATTCGGAAGCTACGTTCGATAGAAGCACAGTGAAAAGTTTCACTCATTTTCTATGTTGTTGTGTCGAAAGAATCGACTGAATTTCAACATTGAGAAACTTGAGTTTGAGGGATAAAACTTCCTTTAAGGTCATGCGTTCTGTTCCCATTTTTAAAAATACTAGTAGAGATAAATAAATAGAAACTTCGATTTGAATGATCTATTGGATGTAAATTGAAGTGTTGGAACTAACGTTCCTATTGAAACAAACTAAAATGTTGAAATGATGTCGCTTACGCCGATATTTCATCAAAATAACATTTTGATCTCATTTTTATCAAGCTATTCGATTAATATGTATGTGTTCATGATTCAAAACGATCATTATAATTCCCATGACACATTATTCGGTGAATTCAACATTCTATATGATTTTTAATAATATGCGTCATTTGAATATAATGACAATATTTTGTGAGAGTATGAAAAATCTACTATAAAAAACTATTGAAAATACAGCAGAATCTTCAATTTTAAATTTCAGCAATTTTGAATAGTATCCCAAACTTCGCGATACTAAAACAACCTTCAGCGGAAAGGTTGTTGCAAATAGATCAAAAAACAATTCCTCATCGTATCGTAGAAACTATCGCAGATTGAACGGGGAATTAATCGATTTAATCGATGCATACGACTTGTTTCCATCGAGTCTGCGACAATTTCTAACCTACAATGCAGAATTGTCTTAAAATTTATCAAATTGTTGTTGAATACATGTGCAACAACTTTCCTGCTGTGAATCTTCTCAGTATTGCGAATTCCTCACTTTATTTCATCATGAAAGCCCTCCAACGGGATTAGCGACGGTTGTCGCACAACACGGGGAGAAATTTTAAACTGTTAGAGTTCAATACTTTGTAGATTCTAATGTCCCAATCGAATTGGATTATAAGAGTTCAAAACTAGATGTGTCGTATAAGTTCGAAGTATATTGTACTGTATGAGTTCAATATACTTCGAACTCTGTCGATATCAATGCTTGGTAACGGACAAATTCAGTACAGTGTTGAATTGTGACAGTTCCAAAACAGAAGCGCTTGAGAGTCCAACGTGATTAGACTGTAAACACATGCATATATTTTTGCCATTGTTTGCGAAAATTCCGTCCATAATTTTTTCCCCATCATCAATTCCTTTCAATTCTTTTGAAACCGTACGAATATGTTTATATCTCAATTATTGTTCATTCTCAACCTCTCATATAATTCAATTTTGATTTTATTCGATATCATTCAATTCCCATGTGATTTATCGAACAAATTGAAGTATTTGAAATTCAAATCGCTGAATCTCTTGATTCGTCCAAACACAGTGGATTCTCGGGGTTATTATTTCAATGAAGATGACGACTTTCTGAAGATTAATCGCTTTTGCTCCTGAAAAGTGATTAAACAATCGTATTCGTTCTCATTGAAATTTCCAATTTCTTCGAATCGTTTTGAACGGAATACTTCTTACACCCTACTTTTTATGTAGTCCCTCAAGTGTTTGAACAAAATATCATAACGAGAAGTTCTCAACTATTGACAATCAGCGCAACTATTCCCAGTGAACAATATGTTATCATTCGGAGCTCTTAAAGATCTCCTAAATATGTGTAAGAGGTCAGATGGATCTTTCAGAAGGTTAAATCAATATAACCATTCCATTGATCTCATGACTGGTGATGACTGGTGTCTGCGTACTCTTATGTTTCTTGCGTTGTCTTACGTGATTTTATAGTGCAAAAAATGACCACCAGTTGATTCTATATGTCGTAAAAGGGTATTTGTTGATAGAATACAAATATAACCTATGCATGAACAACATTCATGCCACAATCCATACTTTTCTTGTTGACAATAAAAGTAATATCAATAATGTGAAAATTTGGAATGCATTCTACCAGAGATAACAGTTTTCCACATATTAATCATTAGAATCTCGTATTTTGGTCCATGAAACATTATTGATATGTTTTTTTCTGGCACAATACAGCATCTGCTGTCCACATTGCCATAATTCGGATTTTTCTGATTGGGATGTTACGTGATCCAATAGTTATTTTGTAAAAATCAAATTAATATCTTCTCAAAAACCAATCTCTCCTTCTCCTATGGATTTGAATTCAAATACACGACCGCAATATAAAGTTCATAACGGAATATTGAGAAAGTAAATTTGAATATTGTCCATAATTAAATCAAAAGAATTCCATGTTTCAAATCTCATGTCTTTTTTGTCATTCCAAACATGCGAAAACAAAAAGCCAGCACCAGAAACAATGGTTGTCCTTGTTCGGTCGAACTTCCCACCTTCGCCTCTTGGAATTCACATCCGTGTATGGATACATTTTCTTCCTGTATTTCCATCCATTTTTCTCATACAAATTCATATTTATTCGATGAAATAACAGCAATAATAGTAACAGTACCATAACGACACGGCAGTTAAAATTGCAGTGAATGCGCACTCCGAGCGCTCGTGCTGACGTTATCCGTTTCAAAATCGTATCAAGGGGATTCAATCGAATATTGACGAACCGCACGTGCGAGGTACTGAAATAGGGCGTTTTCATTGCTGCTGTTGGTAGAAAAGTCGATGGATGGGTGCCACAACTTCGTTTCGGTTTTCGCCGGTTCGTTTTACATTTTTTTTTACCGGCGAGTGTATTCTCATTCGAGGTGACATGTCGAGGACCGTTGCTGGAAAATACATTGGAAGAATAGCGAATCCACACACATACAAACATATATACGATTAACGATTTCGTATCACCAACCATGGTATGACATTTTTGTATCGAAGACTTATTTTATTATTTGAAACGCCATTGATGCTTTGGAAATATATTCGCGCGAGGAAAAACACGTTAATAAAAATGCCAGAAATTCGAAATTTTTTCTGCTAGTAAATCATGTACCGATAGAATTTTATGGAAAAAGACAAATAAGTATATTGTAATCTAACGTTCGAGTACTCGAATCAATTGTCTGCACTAAAGTGTCGTTTTAAAGAAAAATTATTCAATACAGTAAATGCATCAATCATGTTGCTCAACTTGTGCTGGTTTTTCGTTCGTGAGAACATGATTGCCTTCATATGTGAGAAGATTTTAATGAATCACTCGATTTATCCTCCTCTTTACCACATCAATTGTGCTGATGATGTCATTAATGGGATACAAAATTCGTTAGATAGAAAACGGAAACATCAACTTGAATTCAGATTCTGGAAGAACGTTGAAGGATAAAGAGTTATATTTCAATGCGACCACCAAACGAGAAGCGATAGAAGTTATGTCGTGTTCATTTTGAAATACGTCACTGCATTCGACGTGACTTCGTAGACGGTATTCATTCGCTTATATCTCACGGAAAGCGTTTAAATCTTAACGTCTTATACTTTTCAAATTTCACTCTCGTGTGATATCTTACTCGAGACCAGAGTTATTTCATTAAGCCTCCCAGATCTTTTCATATTATGCGTGTAATGTCGGAGAGATTTCTGCTTCTCTTCTTTTTCATATTTCTTCTCCGAGTAGTTGGCACAAGTTTTTGAAATGTTTCGATAAGATCTTATTTTTCCTCTCAAATACGATGAAAACAAAGTCGATCATTATCATAGTTATAAATAATATCAAAAGAGAACTGTGACTACTCCTCAAGTCCGAAGGTTTTATCCCAAAGCACTTTAAAGTCTTCAAATTTCATAGTTGCTTGATTTTCAATATGAAAGAACGTCTAGTTGTTATTCCTCCCTCCCCCCCCCCCCCCTGTGAAAGGAAGAGAACTATTGATGATGAAAAGAAATGGTATTAGGAGAATCGGATCGATTTCTCAAGACCTATAACCCAGTATTTGTCAATTTTTGAAATTCTAGCTTTTGATTTTCGCAAGTGACGTCACAGGTTGGACAATAGTTCTCCGTGTTTTCGAGCGCAAGTTTATTTATTGCATACGACGCCTCAATTACTACTGATCATCATCATAATTTACTACTATTATTATTACCTCCCCTATAAAATAAAATTAATAGCCAACAAAATAACTTCCTAGTAAAAATGAATCATATATGAACCTATACCAGATAACATGTAAGGCGTCATAAGCCTGTCAGACTTGTCATTCGATTGTTCTTGGCTTGTTATTGACAACCATGTCAAAGTGAGGCTGCTAAAACTCTGCTGCAAAGGTTTTATAAGCCTGTACCCTTGTCACGTGTCAACTCGGAGGTCAACCTTGTCACAAGCTTGCCTGACCACATTGTAGCAAGGTTAAATTACTATCTGGAATGTCAATCTTATATGGCTCATGTAAGAGTAAGATGAAACATATATGTCCCCTATGTAATTCATACAATGTATGAGAAAATTCCTTCACAGCTGGAATGGTTTCGATAGAGGGTTATATATAGATCATATAAGAGACATAAATCAATTTCATACAGCATATGTATGAATTATATATGATTTCCACCTCTTTCTTATATATGCCATATATGATTTATATATAATTTATATAAGACTCTTATTTCATTGTACATTTAATTATATCTCAACAGTAATTATTAGGTGAGTGGATAATATCATATGAGAATAATAACCACAAGCATCCCCCGTGTTCAACTAGCCCCGATCAGATTGATCAAAATAAAATTCAGGTAACACAAAAATGACAAGATTCGAAACTAAACAATTATTTATAATCGAAAGCTCAATGTATAAGTAAAATTTCAACCCTTACACAATTGTGAATAATTCTCTTCGTACGAGTTCAGGAGAAAATTAATACGGAACTTAGTTTTTTCCTTTTGAGCTGAGAAAAAAAGCAGAAGATTCTCACATCTCACTCGATCACCATGTGAAGATTGACGATCAAGTAATATTTTTCCCTCCCGCGTCTCCTCTTTTCACCATTTAGAGTGTCATCGTGCGATGTTCAGTTATCGAGATATTTCAATTGCCCAACTAGCTCCTATGCTCAACTAACCCCGGTCTACCCTACTCACTTTTACCGGAATTCCGATATCTTCACTCCTTAGGGATGAATTTCCATTTTAAGAAATCGCAAAAGTACAAGCATCTTATAGGTTTTCAACACACTATCAGAAAAATTCAAGAATCACCTACACGCAGAAGAAAGTTTCATAAAGTAATACTACGCTTTACAGTAAAGTAGGGACAAAATCACAATATAGTAATTTGTTTAACAAAACATTATACATAACCTCACAATTTTATTTTGTCCCTGCTTTACTATAAAGTATAGTAATTTTTTAAGTAACTTTTTCCTGCGGGCAGTTCTTCTGCAATGGCGGAGTTCTTGAATTATTTCGATTGAATTGCATAAAATATAATGCCAAAAACTGTGAGATATTTTCGTCACATCTTCGTTTGCATGAAAATTTGTGCTCTTCTTTAAATTTGAAACCGTGATAAATCATTGAATTCCCTCAAGTCTCAGAAGTATGCTTGTCAGTTTCGAGTGATATTCACACTTGTGTGGCGAGAAAAATTTTCTTTCAGAGTAAAAAAATCCATTCCAGAATTGAAGATGAAATTTCTAACTTCAAACTTGAGTTCATCACTTTGAAAGAATAGAAATTTCTCTCGAAAGTTGAATAAGGTCACTTCTGGGAGGATGGATAATGGAATCTCTCTTTAAAAATTGTAGAAAGTTTGTATGCTTCATTTGAACACGTACAAGCACGCGTATAAATAATTTTGAACGTACCATGAAATGTGATCTGCAGTACCAGATTTATCTGTTACCCTATTCAAAAGGTCCGGCAGAATCCGATGAAACATGGTTGTCTGGCTTTGAACGTTCCCTGTTCCGTGAAAATTCGTCAAAAACTGACCAACCTTCTACTTGGTTCTATCCGGAGTTTCTGAGTTCGAATATTTCGTTGAAAACTAACAGCAATTGTTCGAAATAGTTCTTTCCAAGATTTCCAGGCTGTGATATTCAATCGATAACAAATGAAAATTTCTCTCTCAGGTTCTGACAGGATCCTCTAATTTAGAAATTCCGGACAAAACCGCATTGACAGGTGCTCAGTTTTCGATTGGTTTTTACGGGACAAAAGCAAGTCAAAGCCAGAGAACAATACTTGAGTAAAGCTCACACGGTTTTTTTGTACCTGTAGCCACAAAAACAGATGTCACTCACTCATTTTTCGAATATTGTTGCAATGATTTACATCTTAGGAGTGATGCCTCTTGGCAACAACATACACCCCAAGTAATAGAGCCACAAAATTTCCCTATGGTCTTCTGGATCCCCAGTGACTTTAACGGTTTATATAAATGGAAGTTTCCTGGGACGTACCCACTTTTGACGCACGTTCATAGAACATTCGTGCTGCTTGAGTGACTACAAGACTTAAATGCTTGAATTATTTAAAAATCCAAGCTATTGAATTCGCTGTATGAGAAAAATGGTATGAAATTAATTTTTTACTTCCAAGCCTCCGTGAATTTAGAACATTTCCCAAAGAAATTATTGTTATTTTATTTGATTTTTTTCAAATTCTCTTCCTTTTCGTCGAAACATATTGTATAATAAAAATTATCCATGATCATTTCATAATGTAAATCGTTGTTCTCAATGCAATCAAATTTTTCATCGAAATTCCATCCATGTATTGTCGATGAAGCGAAATCAATACACACAAATGACGATGGATATTATCATGGGGCGTTATTATATTTTTCAAGGGATTATAGTTAAATATTCTGAAAGAGTGAATACCGATCTATTGTGTCTAAAATAAAATGTACAAACATCAATTTTGCAAGAGCATCCACCGTGCTGACATTAAAGCATTATATTTTCAACCCGCTATTACATATTCATATGAATGTTTTATTTGAATGATCGATGGATGCGGTTCCCAACTGAAAATATGCCGTACGGTCTTCTTTTTATAAATTTATCCTGGACACAAAGCGTTTTAAAGATTGTTTATCTGCACCGGTGCAAACGTTTCGTGTCGTCAATCCTCGCATATTAAAATTAAACCTATACACGTATGAGAGACATGTATTGAACATTGAAGCATTGACGTTTTCGAGATAAATCCTCCAATTCGACAATTCTCGTTCTCCTTTTGTGTTTATAAATATATCTATATGCATTTATATATTTCCAAGAACGTATGCAAGTGTGGGTGCGTGAATTTGATGTCACCATTGTTCCATGTGTTACCAATGAAACAATAATGGAAAAAAATCAACGAAATCGACAAAAAAGAAATTACGTGTATGCGCGTAAATGCACGTGACGTGACGGGTAATTAAAATCTTTTCGCAAAATACTGCGAAACATTGAAATACCCGTAATTTCAAATAATGGACGGTTGAACGTGAATAAAATACAATGTTCTCCGTTGTTTTGGGGTGTTGTTTTGCTCTTCCAATGAACATTGGATTATACATATACACAAGTTCTCAACCCATTTGAAATGGTTGATTCATGGGATGTGATGAAAAAACGTCCCAAAAGTCTTTGAAAATTTGTTGAGGTCAACAATTGACAGTGAATATTTCAATCAATGTGAAATTGTGGTGTTTTTAGTTGCTCTACGCTAAGAGAAATATTTTCCTTCTTGAAGAAAACATGCATTCATACTGGAGGGAATTTGCCGTTCCATACGTCAAAGGAAATGTCATTCGGGTTCAAGAGAAGGTTTGCTAGAAATAAGTGAAATTTTCTTGATCCAAGTTGAAATTTCTCCCATCGAGACATTATTTACTTGAATCAAGATTTTCTATTCTCGAGAATTTTCAGGAATACAATCTCTTGGCAGGACGATGTATTTTTCTGAGTGTGTTCCTCGAATTACCAGAGGATTAAAATTTTGTGAAAATGTTATATTCATATCGAATGCGGAGATATAATAGATTCAACAGAAAAGTTATGTAGAAGAACTGCTCCGAATAATTTTCACTAAAAATTTCCAGGAAAATTCATACGAAATTTTAACCCGCATTCGATTCGGTCCATCTAGTATTATCTCATTTGTATTAGAGCTGCGCGGTTAATCGATTAATGAAGTAAAACGGTTACCTCTGCTGGCTGACTACTGTTGCCAGAGTTGTCAGTACTGGCAAACTCAGAACGACCATTATGGCGCTAGTCGAAAAAGAGGATACTCTTACTGAGACTTTCTGAGAAACTATGAACACCTCTGAAATCTTCTGAAACACTTTTCATTGAAAATCTCTGGAAATTTCAGTAATTTTCAGCGAAATTTCTCCACCAGGGTTACTATGGAGAATAGTAATTTGGTGACAGACATTTCAAAATTTTAATAACCCATACAGCACCAGAGTCCCTTCGAAGAGCTACCGTTATGACAGTGAACATGGATTCATTATGAATACTTTGAATTCAATTAGAATTCCTAATGATTAACCCGGTTGTTCAGAAAGAATTCATATCATGAATGCATCAAGAACTATTCAGGTATCCAACATATATTAATTTTGAATTCATGGAATTCATATTGAATTCATTTTCACTGTCATAACGGGAACTGTTCGAGAATTCTTGGAAAAGTTTCTATTAATTCAAAAGGATCATCTATGCTGTTTGAGAAGTACCATTCAAAATCGGAGTGAGTAAGATCAACTGTTTACGGTACCATTGTAGCAACAGGTCAAAATCGTAATGATCATCAAGGGGCAAATAGAAAATTTTCAGACTGATTTCAGCGCCGCTCTACGAAAGAGCACTAGAAATCATTTTCATGAATACACTAATTTCAGGGTGACCAGCGGTCAAGAAAGTTCAACGGATTGGGCGAATTGCGTATTTTGTTTGAATAGAATAACCAATGAGTAGATGATGAAATTCCAGGTCTGGCCACCCTGACTAATACTACTTCACAGACTATTATGATTTGTTTATGACTTGTGTGAGTGTATCCATGTCAAATTATCTCCAGTGCTTTTCCGTACGACGGCACTGAAATCAGTCTGAAAATTCCCTATTCGAGTTTATGCCCCCTGATGATCACCAAATCGCGAGTCATCACTCAACTCTCATTCTAAAGTTGCGATGAAAATCAAAGCGAATGATAGTTGGTCCCATATACTTCCTCCGTGCATATACCAGGACGCATGTAGTAGTTCTTTTCCAAAATATACTGCACTATTCAGATTTAGATTTACAGTCTTTTGTGCATTGAATTACAAGAGTTTCAATTACTTGTGAATTCGGAGTTTTCAACACAAGAGTCTTGTCACATGACTTTTGTTTCAAGATTTTGATTGATCGTTTACCTCTTGAGTTGGCTATTTTCAACTTTCATCGTAAATTGTAACTAGGTCCGCTACTTGCATTCTCCACAAGCAGCATTTCTATCACAAAGGGCAAAAAGGAATGTGAGTACACGCAATCACGTTCAAGAGTTCATAGAACGTGCTATTTCTCACCCAGAGACATATCAGCTGACACGTGGTTGATGGATTGATGTAGTTCAAAGTACAAAATCAAGTACCTGGTATAGGTCAAAGAAAATTTCAAGGAAATGACCATGAGAGCCACGTCTTATCCTTTTCACATGATCGCGTGCAATTAATTCTACTTTGATGATATCTTATGCTTCCTACGTGATTCACTTCTTTTCCTATGAGAATTTATGATTATCGACGATCCATGTGGAAAAGCATCGTAATCACTACAAATAAACCTCACACAGGAAGAAAAATATACAGTTAATTTTCCTATGTTTCCAGAGCCGAAGGAGCACCTCAGTATTTTTAATGTTTTTCCTCATTGCATGATCAAAGTGTTTTCTATTTCATTGAATTCTTAATGAATGAAGATTTCTGCCCACATATAGTCGTAGAAAGTTTTCAAATACTTCGTGTTTTTGGTTTACCAGAAATAATGGGAATATCGTTACGATGACGAAGGGGACGAGACAAAATCGTGTGGATGTCTTTATGACGATCATTGTGAAACAACGTCAAAGTCAAAATTAACTGCGTGTTATGGGGATGAAAATCAGATTTTCCTCTCGGCTAGTTTCGTTCTCCTCTCGTCTCGCCGAGACTGACTGGGTCTCGGTCTCGCTTTTGTCTCAACAAAATCAGTATCGCCTCGGTCTCGAGACGAGATTCTCGCCATCCTCGGTTTCGACAATGCATTTAATACGTTTCGGTAGCACTGAGATTCTCGGCTTGGCAGGTTTCGTCTCGATCTCGAGAAGTGATTGTTCGTTCCGTCTCGTATCGGTCTCGTCTCGATCTCATCCGAAACACTACTCTCAGTATCGGTATAGGGATAAGTAAAACTTCTCAAACCCTTGATAATGTTTATGTATCTTCTCCATTCTTATATTATATGAAGTAAGGTAGAAACAAATTTTTGTCCGAGTCAAGTTTTTTGATAGTTTCATTGTGGATGTATATTATCAGACTTTGTACCACATGATTCTTATCTATCCATCGAATCATTCTACAGCATTTGGATCATGGAAGCATAAAGAAGTCAGGCTTTCAGAATATTCCCAAATGATACAGATTCTAAAAAGTTGTGTATCCATTCATGATTGATCTCTCACCTCATTTGAATGAAACTTAACCTACATGGGGCCATCATAGCACCATAACTGAGGCATGGTAAAAGTTTCATTGCAATTGAATGATCAAAAGAAGACATACATGCATTCCCGCGAATGACAAATTTTTATCATCTGTTCATTACACATCTTGATCCTGCGGATGAATCAGGCGGAAAGTGATACGAGACCATCATTAATCTTGCGTACACCTGTAGTGAGAATTTCATAACGATCGGATGATTCAAACGGAAAATATGCGTGTCCGTATAAATGCTGATGGACAAATATGCTACCTCAACATGTAGTCTAGTGAATTCTAATTCAAAAGAGGAAACATTTTTTGGCCTCCAGAAGCAATGATAAAACTCCTTGATACTTTGTTTCATATTTGAAGGAAGAAATGCTTTATGCATCGTCAGGCAGTTGAATTGCCCCTCGGCAAATTTCGATTTGATGCAATTACCGGATCGGCTGCTGTGTTCTTGATGAGGCCAACTTACAAAAAATCGTGGCAGCTGTATTAACTGTGCTCTTAATAAAGTATAATTCTTCCTCGGAACTGTTCAAAACAAGGATGGGCACATTCCTTAGCGAGATGTTCAGTGCGGTGGTGCACCTTCGCGCGGGAGCAGGGATGCGGAACGCCACTACTTTGGTGACTATAGCCGTGGCATTTGAAACACTTCAGCACGACTTTTCTCTTGCGGTTCATGCAATTGATCCTCAATCGATTCCAGCATCGAGCTTAGATAGCTCGGAGCAACGTTGATGCAGTGTCAATTTCTACCAAGCTAGTTATGGATGTGAGCGTTAGCTCCGAAACACTGAGTTGCTTGAATGTGATCATTCCAACTTCCATAACATTCATCGATAAACCTAATCGGAAAATCTTCGTGTTCCGCATGAAATTTGATGCATTTTATACGATTGTGCTACAGAATTACAATAATTTTCCAGTACATGTACTCAAATTTTCAACATATGTGAAGATTAGGAACACGGAAAGACCAAAGTTATTTATATTCATGAAAATGATCATTAATTCAAGGAAAACCAGCGTCACTGAAGAATCTCCGGAGTAATTTCATCAAAAATTCGGAGTGACTTCACCAAAAGTTGGTAGTTTCACAGTGAACGATAACTATCAACTTTCAGTATTTTCACTACACGGAGACGACAGTTATATCATGAATTACTATTCTGCTAGCACATACGGGACAGACTTACCCTCATGATATCATGTAGAAAGTGTCTGCCTAGACGATATCATGTAGGCAAGTCTGTTCCGTACGTGCTAGCAAAATAGTAATTTATAATGTAACTTTTCTCCCCGTGCACAAATTACTCGTAAGTTCACTACAAATATTATTTGATGGCCCTCTTTTCTGAATATTTATGAATGCCTCATGAATATCAACAACCTCGATTTCAGCGTATCCATCAATTCCGTACCAGGAGTTTTCAGTAACTTCTCCAACAGTGCAGTGTAAGGAAACTAAGGCCGGAGTGTGAATTATATGCGTGTCTGACTATATCGGTATATTACTACTGATCTCTTATTTGATGTGCAAAGTCAGAGTGTCCACCAAATTTAAAGACCTGGTTTTCTTGTACTCCTGTTAATTACCCATGAATCACATGCTGAATGTGGGATTGTTTCCTTTTATACGATCTGGGTTTCCAATGAATATATCTTTATAATACACGCAGAGAAAAGTTACCTGAAAAATTACTACACTTCATAGTAAACTAAGGACAAAATCACATTTTAGGGTTATGCTATGTATTATATGTTGTCATTCAAATTACTATACTTTCTAGTGAGCAGTGATGGGATTCTGTTATTTGTTGATAGATAGTATAGTAATTTTAATGACAACATATAATATATAACCCCAAAATGTGATTTTGTCCCTATTTTACTATAAAGTGTAGTAATTTTTTAGGTAACTCTTCTCTGAGCGTATAAATGTGTAATAAAATTACTCGAAAGAAGCAAACAGGTTGCACAGCAAAATACTTCCGGATTCAACAGAAAGTTAATAGAAAAATCAAATTTCGCCTTTAATTCAGTGAATCTCTCTCCTGTGACGTTGATGGTAAGATTTTGGGATGTTAACATTGTCTTTATCCATGTTTTTACGGCGGTGATGCCATATTTGACACGACACTGTGACTACACACTGACGCAACGGTACGTACGTGTGAACATGTGATAAGTGTGTGTCTTCACACGTACGTGATATTGCGTCTGTATTAGTAACGATTTCGTGCCAAATATAGCCTGGACTGGCTCACGGTAATGTTCAATTACCTGGCGTAAAATAAACAGATTATTGGATACGAGAGGAGCATTACCGAATGAAAGTTCAGCATAATCCGAACGTGAGAATAATAAACATCTCTACCCGTTCACCTGTTTCATTATATACCCACTTTTTTCACACATTCATGATTTCACATTTTCTGTTATGGAACTATGAAAGAGAATTTCTACTTGGAATATTTCAAAAAGAGGATTTGAATCTTGCATTACCCTGTATTTACCGCAATGAATTCAATCTTGCTATACAGATATATTGTTATACAGCTAACACGAGAATATATTTTAGATTCCGATGAATTTCGATACATTTCTTGTACTTCATTTTCATCGATTTCCTCAAATAACCATGCAATAAATCTGTCTCCAATTGAATTTGTCATTTTCGAGGATTATATTTCGACGAGAGAAATATTACATTCCATATGAAGGTACACTTTTGCTTTGATGACTTTCCACTGAAATTTTCACGTTTGGATCAGACGTTACATGGAGAGTTATGTTTCAATGCGTATTACAAATCATATTCATTAAATCAAGGAACGTCTGACATTCATAGAATAATTACATACACGTTTCAATTCCCATCTATTCATTCCACCGTCTCCCTGTTCAACTACTTGAATGATTTACAAATTCAAATATGGATCTCTGAGAACCGTGGATAACATTTTGCTGAAAATGAAATGTTGCATATATATTGACAATAAAATCCCCTTCGAATCCCCTTTGAATCTTGAATGTCTAATTCTCACATTTTATTGTTCCAGTGTCGACGCCAGAGATAAAGATTTCAGTGGAGCTGAAAGATGGTCGGATACGGCTTTTTCAAATCGAGCATATTTCGCATTGGAAAAAAAACCAGCCGAACTTGGTGTCGAAAACATAAAAGAAGAAGATGCTGGCATCTACAGGTGTCGCGTTGATTTCGAATTGGGTCAAACGCGCAATTCAAAAGTGAACCTGACAGTTATCGGTGAGTTTACATTCATAATTTGTTGCATCATTTACGGAAATGGATTGCAGTTACGAATGCGAAAGAGCAATGACATTTATTTGCTCTGAGATACCCAAGCATTGCCACTAGGTTACATAGGTGTGCTTTAACAGTAATAGGTGGCTTACCAAGTCAAATAGAGATCATCTCCCTACGCTCTCAGTTCATGATCGTCTGAGTCTTCCCACACTGTGTACAACTATTATGTACGTTACATCGTACCATCTATGCTTGAATGTTTCACCAGAGGGATCCTTGATTGATTCGTTCAAAAATTTACCATCCATTTATCATTCCAAAATGTGTATCTGTATATATCCGTAGCTTATACGTCATACCGGCGAGCTATACTGCTATACAGGGTGACCCAAGTCGGATATATCACATTTCAAAAGCATATTTTGTAGTTGAAGTGCAACAACTTTTGATTCAGCAAAATTTTTTTGAGGCCTGATTTTTCAGATACATTTTTTTTCGAATCCAAACCACTCGCAAGCACTGTGCGCTACATACTTCAGCTTGAAATCACTCACTGAGCTGGAAAACGACGGATCTCTGATGAACAAAATCAAACTATCCTGTCATTTTTTGTTTCGGAGCTACAAAAATTTAAAGTTTAAGAATTCTGATTACTTGGAAGTGCAAACATTGAGGGATGATGGAATACTTCAAATTTTATCTCAAAGATCGGCCGTTTCCCAATTCAGTGAATGGTATCAAGTTGAAGTATGTAACGCACAGTGCTTTTGAGTAATTCGGATTTGAAAAAAGCTTGGCCCCATATAGGCCTTATATGGGTGTCCCTGAGTTACAGCAATCAGACTGAATATCAGCGAGCCGACTAGGGCCCTTAGTGGCTAAGGCTAGAACATCCTAAGTCTAGGCACCCAATATAAGCCCATGCGGGGCCTATAGTCAATACAGGACGCCCAGAAAAATTTCCAGACGGGTAGTATATAAGCGAAAATCTACGCAAGTAAATTGGTAGCCGGATCGTTGAGTATTTTGAGTAGTGGATGAGGGATTAGGATTGATAAAGAGCCGAGTGGACATAAAGGCCCGATGCATGTCTCTTTTTTGTTGAACGAACGAATACATATGTGAACACATTAATTTCTTATCACAACACAAGTAACATAAGAAGTTCTAAGAACGTGCTTGAATATTCTAAGAATGTTCGAACACATTCTTAGAACTTCTTGTGTTACTTGGGAAGTCTTTTTTCTCAGTTCCTAATTCGCACGAAATCGTATATGGCTACTGTTATCGCAATACGTATTTGTTATGAATATATCAACCTGGAATTGTAAAATTCGGTGCGTGATTTTAAGTCACAAAGCGTGAGACTAATCATAAGACTGCTCCAATACCACTCTCTGATTTTAATGCCATTCACCGTTCATCGAACCGACCGTATATTTCAAACTGAATTATAATGATAGATTCTCACACGATATCTATAATCATCTCTTTCAATCACCTCCTCACATTTTATGCAAATTGAACAATGAATCAATCGTTAAAGGAGAAAATAAACTACCCGGTCTTTTGTGAAACAAAATAAACCTTCCTACTCTTATATAACGCCATCGAAATGTTTTATCGCTCACGTTATTTTCTCAAGCGTTTTCTCTCTGGAATCCGATTTATAATACGTTCACGCTTTTTCATGTATATTCCTCTTCGGTCACATGAACTTTAAATTTCTGCACTTTTTTCTCAATTTTCTTTTCCTTGCCCTTCGTCGAGCGGTTGGAAATTCGTGAGATCTTCGTATAGAATGAACAAACAAAATAAAAGCTCGTACACGTAGATATGCACGTACAAATGCGAAAACACATATGTATATCATATTATACTCGTACCAGCAATAAGAAAATATCACAAGCACTCCTCCATTTCATAGCGAGAAAAACGCTGAAACAGAGGGAAAAAATGATGAAAAAAATATAGTACCTGGCAAAAAAGGAAGTAACTCAGCGTGTTATAATGAAACCAACGACAGAACGGGACGGCAGAAAGAGGCAACAAGGGAAAGGAAAGGGAAAAAATTTCAATTAACAATTCCGTTCAGAAGTTATGGAGATGCCTTCAACCGGGCAAGCAAACGCCAACGTCGCCATTACGACGATCTGGCGTCCACCTTGTTCCACACAAGTTCCTCTCGGCATGCGCTAAGGAATTTTCTTCCTGGAATAATTAGCTTCCTTTTTCTCTCCTTTCTTCATATCATCCAACTCCTTCCGTTGCTTTTCGTAGATTTAACCGTACGCGCAGTTTGTAGTGGAAACCATAGCCATCATTGGTAAACCCCTTCCAAATGAATGCCAATTAACATGCTTTTTCTACTAATTTGCACATTCTTCCTCATTTCCCGATCTTCAAGAAAATCACAGCACAGCTGCTGCTGCTGCTGCTTCTGCTGCTGAGTGAACATAAATTTCATTACAATTTTTTTGGATAATGTGTATTTCAACTTCTTATTTCAGCCGGTGATATATCAATAACTCTCACATGCCAACACTTCTTACTTCTCTATTGAATTTTCTTTGTTGAAAAATTCCGGAGGCATAACTGAGGAATATTTCTATGATGTAATGATAAAACATGGGGAGCTCTCTCGTGCAAGAATCAAAGTTTACGTTATCTGGATTTATTTTCCTGTAATGTTCTTGGAACTTGAAAAATAAAATTTTATCCATGCGATATGTGCATTTGAAGGCACAAAGATAACAATTCTTTCCATTTGAAAAATAAAAGTAGTAACGCAAACTTGATTTTTGATTTACAGGAAGTAGTGGACGAAAATGCTCTTATTCTTTCGATGCTATTGATGGCAACGGTAGGACGCAAGAGGTCCTACACTGGAACAAATTATTTTGTTGAGATGTGATCAACAAAAGAATGTTGTTATCTCAACGAAATTCTTGTTTCAATCTGATTTGTGTTGCTCATTCAAAAACTCACTTGATATGCTGAATTATTCACGTTCCATTCTCTTTCTCTTGATTGAAATTTTGTGCCACTAATGTTCTCTCGATGGATTACATAATGCCCTGGATTTGTGAAAATTGACAATAATCCTTGTGGTATGAATACTTTGCTGATACTGTTCGCTGAAATGAGCGTCGAGTTAATAACATAATTAACAACAGATACAAAGAGGTAATGAGATGCAAATAACATTACAAAAAAGCAGGATGTTTCAATGTGTTTTGATGGTTTCTTTTACATATTCTGGTGTTAATGAAGCATGTGTACTGAGTGCAAATACAGCTCACATTGAACGAACCGATGTTCACTATTCTTGCTCATTAAATCCATGAAATGACATCGAAACGGCGATACCACGATGATAAAGCAAAAATCCGTGCTTGACTTTGAAATTAAAGGCGAATTCACGGTATCTCATTTTGCATGAAATTAATTCTGAACAATGTGATATTATTTATGTTCTTTCTCCTCGGAAAGTAAAACACTGTGAATGATGAATATCAAACCGAAACTAAGACTAAAGCATGAGATATCAAAATTACTTCCAAAGCAAAGCACTACCCCAACAGAACAGATGAGTCATAAAAATGTAATTGTTATGTCATTTCAAAGTCATCAAAGAAGGTCAAAATAACATGGAAATGTTACATCTGTGGACACTCAATTCTGACGTTATTTCATATAAATTGATTGGGACCTAATTCTTATCCTGAAAAATAATAATTATTGTATATTGATTACATGGAAAATATGAAAATTATGTCTGGTAGTCATAATTCTTATGAAACGCTCATTTATTGCTAAATATGCAATGAAATTGAACATTCCCATCTCATGGTTGTATTCAATTTTATTTATCGTTGAAATTCACGCACTTCTGAACCAAAAAATTGGACATCAAAATTTAATGATTTTTTAAAGAGATTTGTGATGGACTTTGTCAAAATGACCTAAAAATGAGATTCTTTTCGACTGATGTGTTTCACTTGCCCGCAGAGAACTTTTTCCTGCTCATTTCCATAGAATCCCAAAATTTCCATGTTCTTTTCCATGTTTCGAGGAAAAAATAGAGAAAAGAACAAGGAAATTTTGCAAAGACGAGGAAAACTGTTCTGAGGGATGTTGCGGAAGTTTGAATCGTTTATAGAAACGAAATGAAAATTCAAACCCGCAAAATCAGATAAACTATCGGTATTAAGCTTCTCGAATTACCTCATCGGAACCGGAAACATCGCTAAAAGGAAGTATTGGGAGATTTTGAGTGGTTAACAGTTCAGTATTTCGTTATTCAATCACCAATTCATTTCAATAAACAATTCAAACTTCAGCAACATTCTAAGGGTGGGACTATACATGCATCTAATGTAGAACTCAAAAGCAAGCTCAACTGTGACCGAAAGTTCGAATATATCGTAACAATATAAGACATATTAGATTTTTTGTAAATTCTTGATCCAGACACGAATGATGTTTTCTTTTGTTAGAAACTCAACGAATCCCAGAATTGAAATTTCATTTCATGTGTCCTTCCAATTTGAACTATCGAAAACTATGTTTCATGACGAAACAACGGTGTACAATCAATCAGTCCGTGTCACAAGTTTGCAAATTGAACTTAGTTACAGAATATATCACACGAAACGAATAGACATGTTCGAATTTTGTGGTTATCCACGGGTATCGATAAATCATCTGTTCTAACAGCAACGTATCTCTATACTTTGTGGCTTACCAAAGCTATACCGGATTTCCACGAATCAAGAGGGAGAAAGGATATGAGAAAGAGAAACTACTACGAATAGATACAGAGGGAGAAAATTCGATGTTGAGTAGGTATCGAGTACGGTTACGGTCGCACGTTACAAGTCGATATTATAGCCATTGGCGCTATGTATTCGGTGGGTTATTTGGCTGACCAAAGAGAGGAAAGAAAGATGGAACATGCTGTTGCTCTCCCAATATATTGAATGTTTTCGTTCCTGTATTCTCTTTCCCTTCACTTCCGTTTTTCTCGCCGTCAGGGTAATGTCGACGTCACTCGCATTCCCAACAGAATGTGACGTATGGTTAAGACGGTTGAACGGTTCAGACGCCTTAGACACTTTAGACGCCTCGAACGGTTACTATTCGAAGATCGACGACGAACGCGTTTGCTAGTCGTTAATTCAACTGGACATGTGTTCTATTTGTTTCTGTGCTCCGTTTTTTCTTTCTTTGGAATACCATTGAAGTACGGACAGAAAGGAAGAAAATTGAATTCCATTGATCCAATTGAAAAGTTGAAAAGTCTAGGTATTTATCAGTTATAACTCCCTTCTGTGTAAGTTTTGAATTCAATGATGAGTTATCGTACTCCGATACACCCGGGTTTAAAATGCCATAGATGAAACTGTTCACGTTCCATCAAGGAAAGGAGAAGAACTATTCATCAGGTACGTTCTCCAACTCCTTCTGCCTGAACCTTCGAGGGTGATATGGATTCGAAAATAGAAATGAAACAGAGATGGGTAGAACACCCCAGTTAGGACTGGAAGGTCTTATGTATGTTTTGAAAACCCCTAACAATGTGCACGAAACGTGCCAAAACGTCACAGAGACATACCGATAACTCGCAAATGTCCGCCCGTGTTCAAATCACCTGCACTTGAGTATCACAAAAGAATATTCATTTTATGGATATTCAGAACCATTTCCATTACTTTTGATCATCAAATGCCCATCATTGACGAAAGCTTTGACAATCTGATGATTAATATTAGGAATCAAATTGAATTCACAAGAATGTTCGTGGTTGAAGCTTCAAACCTATAACAGTACTCATAGAATTCGTATGCTTCGATTGTTCCCAATGCCTGTTAGCTCGAAATTTACTGATTTGTTAGGAAATTCAACAGAAATTACTGAAGAGTGAATGAACATAATTCGACAATCACTAATCATTTCTCAGTAATCACTAAAAATGACCAGCGATTGTCTAATTACGTCTGTTCGGTAAAAAGTTCGTTCCCCGAATTCACCCCCTACCAATTTTTGTTTAATCACATCCAGAAAACAGTAATCTGGAGATGAAAGGACAATTCCTACTCGATCATAACACACTCACAAAAATGTTTGCTACTAGTAATCAAAATTTTATTTTTATGAGACAATTTTTTTCTCCATATAGGGACAATCCTAATTTTTCTTCTGATAAGAAAAAAATTATTTTGCTTCAAGCAGAATTTGATAATCTTAGTGTTAGAATATTGAATGTTGCATCAAGAAAAATAGTCTTGAGATCACCATAAGCATTTTTCGAATGAGGCTTATAGATTCTCTTGATGTAATGAAGTTTTTATTAACGGTAATGAAATCTTCCTTATGACCCGGTAAACATTTTGTATCTTGCGGTATCATTGAGACACGTTTTGAATGTCTTATAAAACACTTTCACATGAGTTTGAGACCAATTCTTGTTGGACACTCGTCTGAAAGACATCTAAAAGTGTTGCATAAAACATCTACATCCAAGATATCGCAAGGCACAAAATGCATAGTTCGTTCGTAATTCAAAACCTAGAAGTTTTTAAATATTTTCTGAGATACCCTATATAATCCTTGGATTTAATATACAGCAATGAATTTCTTCCTCTACTCAGGCTGGAAAAACTAAAAGAACGCAAACATTTCGGACATAATTTGGTTAGATTCTAAACAGAACCAAACGATTTATTTCTGCTCACTAGATGTTTTTGTCCAAATTTTTATCAAGGTATGTTTGGATCGAATGGTAAAGGTTCAGAAATACAAGTTGAGGAGCGGATTTGAGGACTACAGTCTTTCATTTAACTTGAAATATTTCACTATGAATGCAGAACGACTCACTTTGGCCAATCCAAAAACACAATCATAATATTTCTCAATGATAAAATCCCAATAATTTGAAGCACTCAGTTGCCTTCTATTAACTTAAACACGCTGTCACTATCGTTGAGCTCCAGAGGGCCTGAAAAATACTTAAGTAGCAATGAACACATACATAAGTAGCTACTTAAGTAGTGGTGGCATACATGATATGGAAGGTGTTACGTAATAACGTTCTGATCAACAAAAAACAATGTTTGAAATTTTAACTCCAATATCCTTGAGACCTGAATATCCACTGGATACAGTCGATATAATAAATATCGATTTTTTGAAAAAATGTTCGTCAAGACGTTATTGCGTAAAGCCATTCATATGAAATACTTGTTTTGCCACTTCTCTACTTTCCGGTCCTTTGAAAGTTGATTACCTTCATTATATCGTGGAAGCACACAGTTTCCTTCTTTCACTAAAACATAGTCTCTTGTATGAATGCAACACACCCACGGCCGGAAATCACGTAATTCTTCTCATATCTTGCTTCATATCATGTTCTACACAAGGTTATGCCAATCAACATTAACCGTGCTACTGAAAACAAATTTTACACAGGAACTCACAAAATTCAACGATTAAACATGTTACTAGGCAAATCAACGTCATGAACTCCAGTGTTTTTGTATCAAAGTAGAAATTCTTCTGCTCAAATAATTCAACCTAATAACGACATGTGAAATTTCACCAGAAAAAATTTGGATTTTTTTTTCAAATATTCGTTTACCTTTTATAATAGAGACAGTTTTTCGACGCTATTTTTTTTTCTTCAAAGTAGATTCACCATTCTTCAAATTTTTTCTCTCGACGCTGTTTTCATAATATTTCATCGTCTCCCATGAAGATATGTAAATGAAAAGTAAAACACAAGAATAGACGTTTTAATCTTCACCATCGCCATCACCATCACTGCTGCTCCTATCATTGTCTGGGGACATGAAAAAAACCCAGCGAAAAAAAGTAAACGATGGATGTTGAAGAACTTATTTGTGAAATTTAAATTGTAGATTTCATGGTGCTTCATTTATACATTCCTTGAATCCACACTTATATCAATTCATCTTTTTGACAGTGGAAACGAAAGGATACGTAAAGGAAAATGAGTATTCGGAAAACAAAACAAGAGAGCTGAATGTTCAAAACAGTATCTTGTATGTGACGAATTCACGGTCAAAGAGATTCAAAACTCGTATTGTATGTTTGTATGTATACTGAGAATAGGGAGTCCTCGAGCGAAAGTATCATGAAAATTTCGCAGGAAAAATCAGGTACAGAGAGGAAAAAACAAAGGACAGAAATTCTGATATCAATCAATTGTTACAAAGTTTCGCAATGACTCTCGATTCCTGATGCATGAGAGAGACGATGCAAGGTATATTTGACCACTTCAATCTCTGATGAAACCGCAAACTTCCACTTTCCAACACGGGGAAAAAACTATTCAACTTGAAAGCGCATATTTTGTTTTGTTAGAATCACAAATTTATTTATCGATTCAACCGATTCTAAATTTAGTTGCGCTTGCAAGTTGAATTGTTATTTCAACTAATCTTTGTTTTCCGTGGTAAAACTCTTGAAAGTGTAATTTGTGGAATTCAATATCACATCATGTGTACAGCACCGTCGTCGATGAGATACATTACCTTGAGGTAGAATCACTGGCTTATGAACCCAACCAAATGTTTTTCTTACACTGAGAACGCAATTTCTTAAACTTGAAGAAAATTTCTTTGCCCTCATTCTGATAAATCTTGTTTCCGATGAAAAAAGTAACTAATTTTCAATGGAAACCCATAAAACAGAAAACACTCTTCAAATACATTCGAACAGAAGTATTTAAAATGTATACAAAATTCATATTTGATGTATTGCAAATACATTTGAAATGTACCAACTGCATTCAAAAACATTTCTGTTTGTTGAAAAAGGATTCAAAATACTTTTCTGATTGGAAAATGCATTTCAGAAGCTTTTTCTGTTATATGGGAAAATTTTTCATTGAATTGAAATGACATTCTTCGAATTCAACACTGAAGACAAAATTCCTTCCAACCAAATAAATAGTTTATTTGTCCTCTCTCCATGAAATATTTCTCAGGGTTAATGAAATACTTAATCGGATCAAATAATGGAATGCTTGTCCCAAATAAATTGGTCTTCTAAATGAATAATTTATTCGCCACAAGTAATCAATTTTTGCATCTAATTGAATATTCAATTTCTACAAATAAATATTTTATGGAGAGAAGACAAATAAATATTTTTCCCAGTGAAGAAGGATTATACTTCTCTTTCAATTTGAGAATTTTCCGTTTCAATCTGATGAAAACTTTTTCCATTTAAGAGAATTGTTTTTCATTACACAAAAGATTTATTAGAATGAGGGCAAATAAAAGTTTCTTGCAGTCTAAGAAATTGGGTTCTCAGTGGAGCATGACTAAATGGTTCTCACCAAAATTTGGTTATGCTGAGCAAATGATCATACCAACCATGTTTGATTGGCTAAACTGGAAGATATTCTTTGTTGGCATAACCAGATATTTGATAAAGTCTCTAAAATTTCAGTAAGATCAACAAAACCATTTGGTTATTTAATTTATTTACACATTTCACTAAAATATTGTTGAATGAATTTGTTTGTTTGTTTAAATTCGTGTAACATTGATATTGTGAGGAAGCGCTTTGTCAAATTCTTCTTCACCTCGAAATTAAAATATTGTGATAAGAATTTGGACAATCCGAGCTTGCATTGAAAAAATAATCCACACTGCACTATTTTGCTCATAACAATAGTTAGTTGCATAATGAGAAAAGTATTGCTGATAAATCGAACTACTCCGTTACTGTAGCATCCACAATCAAAAGGAGCAAAAGAAAGAGCAAGAGAAATTGTTTATGCAACTAAGTTTTCCTACCGAGAAAAAAGGGTTGCTAATAAAATTAACGTCTAAACTGTTGAAGTGAACATTTCTGCAAGCACAATAAACTTTTTGTGGAAACGCTATAGTAACAAACTAGTTCTCTTAGTTTGTTGCTGCATTCCAATGATCGTTTGATAGCCCTAGTAGAATACCCTAGTCATCCACTAAGCCAACCCCTTAAATACTCACGAGGCACTCACCAGTCTCTAGTTTTTCGTTAATGCAGGCGTTACAAACTCGCGATGACTAGACCATTTCTACTGGGTTGTTGCAATACACGATTCACGATTATGAGTGAGAACCCTCTTTCAGTTTTGAATGTGAAAATAGATGAAGAATCGATACATTCGTTGAATTATCAAGAAATTTTATATTCATTTGTTCCCTCGAAACAAAAATTCGAACGAATCAAAGTAGGAAATGAAATGTAAAACAAAATTTTGTTAAGGTCCTGGATGAAATATTTCACCGAATAGTTGTCACCATGGGAAGGATTTTTGATTGCATCTTCAAATTCAGAGACACAGAGCCAGATAAAGCGGTGTTGCGGCCCGAGGCTACACGAAAAAATAATTTAGCTGCAGCAGCCAAGTAGCTAGCACGGACACGGACAGCCATTAAATTAGCTCCTGCAGCTGAATTTTAGCTGTTACAGCAAAAAATTTGCATTTGTAGTTGATTTATTTGCGGTAACAGCTAAAATTTAGCTGCAGGAGCGAATTTAATGGCTGTTCGTGTCCGTGCTAGCTACTTAGCTGCTATAGCTAAATTATTTTTTCCGTGTATGAAACAATTCGAGACCCCCCTCAAGGTAAGAAGCAGGAGGAAAGAATGTCCTTCAGAGCTTTTTACATTAATTTTCTTCTTTAAATAGGGCTCCCTGGTGAATGGGACCCGGAGCTATAGCTACCCAAGTGTGTATTAACGGCGGGTCCAATTTAAGCCCAGGGTGGGTACCCATGCTGCCCAAGGTGGGGCCGAGGCGGACAAATGGGGCCAACCCTGAGATGATAACATCGTTCCCAGCTTGGCTGTATTGCTTGCCCGAGGATTGGTTACACCATGGGCCCAGCATGAACCCAGACTAGGCAATCAATACTGCCCCTTCCTTTTTTTTCAATTGGAAAATTGCTTTGAATTCTACCCCAGCGAGCATGAATTTCAGCCCCACTTCGGCCCAGTCTTGGGCCTAGTGTTGAGCCCCATCGTGCCTATATGGGCCCAAGACTGGACACACATGCTCGAGATATAAATTCACCCCAATCTTGGCATAACGCTGGTCCAAATTGGGGCCAAGTTCAAATGTGCCCGCAATAAGATTCATTATCTCTATTTTTTACCAACTATAATTGTATGGGAAAGCACAACAGGGCCAAGATTGTGACAACATGGGCCCCATCGGCATTCCCCAATACTGGGTTAAAGAGGAGGAACCCAGCCTGGGGCCCATTGTAATTATAGGCAATACACGCTTGGGTATATATGATCCCGGCCTGCAGAAACATAGTGGAAGCTAGTGATAAAATATTCAGTGTTTACAGTTCAGATCATTGAACTCGTCTGAACTAATAGTCCAATAATCCGATGAATGATATATAGCGCAGCAAATAATTGATTAGAAACACCAGTTGCAAATAAAAGAATCCACATAAAAATGATCGGTTCATTTTCAAGAAGATTTTTATACGTTTGGAAGTACTACCAGAAAAATACACTTCACATTTATTCGAAGATGTATTTGATTAAGACAGTTCGAGGAGCTGTGAAAGTTGAGAATGAATAAAAATCGAGGAGATTTTTATGAGACTCTCTCATCTACCGTACACAGCATCGAATCCGAAAGAATAAAAAAAGGAGAAGAGTGCATGAAAAAAACGTGGATTGAACGAACCATAAATAGAAGATGTACATAAATAACGGTCTCACGTACCGGCCAGAACCTCCTCTTTCATATCGAAAAGTGACTTATAGAGGGAACCTTTAATATTCGATACAGACATGAAGAATCGGTGCTCTATTCCGGGGTGTTGGCACAATCGAGGGTATAAACTAATATTTCTCAATCCCAAAGTTAGCAACTTCATTGAATATTTAAACATTTATTCTCAAAAAAACGAATATTTTTTTCTTGTTAAATCGACACAAAAGAAAATATATATAACGACAAGCATGAGAAATCTAGTACTGTAAATGATCGTGTTTAATGAGCTTCAATGTATAAGACGAAGTGTATAATCCATGTTTCTTCATCCCGACCGAAAATTCAGTCACATTTGATCGGGTTAACCTGATTCAATTTCCAGTCAGGATGGTGATTTTTTTCTTCATTCCCTATTGAAATTATTGTTATTTATTTCTCACGTATGAGATTTGAAACATTTTTTTTATACATTTGTAATTGAAATATGAAATTACAAATTTATGCATAATTCAAGAAAATGTATCAGTGCTTGAACAATGAATTTTGGATCTCTTCTGATACGAGGATTCTAATTCAACATTTATGACAAAAGTCAGTTTTTGATTGAAAGTTTCCACATACTGCCAAATAACTGTCAAGCGTCAATCGTCAAGAATAATCTCCCATAACAAATTTGAATTCTTCGGAAATAATTCTACCCTATTCGATTTCCTCAACATCAGTTCACCTATAAATTACTTCCTCTTTCATATCATTTTTTGAATGAATTGTTCGCATACCATCATTCCCGGAACGAATCATCACACCTGAATATTTTTCGCCCGATAATTCATTACGCTAATGAATGATGAGAGATTTTTGTCTCATATGAAAACTAACGAGCGTGCAAAAAATAATAGCTCCCCACTGATGAATGCTTGAGTTGACGATGATGATTCCCTCTTCTATCTCGTTAATTAATCCGATAATGATGAATTATTCTATAACGAACAGAACTACGAGGATGAATTTGTTACATTGTTGAATATGATTTCAGATTTATGGAGACATTTTGTTCGATTTCTCCAGTTCAATGTTCCTAGATTCAAGATATTCATTATTGCTGCATGGTGATTCCACTTCTGCATTTCTTACACGAAAATAGAACCATTTGTAACGAAGAATGCATCTGTTTGTTCCGCCGAGGGAACACTCAAATATGTTAGTTTTGAATTTTCTTGATAAACAACTTTGGAAATAATGCGGCATACACGTGAATACTTCCATGAGGTATTAAAAATTTATATTCGAATAGACCATCCATCTCGCTAAACAGACAGGAAAATAATTGCGCGGGCAATAATTTTGAACAAAAAAGAATCTGTAATCTTTTTTCCCCCATTTTATGCATGAATACTGGAGAGAAATCTCCTGAAAATCACCTCTCTGGCGCATTTATCTTCATTCGCAACATCCATGTAATCTCTTTCATTGGAACCAATGACTGGGGACCTACAGCAAGAGGGTCGAACGGAAATATTATGTATATCATCACTATGTACATACAGATATATCTCCATAGTGTAATGATCCAGATAAAAATTAACCAAAGTAATAACCATAAAGTGAAACTAAAGTCATAATAATAAAGAAGATTAGCCTCATAGAAGTTATGCCGAAGATGACCGAGATGGTGGTGGAAGAGATGCTTTTCCTTTATACGTGTGTGTGTGATCCCAAGAACGGGAAATCCTCCTCTAATCGTTGAATGCGTTCGATTTATTCTTTCGAAAGTTTTACCAGTCAGGAATATCCCTTGGGTGGAAGTTTGGGAAGTTTACTAAAGAAAAAAGTGAAGGGAAAGATGAATTATATATGTATATCAAGGAGAAGGAGAACAGCGAAGAGGAGTAGGCGATATCCTGTTGCCGAGCAGTTCTATACACGGATGTGATTGATCAAAATATTCTCACGAAATTTTACGGAATTCACTCCGATCAACTTTTAATAGCATTTTACTTTCGGGTTTCTGGTAGGATGTAAATATCTCATAGGGTGTAATGTATCGATCGAATAGGATCACTCTCAATTATAGATAACTCCAAACGTCAAACGTTATTTACTGGAAAAATAACTATGCGGGATAAACTAGTTCAAAATCACCCAATGTTCTTTCTTCTTTATTGCACTACCAGATTTTGAGAATTCATGATGGAAAATACATCCAGAATTTTCGGAGGACGTCTCGAGAGGAGACACTTGGTAAAAAATATTGTCGGATGCCAATTACATTTTGTTGTTCAGGATTTTCTTGAAAACAGAGTGGAGCATGATTCGAATAAATCATTATTAGTTGCGCTTTGTACATGACATTTTATTCATATTCGCATTATTTGTTATCCGTCATATTCGCGAATTCATTGACCCGTTGTTCGATTTATTCGTTATTTGAGGATTCGTATTATTCATTATCCTCTTCATTCGTCATTCATATATTTCAATTACTTCCCAGCCAGCACAAATGATCAATTTGAATTCATGTAGACTTCCTTGAGACCTCTTGAATAGCTCCCGTTGTGGTAGATATGTATTCATTATGAATATTTTGAATTCAAAATGAAAACGTGACAAACTGAATGCCCGCGAATGAATTCTTTCTGAACATTAAGCTGTCCATTGAAAGGTCATTTTGAATGCAAAATATTTATAATAAATACATATTGATCAGCATAACAGGAGCTCTTTGCAGGAACTCTTGTGCTGTATGGGTCTTCTATTTCCCAGTAAATTTCGCTCATTATCATTATACACTGGAAAAGCATTTTGTTCTAATAACAATATTGTTCAGCCGCACACACAGAAATATCTTCTCCGAACAAGAATAGAAACACATTCTTGTCTCATCGAGAAGAAGGATCTTCTTGATTTAAGTCCAATTTGCTAATCCCAAGAAAGTATTGTTTGTAATCATGTGGAATATTCCTATCGGAAATCACTCTAGATATTATACAGACTCTTGTGATGCGCTCGCAAAATAATTAGAGCCTCATGACAGGATAAGAAAATCTGGAACAGTTACTTGGAATAATGTCTATTGGGGTGGCTGTATCATAAACTATATCTCAACGTTGCGTTCAATTCTCCACGGAGAAAAAGGAATTCGCTGTGGCAGCGAAATCTACTTTTGCTGGGTTCCTTTTGCCAGAGCAGCGAATTTTTAGCTGTGGCAGCAAAAAATGTTTGCTATCCCAGCAAAATTTGTTTGCTATTCTGTATATAATACTGAAAATTTGCTGGCGGAGCAAACATTTTTTGCTGCCACAGCTAAAAAATTGCTGTCGTAGCTAACACGATTGCTGTTATAGCAAATTTTTAGCTAGGTCAGCTAAAAATTTTGCTATTCTATATATAATAACTCGATTTGCTGCGTCAGCAAATTTTTTATCTCCGTGTCCAATCACCTATAGTGTTGCCGCGATCTTCAAGCATGTTCAAAGCTCGGCTCAACTCGAATTATTGAATTGAACTCACAAAAATGTTTTTCGAGCCCAGCCAAGCTTTTGTTGAAAGCCCGACGAGCTGCTTTCATCATAAGCCTCTCATATAATACACTAAACGGTTCACTACTAGAGTCATAATGTAAAGTCGAGCGCCTTTTATTAAATATGAATACTATGTTCGTTGAATATAAATACTATGATATGGAATTCTTCAATACACGCTTGAAAATTGACATCAGTCTGTGAATATTCAGTGTATGTCATTGTTTCACTTTCATCATAATAAATTATATCATGATGTTAACAATCTAGTGTATTAAATAGAAGTTTGATCCCATCTGATTAATCCGAAAAGAAACAGATTGCATGATGTGGAACCGATGGTTGAAAAGAGAGGTGACTAGTTGTACTCTTTTTCACCATTGGTTCCGTATAACGCAGTTTCCATTCTTTCAGGTCCATTGAGAAAACTGTTTTGTTATGCGTACCAAAACATTTTCTCACCATATGCCAAGCTAGAGCTTTTCGTCCGCATAACTGGAAATTTAATTGATCACGGAGAGAAAAAATTTGCTGACGCAGCAAATCGAGGTATTATATATAGAATCGCAAAATTTTTAGCTGACCTAGCTAAAAATTTGATATAACAGCAATCGTGTTAGCTACGACAGCAATTTTTTAGCTGTGGCAGCGAAAAATGTTTGCTCCGCCAGAAAATTTTCAGTATTATATACAGAATAGCAAACAAATTTTGCTGAGATAGCAAATATTTTTTGCTGCCACAGCTAAAAATTCACTGTCGCAGCTAAAAATATTGCTGGAACAGCAAATAGTTTGCTGTCACAGCAAAAAATTTGCTGCTCTGGCAAAAGGAACCCAGCAAAAGTAGATTTCGCTGCCACAGCGAATTCCTTTTTCTCCGTGATCTTATCAAAATTTGGGTGCGCTAAGCGAATCAAGTTTGATTCTTTAAACTAAAAGTGATTTGGGAGAATCTTTTTGGTTGGCATGATAAAATTCTGCTGGGACCCAATAAGGTTTTAGCTACACCAACCAAAAATTTCGGCCAGGCATATATCAACCAAATCTTTTTCCTCGATGTCCATTAACGACAAAAGACACAGAAGAAAGGGAAACTCAATTTCCGGTAAAATATGAGCTGAATTCAAGATGCAGCCAAAAGAAAACTTATTGGACTTAAAATCAGCCACTGGAAAACCTTCTCAAACTCAAACAAGAATACAGATTCCATTAATCACTATTGAACTGAAATTCAAAGCAAATTGTTTCTCATGAACGGTAGCCACCAATAAACCCGACAAACCATTGGCTCGATCACTTAACCCGAAAATACGAAAGTGAAGACGTGTTTTCATGTTCATGTGTTAAATTCATTGTATTCTTGAATAGTTATCATCATCGATTGGGTAAATGAAAAAAAATTGATTCTTTGAAATTATTACACTAGCATGAGGCTTTAGGACATGCATGTTTGAAGTTGTCATTGTCAAAAACAAATCCTAAACGGAATTCCTACACCTTCGCTCTTTTCAATTCTCTAATTTCATCTGATATCAGGTTTTCTAGCTTATTCGACTCTGGTCGAAGTTGTTATTGATAGGATCGAAGCTTGGCGGGTTTTGCATCAGGAAACTCTGGAAAATGCAGATGAAGAAAACAAGTAGCTGACAGTGAAATGTGTCTACAGATACAGAACTTATTACCATAACGTAGTGGGCTCTTTCCCTTTTGCTGGCAATGAATCAACCCATTTGAGAAAAATACATACCCATAGATTATACCTCCATGGCCTCCGCAGAGAACGAAGGTGGATCATCGATGAGGTATCCCTGAATATTGCACAAATTGAACTACACAACATTCGAATTACATAAATGAATATGAAGTGATTATCTCCCAACATTAATCTGAACTGCACAGTAATTGAATTACACATCCCTCAACTACACTGTGAAAATAAACTTCAGGAAAATTCCAGTACCGTGCTGGAAGCAGTTAACCGTCAATGGGATGTCTTTGATAGGAATTCAAATCTCCGGTGAATCAAAGCATCATGCATTGGTATGGAATTTTCAAAAAAAGCCTGAGAATTGAATTTGATGATCTGACTTTTCATACGAACTTTCATCACCCAACACATAGAGATACTAAACCCGAAAAAAAGAACTTCCACAGCCTTGTTCCTCAATATTTCAATCCTGATCTATTATTCATTGAACAATACAACAAGAGCTACAAAACTAAACTTGATATCTTGAATGGATTGTGAGGCTACAATGTTATTTCTCTTCTTCGATTTCCAAGTATTCCGCTCATTGTATTCCAACAATTTCGATTATATCTTTCATTTCATAACTTTTCTTAGAACTGTTATAGATAGAATCACGGGAAGTTTATCAAATACCTCTACCGCGTAAAACATATAAAATCCAATCAAACTACACCGTGATTCGTGCGATTCTTATAACTAGATTTATGTTGTTTATGTTAAATTCTTTCTCGTACTATTACACAAGTACGGAAAATGATATTTCCCTCGAGTGAGTACTCTAGAATAATTTGAAATGATTCTTTCCTCGCACAACTGTTTCTTCTCCCTTCGAATAATCGTGAAAAATGTTACACTTCGATGAACCGTGAAAAAAATAACTCGATTCCGGAACACGAGATAAACTCCGTATTTTATCATCTTTTGAATTTTCGCCGTTGTTATAATGATGGATTTCTACTATCGTTTCCTTTGCGGATGAAATACATAAGAGCTGTGAACACGAAAGAGGGTGGGGACAAAAGTGAAGAATTGAAAAAAAGCGGTCACTGCGGTCGATGGATGACTGCGATGAGGAAATACATATATGCGGGCGAATGTATATATATGAATCACGCGTATGTACGTTCTTCAAGATATACTTAAGTCGATAGCTTGAGGGCAGTTTCTTCAATCGTTCCGTTCATTGTTGAGTTATCCACCGTTACGCTGGAAAACCGCTTCTCTACAAGCCAGAAATCACAGAACCAACGACATCGATGTGTTGGATACTTTAAAAACGTGGCAATGGTCTTATCGAATTGTTCTCTAGAGAAAATAAATGCCTTTGAGTTTTTCGTTCTTCTCTCTATCCTTTTTCTTGAACTTCAACGATCTGTATGATTCGAAGAGAGGAAGATATATAACTGAACAAGATGAAGAGGAAAGCCTCTTCAAAATAATCTAAAACCATCTACACAGATGAAATCAATTTATTGTGATTACTAAATAACACCTTGAATCAATGAATCTATTATTTCGAATGTCAACTATCAGGATTCTTTTCAATTTATCAGAAAGATTTCAGATTTAGAATAATTTTTCCATTCCCCAAAACGCGTAATTATGATGTTCTAGCTTCAGAATGTGGACCATAAAAATGAAGCATAAATTAGCAGCCACGCGGTATAAAAAACTCATCCCACCTAATGGAATGAAGTTTGTTGCAGGAATTAAAGGGAGTCAATAATAAAAGCTATATTTATTTATAGAGAAAGGGGACTTCGAATTGGTCACAGCACCTTGAGTCAACGAAATAAAATTCAAATGTTATTAGGCCAGTACCTATTTCAGTTATCCAAATATCCACAACTATATCTAGTTGTTGGAATTGATTTGGAGTGAAAGTAACTCATTATCGTTGTCAGATTTCATGGGATATCACACTTTATTGTTACACCGAAGGGACGTGACTAACGAGTCGGCACCCATATGAAAATGGAAACACGGGTTGCTACTGGCCTACTACTGTTACCGGAGGTGCCAGTACTGGCAAATCTAGAGCGCCCATTATAGGGCCAGTTAGATTGCCAGTACTGGCGAAGGAGTTGAAATGGCAACACCATTTTATACATATAACATTTGCCACCACGGCGGTACCGATATTTGATGTGAGCCTGCTCTGATGAAACTCTGGCATTGCCACAGGATTAGTTGTTTTGCCAGAGCTAGATGAGAAATTATGACATCCTATGTAGAAATCGATATTGGTGTCGTATGGTCTTTCTTTCGCATTTCGGTACTGACGCAGTTCCGTTTCTGTACGGTGTGGGTATTCTCCGAACAGTATCAATTCGATACTGGCTTAAGACCGTCTGACCACGTAAGCAAATACCGTCTGAAATCCGGCGAACATTTGGGACCAGTTGGAGAACAGTAATGATTTTGAATGGGCACAGTTGTTTCTGCCGAAGTCTGGCAAATACAGCTTCGCCAGTACCGCGCCTTTTGTCAACTCTGGCTATTTCCACATGAGCATGTATATTTTCTGAGAGATCCTAATCAAGCAAACATTCACGCAGCGTGATCAATTTCCGGAAGATCCTGCTCTGAAAACTTCATCTAAATATGACTCCCCAATTAGAAAAATTCCAATTCGGCCAATATTAACAACAGGCGCAGTACAGTGCCAGTATTGAGTCCCTAACACTTGGCTAGCAGCTCCGGGTTTGGTAATGGATACATAGAAACATATAGTACAATACCTGTACTGATAAACCAACACTGGAAGCTTGATATCAGCCAGACTCAGAGCCATTACAGGCACTGCACCAATGACGAATAACACCAGACTAATGTTACCTCTTTCAGCAAGCACGCTGAAGTTGCCTGCAAATGTCACTCAAGATGTGAATCTTGATCTGTAATGTACGTGTACACACAACCACGCACACAATCCCAAGGCACATGTAGACACTTTCAGACGATCCTTGCTGAAAGAGTTAAATATCCAGTACATGAAAGCGTCATCATACAAGATGAATGCCAGTACTTTTCCAATCTTGACCTGTACTAGTGCAGTACTTTGCCAGTTGAAAATTCAGGTCGGAACATGATCGCTGATGAATTTCCTTATCAAAATAAACGAAACTATAAAAGAATTCCGCCATGCCTCCTCATGTAAGCCTAAAAAATTAGCAGAAAAGGATAGGAATACTGGTTTGGGGTCAGATTTTTCTGAAAATATGCATAAAGAACTAATCATTCCTGGGTGTAATAACCAAGGGAAACTTTGATTTCTCTTGAAATTGATCAATTTTACAGACTTAAATTCTTAATAATCCTCAGATGACATCCGCATAACAACATCAAACTTTGATCATGTATTCTCCTGACAAATATTCTCCGAAATGTATGCATAAGGAATCGATTATCGCATTTACTGGATACACCAGACAAGGAAAATTGTGATTTTGCATGAAATCCACCAACTTTAAAAACTTCAAACCTTAAAACCCCAGATAACATCCGCCTTCTAACAATCAACTGTTATTAAATGTTCACCTGACTTGCCACTTTGCCAATCAATGAGAACCATTGTGTAGGACAATGGTCACGGTCACTATTGACCCGTTTTCTCCGTGTATTGATAATTAAGTAATATACTCCATTCCTTTCAAACGAGTTTTGAAATGAGGGTGGGCGATGTTTGAAAACATTGATATTTTTCATACAAAAATATAAAAGTTGACAAAAATTACATATCACAACATCGATATTTGCACCCAACACAACAATTGGTTCAAAATTCGTGAGTTTTGTATGATTTCCAAGCTACTAAACAAGTTTTACCTCTTAATCCCGTTGTTTGATTATATTCACATTATTTCGAATGAGCGTGATTTCCATGTAAAACGAATTCTACATCATTGATCAATCGCACGGAGCAAATAGTAGACCATCAAATTTTATACAGGGAAGTAAAGTTACAGATATATCAGTAAACATGATTACATCTCACCACAATTCATTTGGGTACATTTTAAGCTCTATTGAACCGCAAGGTGTATATCAAGGTGTACTTAATTATTGCGTCTGTATGCCATGGAGCTTGATAATAATTGAGAGCCTCGGTGGTTGTGACGTTGAAGTTTTTATGATCACTAGTGATGTGGAACTACAAACCACGAAGAATAATTTACAGCATGGAACACAAACTTGTAATTTAATCTGTTAGTCTCTGTGACAGAAATTAGTGGAATTAATACATGATTTTTGAATCGCAATAATGATGTTTCATGAAAAATCGTAATTAGGTCTTCGAATTCTAAAATGAGTCAAGAAAACATGTTGAAAATTTTGAATCTTATATGAAATCCACATTGAGCTTCTACTTGAAGCGATTCAAGGCACCAAAATTCAATGAAATAGACGCCTGTAGAATTGTAAAAACAGATCATCTTTCAGCCTTAGTTTCTGCACTCACTAAATCATGTATGATGTGATAAAATACTCAAGTACAGGTGAACAAGAGATATTATGCACTCTTTTTGGGTTTCATTTTGAGGAAGAGGTAGAAAAAATGAGAAGAAGAAAGGTAGTATTGAAACATTGCTCTAACCTCACCTCAGATGGGTCTCCAGTGCAATCTACGAAATGGAAATTGAAAAAGTCATGCCTGATACATGAACTGAACGCACGTTTCTGTAGTGAAGATAGCAAAAAAACAACACACAAAAGATAGAAGAAAAGCAGATACTAGTTCCCAACTGAAGTCAACGCAACTTTATACGTGAAATGTTCTTCCCTTCTAAGTAGCACATATTGGTGTATGAAATTTCAAACCCTTACTTATACTGGGGAATAATCAATATATTCCAAGAATAATATATGATAAAGTACAAGTATTCCTCTCTTCAGCGTTCACTTTTAGCTGGTTTGAATATTTCGAGATACTTATTAGAATGAGGATAATTCCATTCTGGTCGATTAGGAATTATTTGCCCTTTTTTCTGTTCTGAGAAACTGCTTATTTCACAAAACACGTTTATAGTACTAAAAAGTACTAAACAGTGATAAATAGAAGGGAAAAAGTACTAATAATGAGTAATGGTAGTATTGAATACCGTTTTTTCTAAGGTTTTAAAAATTGTGTCGGGAATTCAAATTGAAATACTTCCTAAAATTAGGTATCAATCTTTTAATACTGTATTTTTCGAAAATCTACTTGAACCTGTAATGTACTGGGAGGTATATGAAATACAGTTGAAGCATAGTCCTGGAATCAAAAATAGTCTCTAATACCATTATATAGTATCTACACGAATTTTTATCTTCACAAACACATTATTTCATTCATGCAATGAACAGTGGATTGTAAAACCTGGTCAATGCCATAATTTTTTAGGGAAAATTATGCAGATTAGTGCAATTTTACACAAGTTATCGAAAATTATCCAACTCAAATAGCACAGAGTTCATCGATGTATTCTTGAAGAACTCTCCAAGAGTTTGAAAGTTCAAATAAAGTTCTTGAAAAATTCTTGATGGATTCTTTGCTACCTGGAAAGAACAATGAAATTCGACAAAACCCTTCTCCTTTGCTGGTTCCATGAACACGCAAATCTGATTAAACTGACTTTCAAGTCTATTTGGCCGTGCCTGTTCCAAGTTGGAATGAAACGAAAGTAAAGGGAGATAATGAAATCATTTTGATGCGCAGATAGAACATGCAGATCCTTCTTCTATGAATGAAATGTGAACGCATAGAAGCCGCACAGTGAGCTGGTAGATTTTCAAATTGAATGAAAACGATGTCTCTTGGGGGCTGAAAAGCTGACAACCAAAATCCTGCACGATTTTATGAAGTCCTAGTGTAATTTTTGCATTTCATTTGAGAATAAAATAGGATAATATCAGACGTATTTGTACAAAAGTGGATCTGAATTAATGAGTTATAATCATTATTATTCCGTTTGAAAATTTGATGTTGTTATCGCGAAGGCTTTGTAATTTCTACTTTATATTCAAAACGAAATAGTGCAAACAAAATCTGGAGGAATGAATTCTAAGTTATGTAACAGCATAGCTATTATTCTAATCGTTTCGAAGTCCCCGATGAACAGTCATCTTCACTTTTGGTATTCGAAATCTCAAACACTTGAACATCTGGAAGAATTATTGAATGAAAACCTCTTTTACAAAGATGCTTGAATTCTTTGTCGCAGGGAAATTAGGACATTGGAACGCGAGAATGGGCATTTTGTAGAGAATTTTCTCAGCTTCAAAACGCTTCTTTTATTTTCCCGGTAGTCATTTTTGGCGGAGTTATGTCATGTTATGTCAATTTTCAGACGGTTAAGAGGACAGAAAATTTCCATAACTCCGCTGAAAGTGACTCTACCGTGAAGATAAAGAAAAGCGTTTTGAATCTGAGAAAATTGTTTACAAAATGTCGATTTTCGTGTTCCCATGTCCTACTTTTCCTGCGAGTTGTATCTGTTTGAAAAACTAAGAGAATATCGGCAAAAATGCTCATACTCAATCCGATGAAAGTTGTTGGATAGACAGGAGAGGTCAAATGGTGCTCAGAGGATAGACTTTACCCTTCAAATTGCATGTTTAATTGTTTCTTTACGATAATTTTTCACTGAGATATTTAACTTTGAAGTAATCTCAGTAATCTCAAATATGGCCTCATAATTTGGCAACCCACTGTACGTAATTAGGAGGGTTTTTAGACAGGTTCGAGATTTTCTGAAAGAAACAATTTTGTATTTTCTCAAATTGATCCAAATACCTTGAGCTCCAAACTTGAGAGCCATACATAAGTACACTTCTCACCGAACTTTCGAAAAGCAGGTAAGAATGCCATGAATCCATTTTTATAGAACGTATCATGGAAAGTGTGGGATCCGAAGGAAGGTCAGCTTTATTCAAGACTTGCTCTCGCAAAGATCGAAGAGTTCGAAAAGATTACCTCAAGATATGTATACTGGTACTTCAATAACTGAATCCCCGTAACGGAATGAAAGATATTTCCTAGAGGATGCGTGCCCTCCTTTCCGAAAGATCACAATCTTAGTCTTATTTACATTGACCGCAAGTCAAAATGTAGTCCAATAATCTTTTAATATACAGAGTAGTTTTCGCATGTTCACCAGACTATCTGCAAGCATTACAAGATCATCTCATTGGCTGACACTAATAATTCATTCAATGATCAATTAAAACTTCCTTCGTGTCTCTTTGGTACATAAATTCCTGAAGATCGGCGATAAATAGGGCGAACAAAATGGAACTCAAGATTTTCCCTTGGAGGATTCCTTCAGTAAGATCAAAGGATCAGGTGAAACGAGATTGTGCTCCGACGAAGAAAGAAGCTTTTGAATACAAGCTCATGAGACTTTTGATAAATTTTGTGCCCACTCCAATGTTGTAGAATTTTCTCCAAAGCAATGTATGCCCCATTGAATCAAATGCGCGCTCGAAATCAGCAAATAGGGTGAAAGCCTTTGGCTATTTTGCTGGCAAGATGGATTTGTACAGTAGAACTCAGAGTGAAGAGATTATCCATGTGATTTCTTGAACGTCTGAATCTAGACTGCCATTTTGGTAGTGAGCCGAGATCCTCAATCTATTTTGCCAGACATGTGTACAATATTTTTGTGAAAATCTTGACTGTCGCGTTCATTTGTGCAATACCCACAAAAGACCCACAAGGAGACCTACGTTGCAACTCCTCGGGATTCAGGGAGAAAAAAGGGATCGGTGGATACAGCGTGGTACGACGGAGAAGCAGCTTAGAGGCAACGGAGAGATGTCCGCCCAAAAAAACGGCCCGGACATTTCTCCGTCGCCTCTACGTTGCTCCTCCATCGTACCACTTAATATCCACCGCTCCCTTTCTTCTCCCTCAATTCTACGTAGATGCGACGCAATTCTTCGGCAACTGTCCTGTGTGGGTAGGTCGATAACTAGAGGATTTTTTGTACACCATTCTTACATGTACTTGAGACTAGGCATCAAGGACTATTTCCCACATAACATAGATGTCTCAGTAATATCTCCAGGATATTCTGACAATATTACAATGTTTCCAGAATGTTGCAGATTATTCTGAAAATATTGCTGGGACATTTGTGCTATGTGGGTCATAATTTTATTGAAAAAATAATTTAAATATAAAATCCAATTTTCAGTTAGGACAGTATGAAACTTATGCCCAAGATAAAGAGTGAATTTCTACTCTGTTGGAGTGAGAATTTAGGCAGCCAGAAGGCAACCTATCTTTTCATTCGAGTGGAAATCCTACTCTTTCCAATTCAGGGAGTGTGATGTGGGAAATCTTCAGGTGTTCTACCATCAGTGACGGACTAAGAAAGTCTCTGTCCTTCAACTCACGCGAAAAAGAGAAAAAAAGCGGAAGATTTCCCGCTTTTCGTCCTTTATTTCGCGTATGTTGGAGAAAGATATAGGAATTCTTAGCCCACCACTGTCTACCGTCAACTAGAATGAAATCATGATTCTCCATAGTTTCCGCCAATTCTTTACCTTCACTCTTTACAACAGGATCCAATGAGTCTCTGTCTGTATATACTTTTATGTTGCTCATAATGTTTGCATTATCTATTTGATTCAAGTCAGAAATTCTGGGATCAACACCTCTCCAATGAGAAAAACAGTGTGAAGATACTTTTCAAGATATGTATTCGAAAGGTCATTGAATTTGATTGAAGAGGAGTTAGAATCTGACATGGGACTCGAGTAGATTAAACAAGTGTCCCGAGCCCTAGGGTTTGATTGTAACTTGAAAAAATCAGATTACATAAATGCACTATTAACACAGTAGCGAGTCTTCTTCCAAACTTAAACTGGGCTCTATTGATTTCAAGTGGTAGTGGAAGTGGTGGTTCTAGTAGTATTATTTGTGCATATCCAGAAATATTCTAATTATTCATTCAAAACCACAAAATTAATAAGGATATCAACAAAAAAAAACGAATTTCTTTTTATAGTGGGAGACCAGCGGATGAATTCTTAGATGCCATTGGAGAAACCCAGTAACAGTCACTTTTCTTGTATCACATAATGTCAGTGAATAAAAGCAATGTTTCAATATTAGCAAAACCAGAAACTTCTCGTTCACAATTATTGAATCAAATATCATGTTACGAAATTGGAAATCATTCACTATTACTCTTGTCTCTCTTCTTCAATCTTTCAGTGGGTTTTCTTAAAGGTTGTTTGCCCTTCTTATGGGTGGTTTAACTGTTAGGATAGATGATTTTCTTATCTTTTTGTCTCTCTTGGTGAAATACGGGAGTATAATATTCAAGTCTCAATTATGTTTACAATGCTACATAATGAATTTGATTGAAATGTTGGCATGTTTCTCAACTCAAAGACTAATAATTGATTGTGAACAATCCTCGTATCTAAGACGCCTTTTTACAATAAAATCATGTATAAAATTCGTACAGTCAATATTATTGTATGTGCAATATATGTTTGTACGAACACATGTGTATGTATGGAACAGTTATGTATACGAACGAGTATATAGAAGACCATGAACGACAAATATCAAACTCATGCCGAAGTTCATATACTACCCTTCGAACAGTTCGGGATTTGTTGGTCTTCTTCCTTTCGTACATCGCGCAATAGATTCGAATATACGAAGCAATGGAACAGCCATTTGGTAGATTCTTGAAATACAACTTAAGCTGTATGAAGCTTAAGAATATTTCTCCTACTTCAACGCTCTCTAAACTTCATCTTACATAAATCGAATCAAACTTTCAATGTGACATACACCCACTCTGGAAAAGATCAACGTACCTAGAGATTGGAAAATTAAAGTTCGATGAAACTTTCTCCTGCATGAGTGTGTTTTCATTTTTATTTTGTGTTATGTATATAAATTGAGAATGAGGACCGTATACGAGATAATTCATCCGATTAATCAATTTTCATAGCGATTAAGAGGTAAATAAGAAACATTAGCCGGGTACACTGAGAAAAAAAATAGTGGTGTCAACTATGCACGACAGTTGGATCCGTTCAAATGCAATACTCAATGATCAACTCAATTAGATTTGTAGTTGACTCAACTACGCGTACTTGAATGAACTTTGTACTCAATTGAGTTGACGAAGAATTGCATTTGAACGTATCCAACTTCCTCGCTTATTTGAGATAAGGTGCGATAGGAGGAGCGATAGGTATGACAAAAATCGGTCCCCAAACGGGATGCAAGATTCGATTTGCGGTAACTTACAGATCCAGAATTCGTAAATGAAATCCTAACTGTAGCTTTTTTCGAGAAATCGATGGATACATTTTCGTTTATTTTCTCAAACACGATAAATCAAAAACCGCATGCTTTTCACATTTTAGTAGTAAATTGTAACCCAAAATTCACATGTGAACATGTTTTAGGGTTGATTTGATGTATGAAAGAAACATAATCCATCAATTAGTTATCTTGTGTGTACGCGAAGAGCGGATTAGAAGTGGGTGCCCATGTAGCAAACTCACCTTGTTGCAATGTCGTCAGGTGAGCAACCGTGGACAGTGTATGGGCTCAATTTGTACGAATATATCCAATAGTTTCCAAATGCGGAATGCAAGAGCATGTTAGTATTCCCTTGAATCAAAAAAATTGAAAAAATTAATTCAATTTCAAGAAACGTATATTTCGAGAATGAAATATCCTTCGTCATTTATCTATTACTCAATACTCAATTACAATCATTTGTAACAGGAACTTTCTCAACTCCATTCTCCATAATGTCCTAACATGAGCTTTGCATTGAATTCTATGTATCCCATGACACCCGTCGGAAACGTCATTTCAACAAACTGCATTATCGTCACGGACATCACCCTGTTGGTTCCGTTACATGAGAAAGATTTCCGAATGAGTCTCATGTGATTCATTCATCCGTTTCTCTTGTGCAGTTCCAAATATACGCGAATGGAATCATTGTTTTTCCTGACTTTTAAGAGTTCGTTTGTGATTCATTTCTCGATCAAATATTTAATTGAATAATCGTAATGAAGTAATTGGATATTTTCTGGAATATTGAGACTTCATCCAAATCAATTGAGTGTTTTGTTGCAGATCAATACTTCAATTCGAAACTTCATTGTTCTGTTAATTCTTACATTCAATGATATTCCTTAGTTATCGTTTGCTATATATTTTGTATGATTAAAACCAATAAAAGAAGAAGTCATTTTCCACCATCGTTACAAATCAAATGGCAACTTTTAGACATTTTTGTGAGAGAAAATTTTAGAAAATCTGAACACCTCTAAAAACCTATGAACGTTTTTTCAAACTCTGAAGAATTTTGAAAGACTTTTAAAATCTCTGGAAAATCTTGAACACTCTCACTTATCGGGGACGCTTTTTCCACTGAAATTTTGTTTGCACATTTATGAATATCTCTGGAAAGCCCTGAATTTTCCTGAAAATCACTCAAACTCTCTGAGAAACTATGAACACCTCTGAAATGCTTTGAAAAACTCTTCACTGAAAATTACTGAGAATTTAAGTGATTTTCGATGAAATTTTTCCGCTAAGGTTATCAAGGTATTGAAGAGGTTTTTTCTGTGAGTCAATAAAATTAATCGACCAATTCAAGTTCTCTGATGTAGAGTTTATACATCTTTAGATGCAAAATGGTATGCTCATTTTTGTTTGATATCATCTCAAATAGATGAGAACATCAATCGTTTTTTATAATTACAAAAACATTCCACTTGCAGTCGGCGGAATTTATTTTTCAAGCTCTTCTCCTGTTATTCTACAAATTAAATTGTGTAAACTTTACCAACCAAAGTTTACTCGTTTGGATGCGCCAACATGATTGTTTGCCCCGATTCGCACTAGAATTTTGTTACGCTCTGAAAGATTGTGTTTTCAGTACCCTCGCCAATCAATTTACATCAAAGTCTACAATAGCAAACTGTTTCCTTTTATATTACAAATGATATTGTCATCGCTTAAATTAAAATATTTTTAATTCCAATTCGAATTCAATTCTGTTTTTATCTTATTTCTAAGACACTGAAAGGAAAATATAGGGGGTTGAAAACAATAGAATTGCTGTCAAAACGAAATGGAGGTTATAATATAGGTATGACAGCCAATTTTTGATTGTAATCATTACACCATTGTTATCAGCATCACATATTTTTTCAGTGTATTGTTGGGAAAGCAGTAGATTCTCAACAAAAGTTTGAAATGTTGAAGAAACAATCCCTCGGATTCTGTTCAAATGTTATCAAGAGCTCCCGTTATGACAGTGAACATGAATTAATTATGAATAGTTCGAATTCAAAATGAACTCTTGATGAATAATTTAATCTCCAGAAAGAATTCATATCACGAATTCATAAAGAACTATTCAGGCATTCAACATGTATGCATTTGGAATTCATTGAGTTCATATTGAATTCATTTTTACTGTCATAACGGGGACTGTTCAAGAAGTTCTTTCAGAAGTTTTTGTGAATTCAAAATTCTGAAATCCATTTCAAATGATAGATGAATTTGTTGATTCTTTTCTGTAATGACGGCAACAGAAAGCATTGCTAGTTAATGTTCATTATTGTCAGGAAACGCGAATTGGTAAGAGAAAACTGCTAGACAACCAAATGACCCAATCAACCAGCATGCCTATATTTGAATACAACTATTGAACAGTGTGGCCAGGTAAAAATAGCCCAATCCAATGATTGGTTATTTCTCATGTAACCGACAAAACATATTGTCGTCTATACGAAGATACACCAATCAGTAGAAACCACTCTGGTTATTCTCTAAGCCTTGAAAGACCCTACGATGCCCTTGTGCGGGACTTCCAAAGCCTAGCAAGGCCTTGTGATAACTTCGAAAATTACTGGAGTCATTTCTAGTGAGGTTGTTCAGTGATTCCTACCAGATATTTGATTTTCAATAACTCGCAATATTCCAGTACAATCATATTTTATCAACTAAATAATTTAGTTGAAATAACATTTTGATTCAATTGAAATATGTGATTCTCACAATGCTTGAATATTTATTTGTGCCCACATAGCACCAAATATTCTAGCAATATCTCCAGATTATTACATTTGGAATTCGCAATCTTTTGGAGATCATCTCAGAGATATTGTCAGAATATCTCCACAATGTCTCATGTCACCTACTTTGCAATATTCCGGAGATATTTTGAAATATTGCTGAGATCATTTCAGCGATATTCCATACCGAGAAAAATTCAAAAATTACGTATATTAACAAATTCACAAAATAATCCTTTTGGTCGGAACAAAATTTCTTCAAAGTTTACCTCCACAAATGTTGGATGAGATTCACCAGGAAGAATTTTTGTAGAAGAAAACCTACCTACATTGGAAGTCGATTATGAGGAAGCCCCCCCCCAGTGGGAATTGAACGTGGGCCCTGCGAGTGAGAGTCAAAGCCTCTGTTACATCAGCGAATCTCCGAGATGACAACAATCCTCTCAGAGTGCCATTTATTGTAATCATCGTGATGAGAATTTGAAAAATTCGTTTCTGTAAGATATAGACCAATCGGTTTAGAATCTTCTGAAATGGAAAATAAATAAGGCGTGAAGGAAGGTTTTTTTCGACTTCGACTTGTAAATTTTATGAAGTGTTGGATCAGATCGATGAAAATTTTTGAATCGTCAGAGAGAGAGAGCGAGAAAGAGAGAGAGTGATAAATAATTGATCGCAAGCAATTTTCATACATTTCAAATGATACTCTGAATGTAGATCGTCAGTTCCTTCAAATCATTGTAAACTAAATCACTAAGAATTTTCTGAGACGAAAGAAAACGTTTTTTTCGTAGTCAACTTATATATTTTATCGAATATTGGTGCGGGTCACTGAACAATTTTTGGAAAATCCGTTTCTGTGCAATATAAACTAATAGATTGACAATCTTTTGAAATCACGTTCTTTCTTTACTTTTATATTTCTCAACTCATTAATGTCCATAGTGGAACTGTTTGGCCTGCGGAAATGTGACTATTGGAAAAAGGATATCCAGTTGGAGGATAAACATCCACAGGAAAGAAAATTTTTACAATTTGCTTAAACAATTGTTGTTCAAACAATTCGTTGGAAATACCAATTTAGGTAAATGAAAACCCCGGAATTGTATTCTGCGGGAAATGGCATGCAAGGAATGGTGGGTCGGAGAATTTTTGGCCATCGCAATTGTTGTAGATGAAACTTATAAACAATTTCGAATTTTTCATGCTAGTTGTTGTCCATGGCAAAACTGCTCGGACAACAGAAGAAGTAATTATTGGAAATAGGATATCTAGTTGGGAGATGAACATCCGCATGAACAAAAATTGTTTATAATTTTTTTAGACAATTATTGGTTCAACAATTTGTTGAAAAATCTCAATTCACGTGAATGAAAACCCCGGAAGCGTATTCTACGGAAAATTTCATGCAAAAATCGATAGTTCAGAAAATTGTTAGCCCTCGCGATTGTTTTACATAAAAAATCAGATTGAGGCCTTTTTTCACTAAAAATTATTCTCAACACTTATATTTTGATCTTCTCCTGTTGTATGATATTTCCTCGTTCAATCAATTTTCCTATCCAATAAAATATTCTGATTCAACGAGTTACTTTTCGCTGTGGGCGCAAACGGCGATGAGGAATTCGAAATCGTTTATACTTTTCATTCACAACAATCGCGATGGCCAAAAATCTTCCGAACCACAGATTCTTACATGAAATTTGTCGTAGAATATAATTCCGGGATTTTCATCAACGAGAATTGATATTTTCCACAAATCGATTGAAAAATAGTTATTGAAACAACTTGCAGGAAAAATTTTCCCTGCGGATGTTTATCTTCCAACTAGATATCCTATTTCCAATAATCACTTCTTCCGTGAGCCGGGAGTTTCGCCGTGGGCACCAACGTGTATGAAGAATTCAAAATTGTTTATAATTCTTATCCACAACAATTGCGATGGCTAAAAATTTTCCGAACCATTGTTTCCTGTATGAAATTTCCTGTAGAATACGATTCCGGGGTTTTTGGTTCACGTAAATTGATATTCCCAACAAATTGTTTACACAATAATTGTTCAAACAAATTGTGAAAAATTTGTCTTTATGCGAATGTTTATCCTCCAACTAGATATCCTATTTCCGATAGTTACTTCTTCCGTAGGCCAAGCAGTTTCGCAATCGGCATTAATGGGTTAAATATAGGATATCACTATTAGAATATTCTCACAATATTTCATTTGCGACGAAATTGACACATTTCTCATTCTGAGAACATTGCAAAATATCAAATATACAATGTTTCAATTGGGAGATTGTCAGAATATGTTACACGAAATAGCATTTCAAAACTATTTCAAACAGAATATTTCAAATGAGACATGTGTAATATTCTGGGAATATTGCTGACACATTGTGTGCTATGTGAGAAGTGAAAGTTTTACTCAATCCAACTGAATCTAATCAACTAAACAAAATGCGTTGATTTAAATAAAAGTCTAACTGTTTGATATATGAATACATTATTTTGCTGCTGTGACTAGTATTTGATTACACCAACTATGTGATTTTTCTCGTGAAAACAGCACAGAAAATGTCCTGAGAAAAACTGCTTGTATATCTTGACAAATCATTGCAGAGTTTTTCACGATTCATGGTTTTTAAACAAGAGAAACACATCAGATTAAAGAGATAAAACACAGTGATTAGGTTCAACAAAAGAAAAGAATTCGATGTTCGAGTCGCTGTGAGGTTTGTAACCGATGTATATATATATATCTAATTGTTGAGGGTAGTAACTTTTTCTCCTTCGACAGTTGAGTGGAGAAAACTTATTTTACTATATAGTTTCTTCGTCGACCACAGACAAGGGTTTGGGTGAATGAGGAAGAGAAGAGCTTTTGTGTAAAGGATGGACTCAGAAACACCTTGGACTTTTTTGTCCGCCCGATGAAGACAATGATGGCGACGATTCGTATATCTCACAGAGGACGATTTTCTGTTAGGTGTTTTTCTCGACTTGTCCAGCCGGCTTCCGGGTGGCAAGAAAGACAATTCTACTTTTAAAGTTCGAGATATTCTCGATTTGTCGGTCTTTCTCGATGTCCGGCTGTATCTGGTTGAATAGCTGTTTCCGTTTTGGTCTTTACCCACAACGCCATTGACTGAATGTTTCTGTACGTTGAATAAAACGCCAAACAATCGTTGAGAGACTTTAGAAGTTCAAGGCGAACACCACATTTATTTTAAAAACAATCGTCCTAGGATCTTCTTTGTTGAACTCTGACCAGAACTGGGCAGAAAAGATGAACAAAAAGTTGCCAACTTCGGATAGGTTTGTAAAAGTTGAACTTGTATTTCTTATCGTGTAGAAACTTCATATACCTTGATGTGACAAATCCAGTTATTTTCTTCTCACTCTTTCTCCTTATTCTTCCATAGCGAAATGCTTTGTCAAAAAAAGGCAATGTCGGAAATTTCACTTCCTTCTTAAGTTTCGTAAAAAACATGTTGAATCGATGGAGAAATGGGATGAAAGATGTATGATTTTTATAACACGTTCGTTCTCGTTCGAGCTCTACAATCCAAATGGATCCGCTTTAATAATGTGAACAGCAAAATTCATACGATACTGAAGAGGGAATTTATTATCAAAAATTATGAGGCTAAAGCTATCTTTCTGGACATTGTTGTGAAAATACATAGAGTCATAAACTTGAATCATTTTCATGTTGACCGTATTAATTTGAATTTTCATACTAAGTGATCAAGGGAGGAAGTTTAATACAGGCAACACATAGGTGAAATAAATTGACTCCGAAAAGTTGGCATACGTTCAGATTATATCTATTCCTATATGAGGTGATTGTAGGTCTCGGTTATTTACATTAATCAAGAAGTTTGAAATTTCATAACTTTAGATTCAAATTTTCCATATAAATGAGAATGCGGATTGATATCGTTCTGAAACTATCGAAATATCCTAAAGTATTATTCTTATGTACCCTGTAACACAAAAATCGAACGCTTAGAATTATTTTTGTAAAAGAAGAATATTCAATTTATGAGCTTTTGTTCGTCTGAGTTTATAATCTTCACCCATGTGAAATTCATGAACAGATTAGACGAAAATCGATATCGAAAAATCATTGTCCTATCAATTTAACGATATTAAAATACACCTCGTTACACGTACCATGTACGTGGGAATTTTGAGAGATTTATTTAACTGAAATTTATATAAGAAAACGAAGTTAAAATAAATTCGTTCGAAAAATACCCGGATGAAATATTATTCTCAACAATTCTCACGCAAAAGAACATTATATCATGAAATATGTATATAATACATTTAACTTCATATCCTCATATAAATTTTTGTTGCATAAATTTTCGAAAATTTCCACGATCCATGGGATGTGTGACGATGGGTATTTTAATATCGTGAAATTGATACTGAAATAATTTTGTGATATCATTCGTATCGATCTTTTCAAGACCTTCTCTTGAAGTGAAATGTTGAGAATTATGAATTCAGACAGACAGTATTCTGTGAATTAAATATCTCTCGCTTGTAAAAGGAATTCAAATGCCTGGATTATACATGTGCGATTCGGAATCTGGACCAATCTTCGAAAATGGTTACGCCTGTGAGATTTTCTTTTCAAAAGTAAACAGAAATAATTATGGAATTCGTTTGGAATTTGCAATCATTGGTTTGGATTTTATAATCATGGCAATCTATTTTTTTTTCCTTGAAAATGAATCTCATGAATGTTCCCGTTTTTACGAAGTGCCCGAGTAAAAATTTGTATTCCTGGATCGCCAAACGGACCAGGTGCGGAATTGTTGTAGACGTGATGCACCCGCGCTTCGCCTGCAGTAGTACCTTACAAGAACACAAAACGTCCGCGCCAAGCTCGTTTGTCGAACTGAAATAAAAATTTTTACTAGGGTGGCCAATGCAAATGAACAGTTCATTCACCAAGTGTTATGAACAATAATTTCGGATCATTTTTCATAAAATCCTGTGGGAAGTCTCAACCCATCAAGGTGGATTGAAATCCCATTTGGATACTTACATTTGAGATTATAGTATATTGAAAATAAAAAATTTCAATTTGCAACTCTATGGAGTCGAAAAAGTGATACGCATTCAGGAGTGTATGAATTGACCATTCAGGTGGCAAGGATATTACTATGCCAATAATCAAATAATATACACGAAGAAAAATATGGGTATATTTTACCCCATACAATTGGTCAACATTTTTTGGCAGCTCCTACGGTATTTTCAGTATGGCTCACTCCTTACAAAGGAAATCTTTCTTGAAAATTGGTAAGAAGTACTCCAATGGAGTAACTTCTACTCCGAAAATAGTCACTCATATACTGATTGGATGCTGGAGCGAAAGCCACCGCGATTGGAATAGCGGTTACTCCTCATTTTTCTTGGTGTAGTCACACGGAAAGACCGGGTCTATTAATATTTAGAAAAATGACTGTCAATTTAGGGAAAACGAGGATCGCTGGGAAATATTCGTAGTGAATCTACTAAAAATTCACAGTCGATGTATTAACAATTGATAGTTTCACTGTAAAAAATACCAATGAGACTATCAACTGCTGATATTTTGACTACGAATTTTTGGTAGACTCCCTACGAATATTTTTCAGCGCTCCTCTTTTTCCCTATATCCACAGTCATTTTTCCAAACGTTGATAAATTCTTCCTAAATTTTAATAGACCCGGTCTTTCCGTGTTTGTGGCATCCACGTAATTGGTCGAAATCAACCCTGAAAATAAGCTTCGGATCGAAAAATGTTGAAGGGAGAGGTGATTCAGTTTCATCACGCTGGTGAAAAGCGCGAAGTTTGTTCTGGAACACCCCGTATATGTGAGAAATATACCCATAAAACTGTTCCCTTGCGCAAATGCCCAGTTAATTTCGTGTACATATATTTATATATGTATATACATAAATGTATGAACGTGTACACATAGTATATACGAAACAGCTCTTTTCGTTACTCCGCCATGCTTCTTATACACGAATAGTATCCAGTAATTGCTCCGTTATCCTAGCAAGATTAATGCACTAGATCAAAAACATGCTTCAGACAGGATATATGTATACCAACACAAGAATATTCGTGTAAAAGACTGGAAGTGTATTAATAAATTCCTTGTAAAATACAGAATTGTATCCATTATGCAATTTTTCAACATTTTTGACTCATTCTATACTACAATTTTGAACACAATTATATGTTCAATTATATGGAATAATTATTGGTTAATAAAAGTTTATTTGATACAAACTATTGCTTATTGATTGATCGAGGGATCCATATAAATTCTCAATACAACTCCAATGCATCTCAAGACATTCCACCTCAATTATTGGAGGATTTTGTTATGACTCTTCCATAAGTACTCCCTTTCCGCGGAAAGATATTAAATGAAATCTCATGGATTCAGAACACTAAAAAACCGGATCAGAATTCATTGAATCGGCACGGATCAATTTTTTTCCATAACACTGGCCAACAGCCATTCTGGTGCCTAAAGTTTGAGAGCGGATTCGAAGTAATTTTAAGGTACTGAGTACGAAAACAACAGCCCATGTGTTGGATTAGCTCGTTTTTCATAATCTTTTATATATTAAATGCATTATTTATCTAGATTATATATGAAAATTATGTAACAAAGAAGACCGAAAGTGAGCTAATGCAAGAAATCGGATATTCGTTTCATATTCAACGCACCAAAACACTCCGAATCAGTTACCAAACCTCGGGCACCTGAGATGAAATTTTTTTGTCAACCTGTGTAACCCAACCCCTAGCATGTATATACTATGGAGCCCATCCCGGCCCAGCATGGGCTCCATCCTGCCAATATGGGCCTAAGATTGGACCAGAGTGGGCCAGAGTTCATACACGCTGAGGATGAAATGTAGCCGAGATTATAGCTCTTTATGTTGGAAATGAGCCTGTCAAACGAGTTTCTTTATGATAATCGTAAGTTCATTCACTAATGTTTATAATTAGAAACTTTTACTTAATATTATGTAAAGCATATCCCCACCTATCGCAACCATCGATCTTTCACTTCGCTAAAATGAAGGTGAAACATTGATAGAGGAATGGGACCTTTAAGAATAATGGAAAATTTCCATTGATGAAACAGAGAGGGGATGGATACATTCCACCGAAGTCCTAGGTGGAGAAGTAGGGGTTTTGTTATACGGATCATTTAAGCGATACTAACGCCGGGACATTAGACAAATTTTTCGTGTGAGATTTCTTCAACATCTCTTCATATTTTCAAAATATCGCTCTTTAAAATCTTACACGAAAGATTTGGCTGAAGTCCTGGCGCTAGTATCCCCTTCAACATCAGATTGAATGAGAATTTTGGAAGCAAGGCCAGGTTGAGTTGAACAACTCTGTTGCTGGAAGTGTTTCGTAATTCGATCTTCCCCACCATTTTTCTCATACAAAGCATGGAAAACATCATTATCAGTTTAGATAAAACATTTACTGATTTGTGATTAATTTTCACAAATGTTTTCAACATCATCGTTTGAGGTGAAGTCTCATTAATCAGGATTTGTTTTTTTTTTTAGATTTTTCTAAGGCGGAAAATATTGATAACAATCAATTTACATGTTGCTGGAGGTTGAATCGGTTATTGAAACGAATTAATAATCGAACAACGAAATCCTCATACCCATCCTCAGTTATAGACCTAAAATCTCGCAGCACAAGAGTTCCTGCAGAGAGTTCCCGTTATGCTGGTCAATATGTATTCATTATGAATATTTTGAATTCAAAATGAACTCTTGATGAACAACTTAATGTTCAGGAACAATTCATATCGAGATTTCCTAATAAATTCATGGGCATTCGATACGTTTTCATTTTGAATTGAAAATATTCATAATGAATAGATATTGATTAGCATAAGGGGGACCATCCAAGAGGTTTTTAGGAAGTTTTTATAAATTCAAATTGATCATTTGTGCTGGCTGGAGATGTTCTCAATTTCCAGAAGTCAATTTGAGGAGATAAATAACGATGATTCATCATATTTTGTAGATTTTGATTTTAGTTTCGTTTGTATAAACGATTGAAACTTCTATAACATCGACTTACTTAAAAACAAGTAGAAAAAATATTTTCGTATCTCATAAAATAATGCACGGGGATCGATCAAACCTCTCCAACTTCAGTATTCGTACATCCAAATCGACTGCGTCATTCAAACCTTGTTCATAACTTTTGCAAAATCATTTGGCAGATTTATTTCTAACATGAAGAGTCATCATTTTTACTAGATTTCATTGAATTATCACAATCAATATTCCAGAAATTCTGGCCCAAATATTATATGACATGCTATCTGCTTGGCACTAATATTCGATCTGCGTTAGTTTGCTCACATATTTTCCAGAACTATTCCATAGAATCCATAATAATGGAAATTTCTGCATACAATCCATAATTGAAACAGTACCCTTGTTCGCTGATAATACGAAAGTTCTATGGTACATTATTGGAGTTGTATGATGTGTTATACCAACAAGATTGTCCTAAGTAACATGATCATTTAATATCCACACAGAACGTAAATTCAAAAATAACTATTAAAAATGATAATCTTGAATCCCAATTGAACTCTTGATGAATTCTTCCCAAACTGGTGTGATTTTCCAAACCTCAAGGGAATCCAAAACTGTATCTAGCATCCATCCCAGGTATGTACAGTGTACAACCTCTTAATAATAACGCTTGCCCTCTTTCTCATTCGAACTTTTTTTGCTTCGCGTTGGAGGGAGATATGCTCTTCGCTGCCACGGCAATGCGTTGCGAATTGCATACAGTTTCATAGGAAGAATGATGGTTTTTTGTTCAGTGTGTATATAATTATCATCCATTTTTCATTCAAATTCATCAAGGCATTTATGAGAAAAGTTGACGAAAAATTTCACTCACTTCTCTCAATGTTTGAGTGTCCTTAATTCAACACAAAGTTGAAATGACGAATCAGTTTTTTACATTCAAAGGATGAATTCCATATTACTCGATACCACATCTCTTGTACACATAAATTCATTCATTTTGATAATTTATAAAGTGCACTTATAGAGGATGATATAATTTTTCAACACCGAATTTGAAATATAAAATTTCGCTGTTCCATTTCAACATACAGATTTTATCCTCATTTTCTTTGGTGAATGTTATCATTCAAAGAGTAATAGTTATTGTTTCTTCTCACAATGGCATTTCGGTTACTCTCTCGACTGGGTTTTGTTCATTTGTTCACAATTTTCTGTGCAACCACAAATCCCTCACCATGTACAAACTCTTAGATTCAAACTCAATACGTGTAATACATCAACTCCTCCAACTGTTTTTCTTCGTGAAACTTTCTTAGTTACGAAATTCTACTGATAATCACTCGACTCATTTACGCTTACATTCAAGACAAGGAAGAAAGGGAAGTTACAAATTTCCGAACTTTGTAAACATTCTTTAGAATTTCACGAAATAACAAACATTGAGAGCGAATTCTTTAATTAGGAGATACCACGAGATGAAATGATAAAAACTGGTTTTTCGAGTTCTCGCATCTATGCTGAGAGCAATTTCTTTGTGTGAATTGCAATTTTCATTTGTAAACCGGAGATATCCAAAGATTCCGAACATATATATCCTCGATTTTTAATAATCGGGATATTTTATTGGTCATAGCTCACAAAAGATAATGGAAATGTCACTTAATTAGAAAAGGCTCTGTCTAGAGACACGCTAACCTGTGTCTAACTTTTAAATTCTAGACACGTGAGATTTTCAAATTCTCGTGGATATACCCAGATAACATGTAAGCTCGTCATAAGCTTGCCAGACTTGTCATTCGATTGGTTTTGAATTGTTATCACGACCTTGTCAGTGTAAGGCTGCTACAACTCTGCAGCAAGGGTTTTGTAAGCTTGGACCTCTGTCGTGTGTCAACTAGGAGGCTTATGTCAACCTTGTCACAAGCTTGCCCGACAACATTGCAGCAAGGTTAAATTGCTATCTGGGCAGTAAGTTCTCGAGGGATTCCCTACAGACAGGTCAAATTTCCCGTGTGTTGAATGTTTAGACACGAAGGCACGTGAAAAATTTCGCCTGGCTCGAATTTTCAATCCAATACACGTGAAATTTCACGTGTCTGTGAAAAATCCCTCAAGCATTCACTGTATCCACGAGAACTCGAAAACTTAACGAGTCTTGAATTCTGAAATTGGAGACAGGCTAACGTGAGAACAACTGTGCTGCACTACAACCCAATCAGAAAAAACCGAAGTATGCCAATGTTGACAACAGGCGAAGTACAGTGCCAGTATTGGGCCCCCAAGAGTCGGCTAGCACGTACCCAGTTTGGAAGAGCGTTATCATTTCGGACAAATGCCAGTACTGCTGCAGTACAGACCACCAGTACCCCGCCAGTCTTAGCCGGTACTGGCGCAGTACATCGCTAGTTGTGGAATTCTGATTGGTCGTATTGCGCCGGTACTGAAGACCATTACCGATTACCAGTAATGTGCCAGTACCAAGTACCCAGTACGGAAAAGCGTTATCATTTCAGACAAATGCCAGTACCGCTGCAGTGCAGACCGCCAGTACGCCGCCAGTGTTAGCTGGTACTGGCGCAGTACTGCGCCAGTTGTTGGATTCTGATTGGGAATAGGAAAAGTCAAGTCATGGTTTCAAATCTCGCCAAGTCGTCAACATTTTTATTTTAGGACACTACTGTGTACGCTCCTCTTCATGTGTTGGAACTCTTTATGAAGATCTATTTTCCACACGTTTTCTTTGTTCCGAACATCGTTTCCAATACTCTTCAAATCCATTTTATTCGCTTTTTGCTCAAATTTTATTAACATTTCTCTTACTCTACACCGCACTCTTCGTTTCCGCTTCATTTCAGGTTCCATTTTCATTAGGAGACGGAAAGTGTCTCTCTTATCGTCTCAACAAAAATTTGGAATGCAGATTTCTTCCGTGTATTTTCATGATATATTTCCCTCTGTGTACATAGGAAAAGTATTGTTAAGTAACGCAATTGCACCTATGCACGGAGAAAAGGGTTTATTTATGGTCAATAAACGTATATTTGCTTACGGAGAAATAAATATTCGTTTGAATCAAATATTCCTGTTGATAATAAAAAAGTGATGAATTCCTGATATTCAAAAAGGAAGAACTCTCAATGAATCCCCAAGAATTCAACATAAATTCTTTCCAAACTGACATAACGGGAGTTCATTTGGGACATGGTTGTGCTGTGTAGGTTTGCATTTGTATGAATTCAAGGCAGATCGATTTGCTTACTCTACACAGGAGAGAATAAGAATTTGACATATTGGAACATAATGAAAACCGTTCATCTCTCTTCATCTATTCTCAGTTCTGAGTAAAGAATTGTGATTATTGCAGAAACAAATCCATACGTGTGGTGAGATTCACTACGTTGCACATTCAACGATTGTATCAATCGATACAACTTTTTCGCTTCGAATGATTTTTCCTATGCGTTGTTCAATTGCACGCACGAAGCGAACGAATAATAAGAATTTGTAGATTGATAAAGGTATTCTATAAACTTATACTGTGTACTCTTGGCATGCAGTGAACAATCAATAATCAACTCAATAAATTGAACAATATTCTAAACGGAAGGGAGAAGCCATTGATTAATGTGACGTTATGTTGAATATGGATATCTTGTATAGTATGTCACACTAATTTTAGTGAGTGAAAATATTATCGGATCTCAATTTGATTGTTTATGCAATTGAATGGAAATTAACGTTGATCGTTCTTGTATCGAAACAGCATGGATAATTCTCATTATGCAAATGATTGATTAGAAAATATGATTTCTCATGATAAACCTTCCATATGTATATGCTTCTGATTCATACATGTATCTAATCGCTTGATTGGTAAACCATGCATTATGTTATGAAAACGTTCCATTAAATGCGCTCATCTAGAATTATTGGTTATATTATTGCGAATAATTTTTGATAAACTTCCATACCATCCACACCAAGCTGGTTATCGATGTGGAATTCAATTTTTTGTGAATACCGAAACAGAAAACTTTTCCTCGTTCATACAATTAGGGTTAAATAGAACGTCTTCCCACAAACAACTCTCATAATCAATCAGAGCATCAACATTGAATTTTCTCACGTGAAACCGAAGAATAATTTTGTTTCAACAATTTTATGGGAATATATTGTTTACAATAATTCACAAAAACCTAAAACTCGTGTTTAACACTGCGTTAGTCGCGCGGTATCTCAGCCAGCACAAAAGATAAATTCGAATTCATAAAGCTTTGTCAGAGATTTCTTGAATAGTTGCTGTTATGCAACCAATAATGAATTCAAAATGAAAACGTATTGAATTCCCGGACAATTGATTGTAAAATCTCGATATGAGTTTTTCCTGAACATTAAATTGTTCATTAAGAGTTCACGGGAATTCGTGTGCTGTATGAGATCTGAGAGATACAAGATTTCTTATCTTCACCATAGCTGGCACACATATGCATGGATTCAATTCCCCTTCCGTCTATTTCTCAAGCTAATTACGAAGTTGATTTGGAGTCGTCCAAAAATTTTGGACACGTCACTTTAAATACCTATTTTTATAACTAAATAAGTCTAATTGGTAATGTTTGAACTTATGAATATTTTTTTCCGAACTGTGTGTACTCATTTCCCACAAAATCTAAACATAATACAGTCCATCAGTGTTACTGTATTCCAGTTAACTGTGAAAGGCTAATCGTGTATCTCACAGATACAGTGCGAACAAAAATGTTATATTTTTTTCGCGCGACTAATGCAGTGTTGAAATTTATGTAATACAAATTCTGTTCGTACATTTATTACATCAATTCCGGTGTTGTACGTTCAACCATACAGCATTAAAGTTTCATTAACTCTAATAAAATCAAACAGCTATAATTAAATTTCATCTCGTGTGTAATACGTACAATATCGTAGGAGCAGGATGCTATTTTGCAGGCACAATATTAAATTCTGTAATTAATTCCCTATCGCAGAAGAGATTGATCATAAAATTTCATCCTATCTTTTTGAAGGGTTATAGGAAATTTATAGAATATAGTATACGGTCCCCTGTAAGTCACGTTTATTGGAATTAAGTACCATCACATTTCTTCGAACTTTGGAAATGGAATATTTTGAAATATTTTCCACGCGAGGCTGTGAAATTTAAGAAATATTCGGGAGTAACTTCTAGGGACTGATGCTCTCCATTCATTCTGTATTCAAGTATGAGAGGGAAATAGGAAGGTTCCTAAGTAATTTGATGGAAAAAAAATGATACGAAAACACGTCCGACAAACATTTTTCATGTAACCTAATATGCATTTGACATAAGGATGTTCTAAGAACGTTTGGTAGATATTCTTTCATGAGTCCCACAGTGTTACAATGTGACTGTCAAGGGGTCTTTCTGATTAAGATTTTCAGGAAAAATTTTGTTCTCGAACATTTTTTTTCATAGAGAGAATACAAATATCGTTTTGGAAATTTGTACGTATGTTCACTGAAAAAACCAAAAAAATATTACAAAAAATTTGTTTTGATCTAAGAAACATTTTTTTCCTGACACTAATTCCTTCAAAGGGAACATAAAAAAATGACGGTGATTTTGGGTGACTGGATGATCTGAAATAACCAAAAAAAAAGCAAATTATTCCCTGTTGAAGTGGCTATCGCATAAACTAGAATCGTTTTGATTGAACAAGAGTTCTCTGATTTTTACCTGATTTTCCACCCTGAAAAATTGTTTGTTTGCGAAAAAATGGCTGCCATTTTGTTATTCTTCGACAAAGAAGCATCATTTCAGTTCATACGATAGTCACTTCAACAAGCCCTAGTAGCACAAGGATGTTTGGAATATTCTAGAAATTTCCATAGAACATTCAACTATGCGAAGATATCTTATAGATGTTCATAGAACATTCAAAATGTATCAATATATTCTGTGCATGTTCATATAATATCCCAAACATTATTGTGCTACTCGGGAGGAATTCTTTACCGTTTTTGTGTTTTCTTCAGACCACCCAGTCACCCAAAATCATGTCCACCGTCATTTTCTGAGGAAAATTAGTGTCAACAAAAAAATTGTTTCTAGAAATCTTGACCAGAAAAACACCTTGAGTTCTGAAGATATTCCTATCTTCGGAACTTTTAATGAATATTATAAAGAAAACCCGTAAAAATTAATGAGATAGATCGTAAATAAACTCGTACCGTACCGATAAATGGTCAACGTTGCCACGAAACGTACCCTCAAGTAGTATACGTAAACCGCATGATTGCGCGAGTCATGCGAAAAGTACTGTGAGCGCAAGCTTAGTAATCCATGCCACAGAGCGCGCTCGCTCAATCAGTTCACCCGGTGACTCGAATAATTCAAGCTGAACATATTAAGGTGTGCTACACTGGGTCGAGTGACTTAGTACTCAGTCTCCCCGTCAGTGATACCTCGAGCAGGTGAGAGAATTACTTGAGAATTACTTTGAGTTGATAATTCAACTGCAAAATGATGCCAATGCATAGCACACACGAAACGTCACTTTATACACTACATACAAATTTCCAAAAAATTGTCCTTCAAATTCTCTGGGCAACGTATTGAATGTGACAATTTTTGATAGACATCTCATGAGTGTTCAAAAGTCTCATATTCAAAATGTTCAACACAAAAAGACCAATTTGCTATTCATGAAGATGACAACGTTTTGTTGTAAATGGTACAAAAATTTGGATTTGTTCAATTATTCTCTCAAATGAATTTGGATGTTCAACAAAAAATTTCAGTCAGCTCGAATGCAATTTTTGTATGAACTACATTGAGAAATTAAATCATGGGATGATTAGTGGAAAGGATAATAAATTAGTGAGAGTGAAATGAGAGAATATCAAGATAGAAACCATTACTTGTCTCTCTTAGGGACTGTATACAGAAATCCTTGATTGTCACCATATTATCATCATTCCTCGTAACCTCCCACCCAAGTTAAACATTGCAGTAATATTGTTGCAATATTGGCGTTTTTGCTATTATACACCCTATGACACGAGTCCCTCCATGCACGGCATATATTTCCCTAAGATTCAATAAATTTTGTGTTCATGTTTACAAAAGATTAATTATCCTTTTATGCCTCCCGCGCTGCAAATTCAAGTGTTTTATGCAATGCATTGAGTGTTCAAGGGGATACTAGTGACGATATCGAACTTCCTTTTTATCATATAGGAGTGTCCTCTTCTAATCAACGTGTTCGAATAGTACCGCTAGTATCACTTTGAATCGTGTACACTGAGGAAAATTTAATACTTGGATTTATTCGTATTGACTAAATTTTGTTTAAACCAACGGGATTCTCATTCAAATGTGGCCCGAATAAAGTTTCGGTTGAATCAAATGAGAAATTTATCTCATCCAAATAAATTTCTAGTCATTTCAGATAAAATTTACACAAATCAAGTAAAAATTTACTCTATGAAACTGAATGTCATGAATGTAGGTTCATATTCAAGTGAATCATTTTTCTGGGTGTAGTCACTTTTCGAACGCTCAAAAGTGTGTCAATATATTGATAATTCAGATTAAGTGTTTTATGATAAAACATTTCTTCCATTTTATGTGTATATTTACACGCTTTTGAGCGTTCAAAAAGTGACTACACGATTTCAACACTCTGAGCGCATGAAAATAAAACACTCGAATTTAGAGTGCGTGAAACAACACATTCATTCGAGTCAACAAGCAAATGTATTTATGTGTTTAATATTTTTTCCTGTGCATAATCGAAGTATTCTAAATACGCTCCACGTGTCATCAAAATATCCTTTTTTACGGGAAAATGAAAACCTTTTATATATCATGTACCATTAGATAAAAGACTGCATACTCATCATATCAGATGTAAATTCAATTCCTCACATTACCCTGAAGATATCTGTAACATATGTATCTATGAAGGCTCGAAGGCATTAACATGTTATGTGAGAATAAGTTAATAGATTCCATAGAATTTTATTATGCATTCGAATCTTCTATTCATACTATATACTCCACCTTTGAAGCATTATTTAATATTTCAAATGCATGAGTTATCTGGTAGGAAGACTGCAATACGCTTGTGTCGGGTGTAAAAACGATAACTACATAAAGCTGTTCGAGTGAATGGAGTACACATTCGCTTTCATAACATCGGACACAGAACTTCTCCATCTCAAACATTCACGTGTATATTACTTTTGTGCCAACAACACGGAACATACGATGCAAATATAACAGTATCATTTTCCCCAACATATTGAGTGTCTTGGTACCGATGAATTTCTACACCTAAATAATCATGATTCACAAAAAAATCATTAAATTATATTTTTTCCACTAACATTCGACACAAATTTTGAACAGACCGTTTGACAGTCACACGCGTGTCAAGAATATATAAGCAATTCATTTTCAAAAGGAATCGAATAAAAAGTCTGAAAAGCTGACATGTTATATGGGTATGTATGTATAATTTTTACATGAGAATACAGAGTTGAGTTTGGAAAAATTATCGTTCACGTTCATCGTAATTACACTAAGAAAAACGTGTTGCCCCAAGTAGAAATTCCAGTCCAATGCCGACAGGAAAAGATTTTATAACGGGCTTTCTCCAGGACCAGAATGATGCTCTAATTGAGTTTTATTTTCAAATGATTCAAAATTTCTGACACGAGAAGTTGGAGCCTTCCGAAGTAGCTGACCAGATGATCAGGTCAGCTACTTCGAAAGGCTCCGTTGTTTCTCTGGTTTCATAACGTTCACATGAACAAAAAAAAACCCGTATGTCCTTTACAACATTTGATGAAGGCCGAGTTGGCATATCACATATAAGGCCAAGAAGAAGAAGGGTATTCGTAATGAATAATCAAAGTGAAGTTTTTCAAAGGCAGGTAGTTCCATGACGGTGAATTGATAATCAAATATTGAAAATTCATTATATTATTTGATAATGAGAATATTAACAATACAAATATTAGTTTGAAATTATGCTGTTGTGGTTTATAAGCAATTGAAATGTGTTTTCGATTTCTTAGGATTAAACTGAGTACAGCAAACAAGGTTGGATGAGTATCGAATCAAGTGTGGCAAAACAGTGTTGCCTATCGACGTTAACCATCATTGGCAATCTGTGTTGTGCCAGTACTGTTTCGATTATCATGGTTATTTCCAATCAGATATTCTCTGCTTAAGAAGAGACAAATATATTGTGACAACATAAATCATTACTTTGATCATTCATGATGATCATCATTCTTCAAAATATGTGTATACAAACCGTTCACCATCTGAACATTGTTTGATTATTAAGTTGGGCATTCGTCCAGTTTATACAACGTAGAAAGTCAATTTGAATGAAAATGCAACCATTCAACAAGAACAGTGTTACGCTCAAATTGTGTTTGTGGTAATCAAATGCCACCCAGTGACTGCCTTGGTTTTTGCGCCGAATTTATTCGATAATTTACATTGAAAATGGTTGAGAGAAAACAACCTTGAGTGGTATATAATTTATAAATCTAAGAATAATTAAAACAACGTTCGAGTTAATGTATGAATAAACTCTCATGCTATTCCTGAAATGATAAGGATACTCATTCGTAGAGATATAACGGAAATCTGACTTTATGTGTAGATCAATGATCATATCTCTGAATAGAATTCATGCATCCACGTTTACAGATATAATACGTGTAAAGAGATGAGTCAGTGAAAATACCGATTCTGTCTTGTTCGTCTTGAAGCCACGTCCAGTTTGTGATCTTCTCCTAGCTATTCTGTAGCCACAGTTGAGGCAATGGAAACAACTATCTCGTCCCATTTCAAGAGTGAAAGGGAGAGGGGAAGAGAAAAGACCCCATTACAATAATTGCTTCGGCAGCGCATCCCATTTCTATTCCCTTCATCGTGTCACTACTGGAATTTTCCTTGTCTCTCTTCTCCCAGTTTCTCTTCCTTCCCTTCTTTTCCTCTTTTTTCTCCACCTTCTTCTTCTCCACCGAGCGATATGTTTCCTCGGGCACTTGGAATCCAAGAATATTTTCCCGACCTCACCCTGTTCATCCCTTTCCTCCCGTTATTTTACTTTTTTTCTCATTTATTGTCTCTTTCACTCTTAACCTGGCGTGTACTCTCTGTACATCGCGTCTCATCTCACAACCATTTCGACTATTCACGTTTATGTCTTCTCCTTTTCTTCGTGGTCGTAATACACGAAAAATTGCATAGCTCGTGGATTCCTAAGGAAATGTAGATATACATGTATATGCATGGGAGGTGCATTATTTTTATGCCAAAACATCCATAGGTCATTGGGAGAGAATAGTGGGTACCGTAGATACTTGTGTACTGTTTCACCTTTTTGAACATGAATTTTCATTTTTTTAAATCACACATTTTTCCGCCTCATTTCCGTTCCTTGTTCCATGAGCTTCGAAGAATTAATGTTCATGGAAAACATGTGAATATGAATTATGTATGTGACTTCTTTTATAGGGCAAAAATACGACCCTAAAACAGTTTGGAAATCTTATTTACAGAAGATGCGTCCATTTGAGAGAATAGTAGGTGACCGAAGAGGATTGAAACCAAAGAACTCACTCTGTTCCAAGTAATTCCGTATACTAATCGCAGATTATTTTTTCTTTGAGTCTCTGGAAGTGGACGTGGTAGATGAATAGATGGATATCCATTGATATCAAACGATTCTTTGTCCCTGAGTATCGATAACATTACTGGAAAATGAACTCTCATTATCTCAACACTGTGTATAACTACTTCAATCATTAGAAACTCTATCAAAACTTAATATTGTACGATCGATTATCTGATCAACATGATATTCTTCCATGAACGCTAGTTACAACAATCAATCCCTAGAATCTTGAGATTAATGTATCAATGCTCCTATTTGAATCCTTTCTTCAGTGATTGTCCCCAATAACCTTCCGCCACATTTCGTTGCCTGTGGTCGGAATAAAATGAGGGTATTCGCCTATCATTGTATTCTCATCCACCCTCTTCTGCTCTCAAGGAAGGCCTCAAGAATATAGAATTGTTCCACCTTCCGTCGCAGGAAGACACTCACGAGCATCTATCCAATCGGTTTGATATTTGTAAGTTTGTGAGTGTGGGTAGGTGTATACATATGAGAGAATATTTTTCAAGAGAAAAGGAGGTCAGGCTTTCCAAACCTTCGTTTTTTCTTACTCCAAGCGTGTATCAGAGAACCCTCATTAAAGTCTTTTCTCTCAAGATGTTAATCACAGTCCTTTTTCCATTCAAAATGCCTTCGGCTTTTCAGTATTGACATTTTGAGCGTGTACGTGTATACGTGTACACGTGCGTAATGGATACCTAGATGATGACTAGACAAGAAGAAGAATAGAAGTATAGCGACTTCTTTTCGAAAATTATTTTCTTGTAACTTTATGTGGAACAACATATACTATTATGATATATAAGCGCTATATGTTTTGATATTTTTGCGATTTCCAACCGACTTGAATAATCATTTATCAAATAAAACAAACCCATATATCATGATGTGTCGACGACAAACTTTCCCAACCCTAGGATGGAACATTTGTCCATCGATTCGTAGTTGACACGACATTGCAGGCATGTCAATGCAATCCCATATCTCACATATTTGAAGAATCTATCAATATTTATATTGAAGAATATTATCATTCTTTTTTCAGAATGCCACCTGGAATTCTCCGACGCGTCGAGAAAAAATTATTATGAGCTTTTGCGCAAGATTTTCTGGTCGATTTTGGAAGCTCAATAACTCACCTTCATAATGAATCCGCCAAAAAGGCCCAATAACATCGATTAACTATTCAAAATTTTGAACCAATGTGAAATTTAATGATCTCGTTTAAAGTCAACGAATTGTTTAATGGTTCCTATGATGAAATATATAAACAACGAACAACCTATGAAACATACGACATCAGTGATGCCAGAATGGAGGGCGAGGACCGTTGAGGCTACCCTCTTTCCGTTACACAAACCGCGAACCACAAAGAAAAGGACCGCAGGGGAAATGTAACGGAGAGAGGGTAGCCTGGACGGTCCTCGCCCTCCATCTTGGCATCACTGTACGACACAGCAGGATAATAGTTCATTTATGAAAACTTTCTGTCATGAAGTTACACGTGACCAACGATCAATCAATCAATCTATCAACAAAAATCACTGTTAATGTTCAAATTGGTGATGGCGCGTTTCCCACATAAGGGCAAATGTGATCAATATGGTCTTTGCCAGATATGTCCATGAATTTATTCATAAAGGGATGAGCTGCTTATTCAATTCTCCATGATTTTGAATACAATCATTCATTGCAAAATTGACTCAAGTTCCGCTAGATCGTTGAAATTTCACACGGTACGTCGAGGCCTCATGAAGTAAGCCATTCGCCACTTAGAGCCGTACCAAATTTCTACTCTACAGCCAAATAATTCATCCTGCATCAATAAATTTCATTATATTCCAATAAGAAATGTATTTATCAATTGCCGGTTGAAAACCCCATCTCATGGTGGCTGGAATGATCAGCAACCGGCCAATATTCGCATCATCAAAGAACCTTTTATTTTGGCGATTACTAAAAATAAAACTGTGTATTCAGAGTTCATTTAAATGAATATTTTGTCATAATGATGCATAAGAAATCACGCTATAACCTTGAATGATTGAAATATTCAACTGAGTATTCAAAATTTTTAATAGATGAGGAAGTGTCCTTAAGTGGCCGATACAACTCACAGTTACCTTACTATTCCAAAAGTATACACTACTAAACTGAGTGACTATAATTTTAGAGTGATTTTCACGACAGGTCAGAGTAAATCCCATTTCTGAAATATGTAAGTAATAACAAACAATATATCAAATTTACTCAAAAAAGTTTCACTACTGTTGTTGATTTAATTTCACAACTCAATTTTTACCCGTGTAGGTAACAATGTAATACTGCACCCTCCACGCCATCTCTTGTGAAATGCTATAAATAAATTCCAACCCTTCATCACGTCATATCTGCACTCCATCGCGATATGTTGCCTGGAAGTTCTCTCTACGATGTTGTTGTCTTCACGGATGCATGAATGAATGATTCTATTTCATCCTCAGGATTTGAGCTTCATGTAATGTCTGTGGATGTGATCGTTTTCCTGGCAGTAGCACTGTCACCAGAAGTGAAAGTGTGCTGATCCAGATATAATCTGTATGGGAATCATCTCCCATCTTTGGACGAGATTATAGAGAGATATATTGATGTCCCTGGGCACATTGATGACGACTATAATCTTCCTCATACTTCGTGGTCGAACGATTTTGATTTAACTTTCTTTTGCGTTGACGATGCAGGCAATTTTGAATTTTCTGCTGCATTGTAAAATCTTTTCACTGAAAAAACGAACCTAAGTACATTTTTGTAGCTACAATAGCCATATTTTTCTATGAAGTGGCTATGAGAATCGCTTGATTGTGAAAATATGGCTATTGTGACTAAAAACTGTATTTTGGCTCATTTTCAGCTACAGTCTTTTCTCTCAGAACCGAGAATTTTTTGCCCTCATTTGGTGGAGTTTATCCCACTTTTCGGAGGATCCAACACGTGACAGGAAATGGAATAGTTTCTCAAAATGGAGATGAATCCCTAATTTGTGCTGATAAAGCAATTTCCTCGCAATCAGGGGATGAGATCCACCACTGGAGCGAGGAAAAACTCCCCATATTTTTACTACACTGATGTTATAACTCGGAGCGGGATAATCACGTTGAGAATTAGCATGGTACTGCTTTAGATTCAATTGTATACTGAATCTGGGGATATTTCGATCCCTAATGTACTTGATTTCTTGATATTAATGAGTATTATCCTCCTCTGCATGTTTCTTTTCTGCTATAAGTTATGGATGGTTCCCTTGATTCACAGTACAGGTTTTATAAGAATTCCAATAGATCTGATCTGATAAGCATGAATAACTTCTAGGGGTCGTTTGATTGGTGTCTTCATTGATGTTAATGAATCTGTTCCTATTCCATCCAAAGGCGATATTTGAGGAAGAAATATCCACCTTGATTCTGTTTGGAATTAATAAGGGAAGTTATTGATAAGAAACGTGTTCATGAATTGTACAAACTCTCTCGTTCTCATCAAACTTATCCTGCTTTTTAGAGACTTAGAGTGGATTCAGAGTTACTGTGACGGCAGTGTTATGTCAGCTATATTCTAATATCAAGGCTTCCTGGACAGTCTGCCATCCATGATGTCTCACAATGGTGCTCTTATCTCTCAAGAGTTTCGTATAGCTAATGCTTTCTTGGATTATTTCTTATCCACCTATGTTACCAAAGCGATTTGTTCTGTGTTTTTGGTAGATTTCAAATATTTCTTGTAAAAATTTTCAATTCAAAGGTGAATAAGGGTTTGAGGTATTTTTTCTATCCTGTTCATTCAATATTTTTAATCTATATTTTATTCCACTGATTAGAAATATTGCTCGGTTACGTCTGTTTCCAAATCTGGTTGAAAAAATTAGTGAGATTAGGAACTATAATTCCTACAAAAAACACAGAACAAAAGGAAGAGAAAAACTCAATTTCAGTTAGAATATGAGCTGAATTTAAGATGCAGCCAAGAGAAGACTTGCTGGACTTGGAATCAGCCACTAGAAAACCTTTTCAAACTCAAACATGAGTACAGCTTACATTCAACCCTATTCAACTAAAATAAAAATCGGTTTTTAACTGAAATCCAAGGTAAATTGTTTCTGATGAATGGGTTTGGCCATTGTTTTTTGCCTTGCTCTGCTCAACAAGACAGTACTTATCGATGCGTGAAATATGTTTATATTTATTATATTTAAAAAAAAATTGTCTACTTTGTAAATTTACTCATTTCGCTTATCGACTGTTCAATGGCATGGTTGGATTGGAATGCTGTTGTCGTTGTTGTTTTTGTTCTTCATTAACTCAATATACAAAAGCGAATAAATTGCAACCCTAACTAACCCCCAAGCTAGAAAAGCTGTTTGAAGGTATAATAGACCAATATAGTTTAAACGATCGACTGCACCGAAGAAAATAATTAGCTACCCTTACTCCAAATAAATTCCAGCAACTAGATACAGTTGTTGATATTTGGATAACTAAAACGGGCGTTGGCTCAACTAAATTCAGATTTAATTTCTCTGACTTTAGTTGCTGTTACCAATTTGAAGTTGCCTTTACTACAGCTTTTATTACGGGCTTCTATTCTTTCATTACTCGGAACCAGTGTTGTGATATTCGTCGAGCTGGGAAATCGCAGCTCGGTCACGTGACTACGTTTTGCACCAACACATGTATGTGTTCTTGTCGGTGAGCGGTTCACCCATAAGAGCGCTCACATGTGTCAGTATAAAACGTAGTCACGTGACCAAGCTGCGATTCCCCAGCTCGATGAATATCACAACACTGCTCGGAACTAATTTCCACAACTAACTTCAATTCATTCGGTCAAATAAATTTTTTTTTTCGGTGTGATGTGATAAATCATTTCATAATAGTATGATTTCATAATATGTGTAGTATAAAGTCAGATATAAATTTTTGAAACACTCTACGGGAACTAAGAATTAGTACAAATGTGAACACCCCCGACAGTTTGAATTAATTCCAATTTGTGTTGTAATGTTGAAGTGAAAGTGTCCAAGTAAAAAATCCATCAATAATGCGAAAAATCCAGTAACAAGTTTTTACGAAGCCAAAAGTTGGGCTTTATACCAGGATCCACAAAGTTGGAGAGACAGGGGCTAGTTGTGACAGGAGTGAGTTTGTGACACGGTTCATCACTGTAGTATTTCTCATCAGATTATGTGTGCGCTTCATAAAATACTCTTCCAGCGACTAAATAATTATTCCAACGAAGAGTGAACCTAATTATTCGTTGGAAAATATGAAACTTGTAGTCTGTGTTACAACTCACTCCTGTTACTTTTAGCCCCGATCTCCCCTACTAAAGAGTATTTTCTCAAAATGTCAGACGTTTTCATGAATTCATTGCGGAGAATTCTTATAGAGAAAATGTTTACTCAGTCGGTGCACTAGAATCCCCTTAAATCGATTGAGAGTGTTCAACACCGCTTTTTACACTTTCTCATATTGTTACTTTTATCTTCAGTTCCAATGTGGCTCTGAATTCTCCTATAGGATTATGCTCTTAATTAATGAGCCACTCAATTTTCACTTTTGGAATTCAAATGTTAGTTTCTCCTCCAGAGTTTTTTTATAAAGTAATATCGAGTTTGCGATGTTCTTTTTGTTGTTCTTGTGATTACGACGTCTCCTTGTATTAGATTGTTATTTCAATTCATTTTCGTACACGATTTATTGTAATACCAAAAAAAAAAAAAAAAAAAAAAAAAAATGCTTTTTGTTTTTTGCTTTGCTGCTTGCTGAAAACTGCTGAATTAATAAATAAATTTGTCACACATCAGCTCTCTTTTCTCTTTCTTGCCAGCGCAGCTCAGCAATCATTTGAGAGAGATATAGATATACAGAGGAGGAAATTTTGAATTAGCAGCAAATATCTTTGAAAAATAGCAGAATTTTTGCAGTAGCAAGTTTTTTTTTGCTGATTAGCAAGCAGATTTTCGGAAAATTTTTTCAGCAAGAATTTTTCTCTGCGTGTACGGACATATTGCGGTTCTTTTTCTTTCGCTTATTTTCACATTTCATGATCACCTTGTTGTGGATTTTGTTGTCCATATTCTCATACAAGGAGGAGTTTTTGCTCGTTTATTAAATAAATCATGATAATAATAATGATAAAATGACTTGACTCACAAAATTCGACTCGTGAAATAATAAAGCTCGTTCGTTCAAATAGATTTCTAAAATTCTAGAATTTTCTTGGAAAATTCTCGAAATCCAAAGTTGAAGTAAGAATTTCTTCAATAATACTTCTACCTATAAGGTCGCAATTTGATTCAGCACCCTAAATTTTTTTTAACACGCTTCATTTTCAGATATCAACCTTAAGGAAAGATCCCTTGAGTATATCAGAGATTATCCTATCTCTTGATGTGGAAAAGTCTCATCAAATATACTCAATTGAGTGTGTGCTCTTGGTAAGGAAGAAGAAAAAGGAATGAAGGCTTGTGGACCTTCGTTTTGTCGTTATTCGAAGAAAGTATATTGAAGGTTGCTTAAGGTATACTACGATCACATCTTCGAGATTAGATACTCGCGTTGAAACATTTCCTCTCTTTCACGTTGAAGATCTTATCACTCGAATTTCTCACCGGAGGGTTCAATGATCAGGGTATTTTTCAATGCCCGCTGGACCTTTGTTCACGTGTTCGTGTATGTGAGGCGTCATTTAAAAAACAATAAACGAGAAACATGTACACGAAGTGAGCTCACACTCGTGATATTTCATAATGAAAGATCACTTTTCTTTTACATTTTATTCATTTGATTTCCATTGTACTTCTGTGTTACTTGAACGTGGATAAGAAAGGCAAAGTATTGTGATAGGGACAAAAATCTATTATCGAAAAGAGGGAATTTCACTTTTCTTAAATGCTGAAGGAGGAAACCGTGCCGTGAGATTAACTGATTTTCCATGTAAGATTTTGCGATAAGGGTGAAATATAATTGAAATATCTCGATTGATCTTCATTCTTTCCCAATTGAAGAATCAAGGTGCATCGAGTTGTGGTATTATTGTGAGATTTTCTCACGAGATTGGTATTTTCTTGAAATATCAGAAAAATTGCCATCTCTGAAAGTGCTTTGTGTGTGTCCACTTGTCTGGCCTTCTCGAGCTTCAGATGTCCTGTCATGGCTCAGAAACTCCAGTCAAAAGGATCCTCATTTCGATTGTTCTCTTCCCTCTTTTGCTTGAACCTGTTCTGAATCCTGTTTCAGAAAGAGGAAGAGAGAAGAAGAAAGAGGTCTTTGATGTCTAAAGTTGCACCTAACTTCTCCTCGATCCAAAGGTGAAAGTACTCTATTTAATTTCGGGGTCGGGCTTGCGTGCAAGCAGAATGCACTGAAACATTGACGGCCTCTCGTCATGTAGTTAAACTGTTCGCCCTGCGTTCTACCCGCAGTAGCTTCTGGACTTTTCCACCGCTCGACTGGAAATGTATTATCACTGTTGATTGCAGGGAGTCGTTTGTATTTGTTCATATTTCTATGAAAGATGCAACATGAGCGAAAGCTAGCAATGGGTGATCCTGAATCGATCTCCCAGATAAGAAATGCCTATGATGACAACTGTTTCAAACTTGGCAGAATCCTGGGTTGCCAATGATCACCGATTATCATTAGTTCTATATACAATCTTTGATTTTTTCAGAACCCGTCCCAGGTTTCATAGAAAATGCCAAAAAAAATTTTGTTAAATAGAGGAAGTTTTTTTCTTTATGTTATCCTCATATCACTTTCATTTGTCAACAGTGAGTATATTCAGCCGGTTCTCATTTATCAATAGAATTTTGTTGTGTCAACCAAGTGGTTACCTGAGTGTATAAGCGTACACAGCAGTCCTTCAAGGTAGATATTTCAAACATATTAACAAAACATGTAAAGTCAACACACAAATATTTATCCCACATTGAGGATATTAATTCGACGTTTGTTGATAGAAAAATACACATTTGACGTAGTTCAGTCGGATCCAAAGGAAATAAAAACGACTGATTCATCCTTCTCTTATTCCGAACAATTCTTCGGTTGGGATGTTCTATCACACCACAATCAAAAATCATGAGAGCACAATGAAGAACCCTAACTTTTATGGCAATTGGGATATATCTTATTGTTGGGATTACTATTTATCAATACATTTGCTACTACAGACATGCTTGTATGTCTTCAGTACATTATAATATATACAAATGAGTGGTTGGAAGAGCGAAGGAACGTTTTCGTGACGAACTTGGTACATCGTTATCACGATGAACGTGATTTGGTACGTGTAATGAGGTGTGTGCATGTGTGTATGTGTACATATATATTTTATTCGGTCGATACCAACATGAACTCGTATATCATTCGTTGAAGACAACTTCCTCGTACTTGCTGATTTCCTTCGTTCTTGCTGATATCATGTATTCCTATTCATCATGAATTTAGTACATTTTCAAATGAAACTCATTACCCAGCAGATATTTTCATTCTCACAGTACTTTTCTCACGGGTTTGAAGGAATGCTTTGAGAACATGATATTTATTTCTATCAAAGTGAGTTGAAACGTACAATTTTTCTATTGAATCAACCTAAATGAATTTGATGAATATGCACGATACATTTGTTTCAAATAAATGAATGATGACGAACGATGAGCGTAACGAATCTGCATTCAATTAAACCATCATATCATTTTTCCAAGTATTCATTATTTTTAGGTGAATAATGAATTGAAAGGGCAATTGGATTATAAATACTTTGCAATGTGCAAGAAGAGTTCATTGAATCTATATTGAGTTCATTTTGACTGTCGTCATAACGAGAATTGTTCGAGAATTCTTATGTTTTTGAGAAATGCTTTTGAATTTAAAATGATCATTTGTGCTGTCTGGAAATGCTATTCGTTTAATAGGCATCGTTCGCTAGCTTCAGCTCCATCTATATTCTTATATATTATAAATACATTTAAAATGATGCGTGTAACACTGAGCATTCGGAGGGATATTCTCTTACCCCAGAGTTAGGTGAGGATGGGGTTTGTCGAGCATAAGGGCTCAACAAACACCGCACACCGAGGAAAAAGTGTTGTTGAAATGTAGACAACCAAAAACTTGAGTTATGCTAACCAAATTTTTGCTGTTGCAACAAAACATTTGGTATGAGATACAAAATATTTTTGTTAACACATTTAGGAACAAAATAATTTTGTTGACAGCACAAAAATTTGATTGAAGGAACAAAAGTTTTTTGTTGTTTCAACCAAACAGTTCGCAGGTGCAGGTCTTTAAGACATCTACAAGATATCTTTAAGAAGACATGTTTCAGATACATCGAGAATATTTATTTTGGATATCTAAACGACGTTACGAAAGAGATGTATCCAAGATATATCGGAATGATATTATTCAAACATCTTCAAGAAATGTCAGGAAAATGTTTTGAAAAAGACATCCTGAAAATTTTCATGTTAAATGACGATATCCGAATATGATTGCAGTTAACAATCCACTTCAACATTAAAAATCCTTTGAAATTATCCGAATATACCTACACATAGGCACAATACAAGCTACATATATAGTATATATACGCCACATGCACATCGAAAATTTTTCACTTCTCAAAAATGTCTTTCAGGTCACGAATCTTCATTTAATTCGCATTAGGGAATTTGGAATTTATTTGTAACGCCGACGGAGTTGGATCTGTACAATACCGTTCTCTGATTCGAAGACATACGATATACATGTGTCCATGAAATTGGGGAGCTATAGAAACGTCAAAATAGTGAAAAAGTATGTACCAATTCTTCCATCCTCGAAAAAATTGCATCGGTATTTGTGTACGTACCACTTTTACAGAGAAAGATGATGGATTTTATTTCTCCCTGTTGTTGGCGGATTAATGAACGTGTTTTGAGAGAAAGGGGAAAAAATAGTGGACAAAAAAAAATAGAAATACAGAGAAATCGAAACACAAGTTGAAAGAGATGGGAGATCACGAAACATAAAAGTGGAACATTCTTGTTTGGCGAAGTAAAACACATGCAGTACTACCATCATATACAGATTTGAACGTGGGTGTTCATCGATGCAATCGGACAGCATTGCTGATTGAGAGGGAAGATACAGTGTGAAAATTATTGACTATAACAACAAAATAAGAATGCTGAAATACACGTTGATGAAAAGATAGTTGGAAATGCTTTTGAGATAGTTAGGAAAGAACTGAATTATTCCTATCAAGGACTTATGGTCTATGATGATTAATAAGTCTTACTATTTATGATTGTATGTATCAACACACATTTTGGTCCAATCATGACCCGAGCCTAACACAGTACCTATCGAAACGTAATTTCACCAAACTGAACCCAAGCTTGGGAATGACAAGATCAGGCCTGATGTGGCCCTGATGAGATTGCCTGATATTACTGTATTATATGGGGAGGAGTCTATACCTAAGGCAAAACCTATCAAGCCTCGATCAGGACCCGGTTCAACAACTTTGTCACTGTATACGTCGAAAAATCAATAATTCATGTTGAGATAAGGTATCAATCTCGGTGGGGCATAGATCTTCTTACCCGATTGTACATACTTTTATGTGGTATCACTTCCACTCGAGGTAAATATATGAGGGCCTAGCCAAAACCTGATTTTGCCACCTCATCGGCAACCTCATTTTGTTACCTTATGAAAGGCAACCTCATCCGATCCTGATTTGAATACGGTTAGGCCTGCTTTAGCGAGGCATACCCTAGGATCATCTGATCGCGCCCTTATGATTGTTCGAACGAATTTCTATTTGGGTTAATTTATATTGTAATCGAAAATAATGTTGTTTATATATAGACTATGAAGGAGCATTATGAGATTATGCAATCGTTCAACCGACGAATCGGAAATCATATCCTTCAATAAGTGTTGTGTTGAAACTTCAACAAGATTCCACACCAGTTCCATGTTTACAATGTCACGATGCTTGTGCGCGAGCGTGAGTACGGACAATGACGAGATAAAGGGGCAAGATCGATGGGGTTGAAAAATACGAGAAATAAAGCGACTCAAATCCTGTGAAGCATGAATAGAATAAAAGATGGTAATTTCCAGTCATAATGTTGAGAACAATGTAGAGCGTGGCTGTGGATGGAGAATCCAAATGATGATGAAGCAATGAATGAGTGGTGATAAAAATCAGAGGTAATTAGCAGATGTTCAAATTAACAGCTTTTTACCGTGAAGGATAAGTACTGATGCTTCATAAGTTGAAATGAGAATGCATTTATTGTGCATACTTTTATTGCAAGTGACGATGTTTGATAATATACTGATGTGATTTCGATAAATTGAAAAAGTTTAACCATTTCGACATTGTTTTTTCAAGGGATAAATCAATATGGGCTTTGAAAGAATCAATGTATTGGAATCTGAAGAAGATGGGGATTAAATTTTTATCCCTTCAAGAAAACATATCTCATTGTTAAGCACTCAGATGAAGATTGAGCTCGAATCCGCTGCGTTGGTGAGCGATACGTATACGAAATTTCTGACAAGGCAGCAACATCATTGCCTCAAGCTGGGGGCATAAACTCCATACTAAAATTTTCAGAACTATCGACGGCGCCGCCCTATGATCCGCTACTTGTACTAATTCACATGCATACATTAATACTAGTTCTACTTATTATGGGAGTTTTAGTAGTGACTTGTACGCTGGTGCTGGAATCAGCCTGAAATGTCCAATTTAAAGTTTATGCCCCTTGGCCTGAGATGTTCTTAAGGAGTTACACCTAGGAGAATTTTTTTGTGATGAAATAAAACAATCTAAATCAAACTTTCAGGGTTTGTTGGACATATAATGAGATAGACAGCCAATCATTTCTTTGAAATTGTTCCACCCAAAATAGGGGATGTTCAGATGTTCAAAGCATCATATTTTTTTTGTTTAATGATGTCTGCGGCCGTATAAATGAAATTTCTTTATCTGCACTTCAGAGAAAGGAGAATTTTTTCCCATAATCTACATCAAATTGGTCAGAAGGCACGAATTTGAACTTCTTTTCCTTTGTTTAAACAAAGAATTGACTTTCAAACTTTTATTGAAACACATTACTTGCCAATGAATTTTTAAAATCGTGTGTACTCCTCTTTGAAACCAATTTAAAAACCCACAGTTGAAATTTCAAGTCGATCGAATGAAAATTCCAAGAGTTGTTTATACAGTTAAATTGAGAAAGAGGATTTCGAAATGATCACGTTTGAAATTTTGTAACTACAGTTCGCTCTCCGAATAGCGTCGAGTGGTATCTCCCTCGCTCTTTCAAGGGCGGCATTTGAGAGAGCGAGAGGTCCGCAGCACTATTCAGAGAGCGGACCGTACACAGCTGTGGAATGACCATTCGATTGAATTTTGGCACGACTGTATTAGTACCATCCATATTAAATATGAGTAACATTCATAAAAATATTGTCTGAGCTGAGCAACTAGTATAGACGCTCTTGAAGGGCTCCAAAAGCGTTTCGGAGAATCCGACATTAGTTCAGAAATTCGATTGTGAGAGTCATTTAAAAAATGTTTTGGACCACAGTTGCTGTTGGGGATCATTCTCAAAATGTTTTTACATTAACAATTACATGAAAAGTCAGGTAACGACTACAGTGTGGATTTCATGTAAAATTCACTACACAATCCTGTTGGATTTACATTGTTATTGAAGGTAATTCACAGCAAGACTTCTTTCATTCACATGAAGCTGAAACTAGCAGGTGTGAAGTTAGCAGTCCATTGTTTCAACTTTTGAATCAAGGTTATCGGAGCTTTGTTTATACCAGAATTCGATTGAGTAGCATCCTACCAAACATTTCAGATCCTCAAATCCTTAATAACAATTGTGTATAATGAGTTATGAAAAGTGGCTGCTAGCTCCACGGCTGCCAGTTCCAGTTTAATCTCATTCACTTTGGTAACAATGTAAATGTAACATTGGTTCCAAGGTGAATTTTACTCCAATTGCATTCATGTGAGCAGTTATGTTAAATTCACAGCAGCCAATGTAAGATTTACATAGGACTTTTTTCCGCTCGTGAATGACTAGACCATTTCTACTAGGGGTATCAAGTTCATCATCTAAAGTTTTCGGGATCGAAACTCATCATCAAAGAATTGTTGTTTTAGAAATATTCAAAGCGAATCAATTAATTTGTGATATCTCATCTCTATAAGGAGTCAGTTCCCCTAATGTGTCTATCAGTGGAAATAGGTTGAAAGAAAATATTTTCAATTCTTTGTTTTGGAGATTTTCCTGCATGTTGATACTTCATGATTCAACTCTTTTCTTACCATCATTTTCTCTTTTTGTCCAATACACAATGATCCAAAAAGTTCACAACTCATATTTCTCTCAGATCGTCATAAAAATCAGGTTTTCAGTGATGATTTGAATAATCGTCAACTCATTGACTCTAATTTAACATATTTGAATTCCAAAATAAAAGGAGTCATCTTCCTACTGAGCAGTGTATTTCGTCCAGCTGTTTGACTTTTTCAAGGACAGTGTCATGGTAAGGATACCACTCTGTCATCGTGTTTCCCCATCGCCATGCTGGATAGGGTAGGAAAAATTATCATGCAGAAAATGCTCAAAGAGTGGACGAATGAAAGAAGTCATCTTTCTATTGAGCAATGTAGCATGTATTTTTAATTGCCGACGCTTCATCCAGCTGCTAAGCTTTTTCAAGGACAGTGTCATCGTAGTGTGTTATTTTTCTACTCCTGCAACATTCTCTACATAATGATTCTGTCTGCCCTATCTAACATGGCAGTTCATGAATTTGTTTTCAATACAATGACAAGTGATAATTCAAGTGAAATACAATTGTTAGACACACGGAAAAAATTTCGTAGTAAAAATTAGTATATTTATATCGCAGCCGTGGGATATACTTCATCGTGGCGGAAAGAACCATGAGTATGCGACAAATTACCACAACTCTTCTTGAATTCAATATGCGGAGTAATAAGAAAATACAAATTTATAGTTCCTATCGTCATAATCGAGTATATCCCACGGGTACGATACTGTGTCTAATAATCTTTCATATCAACTTTTTTCTGTGCAAGAAGAAATAAAAGGAGTAATAAGGCTTAGATCATAGACATCCATTAACCCTGATGATTCAAATATTTTGGGAATATTTTGAAAGGCAGTTGAAAGAGATATTTCACACAAATACACAAACAAATCCGAAAAGTAAGTATACGCGACATACAAACCGAGCTGCTGTGATTCTCGGATGACAATTATCACACGATAGGACGACGTGTGCTCCAGTGATGGCAAAACGACGTTCCTCTCTTTCCTTCCGTCAGCATTAATCACGAGAACAATTCCAAGTCTTTTCAACGCAAACCGTTAGAACTCTGACAGCAACAAATGAAACGGGCACACCTACCTTCAGAATGAAAAAAAATGCCTTTTGATTCTTCTCGGATTTTATATGGACACTAAAAACAATTGTGCACAAATGAAATACAGGATTCGATTGATGAAAAAAATTTGCACACGAGTTCCGTGTATGCAGGTACAATTGACGTGGTGGAAACTGAAAACCAACCCGCAAAAATTGAAGGGGACTGTGATGAAATTGAGAATCATTCATTTGAATAAGAGTCCAACGTATGATTTCAGAGCAATGATTAATCATTCACTAAAAAAAACCTCTAAAATAAGCGAATAACGATAAAGTGGTGAATAGCAAGCATCTCTCAATTACCCATGTAGCACAGAATATTCTGGGAATATTCTGATAACATGCGAAAAACAGACGTACCCAGAATATTCTGATAAGATGTGAAGTATATATAAAAAATATCCATAGGCCGTTCTCACAACATCCACAATGTTCTACAGATAATCTATGGAACGTCTTCAGAATATTCTATGAATGTTTATAGGATGTTTGAAACAGTTTCATCGTAATATTCTATGTATGTTGACAGAATATTCATAAAATATTCATAGAACGTTCTTGTACACATGGACAACTGCACGTTATTTCTTCATCGATATACCGCTCTTCCACCAATTCTCCACTTAAATTATGCCAGACAAGGTATCCTATCGGTAGCGGTGCTGTACGAGTAATTGTACTTTTCGAATAAGTATAGTACTATTTACTGAACCTCCAAAACACACTTTGATGGCCCCGAGTTGCTTTGTAGTAGCTTGTTCAAGTACGTTTGTTTTATCTCATCTCGAACGCCGCGTGGTAAACTATCTCAACTCAACGGGATAGTCCGCTGAGATGAGATAGTTGATCATGCGGCGTTGAAAATGAAAATTCGGACGAGTTACTACAAAGCAGCTCGGGGCCATCGACTTCTCTCAGTGTGTGGATGTATTCGTCTGTTTGCGCATTCAAATGTGCAGGTACTCCGGTTTACGATAGCTTTCTCAGAAACATAACAATTCGAGTAATTCCTTCTTGTAATAATTCATACAAAATAATTTCATAAATATTCACTTCTTTTGAGAAATGTGATTCTAAACGAGGACTCAACATGTGGAAATTTCGATATTGATCGGTGCAGCCATTTTTACAATATCAGAAGTAGCCTGAGTATCATTCTTCGCCAATTCTTGAACAATCTCAGCTAACTCTCTCCCAGACAGCACAAAGTTTTTTGGACGTTTTTGAAACGTTCTGAGGACGTTCAAAACACGTCCGGACGTTCTTAGAACGTTTCAAGAACCTCTTAGTGCTGTTAGGGCTAAAAATCACACCAATCTACTCAATTTTATAAATATGCTTTTAGTGGCTATGAACGAGCAATGTGTTAAAATATCAGATGAAAGTATTTCCTGAATACGTGAATCGAGTACAACAAGAAACAATTCTATTTCGACTCCTATTTGTGCCTCAACCAAATCCATAAATGCGTAGCAACTGTTTACTAACATTTTTTTATCCCCCTTTTTCACCCACAAAAGTATTGCATGTGCATCATGGGGTGCTGTTGTTGATGTTTATAGGGGTTTATTGATAGCATCATGAAACACATTCAAGTAAAATGTTGTATATATGTATAGTTCTCTATACCGATTTTCAAATAATGCAGTCATAGTCATTACTTTTCAAATTTTTTAGATCTAATCCCTTTTTTCAAGTAACATCTTAGTTTTGTATGACAAAACAGTAAATGCAATATTCAACAGGTGAAATCTGATAGGAATGAACTTTCTTGCATAAGAAAAAAGTTCCGGAACAATATCATAACAACTTCCTGCTTCTCAGTGCTAGGTTTCCAACAACAGCTCATCCCCAGAGGTGTTTGTCTCGAGCAAGAGGATAAAATACATATCGTGAATTCACTTAATACGATAATCATGTCTCTGGGGAATACAGTGCAAAAATCGGCATTTAATTCAAAACTTTAGCAGTGGCTGCATCATAAATTTGAAGAGATTTTATATATTTGAAATAAAAATCTCTCCGCTTCAGGAGGAAAACATATTACAAAATAACCGTCTTCATTTTCAGTCTATCCAGCTTCAATGAATTTCAACCTCCAAATTCAAACGTTTTATTTTGAAGTAGTTCAAGAGCATGAATCTTGTAATCGTTTTTTGAACGTTGAGAATTGTGCAAATATACCGCCATACAAGTTCAATATGAATCATTTTATCGATTTTATTAACGTGCTAATACGCTTCTAAGAGTATACGAAGCATCATTTTAAGAGTTTAAAAATTGACCACAAAATTCGAACCCTCGATGGAAGTACTTTCAAATCGAACCATTAAATTTCCAGTCTGAAATAAGTAAAGTCTAAGACAGTTATTTCGTTTCACAATTTCAACATCTTTATGAATGAAGATATCTTGTTTCCAGAATGATTTCATGAATACAAGAAAATTCAAAAGTGAGTTTTCAATCTCGCACATGAATTCAATTTCATATACATGAACATTACATTTAGTTTACAGAAATATGATGCCGTAGGAATACCTAAGCAGAAATTCATGAAAAGGCTGCATCAGGCCATATCGGAATCACTGATGTGGATTCTATATCAATTTCTGTTCGGATAGTTTCATGTTCAAACTCATTCAATTCAATGTGAAGTATATTGATACCCACGTTCTAATACGTGGTATCCCACTTTTAGAAAATATTTCAGAAAACGATGGCAACAGGTGCACAGGATGCCTATGATGTCATTTATAAGGAAGAATGGATTCCTCAAATTTAGTAGGATACGACGTATTAGAACGTGGGTATCGATATATGAAACTCAATTGATGCACGGATTTGAAGACAACTTTCAGCAAAAATAGTGAAATTCTTCAAGTACCGTAAAACGTGGTTACTTTGACTTTCAAGGGTAACTTGAGCCGCTTTAACGGAGCGCCAAAGTACGGCTTGAACTTGTGAGGAACGAAGTCGTGTAACCCTCTGTGGCGGCGCACACGTTTGAACCATAATTTGGTGCGCCATTAAAGCGGTCCAAGGATTGTCAAAGTCACTTTTGGAAGTCAAAGTAACCCCGTTTTACGGTGAGTGTTTTTATTTGGGTTTCATTCATGATTACATCTATAAAAATCCCCATCTATATTAATGAAATGAACGAACCCTTCTTTGGATTTCAGTTCTAGAAGCATTGCAGATCATTTTATCTATTCTATTAGCGAAGAAAACCAACTCAAATTCCATTTGCTGGAAGTTCTATCAGCGAGGATTGAACCTTGGTTCGGCGAGTAAGGGAGTAAGCCTTTATCATATCACGAAAATATCCGAAATGACAGCAACGCGTTCACACAGCCACTCATGACTGTTCTGCAGAGTTCTTGACTTTTCCAGACATAACCCCGATATACCCGGATGGAGTATCATTCAAAAATGAATTCCATCGACTGATTCCCCCATTGATGAGTGTTGAAGAATTCGCTAAAGAAAACTTCACATGCGTCATTTTGCAGTCAAAATGCAATAATTTCCCGCATTGGAAGATTTTTTTTTGAGGCTTAGTTTTTGAGATATGAGCATTTTTAGATTTTTTTTCAAATCCAAATCACTCAAAAGCATTGTGTAAAACATACTTCAGCCGAACGCCGTTCGCTAGGTTGGAAAGCGGCGGATCTGTAGAATGAAAATTTAACCATCCTGGTATTCTTTGTTTGGGAACTATGATGAGTTAGAGTTGCTGAATTCTGTTTGACTGGAATTCAAAAAATTTCAAATCGCTACAACTTTGCATTGAAAAATGATAGGATACTTCAATTTTTTTCCAGAGATCCGTCTTTCTCTAACCGAGCCCTTGATATCAAGCCCAAATATGTAGCATAGTGATTTCGAGTGATTTGAATTTTCAAAAAAATCTAAAAATGCTTATATCTCAAAAACTAAGACTCGAAGAAAATTTTTCAATACAGGAAATCATTGCATTTTGATCGCAGAATAAAGCCTGTGAAGTTTTTTCAGTGGATTATGAAACACCCGGTATATATTCACTCCATGCTTCGAAGCTTCAGATGGCACTCAAAGGAATTCCTATAAGACACCCATTTCCGATAATTGTGATACACAGCGACCAGATGCACCCAGATCGTTCATAACTCAGGATATAAACCGATTTCGATCACTCATAACTGTCTTATTCTCGTATAAACTCGGAAGTCGATCCATTTTGTGTCCCAAAATTCCCGGATAGACTATATAGGGACTATTCTTGGGAACTTTCCCAGTCAGAACTCGGATGAACTTGGATTCCAACAGCAATCATAAGTTTTGATTAAATTTCAATCACTTATTTCCGTGCTCATCTTTTGTATGAACCCAGATGCAAGTCTGTTGAACGCTTCGCAATCCCTAAGCGACACCCGAATAATTGCGTGTAGAAAAATTATTACCGAGAATTTTTCTGAACGAAACCGGCAAGAACCTTGCCGAAAGAGTTAAATGATACGTTATTATTTTCACATGAGTTCTTCAAATTATTTTCAATAATTTGAGAATTTTCCGCATTGCAATACACGCACAAAACTCTTTCAATATAGAGATGTGAGAAAAATCTTTTGTTCTCTTGGTGATACGACCTCCCGAGAAAAAAATATTAGATTTAATGAAATCTAAGTAGATCTCATCGGATTGAAATTTTGGCAAAAATTTTCTACAAATCTGTTCATATCTACTCACATTTGAACATCTCAACTCAGGCAACAATGTTTGGAGTTTCACAATTTCCACTCACTCCCAAAGATTCCAATTTTGCAAGTAATCCAAGAAAATATAGGAGGATTCAAAAAGATTTCTGGAGATCTCTGAAGATCTCTGTGGATCTGCGTACATCTTATTTGCCAAAATTTCGATGTGAAGAGATCTACATATATCTCAAGAGATCTACCTAGATCTCAGTGAATCTAATTTTTTTTCTCGGGCTGTTATTCTAGGACGGCAAAATGGCGCTCATTCCGCTTGTAATTTCGAGGTCTGAGGGTACTGGTTCTTCTATAATCCTAATGACGCTCACGACGCTCGGCATCTAATATTTTATATTGCACGCTATGTTCACAATTCCGTGGATGCTCATTAAATTTCCTTAGTATGTATGTACTATGGGGCCCACCCCGGCCCAGCATGGGCCTCACTCATCACTCCCGAGATGTGAATTTTCTACAGGGATGAGTGAACAGCATCTGCGTCTCCGGTTGCAGGGGCACAACAATGCTCGCTTCGTTCGCTATCCGATATTCGACATAATACTCACTTCGTTTGCATTTTGTGATGAATCACAATTGCTAATCACTTCAATAGCAGTAGGAACCAGTTTAATAGAGGAGTCATCAAATGTTTTACTGAATCTACCCCACTATACTTCTTCCATGTTTGTTTCCATAATGTGTTTTATATGAAAATGAAATAAACACGTTTTCGTATCGAGAGTTTTACATACTCAATGCAGGACCGAATTTGAGGCAGATGCCGCCAAAGGCTGGAACATGAGGTGAGGCTCTTAATCCTCCAAACGAATAGTAAAACAAAGGTCATAAAATTTGACAATTCACATCAGCAGATCAATGGAATTGTTTTCTAAAACACCTCGTATGCTTCTACGTAGTTGGAATTGAATTAATTTCTGGAAGAGTTAAGTTCAAATTCATGCAATCCGTTTGCTTGAAAATGACATTTCCTATGTATTTTTTTGAAAGGTTGTTCGTTTCAAAGGACAGGTCACCCAAAAACTCAACTGTGCGAATATAATTTTTATACCATGATGTATCTCTTTCAGCGTAGCGTAATACGGATTAAATCGGGTTTCAAAAAGGTCGACATGAGTATTTAATTTTTTCGACTCGATGTATTTATTGTGCTAATCTTTATTGCACGTATTCTTTACACGGACAGAAATTTAGAGTTCAATTTCTCGTGAGATTACAGCGATGGGTGAACATACCAACTTCCCAATTACATCTACTATAAAACATTATAAATTGGATTCTCTCCCTATTGTTATTCTCCTACTAAATTTCATTATGAGTCCAGTACAAAATACTATGATGAACCCAACTCTGAATTTCCCTGGCTTACACGATATTCTTTGTACTTGAGATATGATTGATTTATCAACTCCCTCACATACAATAATTAAACAAGTATGTGCTGTATGTAGAAAATAAAAAAATCCTTATTCTAATTAATCTTTCTACTTTATGAGAAATCTTTCCTACATTCAAACCACACCACAAGGTATGGTAGTGTGAGGATCTGGATCAAGGGAGAAATAAAAGGGGGGCTCGGAGTTTATAAAGACACGCATGTATGAATACTTGTGAAAAATCGACTTCACAATTTTTCATTTCTGTCATATCTCAATGTCAGCTAAACGTACAAATTACCGTACCCTAACCTTCTGTTTTCCCTTGCAAATTCCAAGTCAAAACCAGAGGAAAAAGGTGAAGTAAATTCACCTAGGTTGATGACAGAATACATTTAAACTTAGTCATATTTATATTCTCTTAACTTTGAGAAAATATGTCAGAAAGATATAAATATATATATATATATACATACATGTGTATATCTTTTGGTGAAGAAAAGAGAGTATAAGCTGAATTAATAGTACTGTGACAGAGCCAGAATGAATACTTCATCTTAAGTTTCTCACGTATCTTGTTGAGTTGTATCTGCCGAGGGGCCTAGCGCATACCATGAATGTTCGTAAAGAAACTTCCCTCGAATAATCCCCTTCTGTGTGCAGACACATCGTATTTCGTAAACAAAGTGAGTTTGATGTTCCAATTATCGACAACTCCGAGTCGGAGGTACCAAAGTTGCGATTCATTCTTAATTGGAAATGAACACTTTTCTTTCATCTTAGTTGAACATATGTTATAATTGAAACTGCATCAAAGTGATATTCAAGATTAGCTTGACTTTCTCCTGGTATAACAACTGTCATTGTCTGACTGAGAATAAACAGAACAAGATTGAAATATCGCTGAGTTTTCTGATTTCTTATTGGTTGAAATTTGTACTGAGCTCGATATAAGAATTTTCCATCGGAAGGAAAATCAACCAACAAAACAGATGAAAAACCACATGTACGATGGAATGGAAAAGAACAGAGGCAGAACCGAATGGTATCGTGACACGAGAGGAGAGTGGATATGTTTCATTCTTTTGACTAACTTCCTTTACAATTTTGTCAAGTCGTTCTTGCAAACAGGGAAAACAAATCTCGTACATGTCATATTATACATCCGAAAGGAACTAAAATCCTTATACACGCGTATACACAGATCATATTTGGTATGTATGGAACTAGAGGTTTATATCACGCATTATACAACGATATTTTCATGGTATACGAGAGTTAATGCCGATAAATGATACCGAGCATAGCTACGCTATTTGTCAGGATTACTATCTGAATAACCCACGTCCTTGTCCATACTATCGTACAAGCTAACCGACCACCGAATGAACAAGGCCAACAGCGATCCCGCATCGTTGTCCAACCCACCAAGTTTTTTTTCACAACGATTTTCCCTTATATATGTAGGGAAAATCGGGACTTGTCCGCCAACTTTCAAGTTACGAGTTTCCTATCATTCATTATAAGTATATTTCCCAACGGTGTTGCATTGAAACAGTTCCCGATAGTCACAAGTCTTCTGATAGATTGTTGGAATCAATAATCTCTACAATTACCACTTGAAATAATTTAATACAGACCTGGGAGAGTGCAAAGTAAGCAAATCGACTTCAACTGCAGGATCCACTTCGTCCATTGCTTGGAACAAGTCCGGCGAGTCTTCATACGTGGGGTGTCACAAAATTTTTGTTCAACTAAATTGCATTGTTCTCCAAAAACGAAGGGACTATAAAGAGGATGATTCAATAATTTTAAGTTTGAATTATCTACAAAATCTTGGGTAGCAGCAACGCGATGTGCAGATGCATTGTCGTGGTATGAGAACTAGGAAGATAAGAGCCTGTGACAAATGAAGTTTTCGAACATACTCCGATGTACTATATAGATGACACTGTTTTAGATTTTTCTAATACCACTGTTGTAATAGTTCCATGGTTATCAAAGAATACGACGACAATTCGTTTGCTGACAGATCTTGATTGTTTAATTTGCAATGACTGGTCTTTGTCTCAAAAGACTTCAACTTTGCTCTGAGACTTTGTGCGGGAATGTTCAACACTTTGACGGTCGCATGGGGTGTAGTTTACACCCTAGATACTTTCTTTTGATTACTACAGTGTTGTGAAATTAAATTGAAATGCTGCCATCTTCTGTACCTTCCTAAGAAGCTCTCATAAAACAATCGCACAACTTGACATGTATTTTCTAATCAATTATTAAACATTAAAGTGAGTGTTTGAGTTTTATCGGTTTTGAGTATCATTTTAATCAACGAATATGAGGAGATATTTCGATTGAAACACATATACCCAATGCTGACCATGGGCAATGGCTTGGCCCAAAGGTAGGGGATTCCTATTGGGTCAACGTTGATTGAAAATAGAGGTAATATCGTGCCTGTATCGGCAATACAAAGATGGACAGTGATAAAACAGTGTTGGCACAAGTTTGTGCCAGAATGGTTCAGGATTCAACCAACATTGGTTTTATAGGAAGAGTTTTGTACCGGTTCATCATGGTAAAATCATTGAGTCAACACAGTAAAAAGTGAAACTTAAAGTGATCCTGAATATCAGCTTAAAAATGCAGCCAAAAGTAGCGCCTATTCCAATTGAAAGTAAGCAATGAAAAAGACTGAATTTCAGTTAATTCCATCTTACTTTGGAATTAAGATAGAATTTCATCTTAATTTCCAAAGTAAGATGGAATTGACTGAAATTCAGTCTTTTTCATTGCTTACTTTCAATTGGAATAGGCGCTACTTTTGGCTGCATTTTTAAGCTGATATTCAGGATCATTTTAAGTTTTACTTTTTACTGTGAAGTCCACGACATTGGCGACCTTTCACCACGTTGCCCCAGGCGTCAAAATTGAGGCTCTTTAACTGCTGTAAAGATTTTATCATTTCAGTCCTCAGTCAAGCTTTTCCCCAAGGCTCCGCCAATACTCCTCATGGCTGGGTCAGGCTTGCGCCCCTGGTACACTTTTACATGGGTATTCTTCCTGAAAAAGCGGTACGACGAAGACTCTTGGATGTCCGCTACGTAAAATATTTATTTCTGTGACGAAGAAAAAAACTCTGCACACTACATATTACAGCTTACACATTTTCTACGTTTTACAAAGGAATAGAATATAGCTGCGCAAGACTTCAAAAATAGGTATATTGTTTCATAAGTGCAGAATTACGTGTTTTTGTTTGATCTCTTCGATGCGGTTTTGTTATTCTCTTAGTAGTTCGCGCATAATTACGCATCGTAGCCGTGATTAAGTCATTTCGGCTCACAACGAAAGCATACAGGGTGAGCTTAAAATCCAGAATACATTGGATGAATTTACCCCAACCATATATTCGAGTACACTATATTGATTTCAAATTTCAATATCATTCTTATTTTATTCGATGCTATTGTCATTTCTTTCCCGTTTTTTGACGATTCCTGACGTTTCCTCTGAAATTCCATCAGAATATATATTCAATCTTATGTGTATGGATGGATTTTTATGGGTAATCGTATATCGATCTGCCGCGTTTATCGGAAGCTTATAGAAATCGTAAGACTCGAATATTTCGCACGATAAAGTTGTTTTTCGTTTTCATTTATGTTCCAGTTCCACCGCAAAGGATCATGATCGTTGACAATAATGGTATGGTGGTGCGTGACTCTGAAGTAGGACCATATTTGGAGGGCGACAATTTGCGGCTTTATTGCGACGTCTATGGTGGTAAGTATTTGTCATTGAGATCAAATACAAGTAAAATGAGATGACTGAAAAGATTTCATGGAATGACCAGCACGAAATATAAGGAGAAGAAGAATGGTGGAATCTGAATGTTATAAGGTGTTTTCCAAGAATAATGGGAATATAATTCAAATGTCCTGGCACTCACACAGAGGGAATGATATTTATATGTAAAAGGAAGAGCGATATTTGGAAATTTAGAACTGGTACAAGTATCACATGGTTTTGGAAATTCTACTACCGATGGAGTAAATTTTTTTTATTCTTTAATCCTTTATGTTGGATGCATGTTCCTTGGTAAAGAAAAAAGAACGATTCAAAAGGATTGTTCATAATTACAATGAAATTCATCTCAATTCTTCCAACTCGTCTGCGCATTGTGGTTCATCCTTTTCAATTCACGGTCAATGCAAAGTTCATATTAGAATATGTGCATTCATATTGATTTGTTTTCATTAATTCCAATTCACCAAGTTTGATCGACTCATGACAAAATGTAAGGCACCCAACTGTTCAGATATCCCCCGTTTCTTCCTAGTTTTCAGGGCCTTCGGGGAACGTCCGGGCGTGATTTTCAACATGAGATATTTTAAGTCCCGCATAGAACTACAATTCTCAATTCAGAATGTGAGAATTCCAATAGTGAAGATATTTCACAATATGTCCAGATCTTAAGCCGGGAATCCAGAGTTTTTGAAGTCCTTGTCCGGGGTTGATGGGTTTGTAGATAGCAGCCCTAACAAAATGCCATACCAATATCGGTAATTAATAAATTTGTTTCGTCAATCTACAATTCACTCAGCATTCGTTCAAGCCTGGGGAACATATCATCAATCCTGGACTAGATGAAACAAATTAGTGTTACGTAACATCAGTGACAGCTCAAGCCGTTTCGGACCAAGCTTGATTCCCTTCTGAGCCAACGTTGATTCTTTGTGAGAAGAAAAGATTAGCAGAAATTGGAAAGGGGTCATCTCACAAATGTTTTAAATAATTTCGTGTTGATGAAAGTGAATAGTTTTTCATGTCTATCATGTAAATTTGATTCATTAGAATTTTCTTGGCAATCAATGAGCACTGTTTTTCAATAAATTTTCATTGACTTTCAATGCTAATCAATTCAGATTTAGAGAGTCAGATTCCATTCACCACCGAATAAATATTGAAGAAATTGTTGCTCTTTAAATTGTTTACCAATAACTTTGCTGAAATTCCCGAAAATATGCGAGGAAAGAAAAAAATTAAGAGAGAATTTCCTACGGTTAACTTCATTTGATCTAGATAAAGAACATATTTTATCCAAAGTGTCCTGTATGAGACTTGTGAATGCTTTCCCTTCTGGAAATCGTTCCCGAAGCTACCCTTATTACGATAGTAACGTTGATGATAATCGTAATCCCACCCTCGCACAAATGATCTCTTCGATATAAGATACCCTCTCGGTTCTTTTTCTCTCTTACCATCACATTGGTTTCAACTTTGAGCTTTCACTTTCATCCTGTTGTATGTTAATGATGAATGCCTAAAACGTAATGTAAATGCTCACACATAACCCCTTGATTAATGTGTTTTTATAGGTAAACCGGTACCCACGGTGTCGTGGTATCGTAACGACAGATTTATCAACAACGAAACCACGATGCGCAATGGAGTGACGCGCAGCACAATAATGATTGAAAATTTAGGACGAGAGGACGTGCGCTCAGAATTGACCTGCAACGCGACAAATAACAATAGGTCAAGCCCACTCACCGCATCCGTCATCGTAGATATGCATTGTAAGTATACGTTACGGCGCTCATACATAGTTGACTACTCTAGAATTATTCATATTAATGCTGATAGATCTGGAACAGACTAACGGAGAGTTTATGAGAAAATTCGAAGATTTTTTCTTAATAAATTTTATGTAATTTATATACACGTAGAACAGATGTATGCACTTCATGCATTGTTCTCGTCTGAAATAGTTTTGCAGTTTTCAAATTATATGTCATGGACACAATGACAGAAGGAGGAATATAAAATCGGTTTTAACAAGTGGAGTGGGTGGAGAGGTTCAGTAACTTCAGCGATCTTAAATCCCTTAAGGTAATCTTAAGATAGCATTGGGATCGATTTTTCCCCTTATAAAACTACTAGAGCGTATCAACCGTTTCACATTGATATTATTCAATGAACGATATCAAACTTTGGATCAGAAAATTCGGGATCAATCCAACAATCTGGATATGACCTGTTTGTTGTTTGATGAAATGTGTGATGGAAATAGGAAATGTGTCGAAATTGATCTATCTAAGTTCCATATTAATATCACATCAAATACTTGTTGCATTAAACATTCAAATAATGTACTTAATTCTATTATCAGGCAATTAAATATTTCTGTTCGGTTTGTATGATATTGTAATAAACATAACTTGTGCTTCAAAACCAGAGCCAGATTCTTTTATCAATTTAGAAGTTTTTTATCCTGATGTCTGATGTAATTAATCAATTATTCTGTGTATAAAACGATTAGAACGGTGCAATATTTTTTCAACAGGAAAATCGACTATGGAATATTCTCCAAGTTTTACAATGATTAATTAATATTCTATGAAAAGTGTTGAAGGAACTTCATCGAAAATAATTGATAGTTCGAATTACCTTACAGAATAATCAGATCATATAACAATCAAACAATAGAACACCAATCCCACTGTGACATATTGATCATGAAAATTCCGTTCTTTGTGAACTATTTCTGAACTGCACATTAAAGAATCAAGTTACTGAACAGTACTATTAATCTCGGTTACCATATATTGATTGAAATGACTAATGAGGATAGTAACTAAAATGAGAATTTCTATTCCAATTTCAATTCTTAATTTCTGTTCCCATTGCCCCCTTGTCTGTGTCCAGCATGAATTTGAATCTCTAGTCGGTGAATACAAATATAATTACCTGCATATGATATCTTCTCTGGAATTCTAAAGACGGATCAACATGATACTGGACCGTGATTCAACGTTTCACTCCAGTGGTATATACGTATATAGTGGTACATATATCATGGTAGAAATAGAAGCGACAAGAAAGAGTGAATAAAACACGATTGGGAGAATTACAAATACGTATATTCCCTGAATGTGAACCAGTGAAATTTTACTGTTATTGTAATTGATGGCTGAGCACTGATTGGGATCTCAAGAAATCTGTGAGATTTCACTGTATAAATCAATGGATATTCACTCGTTTTGCAATCCAAAGTACTTATAACTAATTGAAACAATGAGGTTTCTTTGGCTAAATCAAGTTATTGACCAAAAGAAGGTGGCTCTAACGGAAATTGGGTCAAGTTGACAAGTTTTCACCCCTTTTGGTTGGATGTTGCCATTAGTAGGATCAAGAAAATAAAAATGTTCCCGTCCATCTCCTTTTCGAGCCAGCTTCTGCACTATGAGAAATGTAATATTTCTTCTTCCCACCTTCCCTACCAACAAAAACTGTGGGGTTCTCCGTGAAACCGTGAGAACAGCCGAACTAATATCTCGCGGTGGAGATACTCTCTCACGTTTATCGCTCCATCACAGATAATATCTCGCCGGAAAGTCACGGGATGATAAAATATCAAAGTCTGTGCTCGTATTTCTTCTTATACCCGTACAAAGGTATTCCCAACTGCCAAGTGCGAGGCGGCGATACGCAACGCCTAACGTTTGACAGTGGAACCAGGCGACTTATGGCGGACACGCTCAAAGGTGCGCTATGCGGCCTTTACAGTAACACGGTGCGCGTTATACATACAGCCTCAAGCACCTGAATGCACCTGAAAGCTATATTGATTGCTTCACGATCATCGACTGTCATTCCATGTATCTCATTCCCCAGAACCAAATTCAATACTTCAAATATATCTCGAACATTCAATTGCGATTTTCACATACTGTGAGTTCATCTGAATATAATTTCTTCTGCAATACATAAATGTGCTGCAGTACACTGTAATTGAGAATGACAAATTTTTGATGACAATTCGCGGTAATTGTGAAATGAAAAACAAGTGATATCCAATTCAAATTCATCAGAGTCCTTTCAATCGTTCGTTCCCATTTCACAACTCTCACGCACGCTGCCTATCTCTTAGCATTCAAAAGTAGCGATTCTTTTATGTTGAACGTCAGTTATTATACGATAAACACTCATATACACATAACAAGAATTCAATATGAAGCTGTATACGAGGAATGTATGAATTTATTACATGGAACGGCCTGTCATAGCATTATTTGATACAACGTTCGTACAATTTTCACCTTTCAATCACCGCCATTTCCATCGATAGATTGAAATTTTTGTTATTAAAATTGGCAGCATTCACAAATGGTAAATAAATTTCATTCAATACTCAACTACAAAAGCCAGTAATATTTATTCTACGATTTCTGTAATTGCTCTCCCACAGAACGTACATTGCACAAACTCGTGTTTAATCATATAATTGCGTGCTTTACAATTACCATTCGCATTCTCGAATATATTTCATAAAGCTATGTTCCATGTACTTAACAGAGAAAGATCAGTAAATACAATAATGCATCCTACCCGTAACCAAAGTATAATGGAATTTCCGATATGGACGAAAACATATTGCTATTCAGTGAACTTACTAATAGAAGAGAAATCTATACGGGTTTTCCAATCTTTTTCCATTAGATATAGTCAACACTCATTATTTTTTTTATAATGGAATTAATTTTTCTAGATTTTCAATGAAACGTAATCATTCAAAATCAAATCGAAGTGATGTATTGAAAATAAAATCCATCCTGTTCAAAATAGTTTATACAATACTATTGATGGATGAGAAATAAAATGGTATTTAAACAGAAAATTATAGAAACATCAAATCTCATCGAATTTTCCATTCATTGATAAAATCTTATAAAACGATCGAATCAGGCTGCGTTTGATTCCATTAGTGTGATATTCTGATTCACAATAATTTTAAGAGATGTTCTTGAATCTAAATTATGATACATTTTGTAATATATTCAACAAGTAATCACTCAATTTCTTTATTCAATAGCCTTTTAAAACGCTTGAAAATATTATATCCTGGTGATTCCAGAATGATCGATTTTTGTGGTCAACTTTCAATTATTTTCTGGTGAACCAAAAACTGGGTCAGTAAATAGTCATTTTATGGTTTGTACCACTTACACTCTAAATTCGAGTGTTTTATTTTGATGCATTCAGAGTGTTTAAATAGTATAGCCACTTTTCAAACGCTCAAAGGCGTGTGAATATATCGATGAAATATTCAGTGTTTCAAAAGTGACTACAGGATTTAAACACTCTGGGTGTATTGAAATAAAACACTTGAATTTGCAGTGTATTGATCAATTCTCGACTAAAAATAATGATTCATACGTGCAATTTTTTTTCATCAAGTGACCGGAAAATGTAGAGTGTTTTTTAAATCTCTTTTATATCCTTCAGATGAGAAACCCAATAATTGTTATGAGATCACCGTAGAATCACCGAATTGAATAATCATAGATTTTTGAATTCGTATCAATTTTTTTTTAATGTCAAAAATCACTATGAATTTTCCAAAGCTAACTGCAAAAACAACATTTCCATCAAAATATAACCGCAGTCGTAAGGTGTACCACAATTTTAGAGCCTTTTTTTCGTTTCTTCGAAATCCGCTGAAATATAAACAAATTTAACCGTTTACAAGTAATATTTGCCATCCATTCTTATATCTTAGTTCTATGAACAATATTATATCTTTCTAAACAATCATATGATATGTATAAGCATATATCATCATAAAAAATTATTTATATATTAGTATCATTTATTTTATTTTATTTTTACATTCCCCATTCATATTTATATATAATTCCCATTAATAAGATATATTAGCAAGAATAAGCATATATTATCATGATAATTATCGAATTATATTACGTTTATATCTGATCACGATTCAAATGTTATTGGTTTGAGCGGAATTTATTAAGAGATTATCACGAATACGCTTTCATGGCTTTGTCCACTTCCTATGAGCACTTCATGTCGCTACCTTGTCTTGGCGTCATTATTCATCCATAACTTCCTGTAGTCTGCCACTATTTTTACTTTCTTTCCATTGTTGGAACTTTTTTTTTTACTTCACTGCACTGTGCCCTCACACAACTATTCTGCTCCACTTTATTTTTACAGTGTATAATGTGTCCTTCACGCTCAATCTCTTTTTTATCCAACCTTTGGTTGGATAAAATTTATCATTCACTCCAGTTACCTATTTTTTGATTTCACGAATTTCAAAGGAATTATATTATTCTAATGGAAAAATGTCAGCATCAAATTGCAGCATGAAAATTTGAGAATTATTGTTTGATTTCAGGTTTAACCCGAGCAATGGTAAAATCATTGCTCGAATAGTTATCAACAATTTGCTGCAAAAAAATGCGATTTTTTCAACTAAAAACAATTCTGAATGTAAAATGTTCGTATGAAACTGGTGATATACTCATCCTCTTTCCGCTAGGAAAGTGTTTTTGAGTTCTACATTTCAAACTATGTAGAATCTGGAATGAAAAGCTCAACGAAGCGCTAAACTGGCGTTCGTGATGGAAATTTTAGGATGCAGTAATTTAAAAACTGTCAGCGTTTTCAAAAAAAAATTCTAAGAATTCCTTGAAAAAATATCCTGAAATTTTTTCAGATCTATTATGTGACATTACGAGAAATTTATTTGAATTTTCTGAGGAATTTGAAAAATTCTTACAAAATTGAAGTGTAAATTCGTTGTTGAATGCCGAACATTCCCAGATAGCACAACAATTCAGAATGGGTTCGTAATCAATACTTTTGGGACTATGAGAATTCATATAAAATTTTTCCTGAATACATCAGGGACTGTAGTGCTGTCTGAGTGTTTTGTTCTCTGCAACTGTTTCCGAAAATTGATAGTTTTCGAAGGGTAATTTCTCAAGTGATATTTTTATTGAAAAAGCTCACAGTTTTCATCAATTCTTTCTTTTTTCAATGCATTTAATGCATAAGATGACACGTGCAGAAAGATGTTTACACAAATTTAGTAAACTGGGAATTTTCCGTATCTAAAAATGAGTGGGTTAATAAACTTGAAGCAAAATAAAAGTTGCTGATTAAACCAGAGATTTATCACAAGTTGCATTGGATAATTATTTTTTTAACTTATTCTCTCCCCACAACTGTCATTCATACATTCTCATTTGGTGTTCATTATTTGCCCGCATCTTGCACTTTTCATACTTCCGTATATTCGTCCGCAACTTTGGTTTGTATAATTCACTTTCCAGTTTCACCTCTGCGCAATAGTAAAAATCTCGCGAAACTGTGAAAAATGCAGAGAGGAGGATTACACAAACCGGAAAATTAAAGGCAATAAAAGTAAATTTTATTGTCAAAACGACAACGAATGTTGTCCAGATGAATAAACACCGTTCAGGATGAAACAAAATTTCGAAAAAACGGGATGAAAGGGCAAAAAAAGATTACGAGTTAATATTTTATACAAAAAGAGAGTACGAGGGATTGTTAGCGGAATTGTTGAATGAATAAATAAGGTTCACATTCGTGTGGTGCGAAACTTTCTCGCTGATGTTGGATGGAAATAACTTGTAGTTTATTCTCGTAACTATGCTTTGTAGTGAGATTCTGATTTAGTTTTATTATTCCATAACATTCACTTTTCAACATGAAATGGATAATATTGCGTCTTCGAATCAATATCTTGATAATCGTGTCTTCAATTGTATAGTAAATTTGATATGATATAATGTACACAATATATATTTTAACTCAAAAACTTTTTCTCAGTGCTCAAATAGGATGAAGTCAAGGAATCATTTGAGTTTGAATACTGAAAAAAGGCTCTTTTTGTAAACTTTTGAAGAAACTATAATTATAGATATAATTGTCGATATTCGAATCAAGGTTGATAAATACACTCTTGGAATGAATACAAAAAATTTTATTAATCTTTGTTGAATATTATTTATACATGAAAATCACAGATGAACGTAAATTAAAATTTCTGGACAGTGCTACATGGCTGGCGGTGGTGATAACTCATTAACGGTTCATCCGAAACGAAAAAAATCAACAATATTCAGACTCAGTATGACAGTGGCTCTCTCGCATTCTGCGAATGGTAATATTTATTGGTAAATAAAAAGATGGCGAAACACGAAAATGAAATTTTTCACAGTTCATAAGAATTGGTCTAGTGTTCCGACGAACTCACTGCTGCTGATTGAAAAAGACGTTTTTTGAAAAAAAAAAGCATTAGAAGTTTTCTGAGAGGAGATGTCTCACACTTTCATGAGAAATATACTAACTTCTCATACTCTAGCCAAGATTAATTTTTTTTCTCATGTTAAACCAGAATGTTCCCTTGAATCAGTAGTACGCACTATTTTTTGAAAATCCGTTTTGAATCTCCCATCTGTTTAAAAATGTATTTGCAGAAATTAAACTAATCAACAAGATTCGTAACGAATGAATGAACTCATATAATAAATTTTACAAACCTTGCATATGCTCATTTCTATTAAACTAATCATCACAGTTTTTTCTTGTAATTTAGGGATTTCGTGAAGTGTTTAGCCTTTTCTAAGTCAGAGTCTCTTCCACATGAAATAACTTAACCAGCAATGTTTTTCCTCGTTTGCGAACATATTCACTACAATTTCATCAGAGATAAGGCTGCTATAAATGATTATTTTATATTCCACAGTTACAAACGCATCAGAAAACATCGCCCTGCTGGAAATGCCAAGCAGGCCCAGGCAAAAAATAGTTATCCTTTAAACGGTTTTCATCCCACGAAATCCGATCAAAAACTGACAAAATTTCTACCTGGTTCCGTTCAGAATTACTGAACATGAAATATCCTGTCAAAAAGTGATAGGAACATTTTGAGAGTCGTTGACAAGATATTCCATGTTCAGTAATTCCAAATGAAACCAGGTAGATTTGTCTTCACTTTTTGACCAGATTCCCCGAGACAAGCACCGTTCAAAGCATGATAACTATCTTCTGCCCGGATTTGCCTGGGATTTCCAGCAGGGCGTCCCATGTATGGACAAAGTGTCGTGAAAATTTAATATTCTCTGAGATGGAAAATGAGACGAAAATAGTGGATAGCAAATTAAAAGAAAAACAACATCCTTTCAACATTTATGGTAAATATACTCGAGTAATATATAAAATTGATGTATCAAAAAGACGGGACAGATTTCCGTTATCGTTTCCTGCTCAGCATCCAGACGTTCAAATAAATCCTACTTCGTAGAATTGGCAGTAACTTTTACAGCTTCCAGAAAAATATATTCCTCCGATTCTTTCGTATATATCATTCTTGAGAAGACATGAAATTCTTACTTTTCATTTATTTGTGCATCGTTGAAGTCTATATTCGTTGAAAAGTATATCATTCTGACCATTTGTTTCGTATTTATGAGAAATTTTATGGATTAAATCACATTATTCAACCAGTTCTTTTATTGTTTCCAAAGGCTGAATTGACACAGTAAAATTCATTCATAAGTCTGTGAATTTGTAGAATCATTGGAAGATTCTCTTCTGACTGATATGTTTTTCATACGTATAAGCAATATTGTTCCACCTTGATGCAAAAAAATAACCAGAAACCATGATAGGTGAAAACAACCAATGCTCAAAGCATTTTAATTCTGTTCCTTCGAAAAATAAACTGTCCTCATGTTTTGTTAAGAGATTTCGTGTATAAAACGATTACGATCTCACGTTAGTTCTGTTCGATCAGTCAGGTTTGAAAAGTAGAATTGTAAACGATTTCCTCGGAATTGTATTGTATTTATTTATTTATTTGATTGTTTCATGACCATAATACGTGAACTTATCAAACTAGAAGATGATTACAACAAGAGCAAAAAATGCATAAGAGAAATAAATTCCTCAAAATTATGTTCAATCTTTGAGAATATGATGAAAACTGTGAATAAAATGATACTATTTCTTCGTTATTCTATGAGAGATGAGTTAGTTTAGTAATTTATGAATCTCTGATGCTCACAATTTTTACCGCAGAACATAATCATATCTATATCAATATGAAGTCCACTTCAGTTTATGTAATTGTAAAGCATTGTTTTGATTTGAATATTGGCGAACCCCATCTCGATCGACACGAGATTGATTTTTCCCTCTGACTTTTCGACTCCTTGTATTCATTTTTGTATAGTAGATTCTCACGGAAATTGAACTTTGGGTTTTGATTTGTTATTCGATTCATAAGTCAAGAATTTCTCCGTTTTTCGAGGCAATAATGAAGGAGAAATACAAGATTTTGATTGCGATGGATTGATATGTTTATGAAATTACGGCAAATTAAATAAAAATCATCGAAAAAATTGAAATAGAATAAAAATAAGGGGATAAATTAAAAATACAACACACAGTGGAACAGATGAAATGAGAGTCAAATAAAGTTGAATTGAGAGTAGAGAAATTAAGTCAAACTAAAGATGAGAGAAGGAATGAGATGAAAATTAAAAAAAGAAATTAATTTGATTATTAAATTATCAGTGATGCGCAGTTGATATTATGAAGGATTTGAAAATGAAAGGTATCACATCAAGATACAAAAATACGTATCGATTGTTTTTTTTTAGAATGTGAGAGAAAATTTTGGTTGAAATAAAAATTTCAGTTGTAAATTTGATATGGAATGACCTATGTAGGGTGAACTATCCAGCAGATGAACCATTCATAAAAAAAGTACCCAAATCAAAAAGTGAAACCTGATTTAGCTCTGATTCGTTGCGTATTACGGAGTGAATCAGGTTTGGTTTCATTTTTCGCCCTGTTCTCAATCTGATCTTGCTTTCAACATTCTCGTTCAACCTGATGTCAACCCTCTTTCGATCCGATTAAACTCTGGATCGTTGCGTATGACGGAGTTGATTAGGTTTTGAAAAGTATTACAATTCTTCGACTTGGATAACTATTAAAAATTTCTGTTCCTTGAAATAATTTATTTGTCTTCACAATACAAGTAGCTTCTTATGGAAACAATCGAATTATTTCAATGTAGCAGCAATTTATAATATAAAAGTTACTTCTTTTATGAATCGTTCATCTACTGGGTAGTTCACCCTACATTATTTCTGGAGTAAATGAGAGAACACGAAATAACACATGTCAGAAATTTGATTTTCACTATTTTCAATGCAAGTCGATTCCCAAAAATCGATTTTTCTCTCAGATCAACAATACCTCCTTTAATTTAGAACGTGAGACTGAATTCGTTTCAATTTTACGTTGTAAAAATCTGTACCAGCGCTATCAAGTAAATATTGTTATTTCCACGAACGTATATGTAAATCTGTGCACGGTCATTTGAAAAGAAATTCATGTGAAAATCCATTAAATTTCTTACATCAAAATACGAAATCATATGCGTGAATTTTAATATAAATGTACTTAAAATTCTTCTCAAGTATTTGTTCATGAGTTTTCAATCACGCATTTGGAATTGATTTCCAATAACGTACAATAAAACCACATGACAATTCGAGGAATCGTCAACGGTTCGGATAATCGCACAGCCGTAGTTTTCGTCCTTCTTGGACATGAAATATAACTGCAATTTCATACCGTATACGTGGTAGCGTATAGGCTCGATGAAACGTTCCTCGCGGTTACCAATATTTTATATCCGAACTGAAAATAATGTATAAATATTTCGAAATTACATGTATATTTTCAAATTGATTTCTCATATTCATGATATCTGATTTGAATTCGTTCAGGACAATGAATGATATTGAATTTTCGAGACGGAAATTCTTGGAATAACGTATTCATTCCAAAAATGGAAATGGAACTCATTCATGAAACACATAATGGAATGATTTTCATCCCAAAACATGTGATCTATCGTGTCGGAACAATTAAATTAATTAATATATATTGATGATAGTCAAACGATCGAATCAACTTAAAGTTGTTAGAGTGCACTTAGAATCTGTTGATTATGACAAACAAAAGACCTTGGCTATAAAAAATCAAATGGGTCAGAACATTTTTTCTGTTTATCACGATCCCCTATCATTCATGGGACATCGGATTAACTCACACAAGCGAAACTGTGAATCCACATTTTGGTGTGTTGGTGAGAGAGGTAAAAAAATGATGAAAAAAGTGGTAGTCCGGAAGAACATGAATCAATAACTCTATAGGATGGGAGTATTTATTTTTATGTGTTTTAGGTTTTTAACCGAACGCTCTACTTCAATGAGTGAGTTGCAATTGAATACAATCACAGAACACTATGCGGATACAGTTACATGAGAAAAAAAGAGAATAGTTGTAACAAACATTGCGATCAACTAACAGAAGTATCTGTTGCGTTATAGTTACTGCAACTACTCGCGCCATTGATAGGAATTGATCACTTTATTCGTTGGGTGACGTAACATGGCACCAATTTCATGGATTTCTGGCATTAGAGTGGCTCAAACGTGAAATAATAAAAGACTTTAATCAAGACTGACGTTCGCAGTCCAAATTGCACCAAGTTGTTGTCATTGCTTGACGTAACACTCATTTATATTATTCAGTAAGGAGACGCCAAAACCCCACTATTTTTGTTTTCAAGTCTCCTTAGAAAATATGTTAGTATTTCATGTTCCAAGATTCCTCTCAAAAGATCGGCTCGAAAGAAATTCTTCAGGGGTTGCTCAAGATTTAAAGTATGCAAAACCATAGTGACTTTCTCGAGGTTACAGTTCAAAATATTAATTTTTAATGGACGCTCAAAATTGATGAACATTTTTTTTATTCATTGCTTTTGATGTTTTCGAACGACCTTTAAGAATTCAACACTCAATGTGTACTGTTACTTTTAATGAGCACCTCGATGGATAAGAATACAAATTTTCCTAATACATAAATTCGAATTATCTAAAACCTGAATTAATTGAATCAATTAAAATCTGATCGAATTGACTGATTGAATCAATTAGTTGATTTTATTGATGAATTCCAAGAATCGTATGTTTTCTATAATTTTAAAGCTTTTGCTCGAAAACATCAAAAGCAATGAATTAAAAAATGTACATAAATTCTCAGCGACCTATAAAAAGGAATATTTTCCGCCGCGACTCCCAGAAAGTTACTATTTTTTCAAGTACTGAATTTTACCGCAACGAGAAAAAAAATGAAAGATAAAAAAATCAATTCGGACTATTTTTGGAATTTAAAAAATCTTGAGCTAGTGTTTCGGACGAGACTAATCTCGATATCGACCCCAAGATCAAGACGAGACTGAGACCGATATAAGACGAAACGAGCAATTATTTCCCGAGATCAAGACAATACCTGCTAAGCAGAGAATCTGGACGATACCGAAACGTATAGAATGCATTGTTGAAACCGAGAATGGCGAGACTCTCGACTGGAGATGATACTGATTTTGTCGAGACAAAAACGAGACCGAGACGAGAGTATAAATTTCAAGACCAAATCGAGATCGAGATCCGGTCAGTCTTGGCGAGACGAGACGAGAACAAAACACTATCTTGAGTGACCCTTAAAAAAATTTGTTTTGAGCGAATCTTTAGATACAACATTAGAATCTTTAGAACATGAAATAGTTATGTATTTTCATACGAGAAAAAAATATTTTATTCATTTGCGCCCCCCTGTTATTGTTTATATGGAGGAACATTTTGGCCTAAGAAAATTTTCGCTCCCTCGAAACCATCATAAAGCTTCCCTCTAACGAAGAAGCAAAAATAATAATAAGAAAGTCACGGTTGAAATATTTCAGGAACAGACTATATATCCTATATGACTGGAATCATGACTAGAATGTGATAATGATTTGGTGTGGAAACTGTGAAGCATGGGTCCACTAGGCATTCGCCAACATTTCAGAATTGCTGAACCAATGTATTTGTGATTATTGTCTTCCGTAAACATTCATTAATAATGTTTTCATGTTTTGCAATTTTAAAAATAGAACTGTGATTCTGTAGTTATGTCTGTATTTTCTCCGCGATATTCGCACCAAAGGAGTTTTTCTACATATTCAAACAGTGATTCCACACGTAATTACAAAGAATTCTCTGATATTTTATAAGAGGCTTGGGGTGACGGTACGGGATGAATCTCACCTGCAGCACCTCCCAAGTACTTCCCTTTCATTCCTGGGTTCTGTCTTTAATTGAAGTGCAATTTGGAGACTCCATCCCTCTTTAAAGACAGAACACAGGGATGGAAAGAGGATACGTGGGTGGTCATATGTTTTGTCGCAAGTCACTTACCGAGATAATCACCTGTTTGTTGAATAGAACAAAAAACAACGAAACGAACAATTGAACAAAAAAATTGAATGAATGGACTAAACTTACACTGCACGAAGAAAAATTAAGTTTTAAAAATTACTACATTCCTATTAAATTGGCGGGATAAAAGAAAATCCCACTCTTATTGATAGGCAGCGTATTAAAAATGTGTACTCCATTATGCAAAAGGTTGCATACTAAAGAATATTTGGTGGATCATTTATTTTTACTAGATTGTCCAACAATAACAGTGGTATTTTAGTGGTATCTCTTATTCTGCCAATTTAGTAGAAATATAGTAATTTTCGACCCTTTATTTTTCTTCATGTGTGAGAATGAGGAATTTTGTTGCCTACATTTTTGCCAATAAATTAGGGGGAATCCATCGAATAATAATGAAAATTCATCTAAGAATGAAAAAACTTTCTATCATTCACAGAACCTTTGCCCAATTAGCGTTCCCCGTGAAACATGAAATTAATCAACATGAAAGTACTGATTTTGTCTCATGTTACTTGTGACGACTTCTGTAATTTGGAATTATTTTATATCAATCCACAATGCATACATATTCAATATACACTTTCGAGAATAGTCAGAAAACTTTCCTCTCAAAATCACAGTAAGAAATTCCTCAAGGGGTAATAAGCTTTTCTCGACCATATGAACTTTTCTTCACTTCTCAGAGACATCAAACTGCAAAAAGGGATTTTCAGAAGTGAGAGATTCAAGAAAATTCTGAGAAGTGAGGAGAAGTTTTTTATACTTTTAACGATGTGGAGAAACAAAACTTGTAAAGTGATAAATAATTGAGATACACGGTATATCCAGTTTACTCAGAACTCTCCTTCTCTCCCCTGGTTGAGGAGAAATCATCTATGAATGACCATTAGGATAAGTTTTTCCAAGAAGTTTATGAATATTGAATATAACGGGATGAGTCATATTTTTCCTACTCTCATGCATGCGCATATGCCAGGGAATAGTATGTATACACCTGTACAGAATCAAGATGGACGATACTATTTGTAAAAGATACACTTCGTAGAGCCTCCGATGTATCCCTCGGGTTCTTTGCATTCTTTACGAGGCATCATCCCCTGCCTGCGATGCGTAAAGAGATATTCAAGAAAAGGAGACGCGAGAATAGGAATAAGGAAAGAAAGGAAAAAAAGAGAAGCTACGAGGAGGGAAGTGGTATTCGGCCCTTCCATTAGAGGGTGAATAACATCCACTCGACCAAACTACGTTTTCTTTTGGAACAGTATCCGATTACTTCGCTCTTTTTCTATATTGCCCCAATCTATATAGGTGAATGTCTGTATAAAAAAATTCCAAGAGATTTTAGATGAATCTCTTTGAGTCTGTGGATCTCCATCTTACATATTAATGGTCATTAATCTGCGAGGAATTCAATCTATGGCATAGAAGTTCTAAAATTCCTTCTTTCGACTTCAAATGTACGGATAAATCATGCACAGAAAATCAATATTTGAGAATATACTTGGAGTAAAAGACTCGAATATCTACCCACATAACAATTTATACCTGAAAATATCTTCTGAAGACATTTACATCATCTTTTGTGCACTGTGTTTAGCCCTTTTGTTACACACTCTTTTTTCAACTGTTGAGTATACATAGGGTGGTAATCACCCATTCTTGCAACAATTATATATTTTGGGAACTATTACACTGGTCAACAGCCATTTTGATGCCTGAGGTTTGAAAACTGATTCGGAGTAGTTTTAGGGTGCTGAGTGCGAAAACAACATCAGAATTGTTGGATCAGCTCGTTTTTTATAATCTTTGATACATAGAAAATTATGTATGAAAGATAATGGGAAGTGAGCTGATCCAAGAAATCTGATATTTGTTCCACATTCAACGCATCAAAAGCACTCCAAATCAGTTATCAAACCTCGGACACCAGAAAAAAATTCATTTTTGTTAACCTGCGTCATTTGTAAGATGATTAAAGAATTCATGAATGAGTTTGAATATGTCAAAAATGCACTTACATGATTTTTAAGCAAGAATATAATGTTATTGGTGAAATCCATGGAATTAAAAAGATGATAGTCTGTTGTACATATATGGTCACTTTTTAAATTTCAAATATTCTCAATCGGGAATTTCTCTTCTGATTGTTGAAATGTTGAGAATTCCAGCGAGTAGAATTCGTATTTTGTCACATTATTCCAACTACATAAGACGCAGGGTATAGAATTTGAACCATAGGTGGTTACCTTGAATAGCGTCAGTACGTTTTTGCACGAACTCTGGTCAACCAGTGACCGAGAGAGAGAGAAGTGGGAAGCAGACATTGAATATTCATCAGTAAAAATCTCATGATTTTCAATGATTTCAATATGAAGTTACCTCAACAATACAAAGTATTTTAAATGTTTTTAAAACGTTCTGAGAATGTCATGAACACTTTCTAATTTTTTCCCTGATGGATTCGTTGAACAAGTTCTGAGAATAAGAGAATGTTTCCTGTGAGACGTGTTTTAGACGAGATTGGGGCCGAAAGAATTGGTCAGTTCGTTCCACATTTGGACTAATGTGTTCGAACTACCACGTTTTTCGCGCTATACTGATAAAGAAGTATACATGCCCCGTGAAAAAATCGTTCATGCCTGCTCACGCCTGATCAGGCTTTATTCATCGGGCGTGATCAGGCCTCAATTTTGTACCCACATGATTCAGGCTAATCACGCACAATTATGCCCAATCACTCTTGATTATGTTTGATTACGGAAGGAGAATTCATACAGAATTGACAAGCTCCCTATAAGGAATAGAACTGTAACAATTTCATTGAAGACTGATTCATTGTCAATCATTCCTACTCATTCTTCTCATGCAGTTCCGATTTTACAGTCTCCAGTTCCCAAGCATGATCACGCATGATCAGGCGTACTTGCGAATTCACACGTTTGATTTGGCATGATAAAGCATCTGCATTTGTGACGATAAAAGCAACACAAAGCCATTTTGTATGAACATTCCCCATTGGGCACGATCTCGGATGTTCATGAGCGAGAATGGATTGTCTGGCACGATCACACGTGGCCAAGTTTGATCACAGGTTTCCATGCGGGTACAAAATTGAAGCCTTTTCAGTGATGGTGAAGCTGAAAAATGAACGACTAGGCGTGGTCAGGCCAAACCGTGTGCAATCAGGGTTGAGCATGAATAATTCCGTCAAAAAATGTCCACGATCATGCCTGATCACGCGTAATCAGACATGAATGAGTTTTTCACGGGTGAAAATTCGAAGATGAAATGCATCCACATGATTTCATTGAATATCGTACTTCATCGCGTTCGTCATAAAAGAGAAATATTTTTTCCATCCATGGGAGAGTTTGCTCTTTTTATCCTTGCTCTTTTCACACCGCTTTCCTAGCTTTCTAACTTTATTCCTCACTCCTCAAACTTTCTTTATATCTCTTGCTTCTCGTCTTGGCATCTCCTTTGCCTCTTGGCTTCCATTATAATTCCTTCCGTTGGCCTCTTTTTCCACTCTCCTTCGACTCTTACTTTCTTCTGTCCTGTCTATTCTTAAACTTCTGTTTTTTTTTTCTGTCAACTTTCTCCATTCTCGTATCTTAGATTATTATTGGTGTTCTGAAGACTCCTCTTCTATCGCATCTTTCCTTGAACAGAAACATTTTATACCAGTTATATCAGAATTTGCACATACCCCTAGGTTCCACGAATATTCATTATCCAGTAAGATTCTTCTATAAAAGTGAAATATCCATTTCTCTTCCACAAATTTATCTTGGTTTTGTGTACTCAACCTTCATGAGGTATTTGAATGAGGAAGGAGAAGTCTTGTTTGAAAGTTCAAATTTATGTTCTTTATATTTTCACTCACTCCACATACACTAAATTCATTGGTTCAAATTATTCCTTTATATTTTCTTTATCGTTGGAACATACAAACGTACCTTGGTAGGAATTTTCACTTGTGAACCATGAAGCACTAATCGGTTCAACCTTCTTACTGAAGCGGCATTAATCGGAAACACTTACAAGTAACCAACGAGGAATGTATACATAACGCTCTCACTAAGAAGAAAATTATTAGAAAAACTAAGCAAACATTTGACTGCCGAATAACTGATGAAGAATTTTTCACAATAAGGAAAAAAAATGTTCAAGAACAATAAAATATTCCATTGAATAATCAAAACCAAATATTTAACTGATTGGGATCAAGATTCATTGAAACCACTGAATATTCAACAAGTATTTATTATTCTATGAAATATTTTATCAATGAAGATGGATATTTAATCAATTCGATGAAACTTTTTTCAAACAAACTAATCATTTTGTAGCGGCTATTCAATTGACCTTCATTGATTTGTTCCTATTACTTTTCAACAAGAGCTACTTTATTTCCGATTTCAAAATACATACAATAAACAATAGTTGTCTTCGTTTTCACGATGACTTGATTTGTTTTGAAAATCAAACTTCAACGATATTTACGATAGCAATTTACATCTTCCAACAATTTCATTTTTATTGTAAGAGCGTGTAATTTGATATAATTGGAATGTGAAAATGTTTAGATGGTCCCTTCTTGTCATAATTTATCGTACCACAGGTGAGGATCACAGAGTGCGTGGAGCGTGATGTTTTGATTCAATTGAAGCGTTTGCCTGTAGTTCGTCATGAACCATTTGGCTGCTCCCACGCCGCTACCCTCGCGTGTATGAACTCTAGCCCACTCTGGCCCCACCCTAACCCAGTCTTGGGCCCATATTGGCAGGATGGGGCCCATGCTGGGCCGGGGTGGGCTGCATGATACATACATGCTAGGATAGTATCAAGATTCATTTCTGTTGAATTGGCAGGTTAAGGAGATACTATAGCGCCTGGACATTAGCCAAGCTTTTCGTTTAGACTTCTCCAAAATTACTTTCATATTTTCAAAATATCTCTCTATGGAGCGTTTCTATAGACATTCAAGGATTGCTGTATGGAGCGATATTTTGAGAATATTCAAGCATTGTGAAGAAATTCTACACGAAAGATTTGGCTGAAGTCCCGGCGCTAGTATCCTCCTAAGTGAAAATATTACTGTTATTGTCAGACAGCGTAGTGTAAAGGCATGCTCAATCATCGACAGGTCTCGTAAATTATATACGTTTACTACACTGTCTGATGATCCTGTGGTCTAAGGATAATCGTTCTTTTTTTTCGTGTACTTCCTCAAAATTACTATCTAACTAAATCATATCACGAAGCAATTCTGTTCCTTGCGTGCTAGCAAATATAATGATTTGTAACATAACATTTCTCTCCGTGTAGTTTTGATATACGAACACTAATTGGATTCAATTCATCAGTGACTGACTGACACATCGCTAGTTTTTCTGGATTAATTTTTCCTCTTTAGCGGTTTGTCGGTCATATGGAAGGATTTGTGAGATTTCTACCAAGGGGACCGTCCATGAAGTACGTAGTTCCGTTTTAGCGACTTCCTGATGTTCACACGTGAGAACGTAATTTTTTCTTTCATCCTTCAGTTGATTCAACCAAATTCATTTCAATCAATAAACATTTATTCAATTTATGAACGATCCCAGAGGTATCTGAGAGGAGGACGAGTTCTCAAATGCACATATTTAATTGATACTGAATCTGCCCCAACTGTGTTAAGCCATTCCTGTAGCAACTCTTTTTGTAAGTCATTCCATTGTCTGTGTATGTAAGATCCTAGGTAGGAATGATTCATGGTTTTCCCTAGGTTTCGCGAGGGCCCGGTCAGCGCCTAATCAGGCCTCTTCAGGCCCTGACAACAGCTAGAAATCGCCACGAATTATTGTACTCTGGAAATTCTATTCCAACGGTGCGAACCGAGGGGTAAAAATGGCATCATTGATCCGGTTTTGTTATCACATTATACACTGAGAAAACAGATATCTTGAAAAATACCATAATTTATGGATTTTCAGCGCTGGTCTGACCCGAGTCGGAATATTCACTTGCATGAATCTCTAAAAGTACCATAATTTCTTGGACTTTTTGAAATAAGTATGGTACCTTTCGTATAAAAGTCCAAGACATTATGGTACTTTTAGAGGTTTTTTCAGGTAAATATTTAGACTCGGTCAGACCAGCGCAGAAAATCCATAAATTATGGTACTTTTTAAGATACCTTTTTCTCCGTGTATCAATTCTTTCATAGAATTGATCTCGAATTTTCATCATAGTAAAACAAACTTAGAAGCCCCTCCAACACGTACGTTCTTAGAACGTATTTGTGTGTTTATACACACTAAAAAATGTGGGGAATTTTTCTTCACACTGCTGATGGATTTCTTCCCTTCATCGTGGGGGAATTGTTGTTCTATCAAGAATGAGGGATTTTCCACCACCTGGAGGAACTATTCTGTTTTTTGGGTGTTGAATCCCCCAAAATTGAAGGAAGAGTCCACCAAATTATGGTGAAAAATTCGCCATCTATGGAGGAACAGCACCTACATACGTCTAATATCAGGAAATCATAAGTTCTTAGTTTATGCTGTCTGCCAACAATAAACAAGTAATTAATAACTTCAACATTATATAAGATCATATTGAAACATAGGTTCTCCTTCCAAGGAAATAACTTCTAATACGATCTTGCCCATTGATAATGTTCGCATAGACGATGGTTTTATCTACGATTTCAAAAATACTCTGATTAATTGATTCATTCCATTCTTGCATTATTGAACACGAATAAGCTTTCAATGCATTATATATAAGAGTAATATATCACCCACTCTCATACTTTTTCATCGTTAGAAGGAATATGAGATATATACGCAGATGTGGATGAATTGCGTATCACCAGGATTAAACGTAATGTTTGAAATTCTCATTCCGAATTTCATCGTTTGTGACTGTTCCATTCGATATTCAAAGAAGAATCCTCACATTTTATGACTACATCATTCAATTTGATATGAAGATAATTTCAATATCACTATTCAAAAATTACACTCTTCCTACGCTTTCACATTCATTGTCGCCCCAGGTCAAATCAGTGTATGAATGATATTTGAAATCCGATAATAGCGATGGCGATTTAATTTTATGCAATATATTGAGAGAAAAAATTCTTTGCGGGGGGATGATATTTCACGCAATGCCGTCCATGAAATATTCAGTTGATTCGAAAGATTATATTCTTTTAATTTATAGAGATTGTTCCATTCCAATTCCATGATAAAACTTTTGTGATTTTGAGATTATCTTTGAAGTGCACTGTTAGAAATCTGCATTAGTTTTAATATTTTTGCTGGAAGTTGTTTCCAAGCACGCTCGGTCAAGGAAAGGCTCAGAAGATCCCTCATAGGCATCTTTGTAGGATTTCGTATGGGTTCCTTTAGAGGGTTCCTTATGCGTCATTTCAAGTTGAATTTATAACGAGTTCCTGAATTTTTTTTAAAATGATTATTTCCGATGTATACATCGGTGTCAAATTTATCATTTTTGGCAGATCCAGTTGCTTTTGAATGCTTGTATCTCGAAAAACTTTCGATGTACAAAATTAATCTCATAGCATGAAAGATAGGAAGTTTTCAGAACTTTTAATAAATTCGAGTGAAAATTGTTTCTCCAATTCTTGCCTTGTAATTCGACGATGCCAGTGAGAAAGGCATTTTATTCGGATTTGCGCATTTTTATTTCCCTAATTTCACAAACACGAATAGTTTGTTCAGTCTAACGATATGTTTGGTTCACTTCCACCACTATGAAAAATGGTGATCCACAGTATTCATGAGGAAGAGACAAAATAAGAGTGGCCTGAGAACTTCACGTGCTCGATCATTCATGACTTGAAATGGAGGCTACACGGAGAAAAATAATACAATAATGTCTGATGCGTTGAGGAGTACTCCTGAAATGTGGAATAGAATATCACAATTGCAACTGATTGCAATAATTTTTACTGCATTCGGTAAGAAAGCCTCTGGGATTGTAAGGCAATTGTGATATTCGACAAAATAATACTATTTTACTACATTATTTTTCTCCGTGTAGATATCTGACTTTTGATGGACGAATTAATGTGTGATTTGGAATCCTTGTCATAATTTTGTCTTTTTTTTTTCTCATCTCTTGAATGCCGTGGAGTACCATTTTACGGAGTACGAATCAAAAATATCGTTACGCCGCACAGATCAATCGTGTTTGTGAAATTAGAAAATTAGAAGACTCCTGAATTCGAATACAATGCCTTTTTTACTTCCATCATCGAAATATAACAAAGCACGAATAAGAAAAAATTTCCACCCAAATTTCTGAAGAGTTCAGAAAAATTCTGACCTTTATATGTGGGAAATGATTTTGTAAGTCGAAAGCTTTTCGAGATACAGGGATCCACAGGGACCGGAAAATTTAACACCAATATATAAATCAGAAAATCACAGATTATACGGATCTCTTATTTTTCAACAAAAAATTTGAGAAATATTGATTCGAAAAATATTCTGGAACTCATTGTAAATCTGACATGGTATCATCCAAAAATATATTACCGAGATTTCAACAGGAGTTCTTTTATGCGATACTTTATATGATCCCTAAAAGGATTCCACATAGGTTCCTATGCAAAATTGATATGAGGCCCAATATGAGTTCCTTTATAGGAACCCATATGGAATTCTAGAAAGGATTCTATGAGGGATCCTCTGAGGATGTTTTTGACCGAAGGTGCATGAATTCAGTTCCATATACACTTTGCATTTAAAATTCAATATAAATTATAGCATTATCTATGGTTGTCTCATGCTTTTGTGCATTTAATGTGATGTAGAATATGTATAAACCTGAATTCATCTACGTGATTGAAAAAAAAAAACATCCAGATATTTCTGACAGTATGCAGCATCTTTTTTTGTATAATGATTCTCTTCAAATGCAAAAAAAATGTTTGAATATCACAAACGGAGACAAAACTAGAGGAATCTTTTCCCACTCAGCACATATTATGGCTGCAATATCTCGATATTGATGAAATATTACAAATTACAGTGCAATACTGCAGCAATATTGCAATATCGACAGTATATTACAAATCGTAATATGATATTATGGCAATATTGTAATATCACAAACCGCAATCTCATATTGCATCAATATTTCAGAATTATGAAAATTTTAAGTATTTAAGAAAATAGTTCGCTCAATCTATTTTATTCGTTGCAAGAGAACAGTTTTAGTTTCTAAATTATAAGAACATGGAAAACTCTTTCGATCAAGTTCTCCAACTTCTCTGACACATAAATATATTCTGATTTTCAATTGATTATCAAATATGTGATTATTTGCTTGATCTAATTCGTGAATTCCATTCATTTTATAAAAATTTCTGTGGTTGAACAATCGTATATTGTTTTGTATTATGCTATGGATCATATCATGAAAATCGAATATTTACTCGAAAATTACATTTTTTATTGTCAATTTCACCATCCATATCGCGAATGAGAAGTATTTTTCATTCAGTACCAATTTTGTCATTTCAAGCGTCTGGAGTATTGCAAAATTGTGAAAATGTTAGCAATAAGTTCATTCGATGCAGTGAGAACATCTGGTGCAAGGAAATTCCAACACATCTGGTCATCCTTTTTTCAAAGAAAACCTGCAATTCTGAGTAACGTTAATACAAAATATTCTACTCTAAATTATGGATTCCACAGTAAATGGTGGAGTGTTTTATAATTTCATATACTTCCAGAAAACAACAAATCAATAATCGATTAATTCAATTATGAATTTCTCCTCGTGTAATGAATGACCTAAAAATATACTACACGGAAAAAAGAAAACAGCAATGGTTACTGTGAATTACAAAAATACATTGAAACTCAAATTCATTCCATGCAGTACTGCGTTTCCCAGTCCTCATTACTGTCCAGGCAGCATTGAAGAATTTCATTACAATACCCATCACTGTGATCGCGCTAATCCTCATTACCCAAGCATGTTAGCATTTGTTTTTCAACCGATTTTCTTCAACATTCGGGAGATCGCCACAAATAAAACTCTCCAAATCCAAATCAGTGAAAAGTACTGAGAATCAGTGAAACCCACTGGTTGAATCAGTGGCATACTTAGCACTGATTCACCAGTGAAATTCACTGATTCGAATTCACAGAGAAACTAGTTATTATTCTTGATGTTTTTATCGTTTTAGAAAAACTATGACAATTAAATGTAACATCATTCTTCCCAGCAATTTTTTGTGACTGTTATAAAGTTGAATCGATATCCAATAGTTCATAAACTTCTATCCACGAGAGTACTTCTAGAAAAGTATTAAAATTGTTTCACGGAAGTTTCACGTAAACAATCACAGGGCGCAACGGTTCCATCTATATTCTCACATGAAGGATTTCCAAGATGCAATGTATGTAAACTAAAGCAACGATATAAAATTTCAATCAAAACCCCCTCCCATTGCCATCGCTCCTCAATTCTCTTAAAATATAATCCACATGCATAACAGAAATATAAATATATGCATATATTACGAATGGGAATACAACGTGATGCACAAAAGCTTGAGATTACGGTATATTGAAATTGAGAGCAAAGAAACGTTTAGTTTCGCGGTTTTATGCACATCGAATCGCTTTTTTGCATACTACACGTACTATACATAGAGAATCCGTTTGTAGAAGAAGATTGGTGAATTTCATCCTTGCACGTATATAAATAGAAAAAGAAAGAAGTGAAGAACATATATATATCTGATGGTACTGGAAAAGGATCGTAATTCTTTACGACCAAACGGTGTTCTTCCTTTATATTTTCTCTCATGATCTTAAAAAAAAATGACTTCCGCGTTTGCATATACGTATCACATCAGCAGGAATTTTTTCCTCGCAGAACGTTGAATGTTACACCATCAAAGGTGTAGAATCGAATTTTTTTACTGTATTCCATCGGAAAAGCATTCTTCAAATTCTTTTTCCCACGTCATGCCGACCGGACAAATGAAGAGAAATTCTGAGTGTATCGTATTTTGCGAATCACCTTCCCATCGTTCCATACATCATACCACTTTTTATCAAGTAGGAATCATCAATATCAACGTACAAGGAAGATACATATACGATTTACTTGCTAATAATACATCAACGTGAATTATAATCGAAAAACGCAGTGTAATATATTCTATTTCTGACATGAAAAAGTGATACTAGAGGGAAGATTCATCGTGATAATTTATTTTTTTATCCTCCCATCTCCCTTAGCTCCCATAGTTTAATATGAAAATGATCTTAGTTGTCGCTCGTTATTAAAACTCCGTTAATTTCAATTTTTTTTCCAAATATATTCTCATTATGATAGTGGTGTACACTGTCGACATTAGTTCACTTTAATTTTTTCCCGCTATGCGGTGTAATTATACTCGGCACATTGCATGTGTTCATCTGAGCGAGGAAAATACAGTTTGAAATTTACTTCTTTTGTTTTCTGATATTTATAAGAACGTTCAATCTAAATTCGACTTGAGAACAAGAATTCAATCAGTATTTCAATTCACCTATGTTCTTTGGGAACTGATAAGAATTCTTCTCAGTGGTTGCATGTATCAAATGCGGAAGAATACATCCCGTATTTATTCCTATATAATTCTATTAAATTTTGTGATGTCATTTTTATTTTCGAAAGAGGGAGCAAATTGTGATCATGCCATCGTGACACGTCCCGTCCCTCTCAAAGTACAATGTTTCACAATGAAAAGTGCCTGTAACCGTGCGGTTAATTGCCAGAGAGGGTTTACTTGTTAGTTATCCACCTCTTGGCACGCACTTTACAGTAAAATTGAGAATAATTGTTCAAAGAGGTTTCCTATCCCGCACATTGCACGATTAACTCGAGAAGCTTGTGTTTCAGACAACGTAATGATAAGTATTAAGAATCAAGATCATTAACATACAAATTCTATATATGCTGCAAGGATGAAAGAATTCATTCAGACCAAATAAAATTCATGAATAGTCCGAACAGAAGTTGATGTGAAGATGTTTGGTCCATCTCCGAACTCAATCTGGAATACCTCACTCACATATGGTTTTGATATCGTGCACTGTGAAAAACTTCTTTCGCAAACTTCACATCAATGTTCGGAAGTAATGACCACATACATGCGTTAGGAATTTGACGTATTTGACAAGAGAATTCCCATCCGCAGAAATTACACCATATTTCAGTTAATAATTGACCAATTTACAAGGACGAGTAATGGTGATGTTTCAGCTAGTTTCAACAAGCAAATTACGGCTGGCAATTGGTCAACTCTACTTGGTAATCAAGTGCCAACAAAACGGAGAAGGTTTCAATTCCCTCTTGAGATAGATTAGATAAGGAAAAGAACCATGAAATGGATCATTCGTATCTAGCGCATTGTTACTACATCAAATAGATTTGTTCAAGAAAAATTTTTGTAAACAAAATATGGGAGTCATGAACACTGATATTATAGATTCTGCCTGAACACGGAAGACCCATCTCAACAGCCTAAGAATGAATCAAATCAATCAAGGAAGTCATGTGCTCTGAATAATTATTGAAAAACGTTGACTGGTGTGCCACTTTTGTACGGAAAACAAATTCGAGAAGGATTAGTTCATTGGACACTAATAACACAGGTCAACAACAACAAATTTCTCCTCTGGTACCCGAGGTTTGGTAACTGATTGGAAGTGTTTTTGATGCGTTGAATATGAAACGAATATCAGAAATCTATGGATCAGCTTAATTTCTATTATCTTTCATACATAATTTTCACATATAATCTATATAATTGATGAATTTCATGTATAAAAAATTACAAAAAACGCGGTGATTCAACGAATCTGATGTTGTTTTCGTACTCAATGCCCTAAAACAACTCCGAATCAGTTCTCAAACCTCAGGCACCAAAATAGCTGTTAACTCTTTCTATTGTTTCGACGATCAAAATAAAAAGTGAATTCTATCATTGAAACAATGAACAAAGTCAAAGAATTCTTGTAATCCAGTGTACAAATTCTTCTCGAATTCCTATCCCGTCCAAAAATGACATGATAGTCAACAAGCTTGCAACTTTCACTGGTAGGTACGTCCAATATACCCTTCGAAATGATGCAGTCACTCGAACGTATGGAATAGGCAATTACTCAATGTAATATGTATCCTATGGGTGTACCCCTAATATTCTGGATGCACATAGGTTGTGAGCCGTTTGTGTTTATGTAAACGGGAGTTACAGAGCTAATGAAGTTCCTGAAATTCGCATACACTTTGAGTAGGTCGTTCAATATTACTAAGATGAAACACACGTTGGTTTTTTATTGAACAAATCAGATGTAAAATCATAACATAACACGAGAGCTTATATCAAAGTAAGATTATTTTCTAGGAATACAGTATCAATAATACTCATAAATCGTAAATACACGGAAAAAATTGATAAATTTACCATGTACATTAGAATATCATGTTGAAAGATAAATAAATGAAAAATTGTTTATCAAATTATTTACAATTCACTTCTTTAGAACCATGCTTCATAACGAACAGATGTGAGAAGGAAAGAACAAAGATCATAATTCTATCATAGAAAATTTGGTGTGCTTCCACACGTTCAATCCTAAACAATGCACTCAATGATGATTTTTTGTATTAATTTTCAACTATTTATTATCACATTACGTTTTTCCTCCAGTTGATGTAAACCCTTGAAATCAATAACACTGAACATACATCAGGATCTATGTGTCAAGAAATTACCGCAACTTGCATTAATAATTGCCGGCAGGATAAATGCGTTCATCACCTCAACTTGCTTATTCAAAGAAAATATTTATTTTATGGATGGGAATCTCTCATCATTACGTTCCTCCATTCACGAACAATCCAAGCTTGTGGCCTGTTATTATGCTTTAATCGCGAACATCAATTATTTTTTCTTCTTTCACTCCTCTTCTTCTTCACCTTTTTTTACAATACATAAGAAGCACCACATTGCACAGCAAGTGTTCTTATGTTTGCCTTTGTAGTGGCAAGTCTGTGTTTTTCAGTATCCGCGATTGAGGCACGTACACGCCAATCTTCGCTCTGACTCTTCCCCAGAGAAAACTTCTTCCTTGACCCACGACTGGCAGGTATATATACATACATATATAAGAAGAGGAAGAAAGATAGAGACTGCCAGTTTTATACCCAACTCCTATTTTTCTTCGTGGAATATTTTTCGGTATAGTGAGACACATAGTGCTTTAGGGCGTTATCGATCTTCTTCGAGACTGAGTGAAAGAAGAGACAGTATATAGAGAGAACGAGGAGAGAGGTGGAACTTGAAGAAGTAGTTCGAAAAAAGATTTTCTCAAGAGGAAGTTCGTCGGTAGGTTGGAGAAGGGCTTTTACAGTATTATCGAGGGAAAATTGATTCTTCACCAGTGGAATTAATCGTGATAATGCAATATAATCACCTCAACGTGAGAAAGTGACATGATAATTTATACAATACGGATACGCGATGCGAGCAAAATTGAAATCATTGAAACGGTTTCTTCTTCGCATTTTATTTTTTTCTAGAAAGAATCATTATTGGCTCTATTCAAATTCGAATATTTTCATTTAGCAACAAGAGAGAGAGAGAGAGAGAGGGAAAGAGAGATAGATGATTCCCTACGATGTTAATTTCTATGACACTCGATCAAACAATGAAAGTTCTTTTCAAGACAAGATGAGACGAGTTTCTCTGGGTTCAGTCAAGTGAACATTCAATCTTTAGAATTTATGAAGTGGAACGTGCCGTTCACTTGCTCACTCAAATATGATTTCAATTACATTTTTTTCAATTGAGAGGTGCCACGGTACCTCAATCACTCCCTGCAGCTTTCGGCATTTGAATCTTCCTTGTTCTATAATCTGCTTTTTTCTTCAACGAAAAGATGGGGTGAACAAAGAAAGACAAAGAGAGGGGATTCAATTGCATTCTCATTGAATTTTGGCTGACATCCAATAGACATCTGGCGTGGAACTATCCTACGATAATTAAGCCTACCTAAGGGGGATCAAGTAGATTCTATCTGAGACCTACTTAGAGTCAAATGAGTCTCAGATAAAACTTTCTGAATGTTGTATGGGATTTAAACAAAACGCCTTCAAGATATAACAGCCTAAAATAAAATCAACCGAGTTGTAGTTGGAATTGAACGATGATGAGAACTCATTGTTATCGGGCCTAATTCTTTTGTTTGAGGAATAGATAGTTTCTTTCCAGTAATGAGGGTTATTGTAACTATGCAACTCGAGTAACTTCACTTTGTTCTCGATATAATCTCACGGAGCAACATGATCTTAAAAATAATCCACAGATTTCCAGCATGTGCCAAACGCCGCGTCTAAAAGGTTGACGGGATATGCTGCATAAAACGTTTTTTAGAGCATTTTCTGAATGATTTCTAATAGATATTTGAAAAACGTCCCATGCAACACCCACTGAGAGAACTGTTTGGCTATGCCAACTAAAACATTTTGTTATTATAAGCCTAACCAAAATCTTTTGTTGGCGTAACTAAAAATTGAATGGGTCCAATGAAAATTTGACTGCGCTAAGCAAATCTAAAAGTGATTTGGTAGAATCTTTTTGTTTGATCTCACTCAATTTCTATATGTACTAACAAAAGATTTTGGTTGGACGTATACTAGTATCAACCAAATTTTTTTCTCAGTCCTTTTCCGTCAAGGTTAAACGCTGTATTTGTTAAGTGATTCAAAGGAAAAAATTTGATCTAATCGAATTCATATTATTGTATAAAGAAGTATACGGTGTTCGCTGTGCGAATGAGAAGGAAAACAACGATGAAAACGAACGACGATTAATGCGAAACACAGTTTCCGTCCAGTTTCTAGATTCCAAGTCCACGGAGAGATGAAATCAGAACACAATATATTTCCTCTTCACCTTGAAAATCAATACCTTCATGCACTGCATTTAAAATTCGATATAAGAGCAGATTTGCGAGTTGCGATTGGGATTCAATGATACAACCATCCAATGAATGAAATCAAGTGAAATATGTTCTTTTGATTGTTGTGTAATGTGGAATTGGAAAAACAACTTTTCCTCAGCATTGATCATTCACTTTACAGAAGAAAAAAAAATACCATTACCATCCACTTTATTTTGAGCGGTTAGTCGAATTAACAACAACCCATGTAAATTGAGATGGAATTTGTTTCCGGTTTCATGATTGAATGAGGAATTCAATTATATATAACTGAATTTTCAATTTTTGCTAATTATATTACCCATATTAGCTATAGTAAAGTTTCAAAACTGAATTTTGATGGATGTGCGATTGGAATTTTAAACACTTTTCCAATCACATGAATGAAAATTGCTTCCATCAATGTGATTGAAGCTTGAATTTTTGAGAGTGTGTTGAAATGCGAATGCACGAAATAGGGAAGATTTTTATTCAAACCAAGAAACATGTCTTTCATAAACAGATGGATAATAACAATTTTTTCAATTCATGAATTCTATTTCCTATGAAAAATTTATTCACATTAAACTTTGTTACCCTTCAAATATAGAAAATTAATATTGAAATTCGAATTTCAAACTTATAATTCTCCAAATTCAATATATTTACCGAACTAGATATCAAATAATGTAGATTACCTTTCATTATATCAATTATGAATTCGAAATCATTTTTCAACATGAATTAATATACATGAATAACTTTATTTATTCCGAGGAATTGAATTTAATAATTTAATTTCTCATACAAGAGATACATTGGATCAAAATCTCTGTTGAAAGTTTCATTATTATTATTTCAATTTCTTCTCACTTTTCACTCATTTTTCATTGTATTTAATCTCGAAAATTGAAAATATAGGGGGAAGTGGGAACAAGATGGTAACGCTGAGGATGAGCGTGAATAAAAGTAAATATATTATTGAGAGAATTTATATTAAAATTGTATCAAAATCAATACACATTTATCTTCGAATTTCAGGAACAAAGATTAAACCTCGTAAGTTTAATTTGAAGAGGAAATAGTTTTTCTTCAAGTATTAATGTTTTACATCTTGCCCCACCTGTGGGCAAGCAGTTTTTTTCATCTCATCGGATCATCCGGGCGTCCCAAATCACTCCCACCGTCATTTGTTAGTGCGTTCTGTTATTTAAATGAACAAATAACAGAAAAATTTGTTTAAACCTGAAGAACACTTTTTTGTGATATTTGAGGTAACATACATAGAAATTTTCAAAATCATATCTCAATTTTGTCTATGAGAAAAAAATTTTTCTTGAAAATCTGAACCAAAAAGACCCCTTGATGAATTAAAATAGTCATTTTCAATAGTCCACTTCAATAGTCATTCAAAATAATTCTTCATAATCACGTTCAAAAATTAGACTCTCAGAAACAAAAATAAAATTGAAATAAAAGGAATAAAATATAAAAATAAATGAAAAAAAAAATCAGATGTAATAGAAATAGAATTCACACTCTTGAAAATACCAATCGCACATCACTGATAATTTAATTATCAAATTGAATCATTTTTTTTTTATTTTTATTTCATTTATTCTTCCACTTTTCACCTCGACTTCATTTCTTCTACTCTGATTTTACTTCCTTTCACATTAATTTCATTCATTTTACTGTGTTATATTTTTATTTGATTTCATTATTTCTATTACATTTTTTTCTAATTCAATTTTCTGTAATTGCAGAAGAATGTCTTGCATATAAATTAAAATCTTCCATCTCTCCTCCATCGTTCCCCTGGAGAATGAAGAAATCCTTGGACCATGAATCGAATGAAAAATCGAAACAAGAGATCGATGTCCGTGAAAACGTCTAAAATCAATACAAAGAATCGAAAAATCAGAGAGAGAAAGGTCGATCTTGTGCAAATCGAATTGGGATCGCTCATCTCTAAATACGGATGATTTTGTTGAAGTATCAAGTGAATATACTATACCTTTCATTCATCTGTTAATTTAGAAATGTTGTTGACAGTTTCCGATTATGTCTCGTTTTCAACCATAAATTCAATGTAACATTCATGATTATTTAGGTTGAGAAATTTATGAAGCAAGCCTCTCTCTCTCTCTCTCTCTATTTATATATCTAAAATAAATTGCTGACTTTGATCAAAATGAAAAATCAGATCACCTGCATTTGACAAGGTAATGATGTGTTTATAAAAATTTTTATTCATTTTTCCAGTTCGTGACATGATAGAACGGATTTCAATATACATGAACTTGGGGGAAAATTTATGTTCTTGGATAGAACTTCCAAAAATTCCGCTATCTGTTCTGGTGACTTTGAATGAACAAATTCGTTTCTGGAATTCTATCCAGTTCAATAAATCCTTGAGATTTCAAATGGATTCCAATTTTTCATAATAATATTCAGTCTTCATAATATACGTAATTTCATCTCGCTATGAAGGATTTAGGACTGTTTGTATCAATCTCTTTGAAGTATTCGCAGAGAAAAAACCAGTAAACCATAACCAGTAAAAATTTGAACAGGTGGAGTCAGAAACAATAATTGTTGAGTTCACAATAAATTCAACCACTCTCGCACCGAAATTCCTTTGAAGTGCTTTGGGAGTAATTATTATAGTTTCTACAATGTATTCCTACTCGGTCAGAGAAAATGAGAAACTTCACGCATCTATTTCTTTTAGTACCCATGCTTCTCCATGAATTACGATGTTGTCAGCTAGCTATACGTTTTCTTTGAGCTCACTATGTTTCTCATTTAATTCCACTGTTGAAAAGTTTTAAAATCGAATAGAAAATTTCTCATAAGATCTGAACAACGATATTTTTGAAGTATATATATATATATATATATATATATATATATATATAATCATCTTGAACAGAAATCTTCAACAGTAAAAATTCAATGATAAATAATTTATCATCGGGATGTATCGAACGTGATTTTAATTAACTCTTCGAAGAAAATTCAAAAAATTAAGAACTTTATATTTACAAATTCTGAAGTACTAATCCAAGCATGAACTCATTTTATAAATTATCTCATGTACTATTTGTTCTCCTGATATAAGTTCTCAAGCATGAGAACTTCGAAAAGAATAGGTAGAGTTGAATTGAAAATTTTGTTCTTTCTCGCGCAATGTTCACTGATATTGAACAAATAATTCGAGATATATTTTTGTCCCGATTTCAAACTTTTCTCCCCGAAGCAAATGAATTTCCATGTGCAGCAATCGAATTTATTTTCCACCTAGCAAATATTGGATTGATGAAATTTTTTCCGAAGCCCATATCAATGATATTTGAGTTGGCGTATAACGTTTTGGTACTTCTCATCCATCTCCATGCTCAGATGTACACGCACGTAAATATACCAATGCATAACTGATTTCTCGTGAGCGCATGCAAGAATACGAGATCATTATATAGACCGAGTATTCTGTTTACTGCTCAAACACTGATATTGGATATGTATTGATATTTTTGCTTGCCATTTTCCATAGACAAGTTAACAAAAAGAAAAACTACAATATGTAACGTATACGAATACGATGAAATCGCTCCATGAATACAAAGCAAATAAAGATGGATTTCAACGAGATATTTCTACTCGTATGATGACTCCAATATAACTAAAATAAGCTGCGATATTGATATTATCAGCAAAATATCATGATTTATGCTGCAAAAGAGTATCATTTTTATCATCCACTCGGAAAATTTAATTTTCCTAAATAATCGAGATAGAGAATCATTCATCAATTCAGTAACACGAAATACTCACATAGTAAGAATCTTCTTAATAAACACTCGAGAACTTCTTGATTTGGAAAACTTTAAATGAAGGAGTCTTTGAAATCTCTACAAGATCTCTCTTACGAGATAAAAGGTCCACAAGTGATCTTTCTTCAGTTACTTGGAACTCTTGGGAATCCGTTGCAAGGAGTTGGCACACTTGAAATTTTTCAATAGCGATAGAACTTTTTCTTCCTTTTAGAGCAAATGAAATCGGTTAACAGCAATTTTATTTCACCGATTCGATGAAAAGAGAGGACCGATGATAATATACATTAAAAAATCATATTTTGATATATTCAATGAATAATCGTGGAACCGGCAGAAGAAAACAGCAAATACAGCATCGAATGGAGAATCTCTCAACAAACAATGCGTTAGCAAAATTTGATACCTTGGCACCGATTCTACATGGTCAATATCGATTTAATCCGGATCCAATGAAGTTGTAAAGTGGTCTGTTTGCTGACTTGGCATTCCGTGTTTCTACTCTGGCAAAGATGTGTAGAAATTGATAGATATTTTTCTCAATTTTGAGGAATTTAAATTGTACCTATATATTTTTAACTTGTTTGTCACAGATGATGGATTCCCCAAGACAATTTATTATGTTAATTATCCTTAGAGAAGTGTAAAGATTTTAATCATAGAAAAAGAATGGACAACAATTAATTTTTTTCAGACTGTCAATTATGAAAATTTTATGGGGAAAAAATCAGGTGGAATTCTATTAAAAGTAACAGAGATTCTTTTCATTTATCCAAGTCTGAAAAATTTGAATAAATAATTTTTTTTCAATTTCAAAAATTGTTAGCTCAAGATAAATGAAACCCAACATCCAAATTGGAAACCTTCTAATGAGATTGTCGTTAAGATGAATAGTTAACTATCTCTTAATCTATGTAAAATTGATGGACTTGTAGTACACTTGTAGAATCTAAGAGTTGATACAGATGCATTCATTTGATAACACAGCCGCAGAAGAAAATTCTCTGGTGTGGGGATCAGAATAAGATGTTTGTTACATTTGTTGTGGTCACTGAATCCGAATCCGCAGTTCATTTGACCCCATCAGACCATAACCTGATAAAACCCCATGATCTGAGCTCAAAACCCGTATAACTCGAGCATTTAATTTCAGACCTCATAAACCCATAGGCTTGTAACATAATGAACAATAACCAGAGAGAAGTTATTACACTGTATCCACATTATTGCCACTTGCCTAAACTGACGAATTTCTGGATCTATAACTCAATAACTACCCTAGTGGCACAGAATATTCATAAAACATTCTGAGGATGTTTATAGCATACTAAATAGAAGGTTCTCCGTATATTGGTGTTACTTGGGTATATAACCTTGTGAATAGAGATTATCACACATTATTTGCATAATGATAAGGCATTGAAATATTGATCATTCATGACTGAAGATTTCCCAAATCCGCGTCATTCAATTTCATGAGTCTATGACCTTGAATTCTCATTGTACTCATGCACTGAAACTTTGTGCCTGAAACGAAGATAATACATCAGCGTTGGTGTCATCCAATACATATCATTTTTTCACATGGTTATACACCGCAAGGAGGTCGCTCGATTTTGTATACATCATATACTGTTAAAAATTTGACTTTCTGTCCACCTTCTTGGTGTGTGTGTGTATATATATACGTCCATCAATTCTGTATTAGAATCTCATTCACGATTTGTGTTGACTTCGCACAAATTTGTGTTATATCTTGGAAATCAATACCGATTTGAGTATAATCTTCATACATCCCTGGTGTGTATATAAATCCATCAATTCGACGTTAGTGTTTTTTACAGGGTATAGCAGTTTTGACTGCTCATGTCAAAAAATTGTGACATGTCGAAAGGATAAAAGTATAAATGAATCAGAGATTGGCAATAATGATTTTTTTCAGTAATGATTTCAGAATTTATCATCACCTTTAGAATCAGAATTTTCTTCTTCCACAGTTTCTATTGAAATTAATATTCTCCATTTTCATAAGTTACGATGAAAAGTGCGGAAAATAAAAATTCTGAGTCTAGAGATGATGAGCCGATCTCTGAAATCCATAAATAAATATATCCACGAATTCAATGATTTTTTTGTTACTATAGCGAATTTTTTTTCCGGCGAACGATCTATGCAACGATTTACGCTTTCTCTCTTTCTCTCTTATGTATCCCACTTCAGCATCCAACAGAAATCTGCCATCATGTGTTCGTATCACCTTCCCTGATAACGAGTTTCCATCACTTTTATGTCTTAGTAGAAGCGTTTGCCCTGTTCTTCGCTAAAATCTCCAAGATTTTCGGGAAATTTATCAAGATACGTGTTCGGCGGAACCCTCCAACACGGAGATTTGCCATTGATTTTATTTTTGGTCTTATAACAAAATCGATTTAGGGAGAATGAATCAGTATTTAGACTAATTATGAGCACAAGAAAATCTTGTTGTTTATTAAACTTGCAAGGAAAGCTTTTCGGCGTAAAAACTCTTCGGAAAATACCAACAAAGTATCGATTAGGAAAAAAGTGTGAATTATTGAGTATCTGTTTTTGTGTGCATGGGAGACATTTCTCCACATGGGAAAAAATGTTGAGCTGTATCAGCTAAATTTTAGCTATCATAGCTAGATATTTCGCTGCAGCAGCTAAAATTTAGCTGGCACAGCTGAACATTTTTTTCCGTGCAGGAGGCTGCGAATTCAATGGAGACAATCAAACGTTATTCGTGCTCTATCTCCTGAATAAATATTCATGCAAACTAAAACTCAATATCGCTGTCTGGTTTATCGGGGTAACCTCAAAATCATTCTAGTCAGTTTTAATTTTGAAACATCAACAACATTCCAACAATAGAACATTGAACAATCCTAAAGCCGAATTATCAAATGGTCCAATTCAGTTTTAAAGTTGTTTTTGATGCCTCATTGTTGAAATGCTGTTGATTTTTCAAAATATATACCCGAACAGCATTGATGTTTGAGTCCCGCCTAGCGGATTTGGGTGAACCGACCAGCGACCAAAAATTTCGGTTACATTTTGGTGAAAAATCTCGGTTTTAGTAACTTGTTGGTCGTTTAGGACATTTTTTTCAACAAAAATTGACCAAAATCCAACAAATCTCAATTTGGTGATTTTTCGGTTATTTTGTGGTGATTTTCTGGGTTTTTACCTCAAAAATACTAAAAAGATTTCAAAAACGGACCATATTTCTTCATGACCGATTTCTTGGTGGCAGATTTGATTTAAGCAACCGTTAGTTTTCGGTCACAAATAGGTCATTATATGGTAAAAACCATCTGGGTAACCATTTTCTGACCAAATTTTTACCAAACCGAAAAATAAGCGGAAGTAAACCAAAAAAATTGGTCACTTTGGAATCGCTAGGGCCTGATTGACACCCCGCATCGTGTGTCCAATTCATACTAAATCGGCAAAATTTCGTGACGCGCGAGTTCTCGACCAATTTCAATGAACTCAACGGGATTTTGCTCATAAGCGGTCAAACTAACTTATGAGATACCGCAAATTGGAATTTCCATATATATATATTTATATATATAGGGTGTCCCAGGATTCGCGGAGCGGATTTCACAAGTATATTCTGCAGCCAAAATGCAATAATTTCCTGTTGGAAAGAAATTTCTTCGACGCTCAGTTTTGGAGATACGAGGATTTTTAGATTTTTTTCGAATCCAAATCATTCAAAAACACTGTATGCTACATCCTTGAGCTTATCACCATTCGCCAAGTTGGAAAACGGTGGATTTGTGAAAAAAAATTGAACTATTCTATCATTGATAGTTCCGGAACTATAGCGATTTGAAATTTTTTAGCTTCCAGCCAATCCGAATTCAACAACTTCAAATCGCTCTAGCTCCGGAACTATCAATGATAAAATAGTTCAATTTTATTTTCACAAATCTGCCGTTCTCCAACTTAGCGAATGGTGTTAAGCTCAAGTATGTAGCATACAGTGTTTTCGAATGGTTTGGATTTGAAAAAAAATCTGAAAATGCTCGTATCTCCAAAACTAAGCGTCGAAAAAATTTTTTTCCAACAGGAAATCATTGTATTTGGCTGCAGAATATACCTGTGAAATCCGGTCCGCGAATTCTGGGACACCCCGTATATTTCTGCATACATCGAGATTCAGAGTGTTTTTCAATGTTCGTCACAGCAGTAAAAGTATAAAAATTGACCGGACCTCGTAAAATTGTATTCCCCATACAGTCAGAAATAACACTCGAAGCCAATGGAACCACACATGTCGATGACACTTGGAATTGACATCTGTCAATGTGTCAAATCCAAGCTTTTTAGGATTTTCTTCGAAAATTTGGAGTCGCGCGAGTTCTCATCCAATTTTGATGAACTCAACGGGGTTTCACTCATAATCGGTATCTTCATATATGGGGAATTTAATTTGTGCTGTTTCATAAGTTAGTCTGACCGATTATGGGTAAAACCCTGTTGAATTCATTAAAATCGGTCAAGAACTCGCGCGTCACAAAATTTTGCTGATTTGGCATGTGAATTAATATGATCGTAATCGAGATACGGTTTGAGGTCATCCTATGAAATTACATACCCCTGTGTTTGTCCTTTGATTCGCTGGATAGACCATGTTGTCGTTTTCACTTTAACAAGCTTGCGCCAAGTACACTGACCGTTCCTGGAACAATACAAATGCACCACAACCGACCGATCATTGGAAACAACGGGACAATTATGGGACAATATTGGGCTAATTGTCCCTCACGAAAAAATTTGTTTTTAAGATAAGTACCAACCCTGGGACAAGCTTGTTTCTTTCAGTCTTGTCAATACCCCTGTGGGTTATATCATGTGACTGAAGCTAAAACTATATTATTGAATATTCATGCAAATTATTTGTCTACATTTAGTACCGAATAACAGTTGATATAAACTGCTTAAATAAAATGTTCAATATACGATTACCCACGAAAGAAAATCGCATCAATTTCAATTCGATTGTCACTGATGGGAACATGTCCACGAAATACAACGAAAAACAGTTTTTCTGAATCAAATATTTTGCGATATATTTTCTCAAGCAAAAAAGTTTTATAGAGTTGGTATACTGTGTGGATCTCTAATCACGTTATGGGAAACTTTGTTATATTTTTGTTGGAGCAATTTTAGGTGAGAGAAATGTCGATTGAGTGGTGAATTTTTTATCAGATATTTTCTTTAACCAATACTGACTACAGTCATCAACGTGAATGATTCTTCTTATATTTTTGTGATTCGTATTAATTGAGATGGAATTATGGAGTATCCCGAAAAGAACATGAAGCTTCAGCGAACGTTCAGATTAGATCTGTATAGATCGGGCCGAAGTTTTGTGAGAGCTAACTTTTAGATTCAAATCCGTTTGACGAAGGTTCTACGGACGTTGAAATGTCCGCCACGAAATACTTTCAGGAAACATAGATAGAACGTTTGTTGGAGGTTCACCGAAGGTTTGATACAGCTTCACAACAATATCTATTATATATTATATCAATTCATATTAATGTATGTTCATCAATTAATAGATCATTCGTATAAATTGATAAAAGTAATTATAAGTATGGATATTTTTATGAAGCTTCATCAAACTTTCGATGAACCTTTAACAAACGTTCCATCTGTTTCCTAAAAGTATTTCGAGAAGGAGATTTCAACATTCGTAGACCCTTTGTCAAACGTTTGTGAATCTCAGAGTGAAATTTTATGAACCGCCGGCCCGATCTATACAGATCTAATTTGAACGTTTGTTGAAGCTTCATGTTCCATCCGGGATTGATTAAAATCCTGAAGAATTATTAGGTTTCGGGGTATTAAAAAGTGTCCTACTGCTTTGCGGATTGTATTACGAATCAATAATCGTGAAAAGTGAATTGAGACTTGATATTATTCAATTTGTTTTTCTTTACATATCACGCAGATCAACAACAACAAATTTTTTCCCCGGTGCCCGAGGTTTGGTAACTGATTCGGAGTTTTTTTGGTGCGTTGAATGTGAAACATAATTTTCATATATAATCTACATAATTGATTCAATTTTATATATAAAAAATTATAAAAAACGAGCTGATCCAATAAATCTGATGATATCCTCGTACTCAGTACCCTAAAACTACTTCCGAATCAGTTCTCAAACCTCAGGCCCCAAAATGGCTGTTGACCAGTGTCATTTATATTATTCAATTGTAGTCATCTCGGAGTTTTCTTCAAGAAACCATATTGTTATTTTGGAGAACTTTGTTGAATCATCGAACATTTTGTTACATTAAGGGGAGGTCCTCATCAAGCGACCTAAAAGTGACGTGTTTTCCAAGAATTTTTTCCTCAAAGACGGAAGTAGATATCAATGTCAAATTTTGTACATATATTCATTAACTATTAAAGTATACATCAACATTTTTTGTAGTCCAAAATATTCAAAAAATTGTATAGATGGCGCAACTTGACCATCTGAAAAAAAGGTGTCTTGATAGTGAGAACTGTGGTACTTCAAAAAACTATCTGAAAGCAAATTTTCAAGAAGATTTATAACTCATATGATATTTGTTGGAACTTATACCTACTTTTGCGATGAAAAATCGAAAACCAACCGATTTTTCAACGTTTTTTTGCTCTTCAAAGTTGAATTAAAACCATCGGATTCATCTCGAAGTAGGTATGAGCTCCGATAAATTTAATTCACTTTGAAATAGAAAAAGAAGGATCCATCGATTAGTTTTCGCTCTATGCTTCCCACCGTTGTCAGGAACATAGTTTCGAGAAAAACGCGTTTAGAGTTTCGGTATGCGAATTTTTTGATTGGCAAAAAAATTGTTTTATGTACCTTAACACTCATTCAATAAATGTAAAAAATTCAAGCTGTGCATTTACTTCTTTCCATGAAAGAGAAATTCGAGAGAATCACCTTTTTCCGGAGTTCGCTTGATAAAAACCTCCCCTTAAAAGCGCTCGCCTTACCAATTCAGCCATTCCATTTTGTTATGCATATGCTAGAAAACTAGCTTGCTGTTTGAGCGAATCTTTTTCTCCATGTCGAGTTCTAAAACTATCGATCGGAGAAGATGTGAAATTAGTGATAAAGAGGTTGATTCGGTTATGTGTATTAAAATTTATTCAACTGTTATGATTTCAATATTCAACGTGAGACTAAGATAACACTTTTCAAACTGGCGTGCTTTTGTTAACGAGAACGTTTCGCTATCAGGTTGTTAGAAATCTATCCAAACTTCAACAAAATAATTCCTCGCACTTGATTCAATTAAATATTAAATTACTCTAGAAAATTAAATCTCGATTGAATTGAACATCCGAGTAAATGGTACGCGAATCGTGTATTTTGTTATTATCTTGGTGATTTGTGCGTGTTGAGTTTGGAAAGTCGAGTTTATTTGAAAGTGGCTGGAACCAATCCAACACCCAATTGGTTCCATCCGACAAAACTATGTATTTACATACAGTTACTGGATTTCATATATTTTCTTTCTTCACAAGATGAATACGCAACCAGGTTGTATCACATGACCTACGATGTATACGTAACCCAGCGTAAAACACGCGAGGCGAGTTAATCCAACTAATTACTCCTGATAACTCATGGCATTATCGGATAATTATATATAGGTGATGTAAAAAGATTCACTAGATTATATCCTATTAGCATGCATACTCGTACAGGTAAATATGCACATCCACAGGTGAATGTATACATATGTATGTATACATAATATACATGCATATTATACGAACGAATCGGAACATCGGAATTGCTCTCAATTACGAGAAACTCTATCGGGGATTGCCGGTACACCACCTACGATTTCTAGTGTCCCACGTACAATTGATAATTTTGATTGGATAAAACGGAAGTATATAGGGATGCCGAGTAAACTATCGATATTGACCGTAAGCTTGTTCGGTCATTCGAATCATTCTCTTGGAGGATATTACTGTGAAAATAACTTTATAATGATCAATTGAAATTCACGCGTGGATTCATTTATTCCCAACTTGTTGACTTGGTGTGTGGGAGTCTAATCAGTTCAATAATTATATACATGGAGACAAACGAAGAAGCATATTTTACTCCATGCGATTAGTCAACATTCTCTGGTGAATCCTACGGGATTTCCAGTATGGCTTCTTGCTTACAAAGTAAATCTGCCTTAAAAATTGATGAAAAGTATTCCAATGGAGTAACCTTTTACTCTAAAAATAGTCATCCGTGATGAAAAATATAGTGACCGGGCACTGAAGTAAGAGCTATCGTGATTGGAATAGCAGTTAATCCTCATTTTTCTCCGTGTAGCCATACAAAAGGAAAAATTCTTCAGCCTGGGAATCAGACTATGTTTATTCTTTGTTTTTGGGGTTGTTAAATCCCAATCCTATATAAATCCATTCAACTCCATGATGTGAGCTAAAAATCTGTATAAACCTTATGACTCAAGCCTTGGAGGACTTGAATCCCATGAGTTCATGAGCCTGTAACGTGATGGACAACCTACCGAAGCTAATCCCATAACCCCATAACTCTTATGTGTCTGCGTCCACGGCATCTCCATTTGGCAACGGCAGGCAACGAAGATGTGTCGCTATGCAGCTGATACCCTGGATCGAGGCTTTCATATTGTTATGGCAGGCACAGGAGGAAGCCAAATCACGAGACAAAGTATCGAAAACCCAGAATCAGTGGCGAGTAAGGGTGAGAAAGTAGACCCACAGGCGTCGTCATCAAGCAACCGCATTATAGTTCTACATTAGTTGGCAAATGTGGAACTGTAATGCATCGCAGTTCCTTCAAGCATCAGCAGTAATGTTTCACACAACGTACGCAATTATTGCAGAAAAATGTTGTATTGTTGGAAGAAGGATAAAAGTAAAAACAATATGAAATTTCTCACTCCAACGATTCGGAAGAATCCTAATAAGGAGACAGAATGCTACTTTTTTAATAATGAAAACATCCCAGGCTATAAAAATGAGATTAAGAATATCTGTATATAAAATCTGATATTGTATATAAAAATGCTACAACGGTACCGATTCCCGTCTTGGTTGATCGAAATGAAGGTGAATCTAAGCCTCGGCCGTTCACATGAAAGTTACGAATCGATAGAAGTAGAAAAAGAGTGTAGTGAGGACAATGAATCTGAGAACGATACTAACGATGTTAGCGAATCGGAGTGTGCATCACGCGCCAAAAAAATGGCAGTCCTGTTATTGGCCTTGCAGTTGGAGTTGAATGATCTCGGTCGATACTTGGGTTCACCGAAAAACGGTTCCGAATTATTAGCTTCGTTCTTGAAAGAGAAAAATCTGTTAGAACCTAAAATTAAAGGTTTTTTTCTGCCGGAATCGAGACTTGACGTTCTGTAAATTCTTCTTGAAGGATCAAAATTCATGAATTATTTTACAAACAAATTGAATATGACAAGTATTTGTGTCAGATTTGTGGTGATTCAAAAATTATAACTGTGTTGGTCGGACAACAGTTAGAATTCACTAAACATCCTTGTTATTTGTGTTTGTGAGATGGTAGAAATAGAAAATATCATTACATCACATTCTGAAACAAAACTGAAAAGCGGAGTTTTCGATGGACCACGGATACGTACGATTTTTAAAGGCATTAATTTCTGTAATGAAAGTAATCTTCTTGAAAAAGCAGCATGGCTCAGTTTGAAAGACGTGGGACAAAACTTTTCAGGAAATAAAAGAGGTCTCCGATATGAAGAAATCGTCGTCAGAATGATTCAAAATTTTATTCTTCTTATTCTAATCACATTTCTTTCATTGCTCTAACATAATTTCCCTACGATACTTTGAGGAAGATACCCATGAACTGAAATATGGATCAATTACTTTTTTTGATTGCAATACTTGTCGTCAAAGAAGCATCAATCGATACATGGTGAATGAAATCAACCTGACATGGCGAAACTATTGTTCCAAGCTTGTCTTAATCTTGTCATTCCCATGCCTAGGCCAAACTTTGTGAAATTGATCGAGGCAAGTTTCGGCAGCTACTGTGCCAGGCATGGTTTATGATTGAACCAATGGTCCGTACACACACGAAAATCTGTTTTACATCATTGTGAATTGAAATTCAAAAATCGCTGTGTCCTCAAATTATTTTGACACTAAGATACATGGAAAGTATTTTCATAAACTCTCCAATTCTCTTCATTACTCTAATACAATACAAGTTCTATCAACTGCATTGAATATCTATTGTTTGATACAAATAAAAATGACTTGATGACATAATTCTTGGTTCAATAAAGAAGGTTTCTCCTGTAACGTAATAATTCTTTCGATATAATATCATTGTCAGTTTCATGTTGCTGGAACACTGATTAATTTTTTGATCCTTACATTTGCTACTGTGTGGACTTTACTGCTATAACGATTACATTGCTTCCATCGCGATAACAAACTGAAAAAGTATGAAGTGAATGATAAAGTATTCATTATTCATGAATTTCAAACTGTAGTTGCCACGGTAAATGCTGTACAGTAGATAACTATGTATCTAATTTACATGAACCAAGGGCTTCTTTAATTCTTGAAGTTGAGAACGTCAAATATCAATGTACTGATAATTCATTGAAAATTAGCACATCATTTACTTTCATTTTACATGGAACATCTAAATATAAATCTTTTGATCTGAACTCGATTCTACTATCTTTACAATCGTTAGCATTACCAAAATTTATAACATATATTTTCAAAATATCACATAAATGATATACACAACACGATCATATATTTGTGATAAAATGAAGCATAAAGAATTACACCCGTTGGTGTGAATAATATGAAAACACCAGTGAAAATATTTCGCTACAATTTCCGCTCATGTTGAAATTCACCTAAGACGTCTCCAAGTCATGTTGTAGTTTAAAATTGCTTCCAAGGGGAAAGAAAGACACTAACATTGCGTAATTTTCGTAGATTTATGTTACGATTTGCGTTACAAAGCAGGGGAGGATAACTTTTAGAAAGAGACTATGTAATTTATAGACGTTCCCTTGTGAACTTAACGTACAATAGAAAAGATTATTCCCGTATATATAAATCAATGTGAAGCGATAACAATCGAACAAAAGGGAAGTTGTTCGTGTGAGTAAATCGATGGAATCTTGATTTTATAAACTGCTCATATGGTATGATCATTCGTGATGTATTAATACTAAATTCTTGGATGAATTTTTATTCATCTTGAAGGTATTAATCAATCATTTTCGCCTTTTAATATTCAATTTATACTCCTTTGTGATCATAAATAGAATCCATTTTTATTCGATTGAAATTTCCGTTTTTGATGCATCAAAGCACTTGCAGAATCCAATAAACACGATGGAAAAGTGGATAGTGGAATGAGGACGTGGGATGAAAACACTATAGTATTCGATGAACGAAATTAATTCTCAATTGTTCGAACAATTACTATTTAGAATAATTGTTGAAAAAATCGTGATACTTGAAAACTGAAAGCAGCAGTCTGTTGTACAAAAAAGTGACGAACGAGTAAAGAATTTCTTATTGCATGTAATTTACATTCAATATCTATGTTACAAGAAATTGTTCGTATTCACTGGAAAGAAAATGAACAACTCCGCCTCGTTGATCTCACTCCTGTTCATGTATGAACCAGCGAAGGAGGTAGAAAATCTAATACTGGAATGATAACAAGGGATAAAAACAAGAATTTAGAGTTGAAAAAAAATGAATTTTAGGTTGTTTGAACCATTGGAAAAACCGCCTTCCACCATCTCCGTTGGTCTTCCTATGGATTTAAGACGATCCCAAGGGGACGGGTCGAAGTGATTTTTATCAATCATCCAAATTTGGACAAAGCCACGTTGGTATCCCTTCATTTTGAACTGAAGTTTTGACAATGTCACAATCATTCGCTTTCCTCCCAAAGGAACATGACAGGAAAGAAGTTTCCATTGCAGTGAGATTCCTCAATTATGAATTTCAATACAAGGTGAGTGAAACAAAAAGAAAATTAGTCTATTCCACCCATCGAGATCCCATAAGAATAATATTCTTTGAATGAAATTTCACCATGTACACCTGAAACGTGGAATATTTTCTCACGGAATGAATTATCACAATGCTTCTGCAACTCTTCGAAGGATAAACTCAAAATATACGAGAAACGAAATAACAATATATCTTGTGCGCTGAGAGATTTGTGTAACATACCTGTTGGTGGTGAGTGGTAAGTGATATTACATGTGTTGCATCAGTATATACAATAGAGATGATAATACTCGCCAGACATAAAACATCAACTTCAGATCAGTTCTATTTACTCTGTACAGAAACTCTTACGATGAGTAATATCCCATAGGAAAGGATGATTCAGGAAATATCATTCGATCCATTGAAATTATTGTTGGTTTCATACGTATTGGAATGAAAAAGTAGTAAAACAATTTTAAAAAGTTCTCATCAAGCGACCCCCGAAAGACCGTGATTTTCTCGAATTCTTTTTCTCATAGGAAGAAGAAGATAAAGAACTCAAGTTTCTTTGATACTCATTTGATGAATCTTCAAGTACATAAAAAAATCTTTTAATCAAAAAATTCGTATACCGAAACTTTGAAAGCGTTTTTTTTCGAAATCATGATTCTCATCGCTCTTCATGAGATTTCAAAAACTATGCGATGGATCGCTTTTGGTTTTTTTCCTTCGTTTCAAAGTAGGTTCAATTTATTGGATCCTAAACCCAATTAGAGATGATTTTTCTTTGAATAATTTGGAAAGCAAGAAAAAAATCGAAAAAATGCTACCGAAAATTCAAATGTCTCACTTGCCTCCAATTCCCGGCTCTTTATTGATATCGTAGATTCAAGGTTCAGCAGATATCATACTTTTTCACATACATTTTTGTCAAAAATTGTTGATTCGGTAATTTCAGATGGTTTTTGAAACTGCTACGATGGAGGCAGTTTTACTACTTTTTTGTAGGACGGTTATATTCTAGCTATGAGTATAAATAATTTGAGAATGTTCTTTGTTACTGCTAAAATTTTTCCCTGTGCTTGAATACATGAGGAATATATTTGAAGAGTGGTTATTCACTTTGGTATATAGAAACAAATTCATGAAACCCACCTTATTTTTTTGGTAGCTTAGAAGCATTCCGAAGCCCAAGAAATCTCCACCCCTCCAACTTTCTCGAAAATGGCTGAATAAATCGGAAAAAGTAGAGAGAGGAATTTGGGATTTCTTGGGACTCCGGAACTGTGTTGCCAGAAACAAAGAAACAAGAGCGCCGAGACCGGAATACATTGCAAGTCATTCCAATCAACAGAAGTATTTGATTGGATGCAGGCTGTTGGATCTCAAAATTTCTGGCATCACTGCTTCGGAATGCCCTTACAGAGAGCTTTCCCTTCACAGGGAATATCACCTTGTGGTCACAAGAGTTTTTGTTATTTTCTAATATCTACTACAAGTGACAGAAACATTTTGATAATATGGTCATTCAAATATGGAATTTTATAGATTTCACGAACGATTTTCGATCAATATCGATCATTCTGAAAAAAATTTCATTTCGACGGTTCTTGCAATAACGACACTCAATGTTTCCTTTCTTTCATATTGGAACTATCGTAGGCCACAACATATGTATTTTTCATTGAAATGAGCTGAGGCTTTTTGGGGAAAAACGGTTGTTTCTGCTCTTTTCTTTTGTTGTTTGAGTACGTTCTACTCCTTCAGTCGCTTTGAAACTCGAGGATGTTTCATAAGGAGATGACACATATTTTGTGGGGAAAAATTGTGATTGAGATCCGAACAAAACCTACACAACAAAAAATGTTTTCTCAGTCTTCGGGAATTTTTTCCAATTTTCCCGCAACGAATATCCTTGATCGTTTTTTCCTCGTGTTGTGGCTATCGAACAACACAGCATATATTTTTTTCATTGAAATTGGCCGAGCCGTTTAGAAGGAAAACGGATTTTTCGAGTTTTTCCATTTTTTCAAGTACGTTATACCCCCTCAATCCTCTTAGAAGTCAGGGGTGTGTCTTGGGGGGACAACATGTGTTTTGTGCAAAAAAAAATGGTGATCGTGGCTCAAACATAATCTATAAAAACAATTTTTTGCATTTTCCGGGAATTTTTTTCAGCATTTTTCCGCCATGAATATCCTTGATGTTTCTGCTTCATATGGAAGCTATCGAACGACGCAACATATTTTTTTCATCAAAATTGCCCAAGCCGTTTTGTCGGCTCTTTCATTTTTTTTTTGTTTCAAGTACGTTCTACTCTCCCAATCGCTTCGGGACTGGCAGGAACTCAAGGATGTTTTTTCAGGGAGACAAAAGGTGTTTTGTGAAAAAATGGTGATAGCCATAACATATATTTTCCTCATTGACATCGGCCCAGTCGTTCAGTCCTAAAAATAAGGCTGAAAACAAACACTTTCTAGACTAGCGTGAAAAATGTTCCCATTACTGTGTATATCAACCTGTCTCTCCACCTGCTTTCCTACTTCGTCTGTCTGTCTGACATCTCTAAGCCCGCCCGTGATTGTGCAAATCACTCTGGTGAAAATTCTACAGGGATCGTATAATTAGAACGAAAATGCTACGCATTTGTGAGAAATATTGAAAGATAGATGAACAAGCAGAACACGAACGAAATTTTGAATACCATGAATTTTGTTGACCTCCGAAAAAATCGCAAAGCTGCGATCATCTTATCGAGAAAGCACAAAGTTCTCAATAATTTTGTTCTTAGTTCATGAAATCAATTCATTACTTCTCAGTGAACGCAACTTCAATCTATCACGCAAGGATAAAGGTAATTCATTCGGAATACTCTCCTCCTCAATGGCCTTAAATTCATACGCATTTTTACATACAGCACTACTTTGCCCGTGATGTGAATCGTAACATTCATAGACATTCCACTTCCCTCCATTCATTCCAGACACTCGTTTGTAAACAAAAATGTAATGAAGACTTATCGCGTTCATACCTCTCACAACAGAGAGACCATTATTATGAGTAATTCTTTCGCTTTTTACCTTCACTTGCATGAATGAATAACAATGTATCCTGTAATTGTGTAATAAAAAACGGAAAAGTGGGAATGGAATATTCCTTGAATTTGAAACGGGAGAGAATGTATGTTTCAATTGTAATATCTCCAACGATTTCATCGCTAATTATTCTCCGTATAGTGTTGTATTTTCCTCCATATTTCTCTCGTTTAATTCAAGATTCTTTCCTGCTCACTGGTGATGGTAAACATCTTATCTCCTGTTTCCAGAATCACTTGTTGCACACGTGATTGATTATTAATTCCGCTTCGATCGAATGAAGGATCGAGTAATTAATTCTATTGACAATGAAAGGAGAAAATAAAAAACAAATTCGATGTATCGTCATTGTATCGTGAGTGATGAAAAAATTCATGAGGAGTTGAAGAAATTCTAGGAAATTGTTGTTTACTGCGTGAACTCAATTTTTTTCACCAGCATTTTCCTACAGCTGAACAGAGTCTCAGCTCAATCTCTGATGAGAAGAATTCATGTTATCACATAAATGCCCTGTGCGGATGGACCATTGTCCTAATTATGAATTGGAAGGATAGCAGCGTCTGCTTCGGACCTCTCTCTCTCTCTCTATCGTATGGGTGTGTTCTCTTCTAACCAACGTATTCGGGTGGTAACGCTGGCATCCTCTTAAACCAAGCCTAGTACCTGCCAAGATTTTCTTTTACCAATTTCACCAAGCTCAGCCCAGGTTTGGAGATAATGGAATTATGACAACTTTGGGCCGTTGATTTTGCCACGCCTGATCCACGTCCATTTGATTCTCCAAGCATCAACTAATGCATCTTTGGCCTCAGGTATCGTGATAAGAAGAGTAATGGATCCATATTCCAGTTCCTGAGCGTCTTCGTCAGAACGGAAATCAGGTTGAATCAATGAAACAAATGTGAAAAGCTTGAAAGGAAAATTTGTATCATCAGTGGAAAATTTACGTTCTGATATCCCTGACGGAAAAATTTCTCCGAAAATCTCTGGGAATCCTAGATATTTTCAGTAGAGAATTTCTCAGTGTTTTAGACAAATTCAGAGTTTGTTTTAGAGATATTCAGAGAAATTTTCAGTGAAAAAATGTGTCCAATTAGCCAAATTTTTTCAGAATTTTTTAGAGATTGAAAAGTTTTCATAGATTTCCAGAGTTCTTCAAGTTCTTTCAGGCTCTTTCAGATTTTTTCAGAGTTTTTCAGTGGAATTCAGAAAAATTTGTTTCTCCAGAGATTCTAATCAATTTTTCAGTCAACATTGAATCATGCTCAAACTAATGAAGTTTCACTGAAGCATGACAACTCAATCTCAAACTCACTATGGTATTTATGTCAATGCGCAGAACTGTCGGCTAAACTTGCACACGGCTGAGGCCAATCGAGGCAACTCTGGAGTTAGCTAACACCAGTCCTGGTGCAATAGTTATGCACAAGTCTCTGACTATTACGAATTCATAATTCGGTCACTAGTTTGGTCAACATTCTGTCACTCATGTGTAAAATATTGGCACAATTGTTAGTAACGGCGGCTTGTTTTTACGCTTGTTTGTGCCAAGCTTGCGCCAAGTGCAATGGCTGTTCTTGGAACAATACAAATGTACCATAACCGACCTATCATTGGAAACAAAGTAACATCTGTCGGACAATACTGGTCTTATTGTCCTGGACAAAAATCTGTTTCTAGAACATGTGTCAATCCTAGGCCAAGCTAAAGTTCTCTCAATTTTGGCAATGCTCGCCTGGGTGAGTATAGCACTTCCGTACAAAATTCTAATTCTGTATCCCTGACAGCCTTCTCAATGTTTCCGTATAAAGATAAATGAAAATGATTTCATGGAGATGTTTTTCGTAAAATCTCATAATTCCAAAGATGCTCATTATATATTAAGTCTCAACGGTAGTAATGTTCAAAATAACATTTTTAGAGGGTATTAAATAATTTTCCTCAGGCCAGACTAAGATTGTATTGTTACAAAACATGGTATTCTTCAGCACATCTCTTTCTGTGTGTATAATTTCAAGCAAACTTCACAATCCTCTGATATTACCACATTTACTTTTAATAAAAGTTCGAAAACCCACATGTCAATTTAATGAAACAAACGAACTTCTGTAAAAATTTTGGAAATCTTGTTTCAAAATCTTTATCTCATTCAGATAGCTCGAGAATAATCAACGTGGTCCTCAATGTACAGAGAATACTATATTTACATAACATTGATCTCGAATGTTGAAAGCAAACACTAAATCCAATTATTGGTGTTATAATGAACAAAATTGGTTTCTATATTTCTAATCACTATTGTAATAAACCTTGTCCTATTTCCATCATACACCCTACCACGCTACAGTTGATCTGATGCAAGCTCTCTGTGCTAGCTTCGGTTTTCATTCGTTTTGCAATTCAATCTTCCTTGTGATCCCACGAGATACGTGCATATACGTACACCATGCTGGCATGCACCCTGAATGCTACAACCAACCAATCAGCTAGTCAGTCCTCATTTTACCGTCCTCTTCGATCTTGTCTCACCGACTTTAACGTCGTCGTCGACGTCAACGACGACGAAAGGGGATGTCGTTGCTGTAGGGTCGTGTCACTATTCGGGTTACATCCACCCAGAGGCGAGGAATTAATGATTCTCCAACGTGTACGGCTTTCACCTATCGCCTTCGATGTCGTTGTCCTTTCCCTCACTCATTCACACCACAACATGATAAAAAGATGCACAAAAAGACTATACATGCACAGAAATACAATTTCACAACTTTTTGGTTTCATCAAAAACCTCATCCAGGTGGAGAAACAAATTCGATCGGAGTTCAGAGTTTTAATCGATGTTATATTCCAGTTCATCAAATATTCATCGGATGGGTGGATGAATAGATAGGTAAATAGAAATATAATTTCACAACTTTCTGCTCTAATCAAGAATCTCATACAAATGAGGAAACGAATTTGATCAGAGATTTCATCGATGTTATATTCCAGTTCATCACAATATTCCTCGAATAGATGATTGATAGATAGATATATAGACAGATAGATAGATAGGAACATAGTTGTCTCAAATAGTTTGATGAGATTGAAAAACGATGCGAATTTTGAAAAAACAAATCTTTCTTCTTCTAACATCTCATTTCCCCACGCATTTAACATGATCCCCAGTAGAAATTTAATCAGGCATTCCCTATTTTTAATAAGGTCCTGATCAGGTTGAAACTCGGAAACCGTAAGTAAGGAGAATCTTATGAGGCTCTTACAAGGGACTTATCTGATTTCTCTAATAGGATTCAAATAGGGTTGCAACGCAGGGGTACAATAGGGTCTGAATGAGGTTTTCATAAGATCAAGCGAAATAGGGAAAACCATAACGAAACCTGATGAGGACCTGATAGGGAATCAGGCATCCCTCGTCAGGCCCTGGTATTTTCCCGTCATAAATTTCTACTAGGGATGTGAGTTTAAGCATGGTAGAAGTTCCATCAGAATTAGGCAGGGAGGAAATGAGATGTGTATACGTCTTCACGAGAATCACCATTTTTTAACACGTTTTCTTTTCCAAATCCAGCCCTAGTAGCAATGATCTAGTCATTCACGAGTTTGTAACGCCTGCACTAATGAAAAACTAAAGACTGGTGAGTGCCTCGTGAGGATCTGGTGATAAAACTCGTGAATGACTAGACTGTTCTACTTGAGAGTTTGTCTTAATAAATCAAGATGAAACTGATATGAAACCATCGTTACTTTGGTTCATAATTACCCCAAAAATTTCGGCCTCATCAAATCAATACAAGTACACAATCAACTACAAAGATTTCTTCCAATATGGAGAAAAAAATTTGATGCAGCAAATCGAGGTATTCCATATAATAGAATATTAATATTATATTCCAGTCGATTTGGTGAATCAGAAATGCGTCCAGTACCTATTTTTCCCAAGGTAATCGTAATTAATTTACTAGTGCTCATAACTGGAATGTTTTAACCCTCAAACGGTAACCATGAGTCATTTGTGTCCAGACCAAAATAGAAAATTGGTTCAAATGAATTCGTTGATTTCAAGGTCCAAAATGCATAATTTTGCATCCTGATATAATAATCAAGTTTGAAAAATACCCTATTATCCCCCGTTGGGATTTGCTATTTCTTCTCCATCTAACGGTAATGTAGTATTTATTCCGAAAAACGCGATCTTTTTGTTTGCAAAACCATGCTTCATTTTATTTCTTTTTTTTGGAAATCTTCAGGCGCTTAACAATCCATAGAAATAAGACTTTTTTCCGTTTTGTTGCATCAATGTTGAAGAATACATGTTTAAATAATACCTGTTGGCAATTTTAATTTTAGGCTCCCAAAATAGATTGCTTGGACTGCGTTCATGAGTTTTTGCAAATTTTTTTGAACATATTGAAACAGTTTAAAATACGCAGGACGTGAATGACCCATGCTTTCCATCACTAGGTGTTGAAACAAACGTTACCGTTTGAAGGATAATCATATGATGCGTAGCATATCCCTGTCCAACATTAACCACCGATCCTCTATTGCATCTAGGAATTTAGTAGAACGAAGGTGGAAGATTGGTGAAGAAATGGAAGCCATGGAAATGAAGAAGAAATTAGGGAGAGTCTCCGTTGATGCAACAAAGAGACGACGTGTAGTGTATTTTCAATGGAATTCATCTCACTCAGCACAAATATCGCAGTAATATTGCTGCGATATTTGTGCTAGGTAGAATTTTAGTGGATTTATATAACCAAATGTGAATATTTAATTACTTCCATGATTCCCATCCTTTCACCAATATTCAACCTTCGTTTTACCCAACTCGTAGGTGGATGGTTAGTGATTGTACTGTCTAGGTCATGGACTATTCTGATTCTGTTTCTGATGTAGCTATGAATGAATCCGGATTATTTCCAACAACCAATCGTTGAAAGCCACTTTCACACCATTGTCATCATTCATTGTTGAGGTATATTTGGATAGCGAAAACAATTACTACAAGAACTATATTTTAGCTCCTTTAACAATAACTTTTGTTGCCACAGCTCAAAAATAGCCATCACAGCTAATTGTTAGCTATCCAAAAATACAGGCTCGCGCGACTGCATCATTATTATAATTATAGCCGAACGATAAGCATTTCCACTTTCCCCTTCACGGAATTTGGTTTGTGAAGGTAGGGTGTTTCTTTCTACTTTTATTCAAATTTCTGCGAGGCGCAGAGCATTGTTGAAAATGAATTTTTTATGAAAAAATCACTTGAAAACAATGGGAAGATAATTTTTTTCCTGCTCTGTAGAATAATTCATATGATCCGATCAATCATCTTCAATTTAAGCGCTCGTTCGTCCAAATCGGTTACACCGTTCAAAAGTTATGAATTAACTTAAAGTACGATATATATATCATCGAATTATGAGAATCAAAATCTGATTCGTGCTGATTTCAGAAATTCTGACCCAGTATGATTTACGAAACGTAGTATTCGAACATGATGTATCAAAAGATTACAAACGTCCTTGTTTCTAAATTTGTTAATATTCGATCATCAGTTCGTTCCAATGAAAGATTTGAACTTCAAGGATCTACAGCAATGTTGTAATACATCGCAACATTCGATTTTCCTTCACGTTGTCCCGAGCTTTTGTAATGCTCTAAGGCTTTCAAAGCGTAAATGTTTCCGTGTTCATCACCTTGAACATTGACGCACAATGAAACAAAGATTTAACGGTGTTGGAGTTTAGTATAGTAGGTCAGAACTATTGAATCTAAATCTCATGCTAACCGAGAAGAGCAAAATCTCGTAAGGAAGGTACAACATAGAAATGAAAGCGCTTGGTCGTTGTCGTTATTGTTGCTGTAGGCAAGAAATGCTTCAAGTATGATTCTACATCGCTTATACGTGACAGTTCGTGTTTCATGCATATATTTCTCTCTCTTCCTCTATATATGTATGTATGTATGTATATATGTACGTCACAAAGAGGTTCCTATAGGTTTGTCATCTTATTGAACCGAAAACGTGAGAAAGGAAGTATCTGCCTAACGGGAACCAGAACAATGGATATCGATGACCTTCCTCATTACCCGGAAGTTTGACATCATAAACTATTAATCAATGTCGTGTTCCCTTTTGACCTAATAATTCGATAATAAACTCCCACTTGACTTATTTTATTTGCAAATACTCAATACGCATTAATATTAGGGTCTTGTATGAATTTTCTCTGGTGAGCTTTTTGTGGAAATGAATGCCTCATATTCAAAGTATGTGGTAAAAAGAACACATCACTCAGAGTATTTCCTATCACTAGCCACTATCTTCTTCCATCGTTTTGACAACATATGAATTTCACGTTGGAAAAATCACACGAGTTTATTCAAGACTTTGCCATTTTTTGATATGTTCATAAGAATGGAAGCCCTGCTCAGCCAGGCCATATGCCATCGAACGGAGAGCAGAATACGTGATAATCGCGAGAGGCTATGTCCGGTAACTACGGCGGGGGGGGGGCAGGACTGATCAACCCAGACAAAGAAAGACATGTTATAAATGAACAGTGCAAAGAATTCTGTCTTAATTACAGAGTTGAACACTTCCCTATTAGAATATAGGCCAGTTACGTATCAATGATATAACGAGGGCATTCAAATGTCCGCTTCAAACACGTACCAGTTACATCATATAGCTTTATACATAATTTCTATATCATGGATATATCAAAAGTCCTGCGATGTAACTGCTCCCTGTTTGAAGCGGACACTTGGATGCTTTTGTTATATCATGGTAAATAAAAAGCTTCGTTACATCATTGGTATGTTCGATTCTAATAGGATTCCCATTTTCCAGACGTTCCTTGATCAAAACGTTGAGTTCTGATATTTTCCATCAAATCAGAAGGCATTATTCTTTCATATGTAAACTATATCATCCATATATCGAACCTCGTAGTCTCTTCATCCAACATCAGAGCATTGAACGATTAACAAGCTCGTCGTGAACAATCGAACGAACGAATGAACACACATTGTGTATGACGTGTAAGAGTTACCATTCATTAATCCACGTTCCTGTAGAATTTGTCACATGTCAGTGTGATGCAATATACACGTATTCCCCCCGAACATTGAAATATTTTGTGTATGAAATATAACCAGGTGTTGGTGTAATTGTACGGATGTATTCATGTGCGAACGAAAGATCGTGTTTCCCTGCACACACACACACACACACATTATTCATACATGTAGTATTTTGTACTCCAAATTCAGGCCAGATTCCAATTGTCATTGTACACAATAGTGGAAAATGTAGCAGATTCGTTGATAAAGATTATTTTCATATGCCTATATATATATATATATACCTATACGTAGAGACAAGTGTATAATACGTTTTCAGACGTAGATATAACCATAGCGCTCGAACACGAACGAAATGGCAGAGCTATGTACACATCAGATGGCCCACAAGGTCTCACAGGTTTTAGCGGATTCGCATAGTTCAATTAGAATCCTGAACCTGTGTGAGGCACATTCGCGTATATTCGGAGCACACAATTGATATGAATGATTCAAGTTTTATTCTCGTTGTTTGTGAGGATCAATTTGAACTATACGATGCGTGCATTTGATTTAAATTGTTTGTCTCTATTTTCATCCCATATGCCCCAAGTGGTTGAAAAAATTTAATGACAAAGAATAATGAAAATAAACGGTTTCTTCAATTAGTTGGTTTTGTTTTTGAATTTGTCCGTCGTTCATTCGTCTCTGAAACGGTCAGCTTGACTATCTATACACTGAAGAAATTGATGGTGATGATAACGATAGTCAATCCTATTGTTATCACTACCATAAATGTATTTCAGTGTATACAAGGTGTTTCGGAAATCATTCCGTTCCTTTTAAAAATCAATTCCCGGAGCAGAAACCAGATCTTTTTTTCTTTACCACTTTTCGATCCGAAGCTTAGTTTCAGATCTGACTTAAACCAATTAAGGGGTTATATACAGTTAAAATTTTCAAAGAACCAATTCTTTTTTTATCTCATTTTTGTGATGTACATACATTTAAGTACTCACACAGAAAATTTCAAGTCAATTTGGCGATTATTGTCCAAGTTACACGCATATTTGTGAAATTTTTTTACTATATGTCAAGTGCTTTTGAAACTTTGAATCCGTTTTTCTCCAAACTGTGTTTTCAAAGTCGGTGACCAAGATTTCTCGAAAACAGCTGGACCGATCAGTCTCAGATTTCAACACAAGCTTGCTGACTATATTGTTCAGTAATTAATCGAAGGTTTCTTCTCACTGATGAATTTTTTTTTTTTTGAACAATGTAAGGCCAAAATTTTTGTGAAAAATCGATTTTTTCTTTTTAGAAGCCGCCATTTTGTCAAAAAATTTGATTTTGTTCATTTCTTTGATTAATTACTTCATTGTACATTACTTGAACGGAATCCGTTTAGTTTTTTCATTTGAAAAGATTCAGTCCCGAGATATCGTGGTCACCGCAAAGCGCCTTTTTTTAGAGGAGCTCCTGGAGATGAGCTATAACAGCTCTCAAAATTATTATTTTTACAAATAAAAAATGTTCAAATACAGTTGGAAGTTATCTCAATATATGTACAAATTTTTACATTGATCAATTTAACTATCTTTTCAGGGAAAATTCTTGAAAAATCGGGTTTTTTTGCGCCTCTTGACTGTATATAACCCCTTGAGTAGATGCTAAATGAATGTATCGGTCAATCAGTGAAGGAATCAATCACTTATCAGTTGAATAATCAATTCATTACAATTGTAACTCAGAAAGTATGCCTCACACTAAAAGTAATGAAAGAAAAACTTTCTTACTTCTGCCTCAGGAATGACCGCTGGAGAGGGGCGGAATATTTTCTAGTTCATCCTATATACATTATGTGTGAAGAAATTTTATCTCGTTTATCCCTCACATCCAATCTGCACCAAACTCATGTAAGACCACCATCAAACCCGCAAAAAAAATGCTGCAACTGCCATTAAATCCACCTGAATTTAATCAAAATTGACTCAATCTTTGCTTCCTCGTTGTGAATGTGCATAGTATATTCTGGTGCTGCTGGGGTATTCAATAAAAATTGCTCTCACATTTTGGTATGATAAATGTCCTCTGAATGTAACATGAAATGTAATTTTTGATACCAAATACAAGTAACTAATTCTCTGAAACTCCATAGAATTTCTACACATTTTACGCACGTTTTTAGAATATTCATGCAGCTTGGATAAAAATTGTACCCATCCCGAAATGTAAAGCACATTTTTTTCCGTGTACCATACCTTGCTCATAAGCAAAGTTTAGTATCGATTGATTCATGAGAACCGGAAATCTGTACAGTCACAAAAATAATCATTTCCTCTCTCGTTTTTTATGCCCTATCTGAATCACCTTGGTCCACAACTGTAATAAAAATTTCATCTCAATCGGAGGATTACATTAGGGAGACTTTAGTCACGCTCCGGTTCATGCCAATGCTCTTTCTTCAATGAAAGGGCCTTAAAGGTGCTGGATCCGTATAATCATTTTAATCAGACTTATAACTAGGGAGTGGAAGAAAAAATTGTTCAATCAAATACAAGATCGAATTATCAAAACGAATAGAAAGTTTGAAACTATCGAATTCATAGACATTTGTTCTGTTAACGCTTTTCTTCTCATTCACTGAGAAGAGTAGTTATGAATAGGAATACAATTTTCAATTTTCGGAGAGCAAAAATCATATATCTGCTACTGATATTCCCATTAAACCAGGTGAAGTCATTGCGATGTTTCATTCAATATGAATAAAACCATTACGTCACATCATAAGGCTCTAACATGAATATGATCGTTAATATAACTATAACAGCGTCTAACTAAGAGAATTATGACATGAAAATTAAACAGAACGGATCCATGCTGGAGTTGATTAATAGCAAAAAGCCGGACCTTCCAGCTGATTTTCATATTGCATGTGCACTCCAAATTCGAGTGTTTGATTTAAATACGCTCAGTGTTTAAATCGTGTCATCACTTCTCAATCGCTCAAAATCTTGTAAATATATTCATAAAACGCACGGAAAAAAAAGATAGATTTTAGATATCACTGCATTTTGTACCGAAGTAGCAGTATAAGTGACATAGTATAATTTTTGAAAATTAATGCTTAATGATTTAAAGAATCGTTTAATTTGGTGCAATTTCACATCATAACGCTTGAATTTTTATTACACGGTGTTGTAAAAATTATACCATATCCCTTATGCTGCTACTTTAGTACAAAATGTAGTAATATTTGAAACAAACTTTCTCTCCGTGTGAATGTAACGTTTAATTATAAAACACTTAATCTGAGATATCAACATGAGTATTTATGCACTTTTAAACTTTTGAAGAGCCACTACACACTGTACAAAGTGAGTGGAATTTGTCCCCGGCAGCAAATCTCCTTCATGTGGGGGAAATTCATCTCCCCTATATTTTGGAAGAATTCTCCTCCATTTGGGAGACAATTCTTTCTTTCTTATCAGAATTTTTCTCCAAATGAAGACAAATTCCCCCAAATATGGAGAAATGATTTTCCCCCACGTGAGGGGTGTTTACTGCCACCAAATTTGCGTGAAAATTCCACCATAATTTTTTAAAGTGCATCACATAAGCACACTGAGTGCATTGAAATGAAACACTTGAATTTGCACTGTTATCGATCCATTGCAGCTCAAAATTCGATGCATCCCACGTGAGCCCTACACTGTAGAAAATAATTGTGGAATTTTCCCCCAAAACATAGTAGCAGCAAAGTTCCTCCACAGATGGTGAATTTTTCATTGTAGTTCGGTAAACTTTTCCTTCATTCGTGGAGGATTCAACACTCAAGAAACAAAATAATTTCTCAGTGGTGGAAAAATCCCTCATTTCCAATGGAAAAACAATTCCCCCACGATGAAGGGACGAAAGCCACCAAAAGTGTGAAGAAAAACTCCCCACATTTTTTACAGTGTACATAATGTTTTCAAAAAGAAAAAATCAAGTCAAAAGGGATTCTTTCTTGTTGTTCACAGAAAAATTGTACCTATATGTCAATTCAGTGGATAATACAAAAGAATAGGGGGTCTTTCGCCGAAAAAGCTTTTTGACAAATTATGTCTATTCGGCAGAAAACTTTTTCGGCGGAAAGACCCCCTACCATATAAAAGTTGAAATGAGCTCTAATGCGACACAAGACATGTCATTTACTTGAAAATCAATAATCGATTAAATAGTGGGCCAGTAAATGGTTCCTTATCTTCTTTCCATCGTCATCCTCAGCTAAAACTAAAATAGCCCGTTGACAAAAAGAGATACGATGAGGAAGCAGCGGGTAGCGAGCAATTGAGATTGAGTGGAATATAAGAATGACGATGGAATTCTTTTGTCCCGCGACACAAGCGTTCACCATTTTTCTCCTCTTCATGAATTGATGCTCAAAATTCAATCAAACAGCAGATTAATAAATTGCCTTGTTCGAGATGTTGTATGAAATTTCGATGACACATCAACGATGAAGGGAACAGAGAATAACTTTGAAGGATTTTCAGGTATCTTGTGATATTGAAGATGCCAATTATATAACTGAGAGCTTTGAATCCGTTTGTTATGATCTGATTCTACTGACGATTGGAGATCGTAATCATCGGATGGAATTCCTTGAGTGGAATGAATTAATTGGTATAGAGGGTATGAAATCAAGATGGGTGAAAAAAAATATCTTCTACAGATTCGTTAATTAATTACTACTGCGTGAATGAACGCTGCGTCGATCGAAGATCCTTCTGAAATTACCAAATGTTTTTCACGCGCAGGAACTTTGTGAAGCGTATCATTAACGTACGTATTAATTGTGTCGATCCCAAAATGGGATTGATCATTTTTCATCAGGAAAATATCTCATTCGCGGAGAAAAAAATCCGCTGCGATAGCGGAGTCTAATTTTGTTGGGTCCCTTCTGCTGAGACGACAAATTTTTTGCAATCACGGCAATCTTTTTAGCTATGGAAGCGATTTTTTAATTCTGGCAGCAGAAAATCTTTGCCCTTCCAGCAAAATTCGTTTGCTGTTCTGTATATACAGCGAGAAATTTACTACTGTAGTTAATCGTGTTGCTCTCTCAGCAATCCAGTTGAGTGGCAACGAACTTTTAGCTACGTCAGCCAAACGATTTGTGATTTTTTTCTTTGCATTTGCAATGGCACTCATAACTTCCTGAAATGACGAGCTCATAATGGTCTCATCAGAAGAATTATTATTCTTAAGCATAAACTCCAGACCTTGTTGTTGAAGATTTCTTCCCTGATTGTAAATATTCTCCTACCTCATCAATAATTTCTAAGAAAAATAAGAGTGCTCAATGAATTATAAACGCGAAAGAGGACCTTTTCGAAGTATATTTCAGTTCACCCCTTTATGAAGTAATGAATATTGCTTTCTTGGAGGAAAAGACTGCATAACCATTTTTAAGACCCGAAAGAGTTATTGTCTCCAAAATCAAAATTTCTTCTACCAAACGTCTTCTCGGAACTCAGAGCACGTTTTGTCTTTGATGTCGGACTTGAGAATGTATGATATTGATATTTTTTGTATAAACTATGTTTCAAGTTTCTATCAAAACTTGATACAGTTACATCGTTAAAAAAACTGAAAGTCTACTGCGTCTTGGAACTGGAAATTTTTACCGGGAAATTCCAGTGAATGTGCCAGAAGAAGTCTTCTGCAAATGTACTAGAATTTTCAATCTGATTCACTGCATTGAGAAAAAATGGTGGGGAGGAGTAATTAATTATTCCCATGCAAACGCAACTCGGAGGCAACTTGCTAGTATAGTTTTTAATATTAAATTAGTATGGTAAAATATTGAAATCAAACCTTGAGAAAACATCAATATGTAAGTGACCTAATTTCAGAAGCAGACATTAGTAGACTTTCAGATTGTATAGCAGAGAAAAATAAGATGCTTGTTGATGGATGAATACGAATCTAACCTGTGAAATGAAATTTACATTCCGTAAAACAAGTAAATCGATAACATCTCACACAGCACCACAATGCCAGAAGAATTCATAAACAATTCTTATTGAACTGATTGTATTCGTTCTGAATTCTTCAAAAATTCTTCTGGAACTGTGGTACTATGAAGGGTATTATATCCACAGTTTGTTTGCCCAGAAACGCCCATAATGCAATTAGATTGTGATTCGGCGCGTTCTCAATGGCGCATTTATCAAGAATTATTGCGATGAATTGGTTTTGTCGATTTGATAAGTCGTCTTTAATCGAGCTTGCGCACCCGGAGTTAATATTCCGAGCTTATCGGATATTATCTGGTGATTCCTATCACAATAAAAGAAGTTTCAATACATACATGTTCTTGTACCCCGAAACAAAAGTCTAGTGCTCGCAATCCTGGTAAAAAAGACCCCTTAAACTCTATTAGAAAAAAATTAGGTAATAGGAAATAAGGTGTGCTTTTGTCAGTTATTCCATTATTCCCTATTACCTTCATCAAAATCAAAAGTTTGAAATGTAATGGGGAAATATGTGAAAGCTCGTTGAATACCATTAGTTATTCCATCACTCACCCTCTCTCTATGGAATATGAATTTCGAAAATTTGTTAATGAATAATTCATTCCAAGCAACGCCAATGTTGATGCTTGACGATTTCTATGGAAATGGAATTTGTATCCAATGATATCAAACAATTATCAAAACACAAAGGTCCGATTCCAAAGTTCAGAACTGTGATAAGAGCCCATCATTTAAGATTGAGTAACTGATGGTTATTTAAGCTCTTTTATAATTCTTGGACTCATTATTTTAATTTTGACTCATGAATCGTCGAAAGTGCCATCTCGTGAACTGCCGAATAAGTTTTCATCCGTTTCCATAGAACTAACTTTATTAAGGATATCAGCACCATGAAGGATTTTAATTATTTTCAAGAGTAACGGTACATAGAAACGGATTAAAATAACCGACATTTCCTCCCATCGATTACAAGATGTCATTTTTTTTACAATGCATGCGTTAGAAAATAACTGCTTCCAGGATTATGAAGGGGCCTGAGTATAGCAACCGATTCATTAATTCTGAACGATGGGTTCTTATCGCAGTGTTGAACTGCAAAAGTAAACCTTCATTTCGTGAGACAACACGATACATTTGGAAATCGATTCCAAGTAGCCATTGAATTGATTCAACCCTCACAGCATCACAGTTCCGAAAGCATTCCTCTCTCCATCAACCATATCTATCTTCATTTGAATAAAACATCTCTCTTTTGAATTCAAATTTGAATAACTCCAGTAGATTGAGTGTACAAAGATAGCATAATCGTTTGTTTCTTAATCGGACAATGACATCGAATCAAGTACGGAAATAAATCCCATGTGAATTCTGCATTGATTGTCTTCAATTTAATCAATCACTCACATAAATGCAATTTGGATCAAATCCAAGTTGATACCAATGTTAATATGCACATCCTTTTTGAAGCGAATGAGAAAAGTGTTGCTATGATGACCATGATTTTTTGTTTGATCGATTCATCCAAAAGAAAAGTTCACTTGATCCAAACAAAAAATGGAACATGCTAGAAGCTTGGTTTTCCTCATTTTCAATGCAAATCGATTTTTTTTGTGACGATGTATCGGACATTTAGAGTTCTATGATTCCCCAAAATCGATTTTGTGGTACAGATCGTCCATCTTTAATGTGTCCCCACAATTCTCTTGTGGTTAATAACTCTCAATAAAATGAAGTAAACCCTCATTATAAGCACCAGCTACATCTTTTTCTCCCATTAGATTACATACTGAGTGAAATAAGAACAGAGATGTTGCGGATAACCAGAGTCTACCGTATTAAGATCCTCCAGTAAAAATTCTTTGAAGTGTACGCAGAATAAAATTTCGGAGTATAAAAATTAATTTTATAACTTCTACCATCTCTGATATATCAAAAATTCGGAACAAGTCTTAGATCTTCATAAAAATCATTACGTTTTCGAACTACATTTTTCTGCGTGTAAGTGAAGTTCATTTAATTACCTACCATTTGCTTGAATCTATTTCCAAATACCTGTACATTAATTTTCATGCACGTTCGTGGAAATAGCTTAATTACGTGCACGGAATTTGCTGCAGAAATTTCTAACAGATAACTCATTGATCATGTAATATGAAATGTTAACAAAGTATATAACGTCACGTAGTATCTTTGCAGTTAACTAATGTGGTCGGAGATATCTGTAATTCTCATAACTAAATTTAGATTCTATGCACGACAAATAAGAATATGACATGATGCAATTTAGCATGTCATATAATGAGAGCGAGTGTGTTTTGCGTATAATTGAATTTTAATATTTTTGGACAGCTCTTTCACGAAGTGAATGGCGCAATGATATCCGATGAGTGAAAAACGATACATCGACTGAACGAACTGTGTTATAACGGAAAGCCGAACCTTCAATTAAAATAACAGTATAGCTTTGATTGAAATAACAAAATGTTTAGTTTCAATCAATGTGTGTTCAGTGCGTTTATATAGGACTGGATTGTTTACTCTACATTTCTGCTCGTGATATGATAATAATTCATGCCAAGTTCTAAGGATAAAGAATATTCTAAAAGAGAAGCAATTATACATGATCAAATACTCGGAGAGAACATGAAGCTTCAGTGAACGTTCAGATTAGATCTGTATGAGTAGATCGGGCCGAAGGTTCATGAAAGCTAACTTTTAGATTCACAAACGTTCGACAAAGGTTCTACGCATGTTGAAATGTCTGCCTCAAAATACCTTCAGGAAACATAAATGGGAAGTTCGTTGAAGGTTCATCGAAGGTTTGATCAAGCTTCACATTAATATCTATGTAATAATCAATTAAATCATAAACATGAATTAATATAAATCAAATCAATAGATATTTTTATGAAGCTTCATCAAACCTTCCATGAACCTTCAGCGAACGTTCCATTTATATTTCCCGAAAGTATTTTGAGGCGGACATTTCAACGAACATTTGGAAATCTAAACGTTCGCTGAAGCTTCATGCTCTTTTCAGGTAGTTGTCAATACTCGAAAAGGTTATGTATTGTGAACTTCCATAATTTTAGTAATTTCACCCACTATTTTAATTTCGAAGGAATTCATGATGAATTCTTGAGGATCCTTGAACACTTCTTGTTGAATACCAGGCGTTCACTAAGAACTGATTATGAATTATCATAACAGAAACTCTTGCTCAGGAACAGGAACAGGGATAACAGAATCCCAGAATAAGTTCATAAAGAATTCTTCATTATAACCACATCGGAACCAGCACGCTGTGTGGGATTTCTTTTATTCCAAACGGAAGATACGATTTCCACACTTTAATTTCTTTCGAACTTCTTGTGGATAGTTCAGCGGTTATGATATCCGCTTTCTGAGAATATTGAACATTTCTCAAACATTTTTATCCGATTTCTCTGATATTACTATACATCCTACACTTTTCACTTTGCTTATTTGTAAGCTTCCTTCGTGGCTGAAGTTTTTCTTTGCTCTCTATGTTTCGTTATTTCTGGTTTCTCTTCTTATTTTTCAATAATTTCAAAGTCAGATAGTATCGAATAACTGTTCTTTCAATTCAACTCTCTTCGCGTGTGCAAGGCGAGCAACAAGTCTGGTAAAAATTCTAACAGAAACTTTTTTTTGATCAAATTATTGCACGTATAGAAAAAGTCACTATAACGACATAATATTTTATTCAATAGTACTTATCAAATATTTCTTCGAATCAATTGAATATAATTCGAATGAATGGAATGGGTTCCATCCGTAACATTAACATAATGTCACGACTGAATCTAAAAAGAGAAATCGATGAACGTATCTATTGGCGGAATATTTGTTATTCCGACACGTCATAACTTATTCATCATTCACCTGAACAAATCCGTTCTTTTCAGCAGAATATTTGGAATGAATCTCAATATACACCCTGGTAGAAATTTGATCTGTCATTTCCTAGTTTTGATAAGGTCCTGATCAGGTTAGAATCCGGAAACCGTGAAAGAGGAAAATCTTATGAGACCCTTATAAAGGATTTATGTGATTTCCCTAATAGGTTTGAAATAGGGTTGCAACGCAGGGGTACAATAGGTTTCGGATGAGATTACCATAAAATCGAGCGGAATAGGGAAAACCGTAACGAAACCTGATGAGGACCTGATAGGAAATCAGGCATGCTTCATCAGGCCCTGGTATTTTCCCATCCAAAATTTCTACTAGGGCACTGAGAACACAATGTTATCCTTTCTCCATAAACTATTCCTTCGTATGAATGTGATATTCAATTGAATCAAATAATGAAATCGTTCCCCCAAGTTAAGTAAGATTTTAAATGAACAATTTTTCTGCGAAAAATCTTCAATTCTATCAAGTGTTTTATTAACAGCCCTAGCGCATCAGAAAGAACGAATGAAACTTTGCTACTTGTACTTTTCAAACAATTGAATAGTGAATTAAGATTCTGAATTCACAGCCCTCAAGTGAACTGCTAGGATTTTGCTTCAAATATAGATTGAAATTCTGAGTTATGAAAATAATTGAAATTTTTAGATTATCTTGTTTATGATTCTTCGCATAATTTTCAGCAATCATTTGCAGTTGCAATCTGATATTTTAAGTTGAAATGCGCTCCATCATTGGATAATAAAAATTTTTATTCATCGCTTAATTGTTGGGAAAGGACGTATCACAGTTCCGTCCATTTTTAGGGCCCCATAGACTTCAACACTAGAATGGCCGAAGGGCTCAATTCGATTACTTTGCATTTTTTAATTTCATTAATCTCAATTTTGAACGTTGACAATTATATTTCCGCGACTGTTGTTGATTTGAAACCCCCTTGTGTGATTTGAATATCAGTCCGTTTGAAATTCCTCTAATAGATTGAAATATCGCCAAAATTTTTCAAAATCATTCAAAATAATTCTATAAACATCCATTAAAAAATCAGATTCTCAGGAATAAAAATGAAATGGAAATCAGAGAAATAAAATTCAAACTTTTCACAATACCAATCATACTCGTCACTGATAATTTATACATCAAAATGAAAATACCTCTTCTTATTTTATTTCCTTTGTAAGTTTGACTTCATGTTTTAACCCTCATTTTACTTCATTTTACTTTCATTTGATTTGTTTCGCTGTTCTGTATTTTCAGTCTATTTTCTTATTCTTATTTCATTTTGCATTTTCTCAATTTAATTTTCCGTAATTGCAGAAAAATGTTTCACATAAGAATCAAAATTTTCCATGTTTTTGTCATTGTTTTCCTGACAAATGAAGAAAGTCCTGACTCATGAGACAGATGGAAAATGGAAACAAAAAGATCAACTCTTGTGAAAATTGCCTATACAATAATCGATTCAAAGAATCGAAAGATCGGAGGGAAACAATCGATCTTGTGCAGATCGAATTGTTGAGGCTGAGAATATTATTTGAATAGACGATAAATAAATATTTTTTTACAATGTAATCATCCAATAATCACTCGAAATGTCACTCAAAAACTAATGTTCTAGAAATAAGAATTTCCTCAATAATTTCACCCTTCACCCTGTTAGAAAAATTCAATTGAAATGTAATAACTTGTTATGAAATTATTCACACAAATATGATCCTCAAATTTTATGAATTTATATCATTTTCAACAGAGGATTTCTTAACTTCCGTGATGAATTAATTGAATCTTATGATGAATTTTGAATTTCAATTATACATCTTGGAATTTAATCATTATTACTTGAACTTGAGAATGTTCTTGAATATAATAATCCTTTAGGAAATTTTGCATCAACCTTAAAATTCAGAAATTCACTAACTGTGTATACAAAGCAGTCTCTCAATAAAAATGCACTGTGCCTCGCGTTAGAGGGCAAGAGTATGTAGTTATATCGAGAGATCACACTTTCCTCCATTCAATGAGAATGAAAGTTCCAACATTCAGAATTCCTACGTTGATCCTTGAAAGTTTAGAAGGGTACATACCAGCATTAAGTTATACAATTTTTTCAATGATTTCAATTGCATCATTTCAGATTCACGCATCATCCAATTTCTATGACATTGAAGGATTAGAATCTTATACATCAAAATACCATACCATATTTCTCACGTATTTCACACAAACCGAGAAAACTTCTGTAACAATGTTAACCATTTTCCGCGAACATAGAACGCTTTTATCACGTCATTCATATCGGATAAAGGAGCTCAAGAGGTTATATGATACAAAATATATACTTGGCATGTGTTGAAAATCGATAACCATCAAAGATCCTTTGGTCCTGTTTATAGTTGCTCATCTTTTTTTCATTGTCACCTCCCATCGCTTCAATTCAAAACTGTAGAAGAGATGCAATGAGCAACAAGAGGACGGTGACTGGTGAGGATTAAAAAGCAGGTAAGAAAGATGAGGGAATTTTTTTGTTCGATGAGTGAACGTCGTTTCTGTTTCCTCCGCATCTTCTCATTCCATTTTATACCAAGTCTGCTTTCTCTCTTTCCATCTTTTCTACCCCGTCAGCAGTATAGCAGCAACAACAGCGGCAGCAGCAGCGGCTTCCATCCAATTTCCTCTTGTCTCGGAAGAGTTTCTCGCGCCCGCGCTCTTCTCCACTCACTTGCACTTCCTATCCTGGTGGTCTTGGCACACTTAAATGAAAGTGCTGTTTGGTGCATCGTTTGGTGCCCCTGAAATAGGGGCAAAGAAGAAAAGAAGTGAACCAAACGAAAACCTATTTCATCGATCCGTTTAAACGTACTACAAAAGTTCATTTAATCCCTGGTATTATTTTTGTTTTTGCAACAGCAATTCTAAACAATTCAATCATCACAAAATATGTGCATATTATGGGTATTCAAAAACTTCACCATATAGTGGAGTTTATTATAGAAGAAACGCACTGAGAGAAACCAGTCATTGAGATAAAACAAGATTCAATCTAATGGAATTTATTAAATATTTCTGTGAGTCTGTTACATATCATCCCAACGGATGGAGTGATTTCATACGGCAGGGGATATTCCACAAAGTAGCAAACCGGTGAAAAAATAACACTCACTAAGTGTGAGAAAAATGTTCATCGAAGTAAGGAAAACCCACAGACAGCGTGATCTGCACAATTGATTCTTCCTGGTATAGAAAGTACGATAAGCATTTATAAAAAGTCCGAACACGTTTGAATTTTCACGGTGTGTAAACGTTCTACAAACTCAATTGGGAGCAATTTTTTGTGGGAACCTTCTATTCAAAGATTTTTTGTAAAAAAAAAAGATGCTTGATGCACACTTCAAAACGCTAAATCACGCTTCGAAAACTGTTTATATTCAATAATTCACTTGGCAAGCCACTCTTCCAACTCTCTTAGTTGCCCGCTTCATTTTTACCGGGGCATCCGTTGGAACAAAATTCCACTGATTCAGAAAAATATTTTACAGAACTCATTGGACGGAATATTATGTTTCTTTCAAAAATCAAACAATGATTCCTCTTGAACGGTTGATAAATCTATAATCGAGAAGAGCACATGATAATTATTTTGGATAAATCTTCCACTCTTACTTAACTAACGAAATATATTTCTTCGACGTAAATGATTTTCCTTTTCATCATTGTGTTTCACATTAAAGATGCACTCTTCAATTTCGAAGGGATTTATATGAATAATCAACTATCCAATTCCTGCAATGCTTCCCAGATGAAATGAGTTTCATAATTTTGCGGGAGGTTGAAAAAAATGTTGGTGCCAAAAATTCGAATATTTTTGTTATATCAAATACGTTTTAAAGCTTAAGAAATGAATTTTATCCTGTATCCGTGGGTAGTATGTCTGTCTCTATGTCTTTCAATATAAATATCCAATCAGTACCTATAAAATTTCCACCACAGTTATGTACGGCTCTTACATCAATTCTATTTCTGCACGGAGAAAATGATTTGACGAAAGATTCCCCAAAGTTGAGTAAAACGAGGATATAGTGGCATTTCGGTGAGGTTTCAAATTCCATTGACTCCGTTTTACTCGACTGCAGATGAAAATTCATTCGAATGTTCTCATTATCTTCACAAGTTGAGTATTGTAAAGGAACATTTGTATGAATTTTCATCTGTTGTCGAGTAAAACGAAGTCAATTGAATTTGAAACCTCACCGAAATGCCACTATGTCCTCGTTTTACTCAACTTAGGGGAATCTTTCGTCAAATCATTTTCTGCGTGTGAAGAACTGAATAGTAGAGGAATAAAAATATGACGAAAAATGTTGGTTGAATTTAAAAACATAGAATTATGAATGACTAAAAGGTGATATTAGATACTGATTACACAAACTTTCCTTTCAAATCATTTCTATTTCCCTTAGTTCTAATTGCACAAGGTATTACATCACCTAAACTATACATTTTATGCACAGTTTCTCTTGTGATACTGCAGCTTTTTCAACTTAGCCACAGACTTGTGGTCATGCTCTATTCTCATACCCAAACTGTGTGAGGAAATGTGGGTGAGATTCATCCAAAATTGTTCCCAAAATTCCGTAGAGACTTTCAACCACAAATACCTTGTTTGCGGGAATACACAAAGGAGGTTAAAAATTTCATCCTATATTCTCCATGAGATGGTATAATAGCTTTTCATTCCTACGACATTCGAACGAAGTTCTTGATTGAAAACACATGCAAACATCCAAACGATAATTTCTTATTACCTGATTCGAAAGAAAAAGGTAGAATCAAGGAGAATTAAATTTACAGAGACTGAGAAAGCCCAAAGAAGGATACATGACTGGTACGTCAAAAGTTTCGAACCACCTGTCGAATAAAAGCTGAATCTTTGAAGTTTCATATCACAGGAAAAGAAGGAAAGGAATCCTAAAAATATTTCCCGAATAAAGCACTTTGGAACGAAACTCAACGAGACACACTCGTAAACTGAGAACCAATTTCAAAGCTTCAAGAATGATCAATTGAACATTCCCAAGTAACACAAAAACATTTCAAACATTCTGCGTTAATTCTGAGATCATGCATAGGATGTGCAGGTGAGACTGTTTTGGATAAATTCGAAAAATACATTCTAAGAATATGTATAGAATATACTTATCTGCAACAGCCCCATTCGAAGATTCTATGAATGTTTATAAAATATACTCAGAATTCTGGCGTTGGAGTAGGCTCATGAATATCAGTGTTCAAAGACTATTGTTAATATTTAATCCAAGCTACCACTTACTAGATGAAATAAATTATTGGATCAGAGTTGTGCACTGTTTTGCTAATGTTGGTTCAACATTGAGAAGAAGAATACTCGGGATGTGAAATGATGTCAATATTCCAAAGTTGTATCACCCTAATGCTGAAAATCGATTAGTCTTAGGCTGTATCGTACCATCATTTATTTAGGACCAGTTTTATCAATTACAGAACATTGATTGACATTCTATATCTTTGATTGGTTACATGTACATGCTGTGGGGAAGAGGATAATGAAGAGCTATTCGGTGTTCGGAAAATTCCATGAATGACTTGTGATAACAGAAATGTTATACGCCCATCCTTTGGACGCATGTCTCAATAAACATCGATGTCTAAAAATGTCACACAAGACATCAATATTTATGGGGGTACTCTTGCCCAACTTTAACTGAGGAAATATTATGTTATCAACCGATGTTCCATACATCCAAGTATACCCACACTTACATAACACATGCGGAGCTTTAGAATATTTAAAGCGTACCGCATATGGAGACTGCTACTGAATATCTATTGAAGAGTATTGGAAAAACATGAAGAAAATTGAATCTCGAATATATTCCATCGCCACACAATATACCAACAAATATTCAGAACACAGACGTCCTTGAACTATTTTGATGAAAATGAGAATATAAACATTTATAGAGTGTTTATAGCACGTTCGAACGATTTCCAATACGCTCATTACATTTTCTCAATACTTTCGCAACATTCAATTGAATTTCTATCGACTTACTTTTGCCCACCTAAATGTGTCCTCTTCCACCGATGATTGTCACGAGATTTTCCATTTCAACGGAGAAAATTGGAAATCTTCATCATGTGAAGAAAAAACAATATGAAATACTCAAATTTATGTATAATGTGATGCACATAATACACACACGTTATGAATAACTGATTATGTGATTGATAGGAATGGTAAATGCTCACTATTCAACATTTTTATCCTTTGAAAAATCAATCACGAACTCATTCAACATTTTTACCGTTGCGTGATCCCATTCACCTCAATGATCCTGTTCACCCGGTCTTACGGTACGAACTTCATAGCATTGGAAACCGTCCGAAGGACAATTTACTTCATTTTGGCCGAAACACTTCATTTTTCCACACAAAAAATTGTACTAAAAATGACAAGTTTTGATCAGGATGAAGTAAATTTTCCTAAGCACGATCAATTTCGAAGAAAATACTATGAGTAGGAATACGTTTTTATTCGATACTATTCGGATTTCATAGCATGAATAATCAATCGAATTTCGACAAAAAATATCCTCGAATATTTTATGTGAACTGCATGTTGCGGTATAGAAAACCGGTCAATTCCGGACAAAATATTTTTGATTATATTTTCTGTTTGATCTCACTCGGATTCCACAGGCTAAAGAACCAGTCACAATCCAACGAAAAATATCCTCGAATATCCAATCCAAGCTGTATTTCGCAGTATGAACAACCGGTCAATAGCAGACAAAATATTTTTCTATAGATCCCACTCGGATTTCAAAAGCTGAAAAACCAGTCACAATTTGACCAAAAGTATCCTCGAACATTTCATCCAAGCTGTACTTTACAGTAGGGAAAACCGGTCAAAACCAGACGAAATATTTTTCGATAGATCTCACTCAGATTTCATAAGCCAAAAAATCAGTCACAATCCGACGGAAAGTATCCTTGAACATTTTATCCAAGCTGTATTTTGCAGTATGGGAGACCGGTTAATAGCGGACAAAATATTTTTTGATTGATATCACTCGGATTTCACAGGCTAAATTTCCGAAAAACTAGTCACAATCCGACGGAAACAACCCTCGGGTATTTCATGCAGTTTCTATCTGATTTACATAGTGTGTGAAACCGCAGAAAAGCTGTCACGGAATATTTTATCAGCATTGTTAAGGATTCAACGGGACAAAAACCGACCAAGAACCTGACAAACGATTTTTTTTCTGGAACTGTCGGATATTTCGAATAAGGATACGTTTTGGAAATCATGTCGATGCGAAACACTTGGCGCAGCCGATAACCCATACAGGGTTCATCAATTGGCCCAATGATGGCACATTACTTGACCACAAACGGCGTTCTTTGCACGTTAATGGCGCCCATTAATGGCTCATCAATGGTTAATTGCTGGATGATAACGTGGGTCCGGTAATGGCAATAAATAATGGGCCATGTATAAAATTATTGATTGGCCCAGTGATGGGGCTAAATGATCCCGATTCATGGCCAGAAATTTCGGGATAATGTTCGAATATCAGCCATTGATGGCAGATTACTAGGGCATAATAATGATGATAACCAATAGTGATATCGATGAAAAACAAACTAATATGATGAATGATGCAACAAACTTCATTCTTATAAAACTCTGTCTCACGAAGGCACGGAGAGAAGAGTAGTCAAGGACCTTCCCAGACAAGCAAAAATTTGTCATTGCCTAAAAGATTTCCACTGAATATCCTAAAGATGTCTCATGCAACAGTTTCTACTGTCTTTAAGATATCTTCAGTAAGTAATCCAAAAGCCGTCTAGAAAAGATCTGGAGACATATTTTAGATTTCTTAACCAAATATATCTTAGTGACAGTGAAAATGGTTGCATAAGACATCTTTAAGACATCCAGTGGAAATCCAGTCAAAAATTTGTGCTGTCTGGGCTTCTATTGACTAGCTTCACTCCAAGCGCCTTTAAACCTGCTAGACAACTGTTTTAATCATTTTGACTGGGAGGTCTGTTACTGTAGCACCTACAAACAAAAAGTGTAAAGTAACAAGAAAAGTGATTGACATAATCAAATTGTTGTGCTGACATAAACAAATTTGTCAATGGAACTGATCTTTCTACAGTCTCAGTCACTGTAGTAAATATTTCTTCAAGGAAAACGCCGATCCTTTTGTAGGCGCTATAATGACAAACCATTTTTCTCCATGGGTTGGTTCTTGGGAGAAAGGTTTGAAGGAGCCAAATCAAGCATTAGAAATCAAATTCATTGCATCTCATTCTTATTTCAATAAATTTAGTGGGAATGAAAAGTTTGAAAACAAAATATTTGTCCTGAATGATAACCCTCTTTAAATATTTTTGATTATTAGATAATATTTTATTATATTTATCAATGAATATATTCAGATTAAAATATTTGTCTTGAATGATGAATCTCGTAAAAATATGTAGAAGTATTTTCCTCGCATCTATTGTCCATTCGACAACTCCCCGTGGATGAGCTGTACAAATCTGGAGGCTCCCATTCCAATTGTCACAAAAAATCACACACTTATTCAGTTTGAACAGCGATTTGGATCCCTCATTTATATTTATCAAAACAAGCATTGGATTTGATAGAAGCTAAGATCAGGTTCATTCTTTCATGAAGAAAAGAATCCAGTCAAGCAAAAGAATTTGTAAAAACATTGAAATATCATTTATCATATTCTTCAATGATACTGAATTGACACTCAAACCCGAGAAGTCGCGTGGGGCCCCAATTAACTTTGATGTTCGATAAATAATCGAAAAATATATGTGCGTACATATAAAGTTGTGGAATTGTTTCACAAGACGTGTTTTAGAAAGGTACTAAAGATGATGCATTTCACCCTGTTTACAAGGCCGGACAAATCCCGACAGATCCGGGCAAATCTTTGGACAAAAACCATACAAAGTCCGACAGAACCGAACAGACTCATATCATATTTTTGTATGGTTTTGCCTCGATTTGTCCGGCCTTTTGAGCAAGGCAATTTAATGTTACGTGCCTATACGTCGAAGGGTAGAAGCTATGAATAAATTATATGAATTCACGAATACTCAATATATCTATCGATGATACAAAAACCTATTCATGGGATGAATATTTGACGAAGTATTCATTCACAGAATCGTAATCTGGTCTACAGACATAAAAGAGAAGGAGCCTGCGAGGAAGATACTAATTTACATGACTTGTACCAAGTTAATTCAAGAGATGCTCGATAGACTTAGTTGAAGAGAGGTTAAAGAGGCAGTTAATTTATTATATAATCACCGGAGAAACCCAATATTGACATAGCATAGACAAGAAACAGGTTTACGCTGTTCATGTAACTTCTTCGTCTCGAATTTCTTCTATGATTCATTCGAATGGTGAAGATTATAATAAATGGATGATTTGCTTTTCATTGTACTTATTCATTGCTCTTTACAGTCTTTTAAAATTCAACATAGAAATTTCCATTATCCAACGTCCGTGTACCGAAAATACAGAAGACAATAAAAAAGATAAAATGACGGAAGGAGCTCTCAGAGATGATTCAGTGTGTATCGATTTTCAACTCCTCCCTTCAAGTTATTATATCATAGAAAGATATTTTCTTAAGATAAAAGCTCAAAGATTCGTGAAAGATTCAACAGCCATATCGGTAGTATCAGATGTTTTCAAGAACCTTTGTGCACATCGTGTTCTCCGATAATTTTTTTCAATAAAAACACATCACGTCAAAAAGAAGAAAAATTGTGTACATACATTTTCTGTGATTCTTTTGAAACTATGCTCTTGAATTTCATTCTGTCGATGAATATTGTTTTTCAGAGCATTACAGTTCATCGCGTCCTGAAGTAATGTAATATTAATTTACTCCTTTAAGGGTATCCCGTTAAATCCAAAGTTACGAGATCTCTTTACCCAGAGTACTCGAAGATGACTCAATAAAATGGAATGAAACAACTAGTCAGATCTTCTGTTGATACGGAATAAGGTCTACGAGGTCCCCTAATGTAAACCAATCCTACTACTCTGATATGACTGTGATATGATAATTTTATGAAATTGAAAACAATAATTAACTCTCGAACATCTTAATTGACTGCGAATAAATTCCAACTTTATACCTGATACAGTATATTGAGGGTTTCATTTTAAGTGCCCCAGGCAAATAACTCGGAATCTAGAAGAGATAGAGAAGAATGAATCCATACATATTTGTAGTTTTCCCGAGGGAGAATCCAAAGATAACAACAACAGGTTTGTCATAGATGGTGCTGTTGTTGAGATACGAAGCAAACCTACAATTTTTCAAATGGAACCCCCTAGATTTTTGGATACATTCCCGAGTGGAAAAATCTGTACGGTTTTTGTCCTCTTATTCTGTTTTTAAACCAATTTTGCCCTGATTGTTGAATAATGCGGATAAAAGGAGTACTTTTTCATGATTTCAATCAGAATTTCTCTCCGTCTCTATAGAAAAGTATCAAAAAATCTAGGGGTCTGCTTCGTATTTCAGAAGCAGCACCATCTATGACAAACCTCTTGTCAAAATTGGATTCTGGCGGTGGCATTATGTGTTGCCGTTCAAAAACTGGCACTTCTTTATGAGTGGTTGACTCTCATGGAACTATCAATCATGTTTTCGTCTTCAATGGAATTCATCGATCAACGAAAGGTGCACGGAAAACATGTTTAGCTGTATCAGGTAAATTTCAGCTCCTGTAGCAAAATATTCAGCTATAATAGCTGAACTTTAGCTGATACAGCTGAACATTGTTTTCCGTGTGAAAGCTTTTCAACGGCAATACGGGTGGCATCCAATATAAATGCAGAAAAACAACAATTCCAACGATATCATTATCGACGACATGCACTCAAAGAAAAATTCTTGCTGAAAGAACGATTCCGAAAAATCTACTTTGCTAAATTAGCAAAACGATTGCTGTTGCAGCAAAAATATCGCTATTTTAGCAAGATGATTGCTAATTCAGCAAAATTTTATAGTCATCTGTATATCTACGATTCCGGATTGATGAATGGCAAGCGCTTGTTAAAAGAGCAAGATTTTTGCTGCCATATCAAATTTTTTGCTAATTCAGCGACAAGTTTTGCCATATCAGCAGAGCAAATTTTATAGTTCTACTGTTTCAGCAACTTTTCTTCTCCGAGTGTATTCTATTTGTCATAATTTTTGTTTCGCCACGTTTTGCGAAGCACAAGTAAATTCATTTGATGAGTCGGAAGATTCTCTGTCTTGATCTGAAACTTCAGATGTTTGTAATACCAACTCAGGTGTGTTTCCGACCCTATCACATTTCCTTGGTGAATCTATTTCAAATCTCACTGACAATTCTTTTGAATTTTGTATTGAATCTGAAATCCCCATAAACTACATGTTTCAGGTTGTGAGTTTGAACTATCATCTAACAGTTCATCCGAAGTCTCTGTAATAAATACATGAAATAAATTTTGAATATTTTACCGTGTCACTTGACGGTGCGGGCCGAAAAATCATCCCCTCCATTTCTCACAAAACGAAAGTTCATGTGCATGTGACTGTCAAACCCACATGAACTTTCATTATGTGAGAAGTAAGGTATTGAATGAGTGTAATATTTCGTTGGATTTTTATTCAGTAGCAGAAATCAGGTATGGATTTTGACATTCAACTACGACATTACTTCGTCATCACAGATCATGAAAAATTACATTATTAGAGATTCGAAAGACAAGGTTAGAATTTCTATCAACTTCAAGGGCCATGGAGCATTGGAAAACGGACAAAATTTTGCTACGTAGTCTTCAAATAACTAAGCAATGACATAAATGTGTCGTATAATATAGTAAAAATTTGAAAATTCAATGACTACTGAATGAATTTTGATCAGTTACAAATGTGACTGAAAAAGTGATGAAATTTCAAACCATTTTCAACAGTGTGGTATTAGATTATGATATATGTTGAAGAGTCGAGTCGAGACGAGAAAGAGCCTATTTTCGTCTTGTCTCGTTTGACGGTATCACTAATCAGGAATCATATCAAGCTCATTAAACCTTTCACACTACTTTTTTCCCTCTACGCGGATTATTCTCCACCACATGTATCGATACCCTTCCTCCAACTTTCGTACATCGCAGCGGAACGAAATTCAATATCAGAATAATTCCAAGAGCGAGGAGAACGAGGGTTGACGTACCTACAAGGGTGAAGGAGAAACGTAACAAGGGTGTGTACATGCGCAAACGTATAATAGAGAGAAAGAGGAATGAGACAATTTTCAAAATAACCCGATTCTCGAACCCGCGTAGACCGAGGCATCCAAGTGAAGCTACGACGATGATGTATCGCTTTGTAACTAAGAAAATTTATCAATGTCAATTTGTCACAGCAAAGGGTGTACGTATATAATACATCGCAAACCTTACGTTAGGCATTTTCGAGGGAATCGCTTTATGTCACCAATAGCTCAGCTCATTCGAGGAAAGAACTAGAGTCACAACTAATTATGGATGAGGAAAAGGAATTAAACCGTATACGTCTCAACGTACCTTGAAAGGAGATGGAACACCAATTAGCGTAAACGAAGGAATACTTGATATTTCTCGTACTTGTAACATCACGAAATTTCCGAGCATTTGTATTCATGAGAGAGATTCGAAAAAAATTGATGGGACTATCCAAAGAATTCTACTAACACAGGTGACGTTGATGGATGACACATAGAACAACTTGATCCTTCAATCCCCAATGGTAAATTATCTGAAAAACTTCTCGTCGTGTAATCCTCTGTTACAATGAAAGAAAAAAAAATACAATGAAAATCACACTTTTGATTTTATTTATTTCCCAATAGTTTTATGGAATTTCTCTCAACTGATCTTTCAATTTGAAATGATTTGATTTACCAAGTGGAATTGAATGTGAAATATGTATTATCACGTGACAATATTTTGGTACTCGATCCTAGAGGTGTGCGATTCGTTCATGAACATTAGGAATCCGTATACGAATTATTCGAAGATTTCGAATCGCAAGAATTCGATTTTGAATTGGCGAAGGGAAAAACCAAAAACCTCGGTGGAAAATTTAATCGAACCTTATTCAATTTCAACAACAAATCATTCATTCAATTCTGTAATTATACATAAAACTTCATTTGGTCAAGAGAAATTCAAAGATTATAATTGAATCTCTATATTTCTCTGAAGTGAACGAATTTTGACGTGTTATTTTATACTCTAGAAGAGCGGGAAAGTGGGTCATCTCTTCCCGCTTTACCTTAATTCAACAGAGAGACATAAGATATTTTGATTCATCTAACAAAAAATGAATCTATTGATATCCTTCTCAACATTTTCTATAATTGTTCCATTGAATTATGTTTGCAGTTAATCCGCTAGAAATCAACATCGATGGTGCTAATCAACCTCTGTCCGCGGGTAAAAAATACGACCTGGTTTGCAAGACATCAGGTTCTCGACCACCCGCTACCATTAGTTGGTGGAGAAATGGTACACGATTGATGAATTCACGAGAGACAGTGAGTATATTCAGAGTATAGTAACAATTGCATTCAATAAGTGAAACAATATTCTATATTCTTCTTTTGCTTGAACTGAGAAAAACTCGCATCAGTTAAATCAACAAAATCAAGTTAACTGTATCATTTGAGTTGGAATAACCGGAAAATTAGTTATCGTAATTGAAAAACAAAAGGTTGAATTAACGACACGAAACGGTTGTCGTGATTTTTAATCGACCTGATCAGTTGGAATGACTGAAAATTTCTCTGAGTGTAGTCTCTCATTTGTATGTCGTGATTCGTAAATACTTTTCTTTACATTTAGATTATGAAAAAGAATACAACAAAGAGCGATGGTTTCCAGTCTCAGATCAGAATTTCACAATTCGAATCTCTGACCTGAAAATTGTCTCACACAAAACAATCAAATGTCATCTATTTGGACACCTCGCATTCATTTCTACAAAAGAAATGTTAATGCCCAAGCAGAACAGACTCGATATCGAATCGATCGAGTTCAAAGTCTTGATGAGTGTTCGATGTCGATGTCCATTCGATGTCCTATCAATGTCGTATTCGCGTCGACATAAAAATCTATCCCACATCGGATGATAATCACATTTTAGACCAAAAACTCTTGGTGAACTATAGTCAATCAATCTTGACTATAGTTCCAACAAGACTTTTTGTGTCTTGTTTTGAGAAATCTTGTTCCCGGAATGATTTGAATGAGATGAAAAAGAGAAATATATAGATAAGAAGAAACGAGATAGAGCAACTTTATTTCAATACATTCTAAAACTTTTCACGATATATCGAACGCATTGAAGAAGGCGGAATCAATTATATTTGTTCAATTTGATGTATAACGAAACTTCTCAATGTCGTACATTCACACTGGCAATGAAATTTTGACATAATTAATTCAAAGCGTATAGAATCATTATCAACGTGATATTCGTACTCAATGGGGAAGGTCGTTAACCGTAGATATTGAAATTCGATAAATCACTCGACTGAGGCGAACCATTCGCTCATTCGGTGATCCTACACACCCCTATTAACTAAACCTTCACTCCTCACATCATAAGCCTGCAGACATTATCAAATTATCCCTCGGATCAGATTTATTCGTCACTTATCAAATGGCAAATTCCATATGAATCAATTTCATATGGGAAACCTTATCAGACTAATCTGTTGAATTTTCAATCTACAATGATAAGTGGAACAAAAACATTTTCATTCTCTATACCCGTTCATCATTCAAATACAATTGAATGTTGAAAAGTTAGTAGAATGAATTCATTGCTAGAAAAATTGTGAGAGTTGAATGGTGGAACTTTAGAACCTTTTTGAAACAAAAAAATGCAAACGGAAGGATAAAAAGGAGAGGGAGAGAGAGAAGGAGTTGAGAAAAAAGTAAAGTAAGTAACCGAGAAATGTGTATACGGGTTATGTATACATCGGTGAATCTATCGTTACTGTTTCTTTACTGATACTACTGTGTTACCCCTTCGGAGAGTAGACGCAGTGGTGTAGAAAAGTGCGGCGAGGAGCCTCAAGGGATTCGATTTATACCGTTGGAGCGTGCACTCAACATAACTTGTAATCCCAGCTCGCTGAGTGCGCGTTGCTTCAGAAGAGCTGTAAAATAACGTCTTGTATATAATGTATGATACAAATGTAGATACAGTCACATGTATTCGGGAGCATATCGTTGTAATGTTATGTTCTCGCTGCGATAACGTGTAAGAGATATCATGCGTTATCACGTGGACCGGATTTAAGCAACGGTAAAAGCATCGTTAAGCGTACGAATGGTTGGTGGAGCGAGGGAATGGGGTTGATTTAAATCAAAGTAAACCACTGGACGCGATAACATACAACGTTTACATTCGCTTACCGGATGTTACCTCTCTCATTACGAAAACGTTCAGGTAATTACGTTAAACTGATGTAATTAGAGGCTAGGAATATACCTCTGATGAGAGAATGATCAAATACCGAGATTTTGAAGTAACAAGCTCAGTGTAATGCAGTTACAGAGCATTTGATCACACACATTTTGCAATAAGAGATTATGATACAATCCCAAAGTATGCATCAGAAACTCCGAATTGTGGATGATGCATCAATATGTGCAGAGAAACACAAAATATGACACTGGGAGGAAACTTCGATCCTTACAACTGGTCCGAACTTGAAAAAATATTCCACTGCCAACCACGACGAACCGAAATTGATCCAATACTCAATCATTGGTCATTGCCAAGACATCAAGTTGGTCAAGCTTCGAGTAATATTCAGCTGCGGAGCATAGTGGAAGAATATTCAGTTAATGTACAACCATTGGTTATTTCAGAAGCAATACCGCAATTCTGAAGCTTGTTACTGTTCCAGATTTGTACCAATATGAATTTATGTATTCTTCTCATAAGCAGGGCCCTACGTTCATCCGTGCCAAAGCCATCATGCTCAGTGATGCCAGCATTACGCTCTGTATAATCAAATTTCTTTTGTCGGAGGTTTAATTGTGTGTGTGAGATTTCTATACAGACAGTTGGTCGAACGAATGCTGGCATCACTGCTCACGCTTTGCTTTAAAGGGACCAGCTTATCATGTTCAACCACGGAACGCTTTGTGTCAATCACATGATAAATCGTGTCAATTTTTGCTCTGCGAAGCATGTTGGAAGAATCAGGACCACACTTGCGCTAGGTCTTGTTTGCTCATATGAATCAACCCAGCAAACACAACTGCAGGCGTTTCAAAGTGCCAGTAACGGCTCTTCAACGGCATTGCAGGACCATTAGCAGCCTGTTAAAACGCCACCCTAGAACTATTTTTCATCATGGATTCTGAGATTCAATCCAAATCAAAGTTTTTTACAGTGCACCTATGTGAGTTTTGGATGATAGTGCTGATTGATGAATATCTCAAATCAAGTTTCACTTTGTCTACGATATTCATCAATCAGTCAAAAACTCAAATAGAAGAACAAAGGCCGTTCGAATTTTTCAGTATCCAAAAACGATCACAAAGCTTCCTGTCATCTTGTATCACAAAGAAAAATGATTGATAGAAAATGAGGCAACACAGTAGAAGAAGAAAAGAGGAGAAAGGTTGATCATATTTTCGTTATTCAAACTCTTGAATAAATATGGAAACCTCCGGATGAAGAAAAGAACATCCTTCCAGACGGGATGCTAATGTGGTGTTAAAGATATCTAACGTTGTACCATAAGTTACAACCACCATTTCATTCGCTCGTACGACGCAGGTTATGAAATTCAAAAAGATAAAAGCATATAACCGATGTTGCAACATTAGAGATTCTTCTAGAATATATTCAAACTTTCTTCTCTCCGTTTATAAACCTTATTTTCTTTTGTTGTTAGTTTTCTTATACAACGTATAAAAGCATGAAAACAAGCGTAAAGTCAACAAGTTGGAGGTAGTAGTAGAATATCGACTTTGTGAAACAATATTTTCCTCCCATTTTTATTTCCGATCATGGAACAGTTTATCTCCATATCTTAATCCATTGACGTGAAAATATTTGCGTCAACTGATATATCCAGCAACCCTGGGTCGAATTAGAATAAAAATCGAGAACACATTTGAAAAGAATCGATCCTAACGCGTGACATCGAAGAATCTTCGTTGCTTCTTATGTATTCCATACTGTGACACATCTCCAAATAGTCCAGAACCGACTATGATTTATCTGATGTTCCCCATAGAGATCCTGATGCAGTCGGTTTATGAGAGAACGTGAGGATTGTTTTAGATGTTATACGAGAGTATTGAAAAAGTTTATATTCGATTTTTTTCACATCTGAAATATTGAAATTCACGTCAATAAGTAGCTTGTTAAACAATATGTTGTACAAAGCTGGATTAAACCAAACGAAAATTCAGTACGATTTAATCCGTTTCGATGTGGGCTTTTGTCCCTTTTTTGTCCGAATCTATCTGATATTTTTAACAGGTCAGCACCATAGACTAGCAATACAACGAGAAGTGTCATAAAATACAGTTCACTACTCCGTGAAATAATCAACGTTTCTTAAATTAATCTCCTCCGGACATATAACCTTCCCTATTCTAGGGTGGCGCAACGTAGCATAAGGTTGGGGGATCTTCGACATGAGAATGGCGTCACTGTCAAATGATACGCTCCACCAATTCTTTCTTCCAACATTGAATCAACATTGGTGAAACAGTGGACCAAATTCGGGGCAAGACTGGCAGTCGCGACTAATATGGAAACTAGCTATTATCAATGCTTAACGCAACAATCATCTATCCTATTCAGGCTAGGTTGAGCCGAAGATCAGCGATAGCTCGCCGCAAGCGTAAATCAATGCTGAGACAATCATAGGCGGACAAAAGCAATTCAGTAATTACCAATAATAGTATAGCATTGTATCATGTTTTCATATATCATGATCAACATTGTCTGTACATAGATTGCCAAGATTTGGCAGTCAGCCTTGCACCAAGCTACATTCTATTGTCAACATTGACGAAAACAAAAAATTTTCATACGGGCTTATGTCGACGTTTTCACCAAACCTCGAAACATGCCAAATCGTATCTTCCGGTATGGCCTCCAAAATGGGCAGAGATTCGTGTTGAATCTCTTCAATCGAATCAAAATATTGTCTCAGGAACAGTCTTTTGAATTGAAGGAATGTCCAGAAGTTGCACAGTACTAAATGAAGTGATTTTTTGGTGAAAAACTCACGAAGAACCAATTCAGGTTGAGCTGACGACGCATTGTTGTAGTGCTAAAACCAAAAATCGTATATTCATAAATCCAACCATTTTCCGAATAGCGAAGCTTGAAAAACATAGTTTTTACTTTGAATTGAAAGTTCACTAATTTTTACAATTTTTACACCATTGTCTTCGGAAAAGTTTTATAATTCAGAATTTATAAGATTTATTTCGATACATTGAAAAATAACCGAGTCGGAGCAATTTAGTGTTAAGAAACATTGATTTTCGGTGCGAAAGAATGGGTAGTTTTTATTTTCTTTTTCCAAAAAAACAATCGATCACAGAAAGAAACATCGTAAGGACAGATTTGGATTCACTTATTAAACCTCCTAAAGCAGTCTTTTCAGTTTTCCAAAATTCCGACTCCCCCCCCCCCCCTTAGACAATATTTTTACCGCTTCTCGAGCGCTCCGTCGTTTTTGGAAAACAATGTTTGAAAATCATTAAGAGTGTTTTTCCGGATGATTTTTGAGTTTTAAACTATGAATTTCATCTTCAAAAGTGAGTACATATTTTTATTTTTCAAGATAATTCCCCATCATCAATTAACATTTTTTCAACAACTTTGAAGCCTAGTTTAGTCAAAGAATCTCCGGAATGACTATTTTTTGCGATTTTTGGAAATTGGAAGAATTGTTTTCCGATTAATCATTACGAATATCAATTTTTGTCACTATTTTCTCTGTGCCCAAGTAACACCAATGTGCGTAAAATATTCTCGGACGTTCCTAGAATATTTAAACGTCCTGCAAACATTCTCAGAACGTTTGACGAAGATTGTGTGTTACTAGGGAGCCAACTTATTTTGAATCATCCTGCATACTTTTCTATGATCAAAAGGCGGTCCAAATTAATAATTACTCGATCAATCTATTCATTACCAATGGTAAGACAGATCAACACTTGAATTATAATACTCGAACGGAACTTTGTCAAGATTTTAGTCTGAATTTCTTCTCCATCGCCTTGATTTGTTGCACGAGAAATTCAAACTGAACTCTTGGGGAAATCCTGTTTTGGCCCGCATTATTCAACAATTAGGACGGAATCAGGCGTCGAATCAAATATGCGGACACAAACCGTCTAATAATTGGTGAAAAAACATAATAATTCTTAAGATCCCACAATTGGACCGAGCTTAGAGGTTGTTAAAAGAAAAATGATTTGTTTTAGGGAATTTTCAAAAGAATCAAAATATCCAATTGCTTTTCAAAATAAGATTCAACCTTCAAAACTTGATCATTCAGAAACCAATTCGAATGACTGTTTTTCTCAAGTGCATGAAAAAACGAGGATTGTGAAAACAAAATTTCGATTCAGACCATTATTAACAAAGCTCTGAACAAAAAACCGAAAAGAATCAATTATATTGAAAATTTTGGCTCTCTTAAACGAGTCATCACGGAAATTTAAAATGTAACCAAGAAAGATTGACGGGTACTAAAGAATGGCAAAAAAATGAAGAAATGAAAAAAATCTATCGAACTAATTGGATTGCTGTCACTTCAAGCAGACTGCTGTCATAATCGATTCTTTTTCCCAAGTTGATACAAATCATACAAAACATATGAATTTTACATTTCCACTATCTTGGAGATGTTGTCATATTCAACTAAAAGAATGCACTCGTACGAAATAAGAAAAATATTTAGTCTCATGTACACAAAACACGATCGATATTCGGTCTGCAGGTACTGTATCTTCGGTAAGAATGAGAAGACAAATACCAGAGTTCAATCACAAGTATGATACTTTGAACACCGAAGAACGTTCGGTTTGGTGAAGCAGAAAGCAGTTGACAAAATATGTACACTATCTACTGTTCAAAAGAAAGTATTGCGAAAGGTGACGAGAAAAGAACAGAAGAGTCTATTCAATTTTCCTCCTCAATTTTTTTCAGTTACAGAGTGATCATAGCCATCAAAAAATTTGAAAATTCAACAGGTTTTTTTGAAGAACTTCAAGAAAATTTTCCACAGTGTGCAAATGATACCAACGCTGGACAGTTTGATTCTGATTTTTGTTTACTTTGGGGGTCTATAGAAAAAAGAAGTATAAAAACTACACCCAAAAAAAAGTGATCTGAAAATGAGAGGAAAAATGCTTTTCAATCAGAAAAGATATCTCACTTTGATTTTTTTCTTCGATTGACAATATGCCTTCACGATTGAAAGGATTTTGAACGAATGCAAATCGAACAAATGAAAATTCTGACATCACAGACAAAATCAATGAAATGAAATAAATTTTTTTATATATATATTATATATACTGGGAAAAATGGAAAAATCTGATGATTGACCTATACAATACAAACGGAAAAAAAAATTCAGCTGCAGCAGCTAAGCAGCTAAGCAGACAGACACTAAACTTACTTAATCCAGCAATTTTTTAGCTTACAGCAAAAAAAAAAAATTGCATTTTTAATTTAATTTTTTTTTTATTAAAAAAAGCTGGCTGGAGGAATTTAATGGCTGTCCGTGTCCGTGCTAGCTACTTAGCTGCTGCAGCTAAATTATTTTTCCCGTGTACGTCGCATTTCCGTGGAATTCAGGAAAAAGAAGGGATCGGTGGATATAGCGTAGTAGCGTTGACGCAGAGAAAAAAAAAAGAAAACGGGAAAACCGGTTCTTCGCCTCTCCTTCTCTCTGTGCTCTCCGTTCTGCCCACCGCCGCTCGCTCCGCCCGCTCTTTCTCTATTCCGTGCGAAGCGATATAATCGATGTGCGACTGTTGTATGGGGGGATCGGAACGGAACCAGTGAAATGGAGGTGAGGAGGGACCATCGTTAGTGCCTCTCTCGTTACACTTCTCCTACGGTCCTCCTCTGGTACGCACACAATAGAATTTTGTATACGTACCAAAAAAACACCGTAGGGGAAATGTAACGGAGAGAGAGTAGCTTCGACGGTCCTCGCCCTCTATTCAAACATCACTGATCGGATCCAATCAGATCCAATTAGATTCGCCATTCAATCCGATCAGATTCGAACAGAGCTGATAGTACATGAACTTAGATATTAGTTCCACAAATATTCATTTCTTGGTATGAATGGATCCCACTAGATCCAGTCCGTTCCAACAGGATCCGATTGGATCCGACATCAGATTTGATCAGATCTGTTCGGATCTGACAGGACATGGACTTGGATCCATAAACATTCATATCTTCATATGAATAGATCCAACCTCTGGAAAAAATCTAAAAGTCAAGGGAGCGGGTATTAACAAAAACAAAGCGTGAAAATGTTCCAATTTCCCATAAATTACAGCTAGATGATTCTTAGCTCAGGTTTTCGTTGCGCTTCAATGTTTCATGTCCACCAGGAATCAGATCTGATAGGATATGGACTTCGTTCCAAAACTACCCATTTCATGGTATATTTCCCGAAAATGAAGATTCAGATCTGATCGTATCCTAATCATTGCTAAAACATACCAAACCCAGGGAAAAAAGTTTAGATCTGATCATACCTCATCGAATCTGATCATATATAATCAGATTTCATTAGGTATGATCAAATTTCAACTTTTTTTCCCCGGATTTGGTATGTTTTGGCCACGAATGCTCAGATACAGTTAGATCTGATCAGATTCGGTCGGATTCAAGCAAAATACGGATCCAATCGGATCCAATCATTTTTCCTTGGGAAGTTGCATCAAAATGAGTGGGAGACTCTTATTTTGATATTAATTTTTTTTTGAGTGAATGAATCTAAATAAAGAAGGAGTACTAAGGATTTGATAAATTTTGAAAACTGTACTCCCCACTAATCGAGATTCAAAAGAAATTTATAATTTGTGTTTCAATTAGTTTCATCACCCAGTTAGCTTGAAAAACTATTCAAAGTCCAATCAATCAAAAATGAGTGGAAAGGTATAAGTATTCAACTGCCATCCGAATTTCAATCCCTCCATATTTTGATCCTATCTGTTCTTTCCGTATATTTTCCAATCATATTATACTCTGTATTTTAGAATCATTCAACGTCTTCAAATCAACTGTCTAGTTTCAAAACATGAGAGAACCGAGGGATAAGAATAAATTTATTACCATAGATTGAGAAGGATAAGCAAACGTTTGAATGGTAAATTTTAGGAAATAAACGAGATTGAATATTGATGACACGCGAAGAATAATAGCACTCATCAATCAAACCACCAATTCTCTGCAGATCTTGAAAACTCAAGGAATGAATCGTGTACATAGAGCTCACAAACGTAATTCCCCTTCGATATTCAAACTAGCCAATATTTTATGAATTTTCCGAACTTAAAAATCCATCTTCAAAGAAGTTTTATTTCGAGACAGCAAGTTCATTCGATAAATCTCTTCATTTATTATTTCCTTCACTTCAGGACTGCAATCTATATTCGATGAGAGAGTGGTAAGAAAGAACATTTATTGATTTCAATGTCATTCGCTAACTTCCACAGAGACGGGAATGGAAAAGTTATGTATTTTTCACTTTTTTGTAGTAAGTCAAACACGGGGAATGAATCAAAACTCTGAATGATAAGGGTTCTTTTAGTTTTATAATTAAATCAGGGTATAAGAAGAACAAGAATAAATAATATTCATTCAGAGTTTTCAATCTTGTCTCTGTGGAATTAAATACTTTCAGAGAGAATAGAAAGTGGTAACAACGGATGACAAAACTTGATTTGGGATTTTATGAAGAGGAATTATAAAGGTATAATCGATATCACTTACACAAAGAAAATTCATGGAAATGACAATCCTGAAACTAAAGAAACATACTTATTATTGAGCTTCTTGAATGCATCAACGTTTCGACGAACGTTCTCTTCAGGTTCGAAGAGTACAGGTATACACGAATCTGTTCCACTTCCATTTCTGACTACGCCCTTGTTTTGAACAAATAAGTTACTGAATGTATTCAGATATTTTATTCATACCGATGAATATTCTCCGGAAAGAGAATGAATGAATATTCATTCCTTGAAAATAAATTGTTTTACAATGTAATGAGAGCGATGACACCATCTTGGTTTGAATCAATATTCACAGCGAATACTCACAAGAAAAATTCTCCGAAATATACAAAGAATTGCTATGAGGGAGTCCTTGTGATCCTTCATAGTCACTTGAATACTGAAATATAAATACAGTTTGTCGGTACAAGGAGAATATGAATGGACATTGGATGAATACACAAATTCAATTAAGACTGAGAAATTTGATTATCTTGTTTCTAAATTTCAAGCAGGTTTTTGTTCATAATTGTGACGTTTCAAATCAGCTAACGCGTTGATAATTCCAATTATCGCTGATTAAAGGTAATTAGTCTCCAGAAAGTGCCTCTGGCTCGTTGGATTCCAGGGTTATTTTGATCTGAGTTGGGGAACGCGGGTCACAGATTATTAAAACAGGGAAATAAAACCGTTTCGAGTTCGAACAATGATTTATTTTGAACGATCTTTAGTCAAAATTCGGTATAAGAGCAAGATCTATTTTACTGAGCTAATTACACTGATCGCAGAAACCTTTAAATTGTACGAAATGATTCTTAAGATTAATTATAAAACCATAAGCTGGAAAAATGTCTTTAAATCAAGCTAGTTACAAGAAATATTGCTAGGATCTAACGGAATGTTATCTTATCAGTCCGGATCATATGCGCCTAATATGTTATGCTCTGAACGTAGAAACGTGAAATAGTTGATATCGTCGTAGGATGGATACCAGATCGTTCTACCAACCGTATTACCGTTGTCACAGCACTCCCGTTCATTGTTTCTTTCGAATACTTGGCTCAACCATACCTCATCTTCGTAGGCACTAGACTTTTTTTTGCACTGTAAGTACACAGTGAACAATAAAACTTGCTTTCATTCTGAATATTAGCTTATTTCAAAATTCAGCCAAAACTGGCCCTAGTTCAGTTGAAAGCAAGGACCAAAACTAATGCCGATGCAATGGAAACGACTAAATTTCAGTCAAGTTTGTGAGTAAGATGCTGCCACATTCAGTCGCACATTTTGCTGCCTGGCTAAATATGAAATACAACCCAATTCAATATTCCCAAACGAAACTAATTTATTCACTCCATATTTGAAGATTGATAGTTCTCAAATGGAGCTAGAGAGACAGACTTTACAATGTTATGACACTAAGCTCAGCAGTATTCTCGCTTTCGCGTGGTTCATTTTTGTCTCACTAGGTTCGTCTGACGAAGCCTGGCATTTTCTACTTGACCAAGTTCTCAGTGAAAATCAATCGTATATTACCCATGTACAGTGCAAGTCTTTCTCACTTTATCGAGGGTAGGCATTTGAGCGAGAAAGAGATCCACGGCATTATTCAGAGAACGCACTGTATGAATTCATTTATAGATCACATATGGTCCATATGTGGCTCATATGATAATCATTTCGATTATGAATTCATTACGACCTAGAAAAAAAATGTTTCACACTCAACATCGCGAATAAAATTCATCATCCGTTGAGCAATTTTGATCATTGAAGTATAGAAAATTTTTGTATCGAATCAAAGTATCCAATCCTAGATTTGGATTTCATGCACTACAAATCAAAATACGGCACGATGCAATTTGTTACGCTGAAAAAAAATTATTCAACAAAAATACTTGTCAGAGCTATTAGGCAGGTCCTGCAATTACTCCCTTGCTTGTTCGAGCAGTGCGATTAGTCGGATCGTAAACAGCTGCTGCAACCATAAACCTTACAACTGCATACCTCATAGCTGGTTCAAATAGCTGCCACAGCTACCCCCTTTGACTCTGCTACGTCTGTGAGGAAACTGTACATTTTATATTCAACAAAAATCTTTTCTGAATTGAACAAATGTTCTCTTGAAACAAATTATATAATTCCCCTATTCAATTCCACTCCAACACCAGAAAAAATAATTCTGTAATATTTGGATAACTAAGAAATAGCTCTGGTAGCTAATTTTTTATCTTCCACAACTGTGTGATTGACTGTCCCTGTGATAGCAAAAAAGTGAGGAAAACGGTGTGATTAAAATCCCAAGTCTCTAGTGAAGACCATAAAAATTAAAAATACGGATGTAATGAGAGGGAAAGGTATTAAAAACCTCATCATAATATTGTTACAGATCTCTAATGATGGGAACACCACCACCAGCGTCTTATCTTTCATGGCGACCAAAGATGATGCACGTAAATACTTGTCGTGTCGAGCTGAAAATCCAATCATGGCAACTGATCCGATAGAAGATGGCTGGACACTCGAGATACACTGTAAGCGTATTAAGATTGACACCCAACTAATTTCCTTCTTTTTTGTTTGCACTCAAGTTTGATTATCCACCATTCCACTGCTGTTTCGATATAATCAAGAAACTACTGAACCAGCACAACATATCCCTGATAAAAATATGATCCCAAATAGAAATGCTCTGGGCATTGACGAGGTTTGTAACGGTTAACCAACTGAAAGCTAGACGCCTGCAAGTGCCTCGTGAGGTTCTGATGAAGTGCTTGCCAGTGTCTGGTTTCTGGCTAGTTGAGCGTTACAAAACTCGGCGATAACTGGAGCATTTCTACTTAGGATATACTTCCGTTGAGCAGTGTAATTTCATACTCTGGTATGCACGACATTCCTTTCAATTTACATTGGAATTCAATTTCCGTAACTTTCCATAGCATTGTTGGGACTTTATTTTTACCTGGGAGACCATGCAGCCATAACCGGGCTTCTCCGGGACCACCAAATCACCTCTTATCATTACACTGCAAAAAAATTGTCGTTCTTACTACGAAACTGTATACTATTTGCAACGCATTGCTGTGTTAGGACGTGAGATAGTTAATATGAAGATCCATTCAAATGGAGAAAGGATTCGTATCGTCGTAGGACGGATATCAGATCGTTCTGCCAACCATATTACGGTTGTCACAACCAACTTGTCTCAACCATACATCGTCTTTGTAAGCACTAGACTTTTTTTTTGCAGTGTAGGTACACAGTAACCCATGTGCGTATGGAACAATGGTCCGATCATGGACCAAGCCTGGCACAAGACCTGCCCAGACTTGTCTTGAACAATTCAATAAACTTGGCCCAGGCTTGGGAATGATAAGATCAGGACAAACTTGGGCCAATGTTTCGTTCCAGCCTAGTCCAAATGATTCGCCAAGCATCAATCAATGCTTCTTTCATCACAGATACTGGTGAGAAGAGTAATGTGATCCATATTTCAGCTCAAAGTTCTCCCTCAGAATACCGTACATGAATCATCTCAAAACGATAGATTAAATGTACCAAGACTGGGACGAGCTTGGGTTTTTCCCAGTCTTGTTAATCCCTGCATGGGAAAGACATCTTGAAATCCTGTAGAGAGTTCTTCAAGATCAGTTGATTTCCGTGTATGATCACATGTGGAAGCAGCCTATTACCATTGAGTCAATTTTTATTGTTATTTAGATCAAATATATCTATCTTAGTGCGTGGAACTGGAGTGTGGGGCCAATCATGAGGAGGAGGTTGGAATAATTATGCACAAATCTTTATTCATTGTGAACTCGGAATTCGGTCAAGTTTGCCTTAAATAATCATCTCTTGAAAGCTTGATTTTCACATTTGTGCCAAGCTTGTACCAAGTGCAATGTCCATTCCAAAGATATGAACAGATGTCCCATGAATAACTATCCATTGAAAACAGTCCAATTGTTTTTAACGGAGGTTTGTTACCTCCTGATAAACGTGCCAATCCTGGGACAAGCTTGGGTTTTTTGCCAGTCCTGTCAATACCTGCTTGGAAAACAATAAAACTTGCTTTCATCCTGAATATTAGCTTATTTCAAGATTCAGCCAAAACTGGCCCTGGTTCAGTTGGAAGCAAGGACCAAAACTAATGCAGATGCAATGGAAACGACTGAATTTCAGTCAAGTTTTCGAATAAGATCCTGCCACATTCAGTCGCACGTTTTGCTGTCTGGCTAAATATGATATACAACCAAATTCCATATTCCCTAACGAAACCGATTTATTCAGTCCATATTTGAAGATTGATAGTTTTCAAATGAGGCTAGAGAGACAGACTCCACAATGTTATGACACTAAGCTCAGCAGTATTCTCGCTTTCGCGTGGTTCATGTTTATCTCACTCGATTCGTCTGACAAAGCCTGGTATTTTCTACTTGACCAAGTTCTCAATGAAAATCAATCGTATATTACCCTCGTACAGTGCAAGTCTTTCTCACTTTGTCGAGGGTAGGCATTTGAGCGAGAAAGAGGTCCACGGCATTATTCAGAGAACACACTGTATGAATTCATTTATAGATCACACATATGATAATCATTTCGATTATGAATTGATTACGACCTAGAAAAAAAATGTTTCACACTCAACATCGCGAATAAAATTCATCATCCGTTGAGCAATTTTTGTCATTGAAGCACAAAAAATCTTTGTAATAAGCACTTGAGAGGTTAATTTTTGATGAAATTCAGTCCACTGTAAATATAAAATGTTTGATGATAAAAAAAAAGACAGAAAAAGAAATATTACTAATGTATTGTGTCTCGAATGACATCTCATTTGAATGTAAAAAAACTGGATATGAAATATGAAATCCCAACAAAAGTCATAATCCAATGTATACCTCATATCTAAGAGTTATAAGTCCACCTATATCGATCCTCTCGGCACTTGCAGATACTCCTGAGTCCCGCATACAGCTGGGTGCATCGTTGAATCCAAATTCGATACGAGAGGGAACAGATGTCTACTTTGACTGCCTGATACATGCTGTGCCACAAGTTTACAAGGTCGATTGGAGGCATCAGGTAACGTAATTTGATCTATATAAGGACTTCTAACCTGTGACACAAGTGTGCCACTTTATTGCTGAAAATGAAACTGAGTACGGTCGACATGGGATGTTCGGGTGAAATTTAACATCCCGGAAAGAAATGATTCTTGACATTCTCTAGCTCTTTTCAAAGACTGACGGGACTTGAGCTTTATTTGTGCTAAAAACTACAAAAAATATCTAAAAAATCTATTCCCGTACAAATTGATAAATAAATTATTCACGTTGTGAACATTGAATTCTAATCTTGTATCTCATATTTCCCCCTAATTTCTTTCACTTGATACCGCTCGATTTTCTTCGCCAATACTCGTAAAATTCATATCGCATAACCAATCAATATTCGCCAGAAGGCAAGAAAGTTATATTACACCTGAATTACGAGGGGATGAAGGAAACATTTTTATTCAACACTGATGGAGAAACACGAATACAAGAAGGAAGGAAATCCACAAAAGAGAAGAGACTAAGAAACATATTGAAAAGCGTCTATCGTTTCTAATTTCTCAATATTTAGTTTCAACAGTAAACATTGGAACACCGAGAGTTTGTTATGAAAACATGCAATCGCGTAATAAACATACAAACCTCGATCAGAAACAAACTTCACTACACAGCAGAGAATTTTGTGTATTTTCAACACACTCGCAGTTTGTATTAAATATTGACACCAAAGTGTGCGAAATTAACACAAAAGTGTTGAGTTTACGTGGAACATCTGTCGATTAATCGAAAATCCTTTGTCTGAATTTTCAACACAAATTTCTAACCGTATTTGAATTTCATGGACAATTCTTCGAGTGTAGTTGGAAAGTGAAAGATCACTCATTGTTTCTGAAATATATTTGTGATCTGTTGCGAATGATGATTGTCTGTGAAAATGCATAAGATATTTTTAACATCAATTTTCGTTAAGCTTTAATATTTTATGAATCATCAAAACCTCAGTAACCACTATTGATCCTTCGTCGTTTCACTCCAATATCGTGCTGACTATATAAAACATCTTGTATAATTTATTCCAATTTCAATTCGAATGGTTGCAATTAAAAGGTTTCAACTCCTTCGAAAAGAACTTCTCAATCTTCGATGACAAATCGAATCAAATTTCTGTAAGTTCGACTCAACTTCGAACTATTCGCATACATCTTCGGCACAGACATTCCGACTGTATCCATATCTCTTCATTTTATCACCATTTGTTGGACCATATATACACGGATTCGACTAGCGAAATGTGGTAGATAAATACCATATAAGCACACTGTACCAAGATGAACGAGGATAGCTTTCTGTCGACTAAACGGCAGCCATTTACCGTTTTATTTTGAAAGTATGGAACATTCAGTTCAAGTTGTTCATACTTCTCGTTGATCATATAAGAACAATATAATTATTCGAAGAATTAAAAACAAAATCACCACTTTCAATGGATTTTAATGCACTTTTCAACTTATAAAATCGATACAAGTACAGCGACAAAATTTTAATTAACAGCTTCGAACACAGTAGTTTATTTGTGAATCACCTTTCAAGATCCTGTTATGAACTGCTTTGAAGCAATTGTGGCTGATGCCAGTTAACTCCTTTTCGATGATGGAAATCATAATACTCGTCGAAAGTTTCTGATTTGCTTTTGATAGAAACTTGAACCAATTAAATGGAGTGGTTTATTGCTTCCTCGTCAAACCATCATAATACTCCATTGATGTTTCTAATTGATTTAAGCTACTTATCATCGAATCGACATGGCATTAAAACTACTTTATCGGAAACAAAAATCGAATGCCTCCTGGAATTCATTTTTATATCAAGATATGATAAATTCTTTCGAAGAGTGCAATGATTTTTAAGAAATCCTTATATCGTTATGCTTGCTTTTTCACGAACATTGAAAGAAAAATTTAGAAGACAAGAACAAAAATAGAATGAGAAAACAAATATAAATGGAATGTTAGTCTTCGATGTGGTATATTCAAGTTGAAAATGATCGTGGGGAACTCAAATAATGAAAAATGTTGTGTCAATAGATAGCCACATGGTTTGACCGACTCGTTTAATTGAATTATAAGACAAGATAGGATTTCATATTCTAAGATAATATCGGTTTTGAAAAGAAATTTCTTTGATAAACCAACGAATATTGAATCAAAATTGTTCGGTGAAACATTCTGTAGACCAAAAATTTGTTGATCTTGATATTTGAAGTACAGTCCAGAACAAAGACAATTTGTATTGCAATTTGAGAAGAAAAATTTGTGGAAATTCTAATTAAATTGAAATAAATTTCATAATTGTTGCAATAAATTATACCCCAAAATTGTCCCTGTCTCAAATTTGATTCCAAACATGTTATTGAAACGATAACTCGGCTTCACCAAATCAAAATAAATGTTTCACCAGATATATACATAAAACTAATTTTACTTACTCATTGAAGAAAACTCAATCAATGTCAGAAACATATTACTTGGTTCTCTCACAAAGATATGTTGTTCCATACGAACTTGGAAATATTGGAAAAATCTCATGATGTGATGTGATGTGAAAATGATTGAAATTATCTCTGAATTCCTACGCTTCCAACATCGTATAAAACATTCTCAGCGAATATTTTATTATCTCTAACTAATGAAAATGAAAAAATTTAATGGATTTTCTCTTTTTCATAATTAGGGCAAACTTCTCCACCACAATCGAACGCAAGGTATAATAATTAGCAACCAAAGTTTAGTGCTCCAAGGGGTAGATCGAAGGAGCGCTGGTAATTACACTTGCGTCGGCCACAATACCGAGGGTGATGGTGAAAGCGCACCCTTTCACTTGAACGTCATGTGTAAGTATTACAAGAAAGATAAATGGGTACTCGGTAGAAAAATATTTGTATCAAAGAAAAATATACAATCGCATCATTTTTCAAGACAACGTACTTTCAATGGATTTTCTCATTACAAAACTGTGTAATATTCCACGTTATTACTTATCACTTAACAATCAAAATTCCTACTTGACGTTTTCTTCATTCGCATTCAACCATTGTTGTATTTGAAGGTCGTTACATGAATTTTTCGTTTCTAAATTTTCTTTTTCAACTGATGTTCATTACTCAAGTATGTTTCCTTCGCATTTATGTGATGAGATGAATGAGCAGATGAAAACTTAAGTTTCATTGTTTATTGTATGTTACTACTTGGAATTGCCTTAGTAAAAAAGAATTATATACGCCCTATGTATAATCATTATACATAATAATTGTACCAAAAACCATACTGCCGTGCTTAGATAAAAGGCAATACCCGAGTGGAAAAATTTTCAAAAAATTTTCCACTCGGGATAGTGTGTTTTATGAATAATATGTTCAATGAAAATTATTATAATATGGTCTTTACCAAATCTGTAATAGACATTAACCATGAACTACGGTAAACGGATGTTGAAGCCATCTGGAAGCCCCATTCATCTCATTTGAATGATAATTTGGAAATCTCCCACATGTGTGATGATGTGACCAATGGCCCAATCATGAACCATGCCTGGCACATGAACCGCCAAGACTTGTCTTGAAAAATTCACCAAACATGGCCGAGGCTTGAAAATTATCAGGTCAGGACAAGCTTGGGCCAATAGTTTTCTCAAGCCCAGTCTGAATAATTCGCCAAGCATCAACCAATGCTTGTTTCATCACAGATATTGATAAAAAAAGTAATTTGATCCATATTTCAGCTTGATTTTTTCCCTCCGAATACCGTACATGAATTATGTTAGAACGATGGATTAAATGTGCCACGACTAGGAAGAGCTTGGATTTCTTTCAATCTTATCAATACCTGCATGAGAAAGACATCTTCAAATCCTGTAAAGAGTTCTTCAAGATCGGTTGATTTCCGTGTATGATCACATTTGAAAGTAGCCTATTACCATTGAGTCCGGTTTCATTCTTATTTAGATCAACGATATCTATCTTAGTATGTGAAACTGATGTGTGGGGCTATGGGGAGAAGATTGGGTCAGTCTTGGTCCGATGGGTATGCACAAGTCTTTAGCCACTGTAAACTCGGAATCCAGTCGGTAATTAAAAACATTGTGCCATTCATGTGAACAACATTGACTCAATTGTTCTTGATGAACGCTCGTTTTTACGCTTGTGCCAAGCTTGTATCAAGTGCAATGACCATTCCAAAAATATGAAAAACAAAAACCATGACTGACTGAAAACAGCGGGACAATCCATGGAACAATCATGTTCCTGACACATATGCCAATCCTGAAACAAGCTTAGGTTTTTCCAATCCTGTCAATACTTGCATGGGATCCCATGAAGAAGGAGTTGCTATTCGGATAAAGGCAATATTCAACTCATTTTTTATACAAAAATATTGAATACATGGAAAAGATTCCTCATATTCTCAACTCTCTCGAATAGTTATTGTTTTATTCCTTCAAAAAAAGAATAACGTGGAACGAACAAGATCAAATATGTTAAAATCCACAAAATTGATGTATTTTTAAACCACTAAAAATGTGATATTGATATTTTCTGCCAACAGTTGCACCTACATGTAAACCAAATCAAACGAAGGTTCACGGTGTAGCAAAACAAGAAAAAGCCAACATATCTTGTCAGGTGGACGCGAACCCTCCTGACGTACAATTTCGATGGACATTCAACAATTCTGCAGAGAGCATCGATGTTGCCTCTGGACATATTGAAAGAATCAGTGGAACATCTTCAATCGTCTCGTATACCCCAATGACAGAATTGGATTATGGAACTCTACTTTGCTGGGCGTCCAATCATATTGGGCATCAACAAGTACCTTGCGTCTATCACATCATACCTGCTGGTAATTATGTTTTATTTTCTATAATGAATTTATACGTTACTGCACGAATGAATTCGCTTCGTTATCCATCCAATCTCTCACACAAACTATAAAAATTGAATCGCCGAGTTGAAAAATTCTGGAAATTATATATGATTTATATATAACTTAATACCGTTTATATATGAATGGTATGAATTAAATGGAATTTGGAAAATTTTTTTCATTTCGATCATCCAACGAGAAAAATTGAGTAAACAGTATAATGTAATGTCTTATGATTTTCAAGAAATTATTCAAGGGGCGATACGATTTGATACGTAGAAATGATTGGAAACCAAATAAGTAAGGATAAATTACTTGAAAAATAGGTTCACAATTATTCAGCCCATGGAACAATCAAAGTGTATAATCATTGATCGCCGATCAATAATGAGTTTCGATAACAAATTTGAAACGAAGATGTATATGATTGTATTATGATTGAGTCCAGTTAGAACAAACGAATATTATATAGGTACTAATGATGTAACGAAGTAATTCAAAGGCCTGCTTCAAGTACGAATTGGTCCGGAATCCAGAAAATATGCTGAGTGTCATTGGCCAAAAAGGCCTACATCACGATCGAGAGATAAAAAGGATGCGTTCGTGAACATAAAGGCTCCCGGGAAGAAATAATTCAAATATGATTATATATGAATCATATATGGCTCATATAAGAACATATATGAACATGTGAGGGATCATGTATGAGCATATATTGATTTTGGACATATATGATCATATATGAATAAGACTATACATGGCCATATGTGATCATATTCGATCATACATTATCATATCTATCCATATATGAACAAAAATATCCCACAATGTTTTATGGAGTTCTATGTTAAACCAAAAGAGAGAGAGAAGTGGGATCGATGCTGATAGATTCCCCACTTTCATATATGACTACATATGGCCTATATGGACCATTATCCATACACGGATGCATATAAGAATCCATATATGGGTCCATATATGAAATTTTTTTCTCGGGCTGTACACGGAAAGACAGGTTATGATTATTTAGAAAAATGACTGACAATTTAAGGAAAAAGAACATCGCTGAAGAATTTCCGTAGTAAATTCATCAAAAGTTGATAAATTCACTGTAAACAATAACAATGCAACCATCAACGTTTAGTATTTTCACTACGAACTTTTAATAACCTCACTGCAAAGATTTTTCAGCGTTGCTCTTTTTCCCTGAACTGACAGTCATTTTTCTAAATGTTAATAAATGTTATTCAAGTATTGATACCCTTTTTCTTTCCGTGTATTAATACGCAACATCGAATTTGCCCTGAAATGGCAGGTACTACTTGTTACTGCCTGAATTCTTCATGTCGCTGGTTTTTATCTAACCGAGCGAACAACTCTCGCTGGATATGAAAGGAGATACCTCGACAGTATCCGGTGAACAATTTTTCGGTCAAGATTGGAAACTGTGATAATTTTATCTCAAATATGTCGCGATGTTACATTCGTAGGTTCATATTTCACATTTTTTATAAAACCCATAACATATATTATATACATCGATGTATATGACTAATTCGACCACGTTAATTATTGAGATCAAAGACCTCGAGAACAAAATTCACATAATATGTGAACACGTGCAGTCAGAGGCGCTCGCCTCACGCATAGAAAACATACGGGTCATTCTAAGTTAAGAGGTATTTTCGACGTCCACGATGAGAAACCCACATTTTTTCATAAATTTTTCCGAAATAATGTTATTATCTCTCAAAACTCACCGTCTCCTTTATGGTCACTCAAATTCATTACCTGATTTTACTTAATGTAGTCACAATAGCACCTTAAACATGAAAAAAGTATCTCCCCTGGCCCCTGTCCCTTCCTCGTTTGTAGAAAGAAATCACTGATAAACAAGATCCTATTCCGATCATACTGTCACAATATTTCATGTGTATGTACTTCCATCAATACATGATCGTGTTGTAGGATTGAAACTAAGAACATATTTTTCGGAAGTGATTTTTTTCCAGTTCAAATTTTGTCCCTCCCCTGGTATACTTTGAATATTCATAAATGATCATTGGAAGATTTCGTGACATTTTCTATTCATCTCTATAGAGTGAAAAATGATGTCAAGTTGATAACCAACATCGATTAAATCGTTCAACAATCGTCGTTGATTACTTTTTCTGATGTGTAAACGTGATTTGTAAACTTGGTTCGGTAATCACGGTCTCTCCCCTGGTCAATTATTTTCCACGAAGAATGACTAATCAATTATTGTCGTTATTTGCGATACACTGTGATGAGTTGAGTTCTCAATTCGTCAAATTTTCAAGTAAATCGAAAGTCTACTTTTTTTTTAATCACAAAATTTCTCCCAAAAAGTCTCTCCCCTGTTATCTTGCCCCTGGCCAACTGATTAACTGTAAGGGGGATAAAAAATATTCATACACATTTGATTCACGATATTTCATATCGATTAGCTTATTTAGTGGTAACTGGAGATGGCCAACCAATTTATTCATTTTTCGTCATTTTACGAGAGGCCAGGGGAAATACTTGGACCAGGGGAGAGACAAAATAAAAATTTCTGATTATCGTATTGCGCTCAATTTTTTCGGTACAGATATGGCTTGCAATTGAGTTTGGATGTTGAAATTCATAGTTTGACGTCAGTTTGTATGAAATAATGTTGGATGTATCGCGTGAAATCTCCCTTAGACACTTTGTGCTAATCCATATGAAATAACGAGAATCAAATAGGTTTTGTTATTTGCCAAAAACCTGCAGATTTTGGACCTCTTAACTTAGAATCACCCATACGTTAGGACAAGATTTTACAAGTTAGAAGAAAAATAATAAAACGTCCATAGGAAAGTTGCTACCTTACCAAATAAGGGACTATGAAAATAGGTCAAACAAAGCACATTTGGAGATAGATATTTTTTTTCGTTATAATTTGAGGTGGACAGTTCCACGAAGCTCGATACCCTACCAAAAGCTCTGTGCGAGCTTAGGGTACATAAAGCCCATAAAAATCATAGAAAGTAGTTCAGTGATACGAGGGAATTTGTATAAGCTAGTCGAGATTTGTAACAGCGAAAAGTCGGTTCATTGGTCTTTGGTTGATCGTTTGATCGAGCATTCGATAGATGGATGATTCTAAGATCATTGTAAAAGTAACCTACGTTTTCGCGAGTGATTGTGACTACCCATTATTGTAATAAATAAGGTATTTCCCTCGATTCCAATTGTTCAAAATCCTGACCCGTTCAAGTGAACGTAATCACTTGTGCGTTCGATCAGTGTGAGATCCTAGGGCACATCACAAGAGCACACAATACATCTCCGAGGAGCTCTGATTGTGTGTGTCAGGCGTAACATGCTTGTGTCTTGAATCGAAGCTCTAGAGCCTCTCGGTCGGAACACGGTGTCGTATTCCACTGCGTGTGAACTAGGTTCATTTAACTAGGTTCCACTGCATGTGAACTAGATAATTTATCACAATCAAAATTTTCGGTGCCACTAGCATTCCAGTCTCTATCCCGATGTCAGAAGCGAAAGCCTACACACAAAATTGAGACAAAATCAAAACCCCATATTACGTTAGGAATAAACAAATTAACTGATTCCCGACATAACAGCAATGATCTCCAATGCATCGATTTCTGTCACTCTTTTTATGCGTCTTCAATAGTGCTGAATGCGATCTAAGAGGTATCCGTGATATCTTTTAGATAACGTTTAGAACTCCTCAGGAAGACGTCAAAAATATCGTAGATATCGACGCATTAGAGATCATTTCGACATCTTTCAGATCACATTCCGAAGGTTTCGAATGAATGTTTACTGGGTAGTCGATACGTCATCTGAATTGACAATCTATAGCCGTATACAGATGGTTGTCCCCTTCGAAATGCGGCCCACCGTTTCCACAGGATTTCTTGGTTCAACTTGACAATAGCGCTGGATCTCTGAAGGGTATCTCTGCGGCATCCAGCAAATTTGCTGAGGGATCAGAATGAGAAGAGGGTATCGTCATTAATGGAGATATGATAATTATCAAACAAATCTGATTCCCCTTTAATATTTTGACGTGATGACACCTGTCAGAGACTTCATGCGCGATAGCCCCTATTCGCGAGGAGAAGGATAGATTTTCTTCAAATATGCTCGCGCTTACTACCATTTTGTTGTTTCACAGCAGCTCCGCAACCTCCCATGGTTTTGGACCGGACTTTCTTCATCCCTCAACGACTTAACAAGCCATTCGCTCGAGTTGTACGAATGCACAATTCCATATCGAGGCTGATACCTGTAGCCAGCTATTGTATTCGAACTCCCACCCCTGGGACTCCAGTCATCTGACGTGGTCGTTCCTGGCTAACTAGGCTGGTAAATAATAACACAGGACCGGAAAATGAAATTGCAGTGGAGTCGGGTTTTTACAATCCCGGGGTCCATATGACTCCATCACGTTCAGGGCAAACTCAAATGAAAATCAAACACCTTAATTCGAATGATATAATTTTCTTGACCCCGGATTCTGAAAGAGCGGAAAATTTTACATCTGAATACACCTGGGCTTGTGGGTCAAACCGATCCCGAAGGTCATTTGGAGGTCACCTAGAGATGAAATTCTCTTTTCCACCTTTCGGCCGATATCTTGGCTAGGAATGGCTATCGAGCCAGTTGACTTTCATATTTTTGCGGTCATAGATTAGGATCCTGGTATTCGTACAAGTCTATCCCGTCTGGATCAAGGTCATATTGTAACGTAGACGTTCATTTTTTCGATTTATCCCACCCCTGAAAATATGCATTTCAAAACGCTCTCATACATCTGGTGAACAGGTGTTGTTGTTATGATTATGTCGATTTAGAATTTAACCACCTGATTCTCACCGCTCGAGTATGTATGTGGATGAAAATGAATTCTTTTTACCTAAATCATAGGGTAAATGGAAATTCTCGTTAGCTTTAACTCACCACTAAACTAGGGCAAGAAAGAGTCCCCCTCGCTCTATCGAAATCCTTGTCGTAGCGAAGGAAAGAAGGAGAAGCCACGAAAACTCTAGTTGAGAACGACTTGAAGCTACCTTTACGCTCCGCCATATTCAAAAGGAACAATAAGATGCCAAACAAATTGAAAAATCAAAGAACCCATGAACTACCATGAAAAACTAATTGAGGTGCAGACTGTCAAAGATTAGAGCGAAGAATTGTGTCGCCAATTTTGAATGCACAACCCTTTCATGTTTTTCAGCTTCAAATGTTCAAAACTCATAACCGAAATAAGATATTCATTAAAACTGAGTTTAAATGAATCAAGATGATTTTTTCGCTTTTCAGCAACCCTCGAATGGACTTTGTACTCTGAGTACTTCCCTTCTTATGAATCTCTTTTGCTATAACAATTATTTACGATTGAAAAATGACAATTGAAAGAGTTTGAACTAAATAACGTAAGAAAACCTCAAAATACATTGAAAACAGATTAAAGAAGTAGAGTCATTGGAACTTTCCTTCGATGAAAGTGCGTGGGGAAATTTTTGTACGCAAAGAGAATTGGAAAATTTCTTCAAATCCTCCTTGTGAACAAATATACCACGGAATTCATTCGTGTAAAAATTGTTCCTGAATAAAAAGACACTACACTGTAAAAAAGGTTCACCGGAAAATTCCAGTAAACGTACTGGAAGTCATTAACCTGTGCATGCACTGGAAAATTTTAGCACATTTGTACTGCAAAAATTCAGTACAAATGTTATGGAATTTCAGCATCAGAACTGGAAATTTGCTGAGCCTCAGTACTGGAATTTTTCAGTACACGAACTGGACTTTTCCACGACATGTACTGGAAAATTAATGCTGGAAATATTCATAAAAATTGGAAGAAAATTGCTCACACAAAGTGATTTTGCACGGTCCTTGTGTTTCAAGATGACTGAGAAACTTAATCGTTCATGTGGATGGACGGAAAGTCATGTCTACCCAACGGGATTTGAACTTACACTTTTCTATCTGCCTACCAACTGAAACCCAAGACCTAACCGACGAGCTATAGCACGACATGTTCGAAGGCCAGCTTGGGTTACTACATATGCTTCTGTCTAGAATACACAAAAGAATAAATATTCGAAAAACCTCATATATCAATTTTATTTGCTACAATTACAATTATTATTCAAAATCTCAATCAGGAAATTTTTAATATAAAGACTTGAAATTTTTCCCACCAGAAATGACGAAGTCCAACAGAAGTGGAAAATTTCAGTGCGACAGTGATTAAATTCCAGCATAACTGGAAAATTTCGTTGCATAGCAACTGGAAAAGTCCATCACACAACCCGAAAATTGCAGTTCAAAACCTGCAGAATTTCAGTATACCCACGATTAAGTTTTTTTTTTCTAAATCCGAAAGTTTTTACAAGTCCTTATTGAGGGGATACTTTTTTCTGGTGCACAAGAACTGTGAAATTGTAGTACGAGCCAGCAGAATTTCCCCGAAATCATGGCAAAATTTCAGTACACAATCCCAATCTTGAAAATTCCAGTACAAGCACTGAATTTTCAGTTATGCTTTGTAAATTTTCAGTACCGTACCAACAAAATATCTGTACATGTACTGGAATATCCATATTCCAGTACTAGCACTGGAAATTTCCAGTTCAGTTGCGCAGTAAATTTCCAGTTCCACAAATCCATCTCTTGTATTGACTGCAGCATCCGTGTTCGTGATACAAGGGCTCCAATTCGCAATGAAGTCAACTGAGCGAATATCTTCCTCCTCCTTGATCCTCCTAAAACTTTTACACAAATCTTGAATAATTTTTATTCTAAAATTCCATGCATTTCAGGACATTACCTATCCTCTCATGTTCTTTGGATTCTTTTTCCCCAATAATTTTCTATTTTCTTTTTCCAGATTTCATAAGAAATCCAATTTATTCATACAAAATTCCATGTTTTCAAGGATGAAAAGAAATAAAACTTTTGTATTTGAAACTTTAAAAAACAAATCACAAGATAATGAAATCATATATTTGTACAAAAAAATAAACAACGCATCGATATTTCTCTACTGTATAAATATGCAAGTACGGCTTTTATTTACTGCATAAATATTCTTGTTTTAATTCCTATATTAGTATATTCGTTCATCTACCATATCCTCTGATTATTTTGAGGATTGACTTTGTACCGAGATTCAACACACAACAGTCTTGATTATACACTTACTACAAATTGGAGAGAATAGAGAATCCAAAGGCTGTACTTCCGGGTTTGAACTGCATAGAGAAGAGCTTTGTTACCGACGTTTCGTAAACATTCAAGTTTGCATCTTAAAGTTGACTGAAGATAGAAATTGAAATGTTTACAAAACAACTGCTACGCTCTTCTTTACCCAGTTATATTCTGGAAGGAAAAGCTTATGATGCGATTCTTCGGATGTTTAATAAGAGTGAGTACTGTTGAAAATACCTGCAACTAAGTTTGTGAGCATTTTATTCAAAATGACTTGGAATAACCTGAACTTTGTGGAATGATTTTTCGAAAACTTTATGGAACAAGAGAGTATGATCGATTCCAAAACTCAATATCACGTGTTTTGAAAAATCGAATCAACCCCAGTAAAAACCTATTTTTCCAGTGGAAAATTGAAAAAAAAATCATATATAATTAATGTAGAATTATATATAAATTATACATAATTTTGAAAATTGTTCCATTCGAGATATTCCAAGAAAACTCAGATTTCTGAACGTTCGAGAAACATTGAAGATCGTTTGTTGAAGATTCATCGAACATTCAAATGTCCATACATTTATCAAATGTTTATTATTGCCTCCTTGTTATATTATCTTGTATACACTATATATGACGATGGGAGTTTATACAATTACTGTAGAAATTTCATATGGGGACACACATTCGAAGTGATTATACCCGAATAGAAAATTTTTCAAAATTAAATATAATTTATATATAATCCAATCCAATCTGTATATCTTGACAAACATTTTCATTGCTCTACTTTATTCCAGAGTAAGCGTTAGTATTCTTTTTTATTCTCTCAACCATAAATAAATTCCCACCTTGCAAGCAATTACATACCCTCCTTTACCTTCAAAGTTCCAAGGAAATAGAGTGCTATCTCAGTCAACTTGGAATCTTCTCATGAATTATCCTGTATCCACATTGCTAGATCATGAATACAAGATGCACTCCTTTTCTCCAAAATTTTCCTAATTGAGATTCTCCTCAAGAAATGAGACAAAAATGGAAAAATCTACTCTTTTCTGTTCAAGAACAAAATTCTTCACAATCTCCCAGTGAAGTTGTTTTTTCTCAACATTTCATACCTTTATTGTGTTCTTTGGAAGATATTAGAAAGTTTTCTAATGCATGGGTTAAAGAGATATCTCTCAGATGCCTTTCTTATGATGTCGAGAAGTTATCCAAAAGTTCTCAAAGTTGACTTCAAGACAACTTTGAGATATCTTGAAAAATGCACATAAAATATTTCCGAAACCGACGCTTTGAAAGACTTTTTGATATCTTTTAGAAACCATGATGAAGGTTTGACATGTTGAGGGGAAAACTGCTCCCTGGAATATTTCTACTCTCGCACGATCATTTACAATGTTGAAACTGGACTATTTTATTCGTTCATAGCGAAATCCTAAGCGTATAGTGAAACATCATTCCTTTCCTTTTGGTCCTTTGACTTTTTTCTGGGAAGTAAGTAAGCTTCTTGAAAAGGACTGCAAAGTGCACTGCGTGTAATGGGTGGCAGGTGTTCAACGCTCGTGAATTTTCTCCGAAACCTTGGATGCTACGTAAAACCACCACGCCATATTCCTCTACCTTCTGCGTCCGTCTTTTTCGTTTCATACCTACAACTTTGATGTGATGCGGGTTACTTATGCATATGTATGCTGTAGTTTACGCTTCTTAAAATTGCTCTACAATCTCCAAAAGATTTTCAGGCCACAATTTTCTTTTCAACTCAAATTAAACTCCCATTCCTCACATTTCAATACTTCAATTTGAATTCATACTAAAATTTTCGTAACAATAATTTTTGTAATTTGGACTACTCTGGTAATGTACACTGGGAAAAAAATTCCTTGGATCAAGGAATGTTTCTTTGGATCTAGGAAATCAATTCATCCACTGGTATCTGTGGAATTATTGCATCAACTTCATGTAATATACACATGCATAAATTGTACAAAACCAAAGAATTTCTCAGACCAAGAATAGAAATAAAAGTAATCATTCTTAACGTGTAAATTTCAAAATAATATTCACCAAGAGGAATAATAATTTTTCTCATTCAATACTAGGTCGCCCAGACATGGTGCACAATTGTACAACCTCGAACACCTCGACGAATTCATTTTCCGTAAAATGTACAGAAGGATTCAACGGAGGCTTGCCACAATCTTTTCTATTGGAAGTGAGAGAGAGCAATAGTCAAGAATTACGCGCTAATATCACATCGCCAATTCCACGATTCAGTGTTGCGCATCTGGAATCAGGAGCTCTTTATCAAGCATGCATATACGCATTCAACGATAAGGGTCGCAGTGAACCAATGGTCGTTCAAGCAGGAACCCTGAGATTGCCAGAAAAACAATTAACGTCAGAGTCAGGTAAGACATAATTCAAATAGCAATATCATTTCCTAAAAAATTTGAGTCGTCTGAAAATACTACATAAACAAAGACAAATGGCAAATAGGTACCCTAGTAGAAATGCTCTAGTAATTGACGAGTTTTGTATCGCTTAACTAGCCAAAAACTAGGCACTTGCAAGTGCTTCGTAGGGTTCTGGCGAGGTGCTTGCGAGTGTTTAGTATCTGGCTAGTTGAGCGTTACAACACTCGTCAATAACTACAGCATTTCTACTTGGGTAGGGGAGATTGAGTACGGTTCATTTGGAACATCGCGAATAACTAAAGAATTAGCTCGCAATAGCTCAAATCGCTAAAAAGTAGCGGAAGCTCGTCAGTTATTCACGATGTTTCAATCGGCTCCCCTGTTTCCAGACTTTCTTATGGCATATATGTAACCTGAATGACTTGAAAATCTGGACTTATGTCCTTCGTTTGAGCCATATAAGGTCATCTTATGAACCATACTTGAAAGATTTGTCGCCCGATGATCTCTGCCAAACCGATCCGTTTTTATTCGTTCATTTATGTATATATGCATATATCAATATTTCAGAAAGACCAAGACAGCATCTTAGATTAACACCAATGCTGAGTGTTATGATCGGAGTGGTAACTGCGTTGATCATTGTCGCTGTTATTGTCATGATTGTACTCAGGATTCAAAATACTCAAGTGGATGAACAAAGCAAATCGCAAGTAGAAGATCATGAAAAACAAAACAAAACTATGCCGATTCAGCGCGAACTTAGGTTTCGGGAAGGAAGCAGTCTTTTGGCAGATGAAAAACATCTTGGTAGTCCGTTTCGTAAATTGGATAGCAGCGGTGATCTTAGTGAGAGTGATGAAAAGAATCCAGATATAATTCCTCAACAAATAACAGGTATGTTTAGGAACGAAAAACCACCGCTCCTGTCAATCCAGATAGCAAGCCATTCGCAGATGACATTCAAAAGAGACCTTTAAAAATTATTTTATGCAATACTTCAGAATTCTATCATAAAAGTTTGCTCAGAATTTTATTAGGAAATGCTGCCTCAAATAGATTTCATCAAACTTGCTGAAACTCCTTTACATTTCTTTTAATTGCTGTGAAAATAACTACATTTTCCTGAAAACTGACTCTTGTCCAAAGATTTTCAAAAATTTTCAAAAATATTATTCCCAGTGGAGTAAACGATAACATCCACCATTAATGATCCCTTTGTATGTTCAATCAGAAATATTCACTATGACTACATCCTTCTTTTCAAACATAAGCCATACATCGAAATTAAAAAGAAGCGCTAAAACGATATCTCGAGATTCGCACATGGAAGCATTGTACACTTATTTTTATTCATACAGGCGACGAACCGTCAGAGTACTTGAGAAAAAGGCGCCTCGTGTCGACAATCGAGACATCTCCATCGAGGAGTCTTCTGGAACACTCAATGGTAACCCCCATCAGCAGCCACGGTAGTTACGTTGGATATTGCACAATACGTAACGGAATGCCGATGAGGGAGCTCTCGAATTTATCGACAAAACACAAGAGTGTGAGTAGTGTGAGTATTCTTCTTTCATGATCATCCCTCTATATCACAAAACTCCATCTCCCTGTGTGCTGTAAAAAACCATTTTTCAAGATATGCAAGAAACGCTCTTTTCCAAGTCCCGTGTGTTCTTACGCAGTTGGAAGAAAATCATTATAATCTATTTGTTCTAGTTTCAACCAATGATCGGAGACGTATACGAAAGTAGCGTATGTACTCTACCGCGACAACATTGGCCAAGTCCAAGTGTACAGACTATGTCCATGAGTCCTCCAATGCTGTATGCTGGACTCGGAATGGTCAGCAGAGCTTGCCCTAGTGGTACATTGTTAACCAAAGACGTTGAAACAAAAATAGCTGGACAGTGTTGTGCTCAGTCACAGAAAGACGGTACGCCTATCATTATGGCTAAACGAGAAAGTTCTGTGTGACGCAGTGATATTCGTCAGAGATCCAATGTTACATTATCACAACATACAAAAGATGTCCAGCTGGAAAATCATTGTTGATCATTATTTTGAAACTAAATGTACGTACAACTGTCTTTAACAATTCTCTCAAGAATGAAATGATCGAAGAATGCTCCTACCTTGAAGATTCTTCTTGTCGAAATTCGATTATCTCACCGAATAATCTTCGAAGGATCAATACAATTTTATACTTCCAAAAGCGCCTCAGTTTTCATTTATATATAAATCCCCATTCACTCGTGGATAGCTCTGAAAATTGTTCGGGCATTGGCGTGAAAAGAAACAAGGATTTGTAATGTGAAAGCTTATTTTTATGATACATGCATTAAACTACTAATGAAACTCGTCACCTCCGCGTTGCATTCCATGGATTTAAAAGATGGATGAGTAAGATTGGTAGATGCTACGTGGCATGACGCAAAGTGAAGGTAGTGGCAAAATATGACATTTTTTCATTGTCTTCACATGACTTTATATTCATCGATCTCCTCAACCGATTCAATTCCACGTTGATGTAAAATGGAGGCAAACAATGTCGCTAAAAAGGAATTCACATAAAATGGTTTGAATGATTCTTTCGTAATATTCTGATAAAACTATTAAGAGGTAAGAAGTATAAATGCGGTTATTGGAAAAGCACAAAGCTTTTGATTTCACAAACCTCTTCATTGTTTTATGGATAATCTTTATAGACAGGACTTCATATCATTAAATTGAATCTCATCGAGACAATTTTTAGACACACGATAAAAGGAATATGTATCATTCAGTTTTTTTACCTCTCATCCGCTAAAATCAAATAAATTTCCCGAAAACCTTGTAAAATTTATCTAATCTGAATCTATCTTACTGTATAAATACGAGGGAACAAAACGTAATAACCCGGGTTATAACTTAATAACAGTTATATATGTCATGTTTTAGAGCACCAGATACCCATATTATTTACCGTATAGTCTTTCAATTGCCGTAGTTCAATTCTTTCTCGAAGTGAAACTTTGATTCATTTATGTTAAGAATTCAATTCAGGGTATTCAACAATCTTCACTAACAAATCGAAGACGTGAAATATGTATCTATCCTCCATGTCTATTCTTCAAGCAACTCGTTATCAGGAGTTATTTGAATGTGTAGTGTAGAAAATTTATGTGTTAAAACATACAAGAGGATGAGATATGAGTTATGAATTAGAAAAAAAAATTTATAAAGCAATTGAAAAGTTTTTAGTAAAGTCAATTCAGATCAAAATATAGATCATGGATGAGATTTGATTGAATTATATAAAATTTAAGTTGTGGATGAGCATTAAATACAATTTCTCTGGAACAATCATGAAATTTTGATGTGATTTTGATTTTGTCCACCTACTTTGGTCATTTGAACCACTGTGCACTTTATCAAGAAAATTGGCTCACATATTTACGATTCTAAGATTCTCAAAAATCCAGATCACCCATCTCTGGTTTGAAGCGTGCACTGTAAGAAATATCCGAAATTTTCTCATACCTATGTAAAAGAAATTTCCTATACTTGTATGGGAAAAGGGAATTCCCATACACGTATAGAAATTTTCATATAAAAATACACGAGAATTATTATTTAATTAATTAATTAATTACTTCATATACATATATGTAAAGTTTCCCACAAAAATTTTTTACAGTGTGCGTTTGTTTTTATAAATGTATGTGCTATTATAACAATCGATTCTATAACGAATTATTACACATTAGAATGACCCCTATTCAAGTACAAGAATTTACGCTGCCAATGCTTCTATGAATGTGTTCTGAATTAGTATCTTGTAGCTTCGGAGTTGTAAATTGCATTAAAAATCTAATCACATCGATCACAACTCCAGTTCATAACTGAATTCTGACTCAGCTTCTTAGCTATTTTCTATTAAAATAAACTTGATACAAATTTACACCATGGACTGAATATTTTGATAATATTAGCGTGCAGCTTCACCTGAGCCTCCATATAAAAACAAAAACTGAACTTCAATACATTTTTTATGATGTCAATTTTTACTTCGGAATAATTAAGAGCTCAGAAACAAGAATATTACATTGAATTCTACTCAGATGTTCAATCTCATCTTGGAATCGGTGTGGCAAAAATTAAAACATTTCCTTGTTTCTTATCACAACTGCAATCCGACTACCCACAAAAGAACTTTGTATCACTCTTTGGATCATTCTTGAAGATTTTTTTATGCAATACCAGTAGATGATATCTTAATGTTGTTTTATGGGAGATATCTTCAGGAAACTTTGAAAAATCTCACATGAAAATTTACATAAGATATCTTCTAGCGTTGCATAAGAGGCTCTTGAAAATTTTTGAGAATATCTTTTAGAATGTTTCGGAAGAATTCCTCAAAATTGTCATTTGAATAAAGTGGATTGCTTACTCGTTTCAACATCTATGTATATTTTCCCCCTGGCAGATCTCGCCCCTACATAAACGTATAATTGTGATTCGTATATTTTTATCAGATATGTTACATGAATTCAACCTTCGAGTATAAATATCACGAAAATTACGTCACACATATAAAAAACACACAAATATTTATATTAAAGTAGAGCGATGAAGTACGCTCAATTTTACGTTCATTTATATTCATTTGAGCCCACATGTTTCTACGTTTTTATTTGAATCAAGTGCCCTTTTTATATTGGAAACAAAAAGAAGAATAACAAAGAGTATGATAAGATGAATTTACGATTGTTACTTCTAAGATACATAAATATATACATGCATGTAACGAGTCTCAAAATATTGTTTGCAATAAATATTATATCTCAAAAGCCGGGATAATTATTAGTTAGTTGAAATGGATAATTTTTACAATCATTGTCTGTCTGATTCAAAACTTCTTCGAATATAACATTGCGGTCCCGGAAAAATCTCAAATATAGTGAATTTAAAGGGAAGTTTCAAATTTGAGTCCGTCATATTGGAGCGACTATCCTGAATTTCAAAAATCTGACTCCAGATTCACAATCAGCGACGCTCAAAACGGTCATGAATGTTATCTAGAATGATGGATTAATAATAAATATCGATATCAATAAAAACCGGGGTGTATCACTTTTTCGTCTTTAAATGTAGTCTCAGAAAAAAAATGAAAGGAAATTAGTCAAAGATAAAATGTTCGATATCGGGGTAATGATATTTGAACAAGATGACGAGTCACGCGATATGACGTTCCGAGTCAACATCGATTGATTATTGAACGCGCTAAAAAATTACAATAATCATATGAAAAGCAGATAAAATTGTTCGAAGTGATTATCACTTGGGTATCAAAGTTCAAAGAATAAAATCAACATTTTTGAAAAGTCCAACCTCTTCGATTTTTTTCAATTTTCCCAAAATTCTACACTATATCACATAACTTTGAAATTAAACAATTTTTTTTCTATTTTTTTTAATATTGAAAATTTTACCATTGTCTTTTTTTAATTCGAAGGATTTGAAATCTCACTCTTCTGACTGATTATCGTTGAAAAAAAATTCGGAAACTTAATTTTATTATGGGGGATAAAATCATTTTAATGGACCTCAAATATTTTATTCAATCATATTATTTTTGATCTCATATACTCTTATTATTATTTCTTTTCATTCAACGATAGCTTTATAGATTTTTTGGTTGTATTGTGATGTGTAAACTTGTCTGAAAACGGCTTCACTACCAAAATAGGATCTAGCAAAGACATAATTCTGAGGATTTTCTGTGTCACAGGTATCGGTTTTGCATTTCTGAAGCCATCTTCCGATTTTTCTCTCATTGCACCATATTCTTCGGTTTGTGAGAATCGGATATTCATATTCGGTGAATTTTGACGACTACTAAAACAATTGTATCGGTGGTAATATTTGTAGATGAGGTGGAAAGTGCAAATTACCACTACTGCATGTATCATGTGCAAGATAAAATCATGTTATAAACAGTGAAGTCATCGAGAAAACACAATCTCTATTCAATTAAAAAAATTTCAAGAGTTTTTGAGCAGTTGGTAAGAAATTTGTAAAATGGAAAGTTTTCATTTCGATTGGAAAATCCAAAAAGCAACTGTGAAGTGAGATAAAATAAAAATAAGATTATATGAAATGTAAAATGATACGAATGAATAAAATATTTCAAGTCAGAAATATAATCTAATCCCTTATAATAAAATTGTTTCAAATTTTTTGGATAAAATTTGGCCAAGGAAGTGAAGTTATAGATAATTCAATCATAATAAAAAATAAAACTCCCAATAGTTGACCACAACAATACAAACAATGGAGATCACATCTCGAACTGTGGCTTAGAAGTTGCGGAGTAAAATTTTGGGAAAATTTCGAAAAAGAAATCGAATAAGGGATCAGACTCTCCGACGATGTCCATTTCAATTTTGAAACGAAAATAACTAAATGTTAATTACTTCAAATGATATTTTATTTTTTTTCTGAAACTACATTCAAAGGCGGAAAAATTATATCCTACTTTTCATTGACATCAATATTTATTACTAGTTTGTCATCGATTGAAAATTTTTTTTAATTCGACAATTAACAAATTTATTACTCAATAACGATTGGGATTATAAGACTGAAAATTGGTGTGCGATTTGCTTTTAATATGTACTAAACCATACTTTGCCTCTCAGCTTTCAAAATCTTTGTTGAATCATTTCAAAAAAAAGTTGAAATAATGTATGATTAAATTCATCAATTAAAAAGATCTTAAAGTTATTTTTTCTCTAAGAATCCTAAATCTTGTATTAAAGATATGGCCAAAAGCTTTCAGACAACATTCACATATTTTGAGAATATAATAAGATAATCCATTTATGAAATTTTTGAAAATGACAGTTCTCATCTTTTCATAATCATTTGGAATATTTTAATACATTTCGAATATGTTATTGATGTACGTAGGATATTTCCGCATGTGAGAATATCCATAGAATATTAAAAATAACCTTGTGCTCCATAGATAGACATCGATATTTACTGATATCTCACCTTCCCCTTTTTGTTATTTTGAGACATCCAATGCATGGGAATATATTTATATATCAGTGAATGTACATACTTCAAGGCACGTGAATTATAATGGTCTCGTGTTTTTCGAATTTGCGATACTTTGTATATACTTTGAACATAAAATAAATATTTTATACAAATCGCTATATAAGTAATGAGAATTTATCTGGAATCCCATACGTATCTATACATGAATACATTCATGTATATTTATGTGTGCGAAACAAATACTTATAATAAACACTGTACAATTTGTCTAGTCAATGTAATTATTATGGATATGTGTATGTACAAAGTCGAATTCCACATTCAAAATATTGTGAACCGAACATAATCACGTATTATTTCATATAAATTATGCGAATAAGAAATTATTTCTAATTCAAACATAAAAAATGTGTCGATTTTTTTTTGAGAGATTAAAAAATTCTCGTTATATTGCAGAATCATTTAATTTGAAAATGCGTTCGTAATCAATTCAGATTGAATTACGGAATGTAAAAAAGGATTAATGGATTCCATATAGGCAGACCATGAATATCAAAGTCACTAAATTATGACAAAAAATTTTCTAAACAATAGATTTATAGTCAATTTTTCAAATCGTACACTGAGAGAACAAAATTCCAGAAACAATAAAATATTCGTGAAATATAGTTACAGAGGGATATTAAGAATGAATAAATTATCAAATATAAATAAGATTTTCATTTAATAAACCAAATACTTTGTATTCTACAAAATACCTTATCAATCACAAGTGATATTCAATTTAATATTTTGTTGTTCCCAGAAATTTTTCCTCTCGGTGTATTTTTGATACATCCGCATCTAAGTCCAATTTTACAAAGAAAAATTCTAAATCAATTAAAAGAAGAAGAGAAACTGTGGATTCTGAGTATTTGCATCCAAGGAAGAGAAATCAATTGAGATCCATTTCTATTCTTTCGACCACAAACTATGTAAATCCATCACAGTTTATTTGAAATAAAGACATCATGTTCAACTTACAGTATTTTGAATTTCATAATAAGGGAAAAAATATTTGTACAATGTATAAAATTAATTATCTTTAATGAAATTTATAATTGTACCAAAACGCCCATGGGGGTATGCGTGTAGTGTAAAAAAGAGAAAGAAAGAGGGAGAGATCGTACATTAATGTATTAAATCACGTGGGTATAAACGTTCTTTTGAAACTCTTTGTCTCTTATATCATAAATCAGAAACAAAAATTTGTAAGATTTTCCGAATTGTGGTACAGAAAATAATTGCGATAGTCTCTCTATTACTGCCTGTTCTATGCCTATAAAAAAAAATAATCTTGTTGGAATTTCTCTCAAAGGTATCGTATCGATCACCTTTTGTGTGTGTGTACTATAAACTTGAGAAGTCGTTAACTGTAAAACGAAAAATAAATATCATATCTTTCGTGTGATAGGAATATTTCATCACGCGAACTGAAGCTCCTTCCCGTAGCTACAAAATGTACTTGTAAAAAAACTGAAAATAAGTATATATACATATATATACTTGTGAAATTAATAAATAATAATGAATGTATAGCTTCCGTAATCAGTGATTTAGCCAAAGCGGGCTGCAGTGTCCTGGTAAAAATGAATCATATATAATCACGTATAATCCATAAATGGTTCCCACATAAACGTATAATAATGCGTAATTAGGACCACATATGCATTATACACGTTCCACATATGGACCGTATATGAATTATTTTTATTAGGAACAATTTTGAAAAATAAACAACCCAGGCAACAATGAAGAATCACAAATGGATTATTGAGAAAGAATTATCTTTGAGAATTTCTAAGGATTTTGACGAAGGTTCTATCCTAAAGACATTTCAAAAATCGTTTTTGAAGGTTTCAAAACTCATTCAAGAATTTTGAAAATACTTATGAGGGTTCGGAGGATAGAAATCGTTATCAAATTAATTGAGAAGTTCAGAAAAAATTCTTCGTCAATTACCTTACATTGCTCTATGGAAAAGAACACTTGAGAAACGTACGATGAAGGATTTATGTAGAGGTGAAAACAAGCATTATTTTTATTCTGAATGATTCTTTGATTTGAACATTCGTTGATATTGGAATGAAAATGATCAGAGTGAATGCATGGATGAATAGCTTGATTAATGTTTTTCATACAGCGTGAGAAGGACACAGTATGGAGGATACCCTGTGAACATTCAGTCTTCTGAAATTTTGCAGATCAATCCAAAATGTTTTATGGAACATTTTAAACATGGAAGAAATGTCGAAGGCTTCAAATGTTTACAGAATCTGCTATCTTCTGAATATCAAAAAAGTAGCATACTGCTGTCTATCATACTATCTGGAAATCACAGAGATGGAGCACATATTGATTATTCCAATAATCATCTACTACTGTATGTGACAATAGATTCAAATACTAAGAATTTTGTACATGAAACATGATAAGATGATTATTATAGAAGAAATCTTACCCAAACAGCATTGGACGTGTTGAAAGCGTTCCTAAAACTTCAAAATGGTTTTTAGAGCATCCTTACAATGTTTTCAGAGTTTTTTGATAACTTGATAATGTTAGGGTAAGATTCAAAAATTTGCATTCCGACAACTCGGACAAGAATGAAAAGAGGTGACAATCGAGGTAATCATCCTCAATCTTTAGAAAACGAATCTTTGAATAAAGTCGGAGTCAATCAACTTGTATTAGGCGTTTCTATCACCAATCAAATCATTACTTGCATTACTAAGGGATTCAAATTAGAAAGCCTAATTTGAGTTTGTACAATTAGGTTCTTCCTTCTTTCGGTGCATATTTCCCTAGTAGAAATTTTACAGGGAATTCCCTATTAGAAGCATGGCCCTCGTAAGGCTGCAATAGGGAACTTCTAATTAAAGAAAACTTTTAATTACCTTATCAGGTCTTGACATGGCATCCTGTTTAGGACCTTACAACAATGTAACGCAAGGTTGTTAACAGTTCCCAGTCAGATTTTCCCTTTCAGTAACTCAGACATGGTATTCCTATCAGAACCCGATCAGGATTGCCTTGAATCATCCGTATTTGAATTGTGAGGTAACTGTCAAGATGTCTTGATCAGGACCTGATCAGGATTACCTTGGCTCATCCGTATTTCGATCATGTGATAACCGGATCATCAGTAGAATTTCTTCTGTTGGGGGAGTTCCAAAAAATTTTATGAACGTGAATTCCATGAAAATTAAATTGAATGTTAGAATATAGCTGAGATGAGGTCCTGATTGGGAATTCAATTACTGCCCCGATCAGGACCTTGTCTTTTCCCTGCGTTACATTTTTGTCAGGGCCTCATCAGATACTCAAGTCAGGCCCTGAACAGAAATCAGGCATGCCTGATCTGGACCTAATGTTTTCCATATCAAAATTTCTACTAGGGTTTGATATAACATGTAGATGATACGCAAGAACAAAAGTTGCCAGGCAATTCCAGCTCCATCTCGAACGTTAGAAAGATTTCGAATATCCATTCTTTGAAAAAATCTTCAAGTTTATAAAATCACAAATCATAATTCTGGAATGTGTGTGAATATGTTGAAATGTAATAAAATGAATCAATGATCAGTCACAGGGTATTCGAGAATGAAAGAAACATGTGTTGCTGGAAGTTAGTTAATGTTTCTCAAAAACATGCGTCGACTGTGTTTATACCCAATTCCGATCTTTCTGAATAAAAAATTCACTCTAAAATGTGTCGTCTTACAAGATATTTTTCAGAGTGATCCGAGAATGTTTGCTAGATAGTGATGCCAACCCTTAAACGATCATTGTTCTTTACAGAACGAATATCCAAGTTAAAGTGAACTACCCAGGAGAGGAACACGACGACCAGTAGATGAACGATTCATGAAAGGAGTAACTGTTAAAAATTCCTGCTACATTAAAATAATTCGATTGTTTTCATAAACATTTACTTTTACTTGAAAAACAAAAGAATTATTCCGATGTAGCAGAAATTTTGAATAGTTACTTCTGTTATGAATCGTTCTGGGTAGTTCACTCTAACAACTTTCCATGGAATCTATGAAAATTGGATATTTGTGTCTGTAGAGAATAATCAGTTCCATGAAGAATTGGCGTTACTGTATAGTATAAGAGCATATACTGTTATAACTGGTCTGATTTAGTCATCTCAGCAATGTAAGCTAAACCACAATTGAAGGAAATCATGAATTTGCTTACCTACCATCAAATTCATCCACTTATCAAAAGTTATGTCGTCAAATTGAATATAGAGGGCTTTTGTAACGCTCGAGCCAACAACAGCAGTTGATACAAACCCTCACAGCACAAAAATATCTAAAAGATATCTTGAAGTATTTTGCAGATGAGTCATGAAAGATACCTTGTTTTTGAGGAAACCCAAAGTGCTTGAATTGTGTTGATGATGTTGCATAAGATATCTTTTTCTGCAGGATCATTGATACTGTGCGGGAAGTGACATTTTAAATATATTGAACATTTTTCAATAATTCTGAATGAAATATTAACTTACATTCATGCATACAGAGAAGAATAAAAAATTCTGAAACATCTTTCTTGTAAACAATAATCACTGACGTATCAATGGGCTATTGATGGTACTATAATGCCGACGCAGAGCCGTTACTGCCCTTTGAGATGCCTGAAATCGTTTTTGCTGGGTTAGTTCTGAATCGTAATGTCTGACATTTTTCATAATATTTATCAAACTCATAGTAGAATTCAATAACTATTCAATAAAATCCCAATAAACATTATCGTAGAATTCTCCCGAAACATCATTAAAGAAATCTCAAAGGGCGTCATTGCGACAGGGTGATCTTCTCTCATCTCAAATATATCCCTGCTAAAAATACACGTTAGTACCAGGTATAAAATAGTTGTTTCTGGAAATTTAGAAATTGGGAGTTCCTGTGAAAACCTGGCCACACAATTTTCGTCAGTTTTCGACTGAACATCAAAGGTTGTGACCTCCAAACGGAAGTTCCCAAAATATCCTGTCAGTTTTTGATGACAAGATATTTCAATTTGATAATTCCTGATGAAACCAGGTAGAAATTTGATCAGATTTTAACTGGATTCCCAGGGAAAAACCACTATGTAACGCATGAAAACAGTCCTTTGCTTGGCTTTGACAGGCAGTTTTAACAGGGATCTGAATCATGTCTTATGCAAGATCATAAAATATCTTCCAGATATGTTCCTTTTTTGAAGACATCCCATGATGCTGCGTAAAACACTTTCCAAGATGACGCGAAAATGTTTTTATGGGATGCTAACAAATTCTCCTGAACGCAATTTTCCTTCACACAGTCCAGAAATTTGATATAAAATCATAAACATGACATACATTACATAAACTTTAAGATATGGCAAATTGTATGATGATCACTTCATCCACAATTGGATGAAGTTCATTGAAGTTTTTGAAACATTTGCTGCAGTCCTCAATCTTCCTTCAATGTGAAACAAGCTGAAAAGAACGGAAAGAAGAAAAGAATAAGGAAAGCAAAATTGGGTGCTAAAAAGTTATATATATATGTATGTAAATGAAAAGTAAAAGAATGTTTTCAGTCGTACGAATCTGAAAATAAATGTTGTTTTGAATTTTCATAAAAATATGTATGATATGTTCGTTTACTGATAGGCATGGTGTTATGAAAAGAGAGGAATTTCATCATAATGTTATAATATAAATCGTTAATTATTATTGCCACTGATGGAATTGATGTCAGTAAGTAATGGTGACTGTAACATAAAAACTCATCAAATACATACAAGCACGGAACAGATTATGAATAAATTCAATGTTATAGATACACAATATATACTTTCTGCTCTTTAGCTTTGAATCGATGGAACAAAAATGATCACATTGGATGAACGAGTCAGTGATTCATAATCAAGAGATGTGCATATACTCAATGAAGTTTTTTAGACAATATAATACTTTGTGATTCTTGCAATATAAACCCGTCTGTAAGACTTCGGTGGAGTAAAAGTGGAATAAGGGAGAATTGATAGAAGAAGTTTCGATTGATGTAACGATGGGACAACGAAAAGATATCCAGAAAATATCTCTTGAAAACTTCTGTAACCAGATCAGACATTATATCTTCGTCAAAATTTTAATATATAAATCTATCAATTTGAATGGCTTCCAAAACCCACTGTAACGCTCGGAATCGAACGCTTCATAATATTTCCTGAATGTTCCAGAAATGTTGCAGAAATGGATTTAATTATCAGAGGCATCTGAAATATTCCAGAAACTTTCCGCTACGTTTCATTCGGTGGAAATGCATCAGGCAAATATTTTTTCTATCTCTTCCCGTACAGCACAACCACCGATTCTCCACCCAGGACTTCGGTGGACTGGAGGTGGAGAATCAGTGGAGAAATGAGAGCCGTGGAAATAAGGGAAAAATAAGGGAGAGTCCCCGTTGAGGCAACGGAGAGGCGACGTGGATTTGTCCGCCCCCTTTATTTTCAATAAAATTCATATTTGTCGATTTACACAACCAAATTTCAATGAGTGAATCCACTAACATAGATTTTATTGAAAATAAAGGGGGCGGACAAATCCACGTCGCCTCTCCGTTGCCTCAACGGAGACTCTCCCTTATTTCCACGGCTCTCATTTCTCCACTGATTCTCCACCTCCAGTCCACCGAAGTCCTGAGTGGAGAATCGATGGTTGTGCTGTGCGGGTTCGTAGATTCAATGAAGACTCTATAACTTATTTTTCCTTATTCCTTCAGCTCCTGTTTCTTTCCATCTTCACTCCACTGAAATAACGGCGGTTCTACTATACGAGCGTTCAAACTGGACGTGAATGAATATCGACCAAGATCAAATCTGATTATACATTTTCTTCACAAATCAAAATCCCAGTGCGATTTATCTATGTGATCGAAATTTGAATCGTTTATTTAAATAATTTGACAATCCAACGTTGATAAATCTGAAAATCCAAACATATCTTATTTTGCAACCTCATTTTTGAAAGAACACTTTTCATTTCAAAGAACCATCCATTTCAAAACATTAATGTCATTCAGTTTATGTGTTCAGCAGTATATTCATTTTTCTAAATCTCACAATGAGATTCATCGAATATGTTCAACAAGAATTTTCAAATGCTCACAGAAAAAACATTATCTGGGTGGAACTTGTATAAAACGGTGATGTGGTGAAATTTTCATGTGTTGATTTCATAACAGTAATAAATTCATTGTTCACTCCCGTTTATATGAGAATATATTTCCGTAATAAAATGTTATTTCATGGACCCTAATATCGCGAAATTGATCTCTCAAGATCGAAATATTATTCAGATATGGATAATTCACATATGGAGGATACAAAAATGTTTATATTTTCAGATTTGGCAACCTCTGATTATAAATTGATCACCATGAACGATTGAAACTTCAGTAATATAAAAATATTGAGAAAGAAAAACATTTTCATCATTCTTTTTTCATGAACACAGTATTATTATTGAAAATGAGTTATACGATTGATTAAAAATAATTGACAAAATTTTTATAGTGATTTTTATAGATTAATTGAAATAACGATTTTGATACAAACTCTGAACAATTGTATGTCTCCAAAGTACATTTGATTTCTGGGACTCAAAACTTTGATCGTTCAGGAGTTTATTATTTATAATTTGGAGATGAAATGTCGACGTGAAACATTTAAGAGAACAATAATTGATCAATTTTCTTCGAACATTCGAAAATCTGAAACACTCGGTGAATAACAACCAAAAATAATGATCTTGATTATTTCCACGGTTATATCAATTTTGAAGACAGCGTTGATGTCTTTGATCGTTGTATTCGCTCAACGCATCGCGAGGTATAAAATCGCAGGGCGATGGCCAAATCATATCTGTAACATAATTTCAAGAAATTCAATACGGAACTGTAAAATCTTGCAGTACAGAATCATTTTATCCTCATACATGAATCAATAATCATTTGTGATCTACCATCAATTCAAAACTACAATGAAACACGGAAACCATATCTATATCAATATATTGTATATATTCAAACACGAGAAATTTAATGAATCTAGTCACAATCCCACGGCGGAATGTTCAGAATCTTTGGAATTCGCCTACGTAATTTGAATTACAAATGTTTTCGGCAGAATGTCCAGAAATTATTCTATTCCAGTTTTATCTTTATGGATTTCCGTTTAAGTATAATAAAGTTCCTTGAACAATACCAAAGATTTTGTGTTCTAAGAGAAATTTATAGCGTGATTGAGATTGATAAATATTTATTCCGTTGCCTTGTTATTACCTTTATATTCTGTCCAAATTAGAATAAGAGTTACTTTTATCAATTTGACATGCTTCACAGGATCTTTTTGAAAGTTGATTGCGGATCAACAAACTTATTGCAGACAATGATATTTTATAAGAATTTTTTTGAAGGAGCATTCGTTATCTCGAAAATTCAATACATATACATAAGTATTAAATTTTTGAGCCTTGATTATGCTACTGTTATCAATTATATCGATTCATGTAAATTTTCGAGAACAACTCGATCTATGAGTTGTAACAAACACTCCTGATTCCCCGAAGAAGAATTTTGATGAAAAATGATTATCATCATGAATATTTCCAAAAAAACGATCACACATTTGGAATCTAGGAACAATTTTATCGATGGTCGACAAATTATGAACAATAAGTGAAAAAAACAGCATACGTGGAAGATGTGCATGATAATTGCCTATAATTTATGATTATACTATCAAAACTGACCGGCCGCTTTTGCCAGAGATATTGGAATTTGTATATGTACTTCTAGTTTAGGACTGTCTGACACAAGTTTCATGTAATCCTCTTACAAAAATGTTTTTTTTATATTGTAAATATTCTGAAATAAACGTTTTTATTCAACATTTATCGAGTTCTAAATTATAATCGTTAACTGAATTGTTCATTCATTGCTTCGTGTTACAGAATTGAGACTTTTGACAACGTTGGAACTACATTTTTCAAGTGTTTTTTTCATGTAAAAACTAGGATGATAGTCATAAAAATATTTAATATTGCTTGTGTAACAATTCAGAAAATTGTCAGAACCCAGGAAAAAAGATCAGATTTGGGAAACTACAACTTTAGCTTGTATTTGCTAACAAACATGTTCAAATTTGAATTTGTTGAGGGTGGTTTTCACCCCTTTAATAGCTTCTTCCTCTGATACAAAGAAAAATACGTGTTTAATTTTTTGATAAACTACAACGTACCTAAATTTTAGCAAAATCGGAGACAGAAGGTTCTATAAAGTCAATTTCATTCATCTCATTTTTCTCAAAACAAAGAAATCATGAAATCTCATAATTCCTTCTCCTTGAATAGTGAATGCATAAAAAAGTAATTCTGTGAAAAAATTCAATTCTCACCATTGTATAGTCGTAAGAGAGGAATTCCTGCATATTCTTGTACGTAGTCACCTACACTTTTCAAGAATGGTGCTTGAGCCTTCAATAGGAACTCCAAAACGGTACGTTCAGGAAGGTAATTAATAACGTTTTCTTCTGTACGTTCAAATATTTCTTCAATTGTTTGAGACTTGAAAAAAAAGTGAAATTATAATTTGATTATGGATATAGGGTGAACTACCCAGTTGATGAACCAATGGATGAACAATTCATAAAAAAAGATAACTATTACAAATTTCTGCTACACTGGAATAATTGTCTTCACAATAGAAGTAACTTCTTATGAAAACAATCGAATTATTTTAATGTAGCAGAAATTTTTAATACTTATTTCTTTAATGAATCGTTCATCTATTGGTCATCGTTGATCTACTGGATAGTTCACCCTGTCAACATTCAGGGTTGAGAAGTCTATCATAGTGTAAAAACGCTTAGATATTTCACACATTGCTGTTGTTGGGGGTTGTATTCTTAACAATCCGAATGGAAAATTCTTCAAAATTATATCGAATTATACATAAAGTATATTTAATTCTTTTTATTTTTTCCACTCGGCAAGATTCGTGCATTACCTTTATACAGGTTGACCAAAATCAGATAGATTATATGTCAAAGGCATATTTTACATTCAAAACGCAATGATTTCCTGTTTGGGACATTTTTTTGTAGGCCTAATTTTTGAGATATCACCGGGAATGAAGTACATGGGATACCGAAAGAGGCGTGAATTTATGGAGAGGTGAGGGTGCAGGAAGCAATATGGGAGATACCGAAGGACATTTGGACAGGGGGGTAGAGACTGGAAAATTGAGAAGAGAGTTTGATAGTTCCAACAGTAAAGAAAGGAGGAAGGCTCCACCCCCGACTGCTTCAAAATTCGTTTCGCTCATGTTGAATGAATCGTAGCCCACATATGCTCGCATTTTGAACGATACAGATATTCAGGAGTATACGAAAAGGCACTCATCGGGTTTTCTCTCAACTGGGAAAATTTTCAAGTGTAATATTCGGAAAGCCTGAAACTAATTGGCTACCATTCTTTATACTATCTTCAAATGATTCAAAAACATGTTCCTAAACAACTGCAGAATTTGGACAACTGTCCTGGTAAAAATAAAGCCTGGGCGCTCGACGAAAACATAAGCCAAGAGTCATTCAAGCGTAACGAAGATTCATCTAGGCGTAATTTAGGGATGAATTGGAACATTTCCAATCAGGTCAGAATGGGATCGTGATTTCTGCAACTGATGCTCAGCACACCATCAACTAGTTTTCAAGAATTACCGATTCAATTTCGATAGAATATCGCATCGGGTTTGCCCATGAAGGCACTGCCATTGAGTTCATTTTTGGTGAAATACTGTAGCCTCACGTTATAAGCGTGAGCTGTGTCTTTGTTTCACTCAATATCTAATCTTATATGGGAAAGAGACACAAATAGGTTATAGCGACGAGAGTCTATTGTAGAATAGTTGAAGCACGGATAAAGGACGGATAGAGGCGACAACAAAGATTCAGAAACTCTTCCGTTTTTTCCTTGTTTAGATCACTAAAAGGACTGGAATCACCTGCGTCAGCAGGAAACTTTTTTTCAACACTAGTGCTATATCTATAAGTACATAAATGAACATTTATCATGAGCAACCAAATTTTTTTCTACTCTCCTTGGTTATACCTTAAAGAGAGAAAAAATTTTGTCCAATTATATTCAAAGAATCCCAAAAAAAAGATTCTTGGAAATATGTTTTTTCTATCTTCGTGTGGAGATTCCCATAGAGCACCGAAAACCTCAGTTATGTATCAGAAACGTGTCTGTTACAAAAGCGGACATAGAAACATCTCAGAAAGTTTTCAAATACCTTCCAAACACGTTTCTATGTCCGCTTTTGTAACGGAGACGTTTCTGATACATTACTGGAGTATTCGGTGTTGTATGGGTTGTGATCTGCTCTCGTCCGTAATATAAGTACACTACTAGTACTATTAGTATCACTAGTTGGAAAAATCATTGACATTTGTAAAGCACTACGTGCATAATTGTTCAAATAATTTTCAAAGATTAATTGCATTTCTAATTGGTTATTAAATCTTGGCAATATGTACTCCATTATTGCACATTAAAAATTTGGTACTTCCACAGTATGTGATCTATCTCAATTTTATTCATTGATGAAACATTTCTTCAACGTTGGGGAGTCTTAGATGGGTATCGAATGTATCAAGTGCAAATATTTCCCAATTTGAATATATTTCTTATGTACTTTGAATTTCCAGTGAAAATGTCCAAAAAAAGAAATACTTTACGCACCTGATTCAAAGTTTGGTTCATTATGTGTTCACATAAAGTATACACTTCGATCAAACAATTGGACATGCGTTGCTGGATTTCTGGAAGCAGAAATGTATCCAAAGATTCTAATAGTACAGGGAATTCGACATTTGTATGATGCCATGTTGAAAAGAATCTCTGAAAATAGTAAACGAATTAAATATTAACTAATTTATACACTGAGAGAAAGTGTTTCCACGTGGATACAAAATTGAAGCCTTTTTAGTTATAATGAGGCTAAAAAATTGCCAACCGAGCGTAGTCAGATCCAACCACAGTGCACTCAGGGTTGAGCAGGAATAATTTTGTCACGCCTAATTAGACTTGAACAATTTTTTCACGAGTTACAAATCAGCTAACATTCAGATACTTTTAACAAGGAGAAAAAACATCACTGTAACAACGAAATCTAATTCGCTGGGTACCTCTTCCTGAAGCAGCAGATTTTCCGGTGCAACAGCAATCTATTTGCTATCACAGCTATGTTGTTAGCTATGACAACTATTTTAGAATTTTGCCCTGCAAGATATTCTGAGATATATTTTGGAAGTGTTTGTGAAATGTGGGGAGTAGGAGATTTTGAGAGGAATACAGAAAAAAATAAGGAATTGTAGTACCAGTTGACCAATGTAAATTATTGAATTTCATTGAACTTTGGCTTCGTGATATTTTCGATTCCAAATTTACATTATAAATGCATTTATAACTCACAGTTTCCAACTAACCTGTTGCACATGATGATAGGGTGGTAAGGGAATAGCCCTGCCAAAGGTTCCATTACGATCTTCATACATATGTTTGAAATGTTTGAAAATAATTGTCTCAGGTGCCTGGTGAAGGAAAAATGATTTATTTAGATGAGGAGTAATCTTACTTTGTTTTTGATCCATTGTTTTAAAAATAACAAAATTAGCGTCACTCTTAGTATAATAACTCACGAACTAATGAATAGAATATCATGAAATTTTGACAGCTGTCGTTTGAAGGTTAGTACTAACTGAAAAACAGGTGAATGCTGTAAAATTCGCGCCATCTATGTGTTAGGCCCGGGACTTTTCAGCCCATGTGTTATTAGGAAATAAATTAAGTTTCATTTCAAGGAATGCTCTCCAGGGTTTGACCACCGGGGGCGATACAAGTTGGCACTGAGGCCTGGCTTACATGCATTAATATATGCCATCGGTGACTCCCGCGAAGGTGGTGTTTGCGGAAGCCATTTGTGATCCCGGTGCTGTGGATGTAGATCTTAGTCTCCTTGGGGAGACGTTGGTTGAAGGCTGGCCCCCCTCTTCCTCCTTTCCCCGGGATCACTTCCCAACCTACCCCTGGTGGCGTTGAAGGTGTTGGCTCTTGGCTCCACCGACACACTGGCTGCCCAGTGAACATTTTTCCCCTCAACATTTGGAACATTCATTATGTTCTCTAAATGCTAGCAGAAAGTTCTCTAATGCGTCGATTTCGGAAATCTTTTTGATGCCTTTCTCATGAAGTCTGGAAGTTATCAGAAAGTTGACTTGGATCACATTCTGGTAACTTCCAGGCCTCATGAGAAAGGCATCAAAGAGATTTCCGAAATCGACGCATTAGAGAACTTTCTGTTAACATTTAGAGAACATAATGAATGTTTCAAATGTTGAGGGGAAAAATGTTTACTGGGTGCCCTTGGCCACCACAGGTTGTACTTCACCCCATGGTTGTATGTGGATGTTGTAGTTGCAGCTGTAGTTTGAGGTGAAGTCCTTAGCGACGAGCCGTTGCTGCGATTGGCTGAAGATCGTCGTTGTTGTGCCGGCGGATTGCTACCTCTCAGGTAGGTCAGGATGTTGTTGCAGTGGATGTCGAAGATGATTCGGTTCTACCTACTGATGTTGTCGCTGCTGTTACCGTTGTCCGCAGACCACGCTGGAACATGGCTCCACTCACGTTGCTTGGCTGCCTGTACTACATTGTGCAACAAGTGCGCAAAATGGATGATTTCCGTACTTCTGCGAAGCTTGTTACCCGAGCGGAGCAAGGTGACTGACTTCACAGAAGTGGAGGTATCACTCACTTTGCGGATGAGTTTTCTTTGCTTTCTTCATAGAATTTTTAGAGAATTTTGATCAAAATTATATACAAATCAATGAAAACTTGATAAATATTTTATAGAAAAGAATCGATTCTTCCAAGATCGGCCATTATCAATTTGCCACCATTCATCTACGTCGCACCCACGTGTCGCGCATGGATGATCCCCTTATTTTCCGTTGCTTCTACGTAGGTGTCTTATACACAATGATTTTCAATAAACTCTGGTAACATTTTGGATTTTTGGCCACCATTTTGAATTTCCGAAATCTGAATTTGTGTATTGTTTTCCGTAAGGGAGTGCTGAGGAATATTGTCAAAAAATGAATTTTGGCTGAAGAAATTGGCATTTTTTTTTTCAATTCGTTCATTCATTTAAATCAATTAACAAACAAATGAATAGATGTATGCATGAATTTAGGTTCTGTACATCCCATAATGATAAAATTACAAGAAACATCGGTTAATGCGAATTTAAACTACTTCAAAATTGTAAAACCTATTCAACACAAAACGTGGCATCATACAATCCCACTGTACGGCGAAGGGTTGAATCAAGTATTTTATTTACCTCCAATACGTGCAGATAATATTCATCATCGACCAAGAATAAGCCAGTTGGAAGCATATCCGTGTGATCTCCCCGCAAATTGTCCAGTATTCGTTCCATTTTCTATAATATAAATTTCTATCATAATTCTCCTCTATGATTTTCCATTAGAATTCATACGTTACATGCACTGCATTGGATTCATGGGAAAACATGCCTTTTCATAGAACCATAGTCATCAAGAATTTTCATGAGGCATTATAACATAATCACCGACTATAATTGATCTTAGTGATTCATAGTTCCGATCTTATGGAGCATATTCCATAATCATCCATGACCAATTATAGAAACGATTCATGGAACTCCGTGCTTTACTTATGAATATCCTGTTGCCTAATCCATAATTTTTCATAGTAAAAACATCCTTTCATGAATTGCTATTAGACTTTAACCAGGGAAGTTACATTCTAGTTATGATGCGGTGAAAAATTGTCTTAGGTGGGAAATATCAACTGAAATTGAAATAAAATTAATCACTTCTATATTTACCTTCTGTACTGAATGAGGAGTATCAAAATACTGCCCAATGTAGATGAATCGTGTTATGTACATGTTCTAGAAAGATAAAATATTGGATTATTTGAATGTTTAATGAATCATTTTTTCGGATACATGAAAAAATGTAACAAGTCACATTATAGATTAATTGTTGTATTGATGATAACAAATGTTATATGATTCAAAGCATCGATAAACCATCAACAGAAGCATATTTCACTTTTGAATTGTACAAAAGCATCTAATAATTGATTTATACTAAAATTCATCATTTTTCATCCGGGCTTATGCAACTTCGGGCATATGATTTTAGACTTATGAATTTTAGGGCTTAGGGTGGCGTCACATGGAGCTAAAAAAGGGCGGAAAGCGGAACGCGGAACCTTCCCAGCAAACACGAATGCAGGCCATTCAAAGGACCATGGACGGCCCTTCGCCGGCATCGCAGGACTATCAGCGGCCCATTGAAACGCCAGTAATCATTGTTTGTAGGGGTTGGTTTAAGAGAGAGGCAAATATTCACCTCTCTCTTCAACCAAGGGTTTCGTGTTCCGCTTTCCGCCCTTTTTGGCTCCACGTGGAGAAAATCCTACAATACTGAGTACTGTAGCCAACACGACTGGTTCGCGTTATGGAAAATAGTACATTACGATACGAGTGCGCAAAGTAGCTCGTTCCCACACGAGCGAAGCGAGTGCGGGATGACCTACGTGTGCACGAGTATCGTATACTATTTTTCCTGACAAGGTGCGCGAATTTCAGACCAGTCAGACACTGGTCAGACCAGTGCGGGGATCACTCACTTTACACACGCAACACAGGCTTGGAAAACCGAATTTTGCACACGCTGTTAGGAAAAATTCATTTCAACGCTGCTGGTTACTGTAGTAACACGAACCAGTCGTGTCTCCACAGTAGGGAGTCGTTTTGCTACATTATTTTCACGACTGATTCGGGTTACTACAGTAACCAGCAGTGTTGAAAGGATTTTTTCCATAACACGAGCCAGTGGTGTCGGCTACAGTACTCAGTATTTTAGGATTTTCTCCGTGCATGTGACGCCACCCTTACAATACACTACACAGTGTGCCAAAGTATTTTCGCATAGAGCATTGTTATTGGTGGTAAACCAAGGTGATGGCACCTTAAGGACCACGGAGTCCTTGAAGAAATGGGCGAAATTTTGCAACGTACTTTCTGAACAACTAAGCAATGAACACAAATTTCAAACTTGCAGTGATAAAATACATTGCTAAAATTGAGCATTGAATATGAAATTGAAACTGCAAATAATTCCTCTAAATCATGCACACGATTATAAACATATTAACCTACAAATGTCAATAATTTTTATAACTCGGCTTCTCATATTTAGGAATATGTTTTGGGCTTTGCATGTATATTAAGAGCGTAATCCTAGCAGTACACTTCATTGCTGCATATTAAAAATTCGTGATCATTGCTTAATTTGAAAACTATGTATCAAACTTGCATCCGACGTCTAATGTTCCATGGCCCTTCATGAAAACAATGTTTACTTTCTGTGCATCATTGCAAGTTGAACGAATTTCATGATAGTTGGGTTACGACACACTATGTTCAAAAATTTTCAGAGCATGCTTTTCTATTTGGGATCAATCATTGAACACTTACTCGGCCTGCGGCTCTTAAATTATTTTGTACAATATCCAAAATACTTTGTCGCTTAGGTTCGGTCACTATTTTTCCTATATCCATTTTCACAGCAACAAGAATAACGTGAATTAACAATGAATTAATTTTGTTTCTGTATACATCGTTTGAATTTGTTTCTGTATTCAGATGAATTAATTGCACACTCAAAAATATTTGTCAAAGACAAAATTCGATCGATCAAATTCACATAATCAACTAATAATACAGATTTTGAGCTTCCGGAGTGGAGCCGCGTCTGGAATCGGTTTGTTGCCGACGTTTCGCCATCATTGCAGTTGGCTTCTTCAGGGCGGTATCGCCCTGTAAAATATTCACTATTAAAATCCTGATAGGGTCCGGATGAAACCGGATAAAGAACCACCGCAAAAACTGTATACGCGCCCGGATACACCAGGATGGAATCCTGGAGATTTCATCCTGGTTTGAGCCGGGTTCCCATCCGGCTTTTTGAGCAGGGTGTGCTGATTATTATACTGATAAAACGTCAAAATCTTCAAAAATCGAAATACATGGCTGATGTTCCAAAATGATAGGGGGTCTTTTAGCCGAAAAAATTTTGTGCCGAATGGATATAATTTGAAAATCGCTAGTCGCTTCTAAAGACCACTCAAAAATGACTAGCGATTGTCAAATGTGTCTGATCATGTCCATTTTCTTTGGGTTTTTATGGTAAACCCTGCTAGCAATACCAGACAAAACCGAGCGAAAATTGTTAGGATCTGGTGAAAAAAAGTTTCTTTGAAAATCTCTATAAATTTCTCTGAATTTCGCTGCAAAACTCTAAATCTTACTGAAAAATTCTGAAAAACACTGAAAAAACTTGAAAGAATCTGAAAAACTCTGAAAAACTCTCACTTATGGGGCACGCTTTTCCACTGAAATTTTTCTGAGTATTTATAAATATCTTTGAAAAATTGTGAATTTTTCTGAAAATCTCTGAAAAACTCTGAAAATTTCGGTGATTTTCGGCAAAATTTCTTCACTAAGGAACGCTTCAAACGGTTTTTATCGCATGGAATTCGGTCAAAAACTGACAACTTTTCTCTCCGGTTCCAACTGGCATCATCAAATTTTAGACATCCTGTCAAAAACCTGGTAACACAATTTTTGTCAATTTTTAACAGGATGTTCCAAATTGCCCAATCCGGATAAAATCAGGTCAAAAATTTGGTAAGTTTTTGACCAGATTTCATGTGACAAACCCGTTCAAAGCTTGAGAACAATCTTTTGCCCGGTTTTGTCTGGCATTTTCAGCAGGCAATTGTATTGACATTTTTCAATACAGTCCCTCTGATAAAGAAATCCAAAAGGAAAACATTGGATCGATCGCTAACCATTCAATCGTTTTCTATCGGATTTTTTTTACCAGAGGTATCTATAAGATTTTATAGAATTTCACGAAACTCATAACAGTTCATACGAATGAATCTGGCACCTACAGTTTCCCTGATCAAATTCCATTGAAACTAATAAAATCCAGAAGCCTGTGCGATTTGATATGTGTATTTAAAACAGGATCGATGATGTTCCAACTCAATTGATAAGAATTTTATAACAGAAATAATGATTTAAGGTGAAATTAAAAGGAACATCAAAGTTTGTCAATTTTTAATCACTCCAGAGGACTATTTTTCAGTCATTATGAAGTGACTGTATCTTGATTTTTCTTTCTCTTCGGGCAATGTTTTGAGCCCACGGTGTACTGCCCCAAGAGAACACAAAAGTTCAAAGAACATTGGACATTTTATGGTGCACTGAGCATTCCACGAACATGAATGTACGTACATAGAAACTAAATTTCACTCAAGAGGTCTATGTTCTCTTGGGGTGTAATTAATTTTCAAAATTCTCTTATGTACAAAACTAAGCTTATAAATAAGTTCTTCTATGTTTTGTGGTAATTAATTTCCTCGTCATTGATACACATTTTCACATCAAAATGTATATTACTCCACAGTCCTTTAGGATTTTTTTCCTGCACGTTCACAGGCGATTTCTGTTTAATTCATAGGATCTTTTCTACAAATATGTATGAAGTTTTCCATAAAAATTTTTCATAGTGTAATATTCTTTCGAACATATAACTAGAGGGAATAATAAATTAAACAGACCAACAAGTATAATGCACAAAATAATGTTTTCAAATATCATTCATATTGCGGACTTTTCATGAAAAATACACATTTCAATCATAGTTTTTCAATAAATATTAAATATACATTGCATATTTGATAGTAAAAATATGATATATTTAAAATTTCGTGTAGATTGAAAATCATTATAACATTAAAATTGTATTTTTACAGGTCAAGCATCGCGTGATGAAAAAACTTAAATAAAAGCCATTCGTATTTAACACTATTTACATCTATTCTTACTTTGACATCTTTTTTATCCCTTTTGCTTGTTGTATCCTAATGGGATTTTTATCAATTCTATTATCACAAAAGCATTCATATCATAGTAATTGAACGTTTGAGATCTTCAAGTGCTGTATCACCCATCTTTATTCAATATTCGAGCACAAAATTCGAGACTGCTCAATCGAATGTCTTCGTATTTTTGCAAACGTTTAATTATTATCAATCCATGAAATTTGAATAGAAAAATCTCAATGTCATAACACATAACTCATCAAACAATCATCATTAAATTACTTTTTGGTTTTCGTTCTTTCTAAGATTGGAAGGGGTGGTAAGGATGGTTCACTAGGATTTCCCAACCATACCGATTTACTAAACCGGCCCTTTATCACAGGCGCCTGCCATTTATTATTACACGTAATAGTTGCGGTAGGTTTCTCTGCAGTAATTGTAGACATGGTTACATTCCTGAAAGTTTAATAGGAATTATTTGTAAATATTGTAATATCGAGTGAGAATTCTACAAATTATATACCTCAACATAAGAAAAAAAAGCATTAATAACCCAAGGCACCGTTCGAATGGCATAATTTTGTATATCGGTAATTGATCTAAGGATTCAGGAAAAATAAAATAAATTATTCAATTCCACAAAAACAACGTTTATTCATTGAAAAATATTTTACAAAATGATTCGAAAGTGCTATTTTTACAATGGTTTAGCAACAATATAAATGATCATGATGAAAATGTGATGTGAATTCTATTTTTGATGATTGTTATAATTACAACTTGAATTTATGTATTCAAACAGCTTAACGTGTTGAATAATAATTTCCACGGTACTAATATTATTCAAAATATTTTACAGAAATTAATTAATATAGTCAGGAAAGCTCCTAGCGAGTACGAGACTCAAAACAAATCTTTGTATAACGACTCTCATTCAAAGTCACGAGAATAAACATGATTCCATTATACATAAACTTCCTATCTACATAGGCCCGATCTTGGATCTAACAGAACATTTTATAAATATAAAATGTTTTCCATTTAATTCAATTTAGGGTTTCTATTACAAACTAATTGAAATAATCTTACACGATTTCATTGATTAATACAATCACAACAATGCGAAATTCAATTCATTCCTGACAACATATTTGACCCGTGAAATTATCATACAATCTATATATCTATTGCAATAGAGTGATTAATACACTATTTGAAAAATCCTACGAATATAAGAGAAAAAAAATAATTCATAAAAAAAATCAATATTACAAATATTCTCTTCTCAAGTACTCATAAAAATGCAAACGATTGACACTTGAATGATGGAAGATGCTTCAAGTTCATTATTTGACATTGAATCGATAACAACGTTTCCAAACATCATAAGTTCCATTTTGCTCAAGAAATATTCATATAAAGTAATATAAATTCAAGTTATAACTATAAGTATTTTGAAAATTTATGGATATGTTTTGAATAGTTCATGATTGAAAAATCAATACAGGATATTTGGATTGAACTCTATGTGCGATGAATGAAAATATACAATTTTATAAAAAAAACTGTGCATAAAGATGAATTATGCCTCAAAGCATATACTACTGGGACGAGCATTGCCTATGATTTCAATAGAAATAAATGTGATCAAATTATGAGAGGGAGAGAGAGAGAGAAAAAGAGATCCGACTTTCTATCCCATGAAATTTAAACAGAGATAGCACTGCCTAAAAGTCGGAACTCTCATTCTATCTTCAATTCAAATTCACCACACTTCTCCGTAGCTTTTGCTCGCCCCAGTAGTATATGCTCTAATTATCCGTTGAATCATATAAAATATAAACTTGAAATAAATCAGAAAAGACTGCGCTAAGATTAAATAACAACAATCAATTTAATTTGAATCAATCAGCCTAAGATAAAAAAAAAACAATTCACTTTTAATGGAAAGGTACTTGATTTGGATGACTGATGGAACCCAATTTATAGTACCTGGTAGTTGAAGGTAGCTGATGATTTCCAATAGAATTAAAATTCGGCGGTGTCGTTATTACTGGGGTATCAGCACTTTGGGCGGAAGTGCCATCTCCTTTCAATACAGCTACGCATTTCCAATTGTTTATATAATTATCTTTCCACAATCGCACACAACCATCGTCTCCGGAACTAGCCAATATCGTCCCCATAATATTCCAACATACACGCCATACGGTACAATAATGATCATCGAATTGCGCTGCTGTGGTTATTTCAAAACGCGATAAACCACTTTGTACACTATCTCTATAAATCAAAGCAGAAACATTACAGTATCCAGTAATACAAGTGAAAAATTTATTGAAAAGTATATGGCTGATGAAATCTTGTTAAAATGTAAATAGATTATTGACACAAATTGAAAATAGAATGCGACTAAATTCAATTCGAGATAAACGCCAATGTTCACGGAGAAAAATGCGGCTGGAAAATTATAATAATTTTTGAGAGAATCTAATTTTTTTTGAAGATTTTGGTTAAATTTTACGATCAAGAAATGAGAAATTAATGATACATAAGCAAAGTTGAAAAAAAAAAAGAATAAACTAACGCTTTCCGAAATGAGGCAATTTCTCCTATTATTTCAGTTTTGTTGAGGAAACTTTCACAAAAAATGCGCACCGTTTTAATTAACATTTCTAAAACACTAAGCAATATTTTCAAATTCTTATAAAAATGACTTCATTTTCGAGTCGCACTTTCTGCGTGTTCAAGACCCAACTCTTTTCCATCGCAAATATTGGTTAAACATTATCCAGAACAAGTAAAGACTCATTGTGTGTTTCTGCATCTTTGGAACCAATTATAAATTCGTAATGCATTCAAACTTTAACGAGACATTAATAAATGAAAGAAAAAAAATTAATCAAAAATTAATTTAATTTTCTCATAAATGAATGAATAAGTTACTTACTGTATTGGTTTTAAGGTAATTATTCTCACATCCTTTGTGGCAATAGCTAATGTATGAAAACTTCTGCCCAAATTAGGAGCAAAAGCAATGTCATGAACTGGTTCAACAACACCCAATGTTTCAACCTTTTGCCAACGTCTACTACTTTCAGAATATTCGTAAATGAAAACTTTTCCTCCATTGGTAGGATTTGAATCGTCGCTTCCAACAGCTATCATAGGAGGATGCAACCTGATTGAAACATGTTCTTGCAGCAAAAAGAAACCAAATAATCCCGAAGTTTAAAATAGATGAAGAAGTAATGATTACCTTGATAACGATGGATTCCAAGTAAGACAACTGCATGGAAGTTTACAGCTAATGTCGTGTTGTAGAGTCCACTGACTTAAATTCATGACATCTGGAGCTTCATATATTCGTATAACGCCGTCTGCACTACAAGTCGCTAGCAGAAGGCCCAAAGTTTTAGGAGCGAATTTTACATCGGTTACAGATGTCCGAGAATCAACTAAATTGGTTCTCTTTACCCAATGACGAGTACTACGTTCACCTGTCCCAGAGCCTTCCCCAACTATCAATGAAAAACAAGTATCATTTAATGTACATATGCGGATCATAGAGTTTATTTAATTAACATGCATACCAATCTCTTCCCAAACAACAGCAGTTCGATCAAAAGAACATGTTGCAAGAACTTGACCAAATTCTGGATGTGCCCAAGTAACTTTCCAAACTGATCCACTGTGAGCTTTCCATGAAGCAGTTAAATGCCAATTTTCATGTTCATCTTCATCCCAAACCTGGTAAACAATAATACGTTTATGGATACTTCAAAAAGGCCATAGATCCAATTGGAATTTGTCACATTTTTCAAATTTTGGAGAAAGGTTTTGTGTCACTCTTTGGTCAAGTACATCGATGGAGAATTTTTGGTGCCCATACAGTTCATATGGTAAAACAATGTATGTTTAGTGCAGTGAGTATATAAAACCTCTGAGAGATGGGATTTTAAGTTGAATTTTAAATTGTAGAAAGCATAAAATCTATTATTTATGAGATCTATGATGGAAATACCTATAGCAGCATTAGACTTAGACCTCATCATGGAAAAATATGATGCATAAAACACCCTATGGTTATCTACAAGTTTCATGTTCATATTATGCCATGGATAAAATTTGATTTATGGAGACTGAATGATATACAAAATCAATATTTCCATATACATCTTTTGCATTCCAGTTCCTAGTCATAACGTGATACCAACGGTATAATTTTTACAGGACAAACTACAGAAAAATGTGCGCATTACTTCAAAGTATCTCTCTGTACAGCACTTCTTTAGCGTCTCAAGAAATGCTCAGTAGCACAGCTAGGATTGCCCTGCACGGATAGATCGAGGGGTGCCAGAATAAACAAATAAAACATGTTTATGCATTGACTAGGGGCAGGAAGTGCAACTCGAGTAGTAAGATTTTCACAATCATGTACAAAAGACATGTATACATTATGTATAAACTGTATTGGATTACATATGAATTATGTATAATTGTAAAAATCTTTCCTATTAAGAAACTTTGTCCCGAGTGCCAAATCACTCTGCTATGCCACTGGAAATGCTGTACAGGGAGATTTTTTGATTAATGAACATGTTTTACATAGTTTGTCCAGAAAAAATTGGTAACAGCCCAGTCACTCGTATCCCCTTAAAAGTGAATTAGTACAATTGGAATGGAAAAAAATGTTGATTTTGTATGATCCAGTCTCTACTAATGTATTATGCATAAGGTAAACTACTCAAATACCGTGAGTGTTACTAATACTGCTTAATAACATGGATTTTCATCTTTGAACACAAATAATGAAAATTAATATAACCGGAAACATATAAAATTACTTGAACACATTTTTTCTATACGCTATTCAATGCTATTATTATTCACATACATTATTAGACTCATTATTCATGTTTAAAAATGCACTCAACGATATTGGGGCCTCCACAGTATTTGAGCAGCTCACCTTACCCCATGTTGGATAACACAGATCTCCCTGAAGAAGGTTTTTCTGCTAAAAACCCTTCCACATGCACTATTGAAAAGTCAAACAAAACCTTTGAAATTTGAAACTAATTGGAGTTATAGACTATTTGGTTATAGATTCAGACTATAGACTAATATGGTTATAATCTAAATTAATGCTTGCCTGAAAGAAAACAAATTTTAAACAGTTAGTCGAAAATTTCGAATGAATAAAAAGCTGTTGAAAGTGAAAAGGAGAAACATTCATTTTGAATGAAAGTGTACCTTGACATACTGATCACTGGAACATGTTGCCATTCGTTGTCCATAAAAATCATAGGCAATATCATGAATCAAATCCTTATGTTCTGCATTGATACTATGTGCTTCGAACATTGTGTTACAAAAGTTCTAAACTTTATTTCATGGAAAAAGAAAACACGAAATTACTGGCAAACTTTGTGGTTAAGAACAACAATCAAAGCGCAAATTTACAAATGACCGGTACACTTTGGAACATGTAGTAACTGATAGTAGAGTGAGCAATACCTATAATTTCAATAGAGATAAGTGTGGTCGGTGTGATCAAGTTATGAAAGAGAGAGAGATCCAACTTAAATAGTTGTCTCTCTTTTTACCCAATGAAATTTGAACAGAGATAGCACTACCTGAAAGTCGGAACTCTCATTCTACCTTTGAGAGGATACAACGATCGCATAGGTGGCTCCATCTGGTGGCATTTTTTGCGACCAAAATACTCTAAACTGAACAATCGCCAGGGGTACGTTCCCTTATCGTTACTCGGTGAACGCAGTGAAATTCATTACTATTGGACCATCTTTGGAGAAAAGGAGTATTGTATAGTGAAATACGTGAGCAACTTCACAACCCCCCACGGTTTTCTTACCGTCCTCGGAAAGCTCGGGAAGAAAACTGTGGAGAGTTGTGAAGTTGCTCACGTATTTCACTATACGATGCTCTTTTTCTCCAAAAATGGTCCAATAGTAATGTATTTTGCTACTTTCTCCAAGTAACGATAAAGGAACGTACCCCAAATTTCACTTTCCTTTATTCCTTTCTCCATAGATGGTCCAATGAGAATGAATTTCACTACATTCACCGGGTAAAGCTAAAGGAACGCACCCCAGTGATGTCACTTCATTCATCACCCATGCGAATGTGTGAATCCATGTCATATGCTTGTGATGTGCATCCGTGCATCCCCATGATTTTGTAGTAATAAATTTGTTAAATGACGTGTTAAATTTTCCATTTTATACGTACTTCAAATATGAATACAAATAATAGTGAAGAAATTGAATACGAACCATCTTTGAAAAATGTCATAGAGCAGAAATCATTACGATGGATATTTGTTGGAGGCAAAGGTGGTGTAGGAAAAACAACATGCAGGTATTAAATAATATAACCTGAATATTTAGATTTATCGATAAACAACAAAAAATGAATAACTGACAATGTGCATATGTATATTTTCATAGTTGTTCTTTGGCTGTGCAATTATCAAAAGTAAGAAATAATGTGCTCATCATATCCACCGATCCTGCTCACAATATTTCTGATGCTTTCGATCAAAAGTTTAGTAAAGTTCCAACCAAAGTCAAGGGCTTCGATAATTTATTTGCAATGGAAATTGATCCAAATGCTGGAATCACAGAATTGCCTGAAGAATACTTTGATACGGATGGAGGTAGAATTTATAATTGAATCTTTATCTTACATTTTCTCAAACTCAAAAGATGATGACTGTTCCTCACATAAGTTTCAGGAAGCGAAGCCATGCGTTTGAGTAGAAATGTCATGCAGGAGATCGTTGGTGGATTCCCTGGTATAGATGAAGCCATGAGTTACGCAGAAGTTATGAAGTAATAATTGAATACTCTTTTACACTCTATATAATTTATCTCAACAACCTAATGCATATACCGCTTACAAACTTTTAGATTGGTCAAAGGAATGAATTTTTCAGTCGTAGTATTTGATACTGCCCCAACGGGACATACCCTCAGATTGTTATCATTTCCACAAGTGATTGAGAAGGGTTTGGGAAAATTGATGCGACTGAAAATGAAAATTAGTCCATTCATTTCACAGGTGAATTGAATATACAGTACTTCATGTTCTATATTCTCAAATTATATTGGTTTTATAGTAGGATGTTTGAAATTATAAATTATCAACAATATTTTGAATTTGCAGATAAGTTCGTTGTTAGGAATGACAGACTTCAATGTAGATACATTCTCCAATAAAATGGAAGAAATGCTTGCTGTGATAAGACAAGTTAATGAACAGTTCAGGAATCCTGAACAAACTACTTTCATTTGTGTATGCATAGCAGAGTTTTTATCTTTGTACGAAACAGAACGACTTGTACAAGAGTTAACTAAATGTGGCATCGATACCCATAATATTGTAGTCAACCAACTCTTATTTTTAAAAGATGGCGATGTCCCATGCAGATTATGCCTTGCGAGGCACAAAATACAAGACAAATATTTAGAACAGGTAAAAAAGAAGGCATCATAATGTGTAAAAGAATCTATCAAAGATGTCTAAAATTTATATCTTCTTTTTTCAAGATAATGGATCTTTACGAGGACTTTCATGTAACAAAACTGCCTTTATTGGAAAAAGAAGTGCGTGGAGTTCAACAGGTCAAAGAATTTTCCGAAAATCTCACTAAGCCATATAAACCTTAACATAGAGATATATGTAAACATATATCATTTAACATTCGTATTTTCGATCTTATCAATTGTGAATCATCTTGCACATTGTGAAAAAGGTAACTGCAATTACTTACTTACAAAAAGATGATCAATAATAAAATTTGCTTTGTATTGATTTATGGCACATATGTAATGCATATATATATATTCCTTTTATTTCCATATAAATAGACAGATAATTCCATTTTTACAACCTACAGATAGAATATATTTATATAATAAGAAATTATTAAATCACATTTAATTCTTTTCCAGTTTCCACAAATGTATTGATTGCTTGATCTATCTGCTCTATTGAATGAGCAGCACTGATCTGAACCCTTATTCTTGCTTTATCTTTAGGCACGACTGGATAACTGAAGCCTATTACATAAATTCCTCTTTCTATAACAAAAATAATAGATATAAAATACATATTCTAAAAATACAACTCATTGCGATAAAAGTGTGAAAAATATAAAAGTACCTATCATTTTTTCTGCAAATTGTGTTGCCAATTTTGCATCACCTAACATTACTGGACAAATTGGATGATTATCTCCACTAATCACAAAACCAGCTTTCGTCATTCCGTTTCTAAATCTCTCAGTATTCTTGGTTAAATTCTCTAAATATTTACTACTGTGTGTTATCAAATCTAAAACCTAAAAGAAAATATAAATAAAGTAGGCAATATAATATCATTAATCAAGATCGTTTAAAAGTTCACCTTGATTGCAGAACCAACAACTGGAGGTGGTACAGAATTCGAAAATAAATACGGTCTACTTCTTTGTCTCAGAAGATCTATTACTTCTTTTTTAGAAACGGTATAACCACCTGCTGCACCACCAAGTGCTTTGCCGAGGGTCGAATTAATTATATCTATGCTACCTAGTTCATTGAAGAATTCTTCCGTGCCTCTAATTAACCAAAAAACAACAATATTTTATTCTTATTTAGATAAATATTCTAAATTATTCATTATTACATACCTACCAGTTTTTCCAAAGAACCCAGTGGCGTGACAATCATCAACGAACGTAATGGCATTATACTTTTTTGCAAGTTCAATTATCTTGGATAAAGGTGCAATGGTACCGTCCATAGAAAATACTCCGTCTGTTGCAATCAATCTCAAACGAGATGTCATAGATTCTTGAAGCTTTAATTCTAAATCGTTCATATCTCTATGCTTGTACCTAAACATATTAAACTTCTCCTAATTATGCATTTTCAAATACAATATTAATAAAATTGTTGTAAATACCTGAATTTCTTTGCTTTACATAAACGAATCCCATCAATGATGGAAGCATGATTGAGTTCATCGCTAATTACCGCATCTTCCGATGTTAACAACGTTTCAAATAATCCAGCATTCGCGTCGAAACACGAAGCGTAAACAATTGCACTTTCCCTCATATGAAAAGCTGCTAATTTTCTCTCTAATTCAATATGAAGATCTTGAGTACCACATATGAATCTAACTGAACTCAGACCAGCTCCGTATTCATCCAAAGCATCTTTTGCGGCTGATACTACCTCTGGATTATCCTGTATCATAAAATGTGAACTAAATTTCAATTTTACACATATGCAAACTGAAAATGAAACAAACTCTCACCGACAATCCTAAATAATTGTTAGCACAAAAATTAAGGGCTTCTTTTTTATTAGATAAAGCAATTTTTGTACGTTGAGGTGAAATAATAATTTTTTCATTTTTCCAAGTACCAGCCCTTTTTATTGTTTCTAATTCCGTGTTCACACATGCTACCAATGAACTATGTTTCATACAAAACATCCATCTTTCGTTTGAAATTTTCCATACTATGTATACAAAACAAATATTATTTATCCATACATAATTAAATGTATATATTTATTTGTTACCTTTATTCAAGAGTATTCGATTCATCTTTTCAAACTTGACTGGGAGGAAAGAACGTGTTGTACGCGATTTAATATGTTGTAACAAACACGCGTTTAGGAAAAAAGAAAAAAGACCGGTTAAACCAGTTTTGAATCAACCTAGTACAGTAATCCCCCTCAATAGTGCCGAACGGTGTCTTCCTTACTCTACCAAAGAAAGACATTTGAGCAAGAAAGAAGTCTTGCGGCACTGTAGAGAGGGTTTACTGTAGCTACTCAATAGCACATATTCTTATAAGTTTGAGAGAATGATTGATATTGACAAATATTCGTTATCAAATCACTCGATTGGAAAAAAGATTACAATTATCAATAACTTTGATATTATTTTTTCACTGTAAAATTCTGAAAAAAGAAATACTACCCTGTTTAAAGAAGTTTATTACCGTTAATTGAAAAAATTTAATCAACATCAATTTGGATGTTCAATATAACATTACTGATTCTTATTCAAATATTTCTAAACTAGCCGGATTTAAAATATGCATCTCATTCATTTCTATCGGTTTTATTCATTGTGAGTAAAAAGTTTTAGACATCTGATCACTTTTTGTTTTTACTGATTTGTTTATCAATAATTTGCATCCAGATTTGATAGGTTTACGTAGTTTTTAATCAGAATTTTTAAGCAGAGCAGCATCATGAAACTAGTCAATTAGTTTCTTTACAAATTATTCGAAAATAAAGGAAAATGTGATCGAAATTCGCTCTATGCAGACGTTTACGTTGCTTCGTTTTTGCACGATTTGTAGAGAAACTTATAGCTTTTGCTTTTGTCACGCACCCTGATGTCTTTTCAAAGATTGAAATGGGCGAAAGATGACGCATGTGAAGTTTGAACATCCTTAATCAAAATGTATTGTACATTTTTAAATAATATTGATAAAATTATTGCTTTCTTCTTTACCAATAATATTTTCATGTTTTATAACTGTTTTACAGAACATAAATAAATTCATTCAAATATTCTCACATTTAACATTTATAATTTGTTATTTCACATAAATTTGGCAGTCTTCCAAAACGTTTTGTTCCGAAAATTTCTTTTGGTCTGTATATTATTGATTTGCTGCTTAAATAAAGATCAATGATTTCTATTTACATGATCCAAACTTATATACTTCATAAAATTACATATAATTTTACATAAAACTCGATAATCATTGTAAATTATATTGAAACGTGGAAACAAATATCGACATCAAATGCTAGAAAACAGAATATTTTCCACTCAAATTCATACTTAAGTCTATGAAATTAAGATTCTTTCTTCAAACAAAAAATAATCATTACTACTAAATAGGAGCTTTGTTCATATAATGTATAGAGTTAAATTCAATGATACTCGAACATAGGCGTGGTCATAGTGGGTGCCACAGGTGTCAGGGTACCCACACTAGTCCTCAGAGAGGCATCAAAATCAGGATGGAAACTCAATTTTTATTGCTTTAAAATTGAAGAAAATCGTAAAGGGAGTGCAAGGGGCGGAATTTTGGGCATCAGCACCCACACAAGTCGGACTCTGGCCACGTTTACGTACTTGAATGGAGTTGGTATATTGTATGAAGGGGATATATTGAAATATATCTTGAAATCTAATTAATCTCCACAATCCTCATGAAATAAATGTATATGGCTTCGGAAAATAAATAATTAAGAAGTTTTCATTTTCGTAGAAAGTCTTGTCGCTAGAGAATAGGCTCGTGGAAAATTATATACTATTATATACACTATACCCAAGTACACGATTATGGCGATTGTTAAGAAAAGATCAAATACGGCCGGTTTCACACTGAAAACAAAAACAATACATTAATAATCGTTTTTTCAATGATCAAAAGTTTCTAATTTGGATTCCTTCAGATACAAAATTGAACAACAATTCTAATTTGTAAGGATAATTATATTACCTATATACATTCAACGTGGCTTTAGTAACATCGTAAAAGACGAATTCTGGATCTCGTTTATCAGGACTGTGTAGAGTGACCTTGACATCTCCAAGATATTTCGACATCGCTTCTTTCAAGGTATTTACTAAAGGATTATTTTTTTCAGCTAATAGTGTAGCTGCCCTCGGCTGGGATGCTAAATAACTAAACCACAGGAACAATGATTCTTTGGAAACATCCTGGAATAGAAAAGTTCATCAAGAAGAAATATTTTGAAAATATTTATCAAGTTATACTTACAAATGGATCCGCAAAGATCTCAGACGAACTTAGATTATAAATATGTCTCGCTAAAGCTTCGGCTATTAATCGAGTATGCTTGTACAGTCTATCTATTTGGCCATCCTTCATGATGTCTAAAATAGTATTTCTAGCAGGATCGTCGTGACTTTTCAACGACGATAAAGTAGCGGCAGGTAATCTTCGTATGCTGTATCTCTCGTGTTCCCAAGCTAAAATTTCTTCGGCAAGATTGATTTTCTTATGAACTCCTTCAACGGTAATACTATCGTTCAATGAATTCGATATAGATTTCAGTTCTTTGAAAAATAAACCACCCGAGGAGGTTTCTTTCGGTGGTTTGGATACATGAACGTATAAATTATCGCTCCCGGTAAGGGTGTCTAGACAAATAACGTATGCAGCGTCCTATAATTCACAAAACGTTAATGGATGACTGCAAAGAAATTAAACATCATATTTCATAAGAAGTTTGAAATGTATGAATTACTTGAATTATGGATCCTTCAAGACCATCTAATTGATCCTCCAACCATTTTTTGCTGCCTTGGTAATTCAATTTACCGGCACCGGTTAAAATGAATACTAGATTATACTCGGGTCGTGATCTTCCCATTGAGTACAAAGCAGAAAACAATCGTGCTAATTCTAATAAAGTTGCAACTCCGGAAGCATTGCTGTCAGCTCCAAAAGAAAATTCCTGAAATACAAAATTTGGAATTTTAAAAAGTGATTTGTTTATTCTAGTTTGTTGAGAAAGAAGAAATATACATACAGGAGCTGCACCTAAACTATCGTAATGTGTAACTATAGCTATAGTGGGTAATTTTTCTTCAGCCCCACTTCCAGTCAATTTTCCATGTAAAGTGGCAACTTTAACATCAGTTTTTGGTAATGCTTGACCAGTTGCGACAACAACTTGATAACCACTGGCAGATATAGAATTGAACATAGCTTCAGCCGCGGAACCAGCTTTTTCATCAGTAACAAAACTATTACCGATATCGCTGACGATCGTTTGGAGATCTGGATGCCACGCGGCAAAATATACTGGAATCATTGTTTCTGAACCGTATAACATTGTCTCTTCCAAACTCATCACATGCTGAAATGTAATTATTATTAACATTTTATGCAATCAATGAACCAATAAAATTATGGTGCTGAAGTTTGGATCGTTTATTGAAACAAATTGGTAATCGAATAATGGAATACTCAGCTGTTAAAAACCCAAATTCTTGCAATCCATTCTTCAAAAAATGTTTCCAATTGCAAGGAATTAAGTCGAGGAGAGAAATACAGATGATTTATCAGATTTTGTGAGTTTGAACTTTTGTTTCGTTTCTATAAATGATTCAAACTTCAGGGACGTATAAAATTAGCATCAAGACCACACTTCGAAAAAGAATTAATGTTTTAGTTTTTTTAGGTAAATACAGTTATGAATAAACAGTGAGTGGATATTTTAAATCGATTAAATAAACCAGTTCATTTCAATGTTGGCCGAATTTCAAATCATTTTCAAAAAAAGAAGAGGCCCAATGCACTTTTAATCTAAAAGACAATTAGGTATGTATACTTGAATATGTGGGCAAAAACTATCCATTACATAACAAGCTAATTAATTATTCTTCCATGAACTTGAGTACATTATTGATATTTGATACTTGTATGTATTAAATCTCAAACATTTACTTACAAAAACATTAATAGCCTTTCAAGTAAATAATGATTAGAAACATAATAGAATATTCTTTCTATTGAAAAATGCTAATTTGAAATGCTAAATTGAAAATTAAAATACCCAAGAGACAATGAAATAAAATGAAATAAACTGTATTAAACAACCTCTCGTTCTTCAGCCGTCAGTTCATTTAGATGCTCAGGAAGGATGATTATTAAAGCACCAGCCTTGTTCCTGATCGACTCAAAAACACTAGGTGTTAAATCTAAAATTTTTGTGACGATACAGTGTCTGGACATACTCCACCCTGTAAGAGATCTAGCTTCCAACGATATAGGAGCATTTCGACAACCTGAATCAATGAAATGTTTTTTACAAATGTCATAATGAGAAACCTTATAAAAAATATATTTATAAAATGATAATTCATCACCATGAGGTATTCCATGCAAGTCATACTGGTGCATGCGATAAACTGGAAATTCGTGTGAGGCTGCAACGGGGTTAACCGGAGATATGATGATAAATATCGGTAAAACTATAATCAAATAATAAGGTAAATATACTCGACACAGTTCCGCGAACCCATCGCATTGTTCTAACCACATTTTGAGTACAAATTTTAGTCAGTTATTACAAGAAATTACTATTCTTTCATTTTATTCAATGACCTAATAATTAATCATCATATTCTTTGTCGTCTGCTGTAAACCACTGTGAATGTGAACCTGTGAGCAGCCTATAAATCGAAATTTAATTTTGTTATATCCGTCACTGAGCATACAGATTTTTTAACACGTTGACAAATCACAATCGTTCTACAATGGTATCTGAAGTTGAGTGATTGGTTCGTTAGCCAACGCGGACTTTGATTGGATAAATTCTTGGAATTCATTTCACACTCCGACGTACTATATCCAAGTCATAGTTCGTTGATCTATTTACCTTTTTAAAAGTTCCTATTAGTGTTTCTGATTAAATATCATTTGCCATAGGTTGATCCATCGGAAAAACGTAATAAATACACAACAATGATCCAAGCATGTCAAGTACACCGTATTGGATTGTTCACAAATTAGGTTAGTTTTTTTTTTTAAATTTTATGATTTCTTTTCTTGTACTTCAAAAATTTTTAACAAATAATGTCTGTTTAATTAATGAAAAATCTCTTCAATCGAATGACATATAACGTGAAGATTTTCAAATATTTTCATTTTGGATCAACTATTAATATTTGAGCTTGAAAAATAGAATTGTAACCATCAAAAATGCTTTGGATGTGAAGATATTTTGTGCATTGCTAAATTCAGCAATAAAGTTAATTAATAATACATTCAATGCGAAGAATCAAAGGTCTGAAGAAAAAAACTTGACAAATTGCATTATCGTATTGTATTCCATATAATGAAAAATATATTCCCAAGAGATTAGGTTAATTACATTAGTGCACTATTAATCGTATTTGCAAAATGTATTATCAACATTTCGATGACGCACATCCCTGTGTCTGAAATGATTATATTAATTTGATACTATCTTGTACGACACAACAATTCTTGAATATTCCTATATTATTGTGGTGTTATGTACCACTGAAGTTTGAATCGTTTATTGAAACAAATTCAAACTTCAGTACAAATGAATTCTCAGTCAGAATTGTTGATAGTGTTCCAGAATAAATTTATATACACTGTGAAAAATATTTCTTGTAAGTTGCCGACATCGGAATTAGAAAATCACGTAGCATTTTCCATTTGCTGCACCAAGTGCATACTGGCATATGCTCATCTTTCTCAAACTTGTAAGTGAAATAGAGGATGGAAATATCCCAGTATGCGATCAATGCAGTGGATAGAAAACACTAACAGTTTCTTATGTAAAAATACTGTTCTCAGCATTGTGTCAAGTATAGGTAATAAAGTTCTCTACTATCACAGAAATTAGTGAAATTACAAGTTTCGTTGTAACAATCCTAAGTTCAATGCAGGGAACTGAGAATTTTGTTCCCATACTAAGCATGGTAAAAATACAAAATGAATGATTGCTTCATTTACATTAAGATTGCATACCGTACAAGTTTGAAAAGGATTCAGACTTAGTCTCTAATTGTATTTATTAAAAAAACTACAATTGAATGTTTGTTTGGATAAAAGTTAGCAAAATTATCTCTTATGGTTTTGGTTAGTGATAGGTTGTAAGGGTTAGAGTTTGCATGTCTTCTCACATCTTTTTCTCTAAATGCTCTACTTGCTGCTTCAGGATTGCATCCCTGTGTCTCGTTTAGTAGAAAAATGAGAGATTGGACCAAAGACCTTGGTAATCTATGATACTTAAACTCAATTATATCGCTTATTCTGGTCAGCACAGTCTGCTAATTCCAATAAGCGTACAAATTTTATTGTTTGTAGCCTCATTCATTTCCAAATTTATTATTCCAGTTAGAAAGTAGAAAAAATTGTTTTTATTCGTGATACAAAAATTTTACTATTTAATATTAAAGTTTCACAGAAAAAGCAATGAATGAAAAGGAAGGATAAAAATACTTATAACCTTGTAACAATTCGATAACAATAACAACAACAACAACAACAACAACAACAACAACAACAAAACTGTAAATGCCAAAATATTTAGCATAATTTTAGTAGAAGTGTTCTTATATATATATAAAACAATTTCATTCTGTGAATTATTAATAATTGCTTTTTTCATAAAAAAAATATTTATATCTCAAATAATTTAGATGTTGCACAGTTTTTGTAAATCAATGCATCAAATTTATTGACGAAATATCAAAAAGGAAATTCAGGATGAGCACAAACACCTTTCAGAAAACTAAAATCACAAATACGACTAGATTCCCCTTGATCTAAATTGTTTAATGCTTCCATATCTTCTGATTGGAGTTTCCAATTAAAAAGGCTGATATTCTCCTTAATCCTTTGTGAATTAGTACTTTTTGGAATTGCCGCTATCCCTCTTTGAATAGTATGCCTCAGTAATATTTGCGCGGATGTTTTCTTGTATTTTTTTGCAATATCAACCACCACTGGGTTTTCTAACAAATCTGGTAACATATCTGTTTTTCCCATTTGTTTCACAAGACCTCGAGTTCCTAAAGGCGAATATGCCGTCACAGTGATGTTATTGCTTCTACAAAATTCAACCTGCAACATGTAATAATATTTATTGTCCTTGCGACTTTGCATCATCAACTTTTTATACTTCTTGAAAGCGAAAAAAATTAATTGATATCTTCGACTTGTTTTAATTGAGATTACTTTAGAATGACATTTGTCTAAAATTCATTCAAGTTCTCATTATTCATTATCTTATCGATTTGTATGATTTTCATATAAATGTGGGTACTCTTTTCTCAACTTACCATTTTCTTTTGTTGAAAATATACATGTAATTCAATCTGTAAATTGGAAATTGGTATTTTGGCATTAGCTGAGATCTTTTTTATTTGATTGATATTGAAATTTGATAATCCAATCGCTTTGGCACGACCTTCGGCCACTTGTTGTTCCATTTCTGCCCATACTTTCAAATGATCGGTAGATGTATCAATCAAGATTTCACCTTTCTCATTAACAGGATGTAAATCATTTCCAATTTCTTGAAAAGTGAATGGGGTATGCACCAAATACAGATCCAAGTAATTCAATTGTAAATCTTTCAATGATTTTTTAATCCATTTTTCTACACCGCCTGGACGGTTGCCGGTGGGCGGTAACTGTAATTATGATTAAACATTTTATTGATATTAGATTTTGGATTTAATCTCAAGAATTGTATTGATTTATTTTTCGTATAAATAAACCAATTTACCTTAGTTACAATGAACAGTTCCGATCGTGTAATTTTCCCTGAATCGAGCCATCTCTTCAAAACTTTACCTATCACATGTTCATTCTCATAAACCGGAGCGGTATCGATGTGTCTGTATCCTGCTTCCAAAGCTACATCCAATGCTTTCTCCAATTCTTCATCACTTGCCTGTGAAACAAGTTTTATTTAAGCATCACCAACTCTGCGACATTATCTGATTTTCTGGTGAAATTTTTCGATGCTGATAAATTATAATTGAAATGTCTCAGGGTATCTTCATTCTTTGATTCAATAAGAATGAAGATAAATCGAGATGTTTGAATTTGAGTCTTCTATTGTTCAGCCATCTTCCAGAAAAACTCTTTTTATTTGAATTTATTGGAAAAAGACCCGTCTATGCGATAAAAAAACTTTCGTATCATCTTCAAGGAATACTAGCGTTGAGATATTATGATGTGAATGACTATATTTATTTTATGTTGGTCAGTTTTCTAAAAAATAATGCTGAAACAACCTGAACTTGATTCCTGCTAGACATTTTATGAACTATGGAAAATATACGGAAACTCAGTTCACATTACACACTGAGAACCCATGTTGCTGAAATTTGAATCATTCATTGAAACGTATTAATGATGAAATAAGGAAATATTCAGCTGTTAAAGATCCAAAACCTTGCAGTAAATTCTATGATCGATGTATTGAGTTACAAAAAATGACAAAAAATTCATTCCAGAAGATAGATAACGATGATTCATCAGATTTTTCAAGTTTGAATTTTCGTTTCGTTTCTATCAACGATTCAAACTTCAACAACATGAGAATCCAATTCCTTAGACTTGAAGAAAATTTCTTTGCCCTCATTCTGATAAATCTCGTGTCCCATGGAAAAAATGATTCATCTCAATGGAAAAATTTTTCATCGAATTGAAATATGAAATGGAAGCTGTCGGGCGTTACTACCGATTGTTCTAGCTTCCCCAACAGAACCTAAAATCTGTGTACGTTCAGAGGACGTCCAAATACGTTTCTCAGACGTCCCTTGGAGCTTCAAATGTCAAGGGACGTCTGAGAAACGTATTTGGACGTTCTCTGGACGTACGCAGATTTTGGTTCTGTTGGAGTTTTGATCAAACGTTTCTTAAGCTTGGTTGACACTAGGAATCGATTAAGCAGCGTTGCTCTAAACGCTCTACGATCGACAGTTTCCACTTCATAATTGTAATTACATTTGTCGAATTCAAGAAGGAATATATCTCTGTTTGAATTTGAGGATTTTTCGTTTCAATCTGATGGAAACTTTTACCATTTAACTGAATTTTTTTCCATTGAAAAAAAGATTGATAAGAATGAGGACAAAGAAAATGTTCTTTCAATCTAGGAAATTGGATTCTCAGTGTATCTTATCTCATAAGTTTTGCATAAACTGGTTAGTGATAGCCGAAGCCTGGATGCCAGAATCTTTTGAAATTCATCGTAATGATTACTGAAAAATAGAGCGATAATATGATTATGATTATAATGAGGTTGTACACTATTTTTGTTCAAATGTTGAATAAAATATTGCCGTAAGAATTTGTACTTCATTGTAGAATTTTTTTTTCAAACTAATATTTGATTTACACACTAAGGTCTCTATTTGAAAATTAAAAATCAAGTAATTTTTGTAAATAAAATTAAACATTTTCTATATTTTTGTAAACTCACTTGCCAAGTACCGAATCCCAAACCCGGCATTTTCTGCCCATTCTGCAAATCTATATATACTTTTGAAGCCATCTAGATACTGGTACTCTGATGTATCTCCTCACAAGACAGAAAGTTGACTGGAATGAACCGCACATTTGTGCCAGTTTCTTATGGTAACACAATATCCCACTACGCTCAACATTTGATTAGTACACTTTCACTTCTACCGTTATTCTTGTCCTTGTGTAATCATTGAACCGATAATTTTATTTGTGATTAATGCATCCATTCATTATTATAATAGTATACGAATAAGTGTGAAAAACTTGACAATGTTGCTTCACAAATATCTATCTCCCATCAGGCATATAACTTGGTCACAATAATTGGCGTTGAATACTTGAGATGATTCTTGTGTGAAAAAGAAAAACAATAATTTTAATAAACATCAAATAATAGTGATGTATTCATTTCGCATGCATGAACGACATTTTATTTATTTCAATGAATTATTCTCAATTATTTATTTGAAACTTAGTGTTTCTACAAGTTCTTTTCGAATTGAAAATTTAAATCTTTTACTGTCATATTCATTTCCAAAGGGATCAATTGTTGTAATAAAGTACATGAATTCTTTGAAACGATTAAAAATTACAATATGAGTCTTGAAAAATTTGAAATCTACACACTGTAAAAAACAATCTGAAATTTCATGTATCAGATGAATATGAAACTTCTGAAACTTGTAATGTATTCAAATTCATATAAAAATGCATGAAAAATCATAATTCTGTATGAGATGTCATAAAAGTCAATATGAAGAGTCAGAAAAGTTTTGAAAATTAATACAAAATTTATATGTCAATTGCTTCACATAAATTTATATGAAATTCAGGAAGCAACCTTTTACAGTGCACTGTTAAGAATTTCTTGGAATTCCATTCATTTTTCAAGTACACTTGTAAATGAAATTTCCAATTCTTGGCGATTGATTGAGGAATTTAGGTACGGAAAATTGAATATTGCTATATTATATTACCCATAAGAATATAGTTTGGTAACTGAATTTTCATTCATATGTAATTGAAATTTCAAGAACTCTTCCAATCACCTAAGTGGAAATTATTGCCATTACATGTGATTGAAGCTTCATGCAGAAATTTTCAACAGCGTATAATTTTCTATCGATAAACATTCGATTATTATCACAATCGATACGCTATGTAATGTACGTCTAAGTATCCTTGCAGCATTATTATTGTTAATATCCTTGAGCTGAAAACAGAGATGGATTGAGTTACAGGTTCAAAAATTAACAGGAAAATACTGCTCACAATACTGAGTATAGAGTGAAACTGCATTTTAGACTTATTCATGGCCTAAAATAATAAATGCACTTGTATTGTATGGAAAGAATTGAGACTGCCCAGTTTAAAGATGCGCGATCTGAAAGAAAACATCGATTTTTGGAAATCGTAAAATCCTAAATATCTGATCCGATTTTTCCAATACATCTTAAGGGGATACTAGCGGCTTGGCAGCAGCCAAATCGTTTATGACAAACTATGGGCAAACGCTTCAATTAGATCAAAATATCACTCTGTACGGCACTTCTCTGATTCAAGTAAACGTGCTGTACAGAGCGATATTTTGATTAAATTGAAGCGTTTGTCCGTAGTTTAGGATCGTCCATATATTACGTAACGCATTTTTTCACATTTTCACTCCCCCCCCCCCCACGTAGCATGTCCTTAACACTGCATCCTTACCCCCTCCCCCCACTGCCGTTACATAACAATTGAACGTCCTAATAGTCTTGAGTATCCTATGAATGAGAAATAAAACTGATCAATTAAATCAATTATTCCTTCAATTTATTCTATTTTGTATTCAATTATTTACATATAATTCATTCAGAGCAACGGATTTGTTATATTACGAGAACTCTATTAATTTCCACTTATGACAAAATATATTCCAATGAATGATTGGAAATCGCTTGAAAATATATGAATTTTTTCTTATTTTTTTTTAGTAAACTAGAAACAAGAAGGTTTGGAAAATGAATTTTTATAATAAAATACGGAAGATTACGAATAATGTAGAAACAGTACCCACACAGTGCCACAGTTCAGGAAGAATTCTTAATGCATTCAGTTTGAATTCTTATAGTTCAGAATGAATTTATTATGAACTCTTCCTGAATATCCAAATTTTATCATACGCTTTATGGAACTTTGCGCACAGTGTTAGAAAAAAACATATTTTTGGCTGTTACGTTACCGTTGTTCTAGAACCCCCCTCCCCCCCCCCCCCATATAGCAACGTGATAACACCGAGTCCTAACCCCCCTTCTCCTCCCGCAAATAGCGTTACGTGATATATGGATGCTCTCTTTGTCATAAACGATTGCTGCCACGCCGCTAGTATCACCTTAACAATATACATTGGTCCTATTGATTTTGAATCATTAATGATACGATACTGGAATTTTGCCAGAATTTGCAGACTTTTGCAGAGGAAAATCAGAATTTTTCAAAGATTTTACAGAGATTTTCGGAAATTTTTCAGCGAAATATTTCCATACGGAAATGCACATTCTTAGAATGTCTTTTTCCGATCGATCTGAAACAATCTCACCTGCATATTCTATGCACGATGACAGAATGAGCACGAAATGTTCGAAAAGTTCTTGAGCTACTTGGGAAGCAATGACAGACAAAACCTGTCAGATCAGACTCAAAATGTTGTCCGATTCTGTCAGACATTTTTAATAGGGTTGTTCGTCAATGCCAGCACCACATAGTAAGGTTCCTGCTACACTCGCAATGCCAAAGACAAAAATGTTGAGAAAAATGGATTTTTCAAAGTGGTTATCCCATACCCCTCCTTGAATAAATTCAAAAATCATACATGCAACCCTGATTAAACAAACCCATTGATTCCCGCCAAATCCCATTGAATCTTGGACAATGTTCTGACCAAATTCTATAGAATTTCATTTCGTCAGGTTCTATGGATTTTTTTAACCAGGAAAGAATTGATAGATAATTCAAATTACATCTATACTTGTTTTAACTATCATCATAACCTGCATGATATAAATCAAAATTTTATCGAAAAAACTTCTAAAACAACTGAATTTTATTCATTCATTTCAACATCTTTTTCAACGCAGTTTAATTACAAACAAAATTGAACAGTTAAATAAATTTTTTCATACTTTAATGCTATTGATACACAATACTCAAATACAACAATATATTAACAAACTTTGAACCTAACATATTTTTAATTATCAATTCCATTATATTAATCATACGATTATAATTTGAATATTGACCAATTCATTATTTTGTTTTCAGAAAGCAAAATTATGACAATACTGATGCTTTTTATAGCTATACAATATTAATTACAACTATCACACGGTTGTGCAAATACAAAGTCTACCTCATGTATATGTGTATAAACTGCGGAGCAGAAACCAAAGACCTTTATAAAAGATATTGTCCGAGCGTACTAAAAATCTTACAATGTGTAAGTTGATTAAAACCTCAAGTTTCACTTTTTTGTTTTAAGATAATACCTCCAGCATTGTCCCAAAGAGACACCTCGTCTGTTCAATAATATAAAAACATGTTTTTGTATGTGAAACAGCTTATTACAAGATTTTTTTGAATTGGTATTCCTTTTAGTAGTTCCAAAAAATTTAAAATCAGTGAGCCCATGATGAATTTGTACCACGTATTACAGTATCACATATCACATGAGATACACATACTTTTGATATACATATATATATACTTGCATATATACAGGGTGTCCCAGAATTCGCGGACCGGATTTCACAGGTATATTCTGCAGCCAAAATGCAATAATTTCCCGTTTGAAAAAAATTATTTCGACGCTTAGTTTTGGAGATATAAGCATTTTTAGATTTTTTTTCAAATCCAAATCATTCAAAAATACTGTATGCTACATACTTGAGCTTAACGCCATTCGCTAAGTTGGAAAAAGGCGGATTTGTGAGAAAAAAAATTAAACTATTTCATCATTGATAGTTCTGGAGCTATAGCGATTTGAAGTTGCTGAATTCTGATTGGCTGAAAGCTAAAAAATTTGAAATCGCTATAGCTTCGGAACTATCAATGATAAAATAGTTGAATTTTTTTCCACAGATCTGCCGTTTTACAACTTCAGCGAATGGTGTTGAACCCAAGTATGTAGCATACAGTGTATCTGAATGATTTGGATTTGAAAAAAAATCTAAAAATGCTTATATCTCCAAAACTAAGCGCCGAAAAAATTTTTTTCAAACGGGAAATTATTTCATTTTGGCTGCAGAATATACCTGTGAAATCCGGTTCGCGAATTCTGGGACACCCTGTATATATATTATTCATTTCAACAATATAAATTTTCATCTTGGCACAATAAAATATTGGTTTGATATAATCGTAGAAGACAATCACATTCCAAGAAAACGGTATGCTCAATTTCAGATCAAAGTAATTTTGAAACATCTTTGACTTTTGAAGTAAAGCAACATTTGATACAGTGAAATTAGGCATACCGTTTGTTTTCATTTTTAGATTTAGAGTTCAAATAGAGTGATTAATCGATATTATTTACATGTCTTTTAGGATAAATGTGACTCGATAGCAGATAAATATATAGAATACGATCCTGTAATAGTTTTGTTGGATTTAATATTGGTAAAACAACAAGCTTATCGACATCTTTTATATAATAGCGATTTCAAAGCATATTGGAAACTTTTGGTGGTTCTGTGGCTAGGCGAGTCGTTTAGAATATGGTCCTCATGCGGCCCAAACTCTAACAATAACGATGTGCATCGAATCGACGTGATCGACCAGGAAATATTCAAAGGGGATTGTAATTTTTATGTACAACTTTGCCGTACGGCGGTCGCTTTAGGAGCATTCTTCTTCATCGTTATCGGCATTACTGAGTTACGTTGGTTCATCAACGGAAGAAAACCACTCAAGTATAGCAGAAAAAATTTAACCCGCGCTATTATTATCGGATGTTGTGCCAAGTTGTTAGGATTGTTGGGTGTTATATGGGAATTCGAACCATCGGGATCACATTACGGTTTGATACAAGGATACACATCGCTGTGTCTGTTAACGGCATATTCAGGTGAGAGAAAAATATCAATTTTCTGCATATCGTCATTTTTTACATCAAGATGTGATTAGATCATTATTAAAAATGTTTAATGCATTTTTAATTAAAATCTATATTCTCAAAACATATTTTTCAAAAATATTTGAATTTTCTAGTATCTTATTTCACATAATAATGTTCAAATTTTTAATTGTTATATACTTGTTTTCTGTTATAGTTGTTTGTAACACTGGAAAAATTGAATCTCTCGTGGGTTTATTCAGTGGTGTTATAGCTTATTATTATATTCTCAATTCATTTCTCACCCCTGAAATACTAGACTGAAGAAATAATATCCGATATAGAGAATATAAATTTCGAAGTTCAAGCATCTTTAACGGGGAGCACGCTCCAACCCAAAACGTATCTATCGAATCCACAAGAGAACAAATTGCAGACTCCGCCATTGTCTTCTGCCCAAGCCACTGAGCATACCATTCTACGATGTCCCTGGAAGAAATGAAAAAATTGTTTCAGTATTATAAAATCATCGAACAATGTAAAGTATTCCATTTGTACATATTTCTAACTATTTATTGTAAGAATCTTTTCATCTTTCTTATACATTTGTTAAAAAACTCAGGTTTTATTTATAATAAAGTTGAATTGACATGAAAAAAGTGAACTGTTGTCGAGAATTTATTTGAATTAATAGTTATAATATATGTTCTTACCTGTCTGCTGGTTCTAGGCAATCTTGCCAATCGTTGGCCACTCAAATCGAATAAACGTATCTGTCTATTATCATGAGGAATTGCAACGATTCCAGTGCTAGAAACTGCTAATCTATTAGCCGCGCTATCCCCTCGAATGGTTGCTAAAGGACTTCGGATATTACGCAATTCCCATACTTTGACGCTCCTGTCATCGGATCCAGACACTATTTTATCTTCTCGAGTAAAAACTGCTGAAGTTACAGTTCTGAAATGAAAAAATGTATTATGAATCAATTTTACTTCCGTGGTTCTCATAGGAACCGGGAGTATTATGATAGGGTGAAAAAATCGATATCCGCAGGAGGGAGTATTCCATCATTGTCAAACGTTTCAAAACTTCGTAAAAGTTCGATCCCCAAAAATGTCTGTGTGTATGCACCCGATAACACTCCTCCGAATGCACCGATTGGAGTCACTTTTCCCGTATGGTTATCTTGGAGAGAACTCAGGACCTATTGGTTTGAGTATCGATCGGATAACACGTTTGGAAAATATTGCGGAATATTGTTTGAAAAATGTGATTTTGCGATCGTGCATATCTTCGTTTCCTGTTATCCGATTGCAATGAAAGTTATACCACGTTCTAGTTGTGATCCGATACTGTTCCCACATGAATTTCATACCAATCGGTTGGAAAATGTAGAAAATTTGGTTTATTTGCGATCCACATCATTTGACAACATTTTGAAAGCATACTTTTTCTTTGTTTGTATTATCCGAATGCCATAGAACTCTGAGCATAGGCAATGCATGAGATGTTAATTGTGTGATATAAGTTTCAGGCAAATCAAAATTGAGGGAAGAAAAGGGTAAGGAGCGATGAACTTCAAAAGAAAATTTCGAAATTTCGTAAATGCCGCTATTATGCAAATATGTTCTGTTCTTGTCATTCGATCGTTATGTAATTCTTACCACAGTTAGATGTACTATCTTATACAAGGTTCAACCTGATCCTTACAGAAAAAACAAGAGGGGGAAAGGAAATATGTTATCGAAAATTGTCATTTTGCGACCGCTGGTATTTCTGTTTCTGAATCGAATGATGTAGCGGAATTAGATTTTTGTAGATGCATAGATGGGTTTTTGTTCGGTGGGAAAATATGAGAAACATGAAAGTAATGTATGGTTCTCCATACCAATTTCTTTTTTTGTGTTGAAAATTGATGTTACATACAGATTAAAAAAAAACTCACTCTGTATGTCCTTGAAATACCGAAACAGAATGTATCGGCTCCCTGAAGTCCCAAAGACGGAACGTACTATCACGACTAGATGTAACACACAATCTTTGTGTGTGATGAGTGGATACATGTGATAGTTCTTGATCGTGTCCGCAAAGGGTATGAATGATTTCTCCGGTTTCCGTGTCGTACAAATTAGCGGTTCTATCCCAAGAAGCGGTAACTAATTGATCAGCTCCAGGAAGCCAATCCGCGGCCATTACGACTCCGGTATGTCCTAAAAGCTCACGCACGGGTGTTCTCAAATGCGGAGGATCTTCTTGTTCTTCGGTATTCCCAGCGGTACTGTTCGTTGTTAGTCTTTCCGCATTTGTCGTGGCCAATTCTTCCGCCGATGGCAATCTTTTGGGATAATCCCAATCAAGGGCAGCTTGCCACACGTGGGCCGTACAATCTCCACTCGCTGTTAAAGCTAAATCTCTGTTCGGATGAAATCTGACAGAATTCACGGAACCACTGTGTCCAATGTATTGTAATAAACATCGTCCAGTTTCTACTGCCCAAACTCGTGCTGTGTGATCCGCTGATGCCGTGGCAATTATTGGTTGACCTAATCGACCAACGGAAACTTCCCATACGCCGTCTCTGTGGCCAGTGTATTCCCGTTGCATGCTACATGTCATTGTTGGGTTTTTGAAACTGGATACGATTTTGCTGGTTTGAGCTTTCAATTTGTGCGAAGCTTTAACTTTTTGAATAGAATTGCTGCCCATCGCTGTAAATGATTCTTTCAGTAATTTAAATTCTGGGTGTATCTAGGGGTGGATTCAAGATACATTGCAAGCATGACCTAAGTCAATTTCATATTCTTGTTATATTATGATTATCAGTGTATGATACATGACAATTATTATACACGTATAAAATTGTGACCCCAGCAATTTTGCTGAACTTAAATCCACCCTGAGTGTGCTGATTCGTTTCAATGGTACATATTTCAAGTATCAATGACATCAAATTTTTCAATGTTGATATTTGAAATTTCGAATTTTTCTTTTTATCAACTTTAAAATTTTTTTGATTTATGTGAAATTTGAGTGAAATTCACAAGATCAAATTATCTTGAAAATTTCAAATTTGATGCACATTTGATCACTGAAATTATGGATGATTTTCAAGTGTTCAAGAGTTCTCAATGTGAAAATTTCTACTTGTAAAACATATTATTGTTAGCGAATTTCTTGTTAGTCATCCAACATTAAAACGGTATATCGAATAAAAAATAAAATCCTTAATTCATATGATATAAAAAAACTTACATTTTTGTTTTGCCAAATTTTTGTGATCAGGATAATCGGTGAAGTCACCAGGAGGTAAACTTCGCTCTCCGGATCCATAACATTCTCTTTCCAGTTTATCATTCAATATATCTATTTTTTCTTGCACTAATATGAAAAATATAAACCAATGAGTATTCGGTTGAATCACAGATGTGACAAAAATTAAAAATTATTACTTACATCCAATATTTTCCAAACATAATATTTCAAATTCTTTTTCTATTTGTTGAAACAGATCTAGCAATTTAGTGCGTAGAGTTAGAGGAATTGGACTGTCATCCAAATCAGTTCGGAAGGTAACATAGTGTAATGCTGTTGGTTGCAAAGGTGTGGAACCGCTTTGGCTCAATTGAGATTGTAGTTCTGTATCCGTACTGCTTTGTACACGTGGTATTGAAATTCTTTTAACTTTACCACTGGACTTATTACCAGTGGCAGTAGGTGGTTCTCCTGGCATGGTTTTTCAAGTATAAAAATATGATTGTATCTCTTACTGTTGTCCTTGCAGAACAGCATCAATACCCAGTCAACACTTGAAAACATAAAATGTATTAAAACTTTGGTATTTTTACTATAAATAGATTAATAATACAAAACTGATATACTTTGACAATTGTTGAATGAATTTTCATTGAATATTGAATAATTAAGATCGTCATTGATTGATATTTTTATAAATTGTTTTTCAACACTACTTCTTCTTTGAATAAATTCATTCGCATATTTTGGGTTCATAATGGGATCTGATAATCAACGTTGAATTTTCTGATACAAACTGTCAACAACGCACACACATTATTACTTTTTTAATTGATAACAACATTATAACTTTTTGACTTTACAGAAAAGAGTTTCCTTGGACTTTGAGCATTTCACACAAATTGTTTATTGTCAATATAAGAGGTTGATATAAAAAAAGAATTGAATCACTATCCTTCAATGCATTAACTGTTACAGAAGATGTTATGATAAAATATAATTTTAATAATCGAAGTCGGTAATTTCATCACCTACTTTGATTGCCTGATTTTAGTTGATCTTAGATTTTGTGCATTGAACTCAATATCATACTGGAATGCGCACTTCCCAAAAGTGGTTAGTTGGCGCAGTGTGCACAGGGTGCATTTAAAGGTCTGTGTCTACTTGAGCAGAGATGAATTGGGAAGATTGCTAAAGTTGGGTACTCATGCCAGCGACTGTCGCACGCGAAATCTTTAAAAGGAAAAAGAGATCAGAATTGTGAACATCATTAGAAGAAGGAAGGAAAAATATTTCCAACTCGGAACTCTTTTTCCTTTTAATGATGTCGCGCGCGACAGTCGCTAGCATGAATACCCGGGGTTAGGCTTTAATTTCTAGAGACTGACTAAAAATTGACTAATCAGGGAATTTTCGGGACAACGAACGGAAGAAACGGAGAACGTAGACGTAACCGGCTGCGCAGATCCCGTATATGGTTTCTGCGCATCCGTTCCTTACGTCCACGTAGCTTGTATGTACAGACCTTTAGGAATCTCTCTAACCTGGCAATTCTGGTATATATGTAGTCCATCGCCTCTTGAAGTGACTTCGCTATTTTGTACATCACACAGAAGCTTTTATTCTCAAACAAGTGATATTGGAAGAACTGAAATTAGATGGTAAGTAAATTTATTTTCAAACTTAAACAGAAAAATTCATGAAACTATTTTTAACATCAAATTGTCGGAAAGCATCAATCCAATTTCTTCGTTTCATCTTTGAATTGCTCTTTCTTTTATCTTTTGTGCATGTTGTAGGTTAATTCTGTCAATTCTATTTCCTTAATCTTTTATTTCTATTTTGATAGATAATTTTCTGTCACAGTGCTTGTGATTAAGATTGTTGAATTCACTGTTCAATTCCACAATATCAAATTCATGCTTTTAGGTACATAAAAGTGGCTCTCAGAGGATCACAAGGAGCTTGTGGAATCTTCCACTCCTTTCTTTTCAAGTTTCCAATTAATAATAATCACATATAGTAAAATAGGGATAGATGACACACACAGTCAAAATTCAATAACATTAGACAATGAGCGATTGTGCATGAATTAAATAGTAAGGTGGATGACTATAATTTCGTCGCGTTAGTGAGATGGATATTATTTCGTCAGGAGATCATAAAATTGATGAATGAAGCTCTTGTGAGCAAATTATGAATATTTTTTGGTACAAAACGTCACAAATGCATCTCATGATTGAACAAAATATACTCAATTTGTTTACAATTGCTTAATGATCAATTTTATCAATGACCGGACGAAATAATATCCAGTGACAAAGATATAGCCATTTATCTTAGCTGAGATTCTGTGTTACTAGACATTTCGTGTGTAACAGCCTACTATACATTTTTCTTTTTCACTACTTTGTCCTTTGTTACACACGTCCAGAACTGTGAATTGTTTTTTATGTGGTCTTTGACTCTTCCAATTTCTATCAGTTCATTTCCCAGAAAAGATTATTTTTGAATAATTATCAAACAAAATATATATGAATAAACATGAAAATACATTACAAAATGATCCTAGTTTATGGTTTTTGATTGGCTCATTTCTCATAAAACTGTCTTAAAACTGATATATTTCCCATGCCAATAATGAGTCTAATAATTTTGATTTTCGATATTCAGGAATAACTAGAAGATCTGAATTTTGTGATAAGGGTGTAATCCTGAACTTGCATTTTATTATTATCAATTTCAAGTTTATGCTCATTACATAGTTTATGAAAAGAAAAGAATCTGTGTAAAATTTCATAAGCTTCTGATATTGAGTTCTCTCTGAGTACCAGATTACAAAAAACATCAATAGATAAACAACACAAAATCATAGAAACTTTGAAGGTGTATGATCAATCTGCCTGAATTTTTGTTAAAATGCTTTTGCGTATTGCAATAATACATTGATGTATATTGTAAAATAGTAATGTATATCGATATTTTGATTACATACAAGTACTCACGAAAAAGATTATAAATAGAATTTATTTAACATATTTGCTAATGTCATCTGAAGCACTGGAAAATTTCAAAACTACAAAATTGCTCAAGAACGAAAGTTTTGTTCCATTATCTTTCATTTGTATTCCCAGCAATGAAAGTTCAGAGAAATCTTTGTAACATTTCAGCACTTGATTATGTATAATGAATTTATTTATTTTCTCAATTGCTATGTTTTTACTTTGAATGATTTTTCAATATACTTGGTTCAACAGGGTCAACAACAATCTGGCACTGGTGGCAGCAGTGGAGATAAAAAAGATGATAAAGATAAGAAGAAGAAATATGAGCCACCAATTCCTACTCGAGTTGGTAAGAAAAAGCGACGTACGAAGGGACCTGATGCAGCTTTGAAATTGCCTCAAGTCACTCCTCATACCCGATGTAGGCTGAAACTTCTGAAACTCGAGCGCATAAAAGATTATCTCCTCATGGAAGAAGAATTTATTAGGAATCAAGAACGCCTTAAGCCTCAGGAAGAAAAGAATGAAGAAGAGAGATCTAAAGTTGATGATCTTAGAGGAACTCCCATGTCCGTTGGTACATTGGAGGAAATTATTGATGACAATCATGCTATAGTTTCAACTTCTGTAGGTTCAGAACATTATGTATCGATTTTATCGTTTGTCGATAAAGATCAATTAGAACCTGGTTGTTCTGTGCTTTTAAATCACAAAGTTCATGCTGTTGTTGGAGTTCTAGGAGATGATACAGATCCAATGGTTACAGTGATGAAATTGGAAAAAGCACCACAAGAAACTTATGCTGATATCGGTGGTATGTATACATAATTTTTTACAATATTTACAACAAATTCATATCTGAAAGTGTTTTGATAAACACTCATAATAATCTCTACAAACACAAATTATCAATTTTCCTAAACCACCAATGGTGCATTGAATACAAATTCCGTTAAAAAATGTAAACCTGTTGTGAGCTGGGAAATATCAATGTTTCTGTAATTTTGTTTTCTCATATCCTTGAATGCCAAACTTAATCCAAAGTAATTTCCTTTCACCTTATGGTTCATGAAACATGGTTGTACAAAATTTCATATGCAGCTTTCGTTCTGATAATGAAGCTTTCTTAATCTGAATATTTTTATCAAAAGCATAAGAAATGGAACATCTTCTTTTTAGAACTTCGATTTTCATTGACAATTATGTTACAGGACTTGACACTCAAATTCAAGAAATCAAAGAATCCGTAGAATTGCCTTTAACGCATCCCGAGTATTATGAAGAGATGGGAATCAAGCCCCCTAAAGGCGTTATACTTTATGGCCCACCTGGTACTGGAAAGACTTTATTAGCAAAAGCTGTGGCTAATCAAACTTCGGCAACTTTTCTCAGAGTTGTTGGCTCAGAGCTTATTCAGAAATACTTGGGAGATGGCCCGAAATTGGTGAGAGAATTATTTAGAGTCGCCGAAGAGCATGCCCCTTCCATCGTTTTCATAGACGAAATAGACGCGGTTGGAACAAAAAGATACGATAGCAACAGTGGAGGAGAAAGAGAGATTCAAAGAACCATGTTGGAGTTACTTAATCAGTTGGATGGTGAGTTAAATTTTATTATAATCTGTAGAATTTTCATTGTACGATGCTTAATAACTATACTTTTTGTAGGTTTTGATAGTCGAGGAGATGTTAAAGTTGTGATGGCTACAAACAGAATCGAAACCTTAGACCCCGCCTTGATCAGACCTGGACGTATTGATAGGAAAATAGAATTTCCATTACCAGATGAAAAAACGAAGAGAAGAATTTTCAGCATTCACACCAGCAGAATGACCTTGGCACCAGATGTTAATCTTGCTGAGTTAATTATGGCAAAAGATGATCTTTCTGGGGCAGATATAAAGGTGTGTTATTTTGAAATTTATTTTCATCAATTGTTCAATAACACTTGTAATCCAAATTTCTTCATTCCCAATAATTTTATTCGCAACTATCTTCATGGATTGCCACTGGATGCTTTTACAATTTTATTCTGCGTATTCAACACATTAATTTTTTGGTATCTGTTGTATTCGATGAATCATTTGTTCTTGGTTTTAGGCAATATGTACTGAAGCTGGTTTGATGGCATTAAGAGAACGGCGAATGAAGGTTACAAGTGACGATTTCAAAAAGTCTAAAGAAAGTGTTTTATACCGAAAAAAAGAAGGTTCTCCCGAAGGATTATATTTATAAAAACATTAAACTTCATATATATCAAGATTTTGTGTAAGAGATTCATAAAAATCAATATAAAATCTGTACCAGAATCAAACTTTATTATTTGTGTGAAATGAGATCCGAAATAACTGGTCATAAAAAAACACGGCATCAAAGTGAGAGAAAAGAAAATGGAACAATTTCAAATGACAAACAGGTAAAGTATATAATTATTTCAGATGGACTTTGTTATAAGCGAAATTCAAGTACATTGGTGGCTCTGTTTGCTGAAATTTTGTTCTTGCATAAACCAGAAGTGAATGTTTTTAGCTGATCACTGTAGAATTTAGCAAGTACTTCCTATTAGCGTCAATCTTCGAAACAATTTAATCAGTTTTTTAATGTTTAATTTTCTCTGAAACTAAGATATTGAAGTTTAGGTCGTTCGTTGAAACGACATCCTGATTCAATATTGGAAAAATTAATTCATGTATGTAGACATTCTCTCAATATGTTTTTAAATAATATATTCCGTGTATTTCCAAGTTCACAGTGACCAAAAATGTTTGCAAATTAGATCATCTCATTTTCAATTCTGATTTGTATGATTTGGTGAATCCATCTACACTTATTTTCACTCTGGTGACAAAACCCTTGAATTCTATTATAAAACAAACAAGCAATAGGAAATTATTGTGAATAGGGTGTTGCTTTTGTCAATGCATCCATTATTTTTTATTATTTTCCATCATTTCTGATTTCTTATCGCTTGTTTTCTTTTAGAATAGAATTTGAGGGATGTTTTTTTGCCAGGATCCAACTTTTGAAAGAATTGTGATATACTTCATATGAAAGTTCTTCAATTTTTTATTGTAAAATATCTTAAGTTCAGAAGCCCAACAACCCAAACGACCCTAAGGAGTTGAAACACATTGTTTTTTTCACTTCTTTTAATTTGACAAAAAATTTATAAACCATCATGAGTATTCTAATTCACATAAGTTCACATTAAATTGTTCTAATGGAGGTTTGAAATATTGATGAAGTATTCTGAAAATTTCTTTGGAATGCTTTTGTTGATTACATATTATTTCGGACAAGGAAAATTCATATTCATTGAAATTTTTGGATTTTTGATCACATATGTAACACATACCAAACCTTGTATTATCAAGAATGTTTATTATGTGTGAAGGATGTTGAATATTTCCCGGTAAAGCAGTTGCCAACCCTTTGTATTTTCCTAACAAAAATGCAATTTTGAAACTCTCCTCGTACCCTGCGTCAAACCCATTTTGGAATACACTTGATGATCCATCCTTCACGCCTTCTCTGTAGCCTGACTGTAATCATAAAAAATAAAACTATGCCATATTATCGTTTTCCTGTGCAGTGAATACAATAAATTATTCATTATCTGAAAAAAACAATGAGATCAAAGGAACTTGAGAGTATGAGTGCATATGCAAGTAAGGCGCATTGTTTTCTTGTTCGTTTGGTATATAACAGGAAACTTGAGACATTTGCTCCATTCAGAAATATTTCTTATTCAATTATCGTATTAATTATGAATTCTATACTTAGTTTCATCTTCTTTCCTCGGTATATTCTAAACATTATAAATTCATTTTCAAATTATTATTTCTCCTGAGACATTTTGAAAACCCTCCAATAAAGGAATTGTATACTTATGGAACAAATTAGTTTGAATTTTGTTGTGAACAACTGAATTGCCAGGATGAGTGTCATCTACCGTGAAGACAGGATTGATTCATGTCAATACAGTAACTAGTAATTTTAGACTCCTTTTGTTTTTCATAATATGAGCTAGTTGTTTCTTGTTTGTTGTGTTGGATAAAATACTCATCAATGTTTCATTTTCTTTGTTTAGTGATTAACTTTATTGCTATATAGCAACTCATACAGGTTCAAAATAAAAATTTTTTGTGAAAAAACCATGAAAAATTCTGTGTGGTTGTTGCAAAGTTGTTTGTTTATATGCAGAGTCGGTTATTTTTTTTGTCATAAATACGAATCTCAGTCTGGACGAATATGATTATCGAACCCCTTCGACCTTGGTCCTCTACTTGACAATAATTCTCCAATATAATCCTGAACATTGTAGGAGAACTACCGTATGGTGTTCGATTGATGTGCATAATATAACTCATTGTTCAGATAGTTTTATTTGGAAATTTTGAGCAGGTTATTGGTTGCTTATTGGTCATAAATGGCTCAAACTTTCAAGTGCCTATACGCCAATTTCCTTTGAGCAAGTTATAAATTTCTAAAGCTCTTCTCAATATTTCGAATAATCCATGCTATTTAAACTTGCAAGAACCCATATTCTTCCTCAACTGTTTTTTGTACCTTAGAAGCTGCGTCCAAAAGTCGGTTCCAATTCTTTGTAGCAATATCTAAATCATCGTTTGTTTCCACATCCATTTGATTCCAGATATATAATTCGTGAATTGATTAATACGTGTTATATTATATTGATAATATCATTTCAGTTATCCCTTTTTTCGTGTGCTTAAACAGTGAAAAGTACGACATAACCTCAATGGTTTTATCGGTCCAAGGACAGAGTTGTAGTAGGGTGCAATGGCCCGAAATGAAAAAGTCCTGAAAGGCCAATAGCCCGAAATTGCTGAAAGTTCCTAAGAGGTTACCAGAAGTAGACCAATCAGCGAATTTCTAGAATACACTGGATAGGAAATACACCAAAGTTTCTGCAACGATTAGAAGACTGGAATCGCCATTTGCATCTTGGGCACAATCGACACAATGTTGAGAAATGGAGGGAAATTCAAAACTCTATGCAATTATTTTTGCATCAATCATATATTACACATGAAGCAAAGCATGAAAAATCAGTTTTATAATGTATATTCAACTGTTATAAGGGAATAAAATGATTCATTCATTAACAATATTAATGAATACTTAAAATTAATAAAGAGCATTGAAAATCATTTCTACCATTTATGAATATATGTAATGGAATGGATTATTTTATTTACTTGTATTTGTTGAATCTATATCGGAAAATTAATTTTGCATACTTTACTTGATATTTAATATATGAATTTATGCAACAAAATTCATATAGGTTTGAATTTTTCTCCATTTTTAACCATCCGATCCAAGATTTGCTGGCTGCTCAGAGTCTTCTATCAAGTACAATTCGTCGTAGAAATTTTGTATTGCAAAGGCTTGTATTGCCTATCCAGTGTATAGTAGAGATCAGTGTGTCGGTGTTGGCAAAGTATCATAAGCCCGAAAAACCGTACGTCCGAATTTCAGGAATCCGAAAGGTTATACGCCCGAATGTTCGGCCCGGACTATTCTTCTGGTCCAACGGTCCCTATCAATCCTCATCCGACCCTGTGTATACAGCAATATAATTTCCTATTCAAAGTATCGCGACCACTGTTTTCTCTATTTTCAAAGATTTTAGTAAAACCATGAAAGCATAATACCTCTTCCATTGAATGATCTCCACTGAAGATCTATCCTTTAAGATACATTGAAGATTATGGTGCAACCATAATATCATACTCCATGAAAGCAATTTCACGACCATCGAAAGGAATATAGCACACATGAGATAATCTCCAGTTCGAAGTGAATTGCTCTGACTCCCCAGATACTCTCACTTGACCAATAGTTAGACCTCCTCTGTAATGGACTCGACATATATATATTGTTATACTGCCTTCATATGTTCCTCCCTGGATTGCATTGTGTGGTAGTATATTGAATCCATGCATCCAGCCTGGTTCACAACCGCATAAGATCTAGAAAAATTAATAATGTCGTTATCAGGTTCTGTGCCACACAGCACCTAACAGATTGCAAGTCTACTTAATAATACATGCGGTGCATAATTGGCGGGCAACATTACAGTTACTTTAAAGTGCATGTGCATCATTTGGTGCATTTGTGCTCTCTTTTCCTGTGTTCAATTTAAAAAGTATAGCACACAAAAGTCCCCCCCCCCCCCTCAATTATTACGGAAACTCGACTGTATGTTATACAATCCTAGGTCGAGCTGATACCGGGCGTGGAAATCCATATTATAGGGGTGATTCAACCCCTTAATAATTATGGCCATTCCCCTTTCTTCGTATGATAAATTTGGATTCCACTCACCTGAAATTCAGTCTTTTGGATTTCCTTTCCATTCCACGGAATATAACAGATACCAGTTTCGGCGTTGACTTTACCAGGTAACAAGGCTTTTCCATGATATGCTCTTCCAATGTACAATAACTCGCTGTCGACATCATAGCCGCCCACGATAGCATCAACCGGTATGGTATCATTAAAATCATTACACCAACAGTTTTCAATATTTGCCCCGTCATGTTCAAATTCTACAAATTTACGAATGAAATGTTTGAAAAATCATAAACTATGAAATGATTACGCACGACTAAAGTACACCGAGGCGAATCGGATTACTTTTTTTTTCCAATGAATAAGAATGATCAAAAGGAGAGTTTTTCTTTGACTGAAGAAACGTTTCTTACCCTCATCCTGGTAAATCTGGTTTTCATTGAAAACAATCCCACCAAACACAATTTGTTACCGTATCATAACTACAATGTAACTTAAGATCACACGCAATATCACCTGTTCGTTACATGCAATGGGCTGGTAACTTGTCATTTCACAGTAATATCATGGTCAATTATAATTGTGTAATAGATTTCTTTTGAAGACTCTTATTTACCTGAACGTACTGGCATTCCAGGATGCTCGAAACGGAGTTTCCAAAATCCTATAGGACCCCAGCTCTTCGGTAGACCGACGTGTGTAATGCTTAACGGATGAGCTTCGTACATCCTCATGACCAAAGGACCTTGTCGATTATTACTTCTCACTTCAACCAAATTGTACCTCCAAATCACGGCGAAAGTTTTATAGTGATCATTGCTCAATGAGTAGGGTGTGAAGGCATATGTCTGCATCATTTCATTAGAACGTATGGAAATTTCAAAAACTCAAAATATTGATCGAAAGGATGATATAGAGCGAATCAAGGTAAGGTGACACACATTCCCGCGTCACTACAGGATGAAATGATAGATCAAATCTAGTTCACTCAAGGAAGATATGAAGATTGTAAATGAATCTTAATATCTTCCTTGTGTGAACGAGATTCTATGTACGGGAGACCGGGGCTGGATGAACCAGGGGTTAGTTGGTCTATGATTTGGCGAGAATCAATGGATTTTCCAACCAAGGTTTGGAGCGCAATGTTATTGTGCTATGTAGAGAAATTCAAAATTTTCTGTTCTTCTATAAAACAAAAGTTTCCGTGATTTGAATCTTTTGAACACTTAAAAATTTTCCAAAACAATCAGATGAACGACAAATTTTCAAAAGAAAAGGATTGCTTTTTTCTGGGAAAAATACTATCTATATCAAATTCCAACAAATTAAAATAAGGTGTTTTTTCAACCCGCTCGGGGGCAAAAGATTAGATCTGACCAGATCTCAACAGATCTGTCAGTTTTAGCTTGTATTTGCTAACATACATGTTCAAATTTGAATTCAAACACGGGAAAATATCACAAAATTTTTGACAATTGAACAATCAATTGCTCATTAAGATGAAATATAATTACATCTGTTCAGATCTAGTCAGATCTATTGAGATCTGAATAGATCTAAATCTGATGTTGTGAGCCAAAATTAGGATCTACTCAGATCCAAATAGATCTTATTTTTTCCCTCGGGCAATTTCTGATGCTTCAATCTTCGTACTTTGATTCCGTTCAAGTGGAAATAATACAATAAATTGATCAAATGTACGCGTAATTCTGTTATTAAAATGCGCCCCAACATCACTCGGAAGTTTTTAAAATGTTTGAAGAAAGTTCCAAAAAAGTCCAAGGCACATGGCGCTGTTAAAGAAAAATGATCAACTTTCAATCTTGATACGAACCAATCAACTTGGATGAATTTTCACCTTAAACATTCAAGGTAGATTCTTTGGACCGGACAAAACAGACCAACAGTTACCACTTGAGGGTTGAAAACCATAAAACTTCGTTTTAATAATGAATAATAAATAATAGTGATCAAACCTTGACAGGATTGGAAGCCCCTCTATATACAATAGCCGAGTACAGACTACCACTTCCACCAATCATGATTTCATAAGGAATGCTCATTCTGCTTCTTTCATTCTTCAGAGAAATCCGTGCATCATTGTTGCTATCAAACTTGACCAACAGCGAACCAGAATGAATATCATGGAATGTATAATTGACAGTGTCTACTGTTGCAAATCTGTTATACTCTGTTATTCGGTGGAAATAAAAATGTATATTGATTTGAATTGATTTCCCAGACAGCACACAAGAATCCTAGAAGAATTTTAAAGAAGGACCTTTGAAAAACTCGTTCAGAATACAAAGTCTTCCAAAAGAATTTTGAAAGAATCCGACAAATTCGATTCATCAAACACTTGCGAGTTTCGTTAATATTCTATGAGACTTCTTTGAGAATTTTAACGGGGCTTCCAAGTGTCTGACGAATTGAATTTTTTTCAAACTCTTTAAGAACCTTTTATTCTGAAAGAGTTTTTCAAGAGTTCTTTTTTCAGAATTTATTTGGGATTCTTGTGTGCTGTCTGGGTTATTCATGACAATGAGATGGTAATAGTTTATTATAATTATAATGTTTGTGCATTTTAATACAATGATGGGCAGGAACAGGCAGTCTGGGAGTACTTCGTACTTCCGGAATACTTTTAGTGAGGAGTACTTTTTTATTTTGTGTAAATTTGTCTTCATATGAGGTTAACAAAAGAGAATCTTCACTAAAAATACTCCGAGAGTACCAAAGTGTTTCTAGGCCCCCCATCCCTACCCATACAGCACAAGAGGTCCTGCAAAGAACTCCCGTTAATACGTCTTCATTTTGAATCCAAAATATTCATAATGAATACAAATTGATTAGCATAACGGGAACTAGTCAAGAGGTCTTTAGGAAGTCTTGATTAATTCAAATTGATCATTTGTGCTGGCTGGGTAGTGATGGATTAAGATTTTATCACTTAACTTTCAATGATCAATGAATGTTTGTTTTTTGCCATTCCCTGGTGAAAATCCAAGAATGGAGGAAGCGAATATTCAAACAAATGAAACGTGAAAATGTTCAAATTCTCTCCTAAATCTCGCTCAGGTGACTCTTTGTTACGCTTAGATGAATCTTCGCTTGCGTTTTCGTTGCGCTTCCACGCCTCATTTTCACCAGGGTTACGCATTTTAGTTTGTCCACGAATCAGTACACTTTTTTTATGTATCTACACTGAGAGAAATATTACAATACAAATGACTGTTTCGTCGACAATTCGGAAATACTGTATTGAAAGCCCAGCTGGTTTCCAGTTAGGTTCCACCATGCTAGGTAGGATCAGTATAGGGATTTGGTTATGGTCGAACCATGTCAGATAAGACCTACCCAGCTAACATCCACAAATCTTTAAGAGGATACTAGCGGCGAGGCAGCGGCCAAATTGGTTTGAACAAACTACGACCAAACGCTTCGTATCAATCAAAATATCGCTGTGTACAGCACTTCTCTGATTCAAGTAGAAGTGCTGTACAGAGCGATATTTTAATTCATATATGACGTCTTTGTCCGTAGTTTATTACAAACGATTTGGCTATTGCCACGCCGCTGAGAAATTTCAAATATATCTTATAGAATTCTAAAAGATGCCCCATGAACAGACTGCGGCAGTTTATGCAATTATACGTTTTTCATGTTACATATTTTCTATGAATTCTACTTGAACGATATGAATAAATATCCAGCGCATACGGGACAGTCGCCGATGGAATTACGTCGTGTCTCCGTAGATTTGAGGGAGAATAAAGGGAGCGGTGGATATAACGTGGCCGTTTTTTCAGGTGGACATTTCTCCGTTGCTTCTCCGCACGGAAAAAATAATTTAGCTGCAGCAGCTAAGTAGCTAGCACGGATACGGACAGCCATTAAATTAGCTCCTGCAGCTAAATTTTAGCTGTTACCGCAAATAAATTGATTACAAATGCAAATTTTTTTGCGGTAACAGCTAAAATTTGGTTGCAAGAGCTAATTTAATGGCTGTCCGTGTCCGTGCTAGCTACTTAGCTGCTGCAGCTAAATTATTTTTTCCGTGCGTCGTACCACTCTGTATCCAATGATCCTTTTTTTCTCCCTGAATTCCACGGAGAGGCGACGTGGGTGTCCTGTATAGGAGCGTCTTTTCATTTGGAAAACAAGTATGCAGGAGGATTCAACTTCATTAGAAATACTCAGTCACAATTTAGTTCAATTGAGAATGTCTTTAGTGCGATCATTGCGCCCTCGCAATAAAGACATTCTGAATGGAACTAAATCGTGACTGAGTATTTCTGATGAAGTTGGACCCCCCTGCAAGTATGCAACGTACGTTATGTCATTATTGCAAATTATACGAAGTAATAAATAACATGACAAATCTATATTTGTATAAACCTCCGCAATCTACTTACACCCAGAAAAATGATTTCCTTAAGTATGCACCGACCAGACATTTCATTACATTCAGTAAATTTTTCCTTGATTTGAGTAAATTTTATTTGAAATGACTAAAAATGTATTTGGATGAGATAAACTTTTGATTTGATCCAACTAAAATTCTAGTAGGTTTATATTCAAATAGAAATTTAGTTGATTCAAACAATATTTAGTTAATCTAAATAAATCCAAGTATAAATTTTTCTCGGTGTATGAAGCGTGATAAGAACACCCTGGTTGAAAGAACCCATTGATTCTGACCAATTCTCATTAAATTACAATTAAACGTGGACAATGTTCTGACCAAATCTCACTAAATTACGATTAAACTTGGACAATGTTCTGACCAAATCTCATTGAATTTCATTTGCCAGATTCGATGGATTCTTTTAACCAGGGCAGAACAGTTTGTTCTTGAAGAATGACTTCTTAGCAAGACATTTCGAAGATACTTGAATGTTAGCTGGGTACCTATGCACACTCTTCGATACAGGTACGACAAAAAATGTCTTGTGTCTACTCGCTTCAATTGTTTACTTTCTGCCCTTGATACACAAATCGCTATTTTGCACCATTTCGAATTTTATTTCGAATACGATGTTTTAGCATTTAATTCCAACTTTGTTTCAATAAACGATTCAAACTTCAGAGATTCAGTTTTGTAACCATCAGAAGAAGTGGACCAAAGTCTGACTGATTTGCCAGTACAGCATGGAAATGATACAATTTTCAGAAACAAAAAAAAATGTATACCGTCTAACATCCATTCACCAGATGCACCCCAACAAGTGCGGATTCCGAAATTGAAAACTTCAATCGGCTCTTTTTGAGAATATGATAGGAATGGCTTAGATTCATTTTTTCTGCCAACGGTTATGTTACCTTCGTGCCACCTTCAACACAAAATATTTATTCATTAGTTTGATTTAATTGGGGGACTTCGAGTAGAATATCGTGTATCCTTTTCCATTATATCATTCTATCTTGTCTCGACAAAGGAGTTGAACACGGTTAAAAATATGGTTTGCTCGATTAACCCTCAGAAGCCGTAATTTATCTGAAGCAAGATTTTGAGTGTGCACAACTCTTCATTTCTTAGATATGCTGATCATTTATGAAAACTGAAACACGATTATTCAATCTCCAATCCAGGATTATTACCTTATCCAAAATCCATAGAATTTCCTTGGGCTCAAAATTCCAACAGTCTTGATTGCAATTGTATCAGATACCACCTGATCTTTGCGAATCGCTGATTGTGTATTATTCCAACCTCCAAGAAAGACCTAAATATTTAATTAATACTTGATATTTACCATATCAAAAGTAAACTGCTGCTAATTTCACTACATCGCGGGAATTAATTCAAAGGGGTAAATACATTTAGTAGCACAAAAAAAACATGATTTTCATGAAGTTTGTTACAAAAAATGTATTGGGCCCAAGATTGGAAAAGTTCGGGTATACTTTCGTGCTATATTGAACTATGTAAGAAAATTATAATCAAATATCTCTTTCAAAATGGCGAAACGGACCTGTGGTTCAGTGTCCTGCGAACCATCAAAGGTTGTCGTGCGATTTAGATCTTGGCAAAGTTTATTTTGCAACACAAATAAGAACTTTTCTGAAATAATGCACGTGTAGCTCCGATTTGAATATCATCATTTATAAAAGACTGAAAAATGTAAGCACTGAAAAAAAGTTGAAATTTGATATTTTCCGCATTTTTTTCATAAATTGTATCTTATAAGAGTTTTTTTTTCAATTGATTCTCAAAAACAACTTGATTCAGTTAGAAGGCAATTATGTTGATGATACTTTTGCAAAATTTGAACAAAATTGGTCGAGTTGTTTTCGCGCAATCGTGCACGGTACCTATATCAGCACGAGGACATTCTATGGATATTCTATGAATATTCTGTCAACGTGCATAGAATATTACGATAAGACTGTTTCAAACATCATACGAACCTTCTCAGAATATAACGAAGGAGAATATTCTGAAGGCATTCGATAGATGCTCTGTCAAACATTTTTGATGTTGTGAGAACGTTCTATTGATATTCTATAGATATTTGAAACAGTCTCACTCGAACGTTCTATGGACATTCTTTATACACGCTTCACATCTTATCAGAATATTTTGGGTACGTTTGTTTTTCGCATGTTATCAGAATATTGCCAGAATATTCTGTGCTACATGGGTAATTTGGAAAATGTAGTTCCGAGTGAAATGCATTTGAAGCTTTCGCACGTTAAACCTTGATAATAGAATTATTAGGTGTACAAATAAGTTTTCACCGTTGTTGAGATTTGGGTTTACCAACGAGATTCCCAAACAATAACAAAAGTTCCGAAAACGTTTCAAAAAAGTGTCCAACGTTACGCAGATTTTCTTCTTCCAGGAAATGGGAAGTCTTGTCCCACCTGCTGTATTCTTTAGACATTGCGCCTAGTGATTATTACTTGCTCCGGTCGATGACACATGGTGTATTTGAACAGTGCTTCGCATCATATGAAGATACGAAGAATTGGATCGATTTGAGGATGGCCTCAAAAAATAAAAGGTTGTTCCGACGTGGTATCCGAATGCTGCCAGAGAGATTGGGACAAGTAGTAGCTAGCGATGGACAATATTTTGACTGAAATTTAATGTTTTTTTTTTACAATAAATTCATTTTTTATTAGAAACGGTGTAAACTTATTCGTACTCCTAATCCTTGGAGATCAATCTTCCATACCAGGTCTTTTTTCAGGTTTTGTAGGTTTTTCATTGAAAACAAAAAAACAATCGATTTTTCCATCATTATAAATGTATGAACCCCCTCGAACCAGTACTACCCCAATGAACATTATGAGGACGAGGACTTGAAGACAACTGGAGGAGCTCTTAAAGAGATCTTTATGTCATCCAATGCGTCGGTTTAGGAGATCCTGTGGAGGTCTTGTTTTAGATCACTTTATGTTATCTTAAAGAGAACATTCATAACATAAAGATAACATAAAGTGGTCTTAAACAAGAGCTCTGTAAGATCTCCTAAATCGACGCATTGGATGACATTAAGATCTCTCTAAGAGCTCCTCCAGTTGTCTCCAAGTCCTCGTCCTCATAATGTTCATTGGGACTGTACTGGATTATTGTAGGGTTATAACTACAATAACGGTAATAATGATTGATTCCTAACAATTAATATATCTCATGGATATACCAATTGCGATACCTCAAAGTTATTTTTAAAATTTTCATGTTGACTGAGTAACTGTTTTACCTCCGCGAATGGGAAATATAATCACGGTCCAATAATTCATATTTCATACCTCAAACACAGATCCTTCAAGATTTGGAGCGGAAGCAAGAACAATGTGAGCATCATTCGATGCTCTAACCATGAATTCAATTTCACCACTTGTGACGGGATAGTAATTGTACTCATACTCCTCGTATTTATAGAATTCTGTTCAAAGTATAATGATAATATTAATTGTAGTAATACAGTGTCAAACTTCGATATTGAGATTCCATCAATTGTGTGATTTACTCGAAATATTCCTGTTTCAAGGCTAATCAATACATTTGGATATATCCAAATAGCCCCAACAAAACATTTGGCGGGATTAGTAAACCCGAGTGTTGGTTGACCCAAATTAAATATAAAAACATCTAATAAAAATACACCAAACAATACAAATTTCATATAAAATCCCATTGAATCAGATCATAGCCCCAGCCCTAGTGCTTATTGGAAATGTAGCAACGATAATATTATCTTATAAGGCATATATGCCTTGCACAGCAGACACAAACCACTTCGTACAAAATTATCTTGAAATGATTTTTGTTACAAAATTGATTTTAATTTTCATCAGAGTTGTGATCAGTTCAATGCACAAATATGTATGGGATTCGCAAACTTGTTTACCGGTGTGAGAGAAACCGTTTTTTTCGGGTTTGTACGTTCACACAATTTACACACACAAATTCATTGCACATCATAAACTGAATATCTTTACACCCACCTCCTATACTGCCTGAAGTCATAACGTTCGTGACATTCCAATTCAAATTACACAAAACAATCCAAATTATTAATAAACTGTGTTGAATCTTCATTACAATTTTGTTTTGCTTTCTAATTTTTTCTTCTCTGGAAAATGCTATAGAATAATTTTGTATGGCACGCACATCTATATTCCACTAATCCACATGTGACAATGAAAAATACAACTCAAGTGATCAATTATTTTATATTGATTATGTAACCCAATTTTATTCTAAAATAATTATTGCTCTTTCTACTTGTGCATTCATGGAAGAATTGAAACCTCACCAGCTGTTCAAATAATACGCTCAATTCATGCAATGTGATTTTTCAGAGTGCAATGAATCAATGAAATTATTATCTATAATTGATGAATAAACTGTGAGTATAGTATTTCATCTGGGTATCATTCAAAAAGTGATGTTTTGTGTAAAATGGGAAAACATTTCAGATCCTTTGTTGGATGAATAAATACATTCATTGATAATGAATCACGAATGAGTAAATGAAAATGGATGGTACAATTTGATGTTCAAGTTTTATAGGCACCCAGGGAGAACCAAGGGGTTCAAATCTTATGGAAGATAACCGACTTGGCGTGATACCATAATATAACTGACATAATTATGACACGATGTGTTAATCACACCTCCGAATTTCACTCTCTTTTCTCTCTATGTCGAAGACGAACATTTGAGAACTCGCTTATATCAACAACCATATTAATGTGAATAAAGGGTAGGAATAACCGATAACATTCGTGGAAAAAACTTTACTCACATACCTTTTTATTAAGGGATGAATTATATATAATATAATGGTATGAAATATTATGAAATATATATAATATGAGTTATTGAATAATATTATATATCATGTATGTACATTAATTCACACATACTCACACACGAAATACAAGCCTCACGAGAAAAGTCACGATTATGTTACCGATTTGGTATGATGCTACAATACAACTAACATGTCCATGGCCCGATATATTAATTACAACCCTAATGTGATCCCCTCCTACTACTTGTATCCAAGGCGAACGTTGGATAATATGCATAGATCAAATCGGAGGTAACAACAACCAATGATGCAATATATATATTAACAATGTATTATCAAAACATGAAAAAATAGAAAATCCAAATTATTTTTTGCCGATCTATGTACTAGTATTATAATCAAATGGACCAATGGGTGAGGACTATTCCAAAGAGATTTTTGAATTATTTAATGAAAAGAAGAAAAATATGGCAGGTTGGGGAAGTGGGTATGTATATTGTGGTAGAAGAAAACGTTCACAAAACACTCTGAAAATTTTGATATCTCTCTAAAAAAAAACCCGCAATGTAGCTATGAAAAGTTCTGTAAAACTTTGAGAAGTAGTTGAGTGCATTCCACACAATCGTGTCATTTACGCTGGAACAAAAGTAAAATGATAATAATTCAAAAAAAACATCCGAAGTATTCCATAAACATGTACAGTACTTACATTCAAATGTAATGTCATGTTTATAGATATAATAATATACAGAGTGGACCATTTTAAGTGATATAGTCGAATATCTCCGAAACTAGTAGAAATGGAAAAAAATGTCACGAATGAAAAGTTTAGGGTTCCAGGGAGGAAGTATGGTGCTGAACTTGAAAAATTCCTCATAGCTCATTTCTGTAAACCGGACCCCCATGTTTTTACCGTGACATTTAAAAGCTGGTTTCAAACCCATTACGAAAAATTGGTCATGGACCCCCTTCCACCAATTGGGGTGCAAGTTATGGACCATCGAAGTCATTGATGACCGCGCGCGCAGACTGGGGCTACCGAGTGCGTAAGTGCGTGTAAGTGCAATAGGCGTGATGATTCCAGTCGAGAGACAAAGATTAGTGATGACCCTAATCTTTCGATGAAATTTTTCAAGGTCAGCACCATACTTCCCCCCTGAAACCCTGAACTTTTTATCAGTAACATTTTTTTCCATCTCTACTAGTTTCGGAGATATTTGACTATATCACTTAAAATGGTCCACCCTGTATACATTTTGTATACACTTCATACATTCATGCAAAATCTCATGCCTTTTGAATTCTTTTGAACAGCAGTTCTTCGTTTAGATTCATTAATGTAACACATCATATTTTTAATTGTAATCTTTAGTTTTTGCCATGTTTCTTATGAAAAATGAGGACCTCACAATTCATATTATTATAATTTTTGGTTTCAATAACAATTCTCCTACTTATGCAAGTATAACACGTCAATTTATTATTCAGTCTCGGGAAAAACTAAATCATTCAGAAATAATTGAACGATTCAGACACACTTTGAGAGAAAAAAATTTCCGAAAAGAACAATATATATATATCCAATTGAGTAGTCGCTATACATCAACGAGTTGATTCAAATAAAATTCAATTGAATCAACTGACAATAAAGGATATTTATGAAACTCAAGTCAATATTTTACGACGCCTACTGAATTCAACATGTCATTGTTCCTGAAAACTTGCATCCCAGTTCAGATCAATATGACAGGAAATGCACCTCTTGTTCTGATATCGAATGGTAAACGGCTCTCCATTTTCATCATCAATACAGTATTCTCTCGTTAAAAGAGAACTCGTTATAAACGTCGAAAAGATTAGTTCCGCATTGACTGATTCTTTAGAAAATACGAAGGAGAAATAGAATTTCGTCGATTTTGCATTTCTTTGAAGCCTCAAGCATAATCAGAACATGGAAGTAATTTATGGTTCTCCATACATATTTTTTCTGAATGTATAAAATTTTTACCCAAACGGCACTCGGAGAGTTTTAAAACGTTCTAAGAACGTCCGAACATGTTGAAAACGTCCTGAGAACGCTTTGAAACGACCAAAGAGTTATGTGTTCTGAGGTTTGAATTTCTGAAAAAGATTCAACGAATTCAGGAATTTTTCTTAAATTTCCCTCATAAATTTACATCTGTATGATGAGTAAAATGTCTTTGAGTTTCTTTTACTCATTAAAACTGTGCCTTCCTTTATTATTCCGTCAATTCTGTAGATTTTTCCAAATAAAGCATTGAAGAATTCACGAGAAATTCATGTAGAGGAGTGAGGGAGTCACTTTCCCTCTACAGCCCCCAGACGACTCCTATAACGAGAGTACTGTATCGTTAAATGTTTTGTGATAAATTGAGTGATTGACCTATTGAGAGAACAATTTTTTCATTCCCATATCCGATAATGCGAATAAAGTACGTCTGAGCGTATTTTGAGGCTCAGGATAACGAGTGTTCGAAGATCGTCGTCCCTCCATTGACGAGGATGCTGCTATTGTATTGGTGGAAAAAGACAAATTATCGTTAAGAGGCATAGATGATGCTGCTGTAGATACAGCCAAGACGGTTTGTGAATTTTTTGTTGTTGGTCGGAATTTTGTTGCTCGATCAAAATAACAGTTACCAATAAAAAGAATTGTCCTCCCAATCATAATAAAATTTACTCGACACAACTCCTAAAATCAGAACATTGAACGCAACAAATTACCATAAATTGCACACAAATACGTTTCATGTTCCAAAACTTCATTAATCGAGATTTCAGATTCAATATGGAATTCAAGGAGAAATACCTGGAAACTGGTTGGTAATTCCCATTCACAGGAACGACGATCCACGGAAGGAGTAGAAATCCGTCAGCAATCGTTTGTCATGTCTTGACAAGTTCGAGCCTCACTTCGTTCATCCGCTAAGGCTTCCAAAATATCCAACAGAAGCTCTCTACTCAATTGTTTCAGTCTTGGGAGTCTTGCAACCTTTAAATCATCAAATGTTAATGATACATTGAAACACAATGAAATCTATTTTATAGCATACCTTGGTAAAATGGTGTACTATAAGACTTAAAGCGTATTTTTTCATATCCGCTGCTTGCATTCTATCAGCCGCCTCTAAAATTTGCATAACATTTTCGAATGTCACGTTCATTTCAAGATTTTGTTTACAAAACGCTTGTAATCGATTATTCGTAAAACCATAAAAAATAGGGGCTGTGAATAGGTAAAGAGAATCCTCAGGAGGCATCGAAACATCGGCGTAGTAGATATACCTCATTAAAGAATCGAATGATTCCGAGGATGGTATCATCTCGCCAATCTGAATCTACGCATACAGAATATTATCATTTGGAAATGTTTATGTGTATATATATATATATATAATCACAGATACTTACCGTGACTATATTGTTTTCCGGCATGAAAGATCGAAACATGCCTTCAAAATAACTACAACGAGCAGCGAGAACCACTTTATGAGCTGGGATTGGAACACCATCCAACATCAACGTTATATCACAGAATTCTCGACCAACGGTCTTCAAAAATGCTTCCATGTCTTGTTCCAAAGTAGTTCCTGTATGAAACAAAAAACAAAACATGAAATACATCGAATTTAAAAAAATGTTGACACAAGTTACCTGTTCCTGATTCATATTGTTTGGCAAAATTTCTATTTTGAGGTGTCTGTCTTCTTCTGATTATCTCAACCATCAAAGGTTGATCTAACGTTTCAAACTCTTGACTCATCACTATTTGATTATAATTACTGTCTTTGACAACAAAACTTAAACAAAATTCTTTAATAAAATAAAGCTTCAAGTGCGCAGCATTATGTAACGCCTCTAAAACGTTGGCATGGCTTATAGTAGCTTCTAAATAATGAACGCATAACTGTTCTAAACGTTTCATATTGAATTGAACTGCAAGTCTATATACATCCATCATGAGAAGAACGATACGATTGCTCGATGGATCTTCCGGTTTGGTACTCGACGGATCTTCAACGTGTTTGGTTGGATCTATTCTGTCAGTGTAAATATAATTCAACACCATTTGAAAAGCCTCTGGAACGGCATCTTTTAATTTCACCTGTAATTGAACGATTGATCGAAGCTTCTTGATTTACCGTTCTCATTCTATAAATTTACTTACCTCCAAAAGCGGCAAATCTTTGATTGGCACATCGACGCTACCAAACACTTCTTCCAAATGCTTTTCTTGTTTTTCCCGTGCCTGCCTTATACGTGCTCTGAGAAACTGTGATCGAGCCGCAACCATAGCTATGTGAGCAGGGATCTTTGTTTCTGCTTCGCCAACAATAAACTCAACATCGCAAAACAATCGATTGTTCAACAATCTTCCAAAATCATCGTGCAGAGTGCATTTTGGATAAGAAGAAAATTGAAAGCGATATGTCTCTCCGGAACGTACGTTATTGTCAACGGTACCACCAAAAATAAACATAGCTTCACCGATCACAGCTGCAGCATGAAACAATCTACCCGATGGCACCTGATGATATTAAATTCCATTGAATGACAAAATTTTGTAACATGAATGATGCTTTATCATACTTGACTATCGGAAGATGGTAAGACAACGTTCCAAGTTTGAGTATCGAGATCATAGCAATGAAGATCGTTCGGCAAAGTCGAATCAGCTGCACCTCCAAATACATAAAGGTGTCTATCGAAACTAACCATCGTATGACCGTAACGACGTGCAGGTGGGGGAGGAGCACCCCTAAGAATGTGCTCAGTTGATATTCTTGTCCATCTAATGAATAAAAAAACGAATGAAACAAAGCAGGCACAGAGAAATCAATGAAAAATTATCAAATTTCTTTACCGCCTTTCCCTAAAGTGAAACTGAAATAAGCTGTTTGTAATTTTAGCACCACTTTGTCCACTGAATACAAACATAGATTCACGTGCCACGGCAACAGGAAAATTACAGCAGGTGGGTGGACAGTCTCCAGATTGAACAACTTGTTCCCACACTCTTAGATCACCTGGCTAGTAATTATAAAAGCATTGAAGACAATGTTCATCGAAAAACTTTCACAAAAATAAACTCTCACCAGCAATGATATTGTCCACATGTCATTCAATCTCGCATTGCCATCGTAACCAGCAAATATCCATAATTTATTATCATATACTGCAGCCCCATGAGCGGATCGAGCTACAGGGGTTCTGCAATGTAATATACATTTCATAATGATTGAATATTGGTTTTGTTTTTTTTTAAACTTAGCTTAGACAATTCATTATTCCTCAATAATATGATTTAATCTCTATAAATTGATTATTTAAATAAATAAATAAAATAAATAGATTTATAGATTTTCAAATCATGAAAAACCAGATATACAAAGAAGCATTCACCAATTTGTAACTTCTAATCTATAAAACTCATCAGACTGGTTGATACAATTGACAAAAAGAAGTATATACTAACTTTCCAATGAATTTCCACTCTGTCCATTGACCAGTTTGAAAGCGATATTCGAATAAATCATTTTTATTGGTGAGATTCGAATTGGAATGTATGTCACCCGTGTAACCGCCAAATATAAACATAGAGGCATCATGAACGACAGCAGAATGATGATATCTAGGTGCAGGGGGTTGGCCAGTTACAAAGGCACGACCCCAAGATTTTTCTTTTACATCAAATCTAAGTAAATCGTTGAGCATCCTCTTACCATCATCGCCACCAAAAACATATATCGCATCTTTATATGCTATCACTGTATGCTTGCTGCGTCTATAAATTTAAAATTAAAAAACATAGATTGAATACCCAAAAATCAACATTAAATGAATTTGATGTCAAGAGGATTCAAAATAATTACCTGGCACCAACAAATTCGTCACATTCTGGCATTCGTTGCCATCGATGCACTGTTTCAAAAGGTCCAAAATCAAGGGTCAAACATTCCGCGGTGGCAACGTTATCCATTATAACGTAGATTAGGAATTGTTTTATGTGAAGAGATGAGGAACATTCTAACCTAATTTTCCATTCATTTTTAATGTTTCATTGGTTGAAGTAATTTATAACAACATTCAACTGTATTTGAGATATTTGCTTCAAACTTGTTTGAGGAATGCGCTGATTATTAAATAAAGTTTTGATAAATTTCATTAATGTTACGAGTCAATACACTAAAGAGAGCATAATGTTTATGCTGGTTTATGCATAAGCAGAATCTGAATTCAATTAAATTGACTTTTCTTTAGGGCCCAATCCTGGGCAGTGATGCTAGAAATTTTGGGATCCAACGGCCTGCATCCAATCAAATACTTCATTTGATCGGAATGACCAATGTATTACGGTCTCGGCGCTCTTGTCCCTTTGTTTCTGGCAATACAGACTGACAGTTGGCATCTAGCATCACTGATCCCGACACACAAATAGACCGAAGGGCAGTTGACCCGAATTTCGATGTTCCGAACAATGAGCTCGACATATATATTCTGGAAGACACAGAAAAACGAAACGGTAGTGCAGTTTATCCTGTTCTACAGCTTTTGATACGTAGAACGAACGAAGCTTCAATCTTTAACTACATCTCCACTTGTGCTAATCCAAGATTTATAAGTCCATTTCTAAAAGAATTTGCAGTATCATACGTTCTTACTTTTGGATCTTCTCTATAATTGGGTGGGTTTAGAAATCCAGGATTCAGAAAACCACGATGGAAAGGTAGACTTTTACGATTTCAATAATTTTCATTGGTTGTTTTGAGCAGTTTTGATCAAATAGTATTTCGTCATAGGTCATTTATCGGAAAATGGTAATATAAAACAACTCTACTTTACCATCCACGAGAACAAAATAAGCATGATAAGGTTATCCCAAGTTATTTATGCGGTATCTTACTGTTTATTCACGTTCATTCTAGCAGAATAAGTGGTTCAGGTTGATGAATGTAGTGCAACGAATGAAAAAACACAGTTAATTATATGTAACTCAAATCACATTAATGAGATTGAATTAACTAAAAAGTTATAAAAAATCCCAAATGTTGAATAGAACAAGTACCCAAATCAAAAAAATTTTCAATCAATTCAATTCATCTATTTCACGAGGTTTGTTTTATAATTTACATAATAATATAAATAAGCATATGGAACACAATTCAAATTCTTCACGCTAAATTTAATTTTTGATTAATTTCAGCCTGTGTCTGTAGAACCATGTCTGTTGACGTACAAGTAAAAGTAGACTCGGAGCTGCATACGGACAAGAAAAGACCCTTGGAAGAGGATGATACAGAGAATCCAGTCAAAGTACAAAAAGCAGATCCAGTGCAGAGGATCAAATTGAAAAAGCATGTTATGATATTAGGTTATCTCGGAAAAGATTATTTTGGAATGCAGAGAAATCCTGGAATGAAAACTATCGAAGGAGATCTCTTAGATGCTTTGTACAAAGCTGAGTTAATCAACTCAGAGGCTTTAGAAACTATGCAAACAGTGCAATTCCAGAGAGCTGCACGTACCGATAAGGGAGTATCAGCTCGTAGACAAATTGTTTCTGTTTTATTACGTAAGATATATGCATATATTATTCTTGAATGCTTACAAACCTTTAAATCTAACTTGAAGAATAATTCTGTGTAATTTATTTCTATCAACATTTCAAACAATGATTTAGAACTTAAATTACAAAGATGTCCATGACTTAACACTTTCTGAATAGTTAATCAAAACACATTACACAGTATTATTTTTTGAGTGAGATCCAAACTAGTAAAATACACAGAATTCTTATGTTCTCAGCTGAAAAAGGAAGCATAGAAGACATTAATAAATTCTTACCCGATGAAATTAGAGTATTCGGATTGAGAAGAGTTACAAAAGGTTTCAACAGTAAAACCCAAGCAGATGCTAGAACATATACGTACACTATTCCTACGTATGCATTTGCTCCAGAGCCAAAACCTTTTGTATTTGGAGAAGAAGTGGATCTGGAACAAAGACTAGAAGAATTATCTGTTATAGATGGCAAACCATTTCACGAATACAGACTACCTGATTCGTTGCTTGATAAAGTGAAGACATTTTTCAAACAATTTGAAGGAACCCATAACTTCCACAATTTTACATCCAAAGTGTAAGTTACTTGAGGGAAAAAAAATCCACATTTCATAATAATCGAAAATTAGAATTAACGTACGATATGAATTTTTAAGAAAACCATTGGATCCACGAGCAAAACGGTACATGATGAGCTGCAGTTGTAAAAACAAATTCGTTTCTAATGGTTTAGAATTCGTTACTCTCGAAATCAAAGGACAGAGTTTTATGCTGCATCAAATAAGAAAAATGGTTGCACTGACGATTTCGTTTGCCAGGGATATTATGAACGAAGATGCTCTCAAACTGGCTTTTGGAGGCGAGAAAATCGATATTCCTATCGCGCCTAGTTTGGGTTTAGTTTTGAACTATGTAAGTACGTCGATGAATATATATATTGTAATCGATTGTCATCTAAATTCTAATTGGATATGATGTTGCAGATACATTATGACTATTATAATAAGAGGTATGGAAATGATGGACTGCATCAGAAATTAGACTGGAGTGAAATTGAAGAAGAAATACAAAAATTCGAGAACGAGTATATTTTGAAACACATTGTAGATACAGAAATCAATGAAAAAACGTATCCTTTTGAGCTAATTTGACAGTTCCGCTTTTTTCAACTTGAGACAGTTGAGTTTATTTACACTATGACCTGATATTGTGCTGCTGTTTAATGAAACATTTAAGGGATATGAACACTGTAAACATGGAAATTTTAGATGCTAAAGAAATTGGCTTGATGGATTAATATAAAACTGGTTACATGAAAAAAATCTTGGTGGTGCACATTAGTCGGTTAAGAATGGCGCCTCTTTAAAATTGTCTCATTCTGGTTGACAACTTTGCCGCAAAACGGAAGGTCTGAGAGTAAAAAACGAAAAAGATTCTCTTAGAATATATGCGAATCGCTATGGTTTCACGTAGGGGAATTTGGAAATATTGATTTGAAAAAAATGGCAACTATTTGAAGCGAAAAATCGCAATTTTACACGAAATTTTTAATAAAATGTTGTTTATTAGAAAAAGAAGTAAGGGATGAAACAAAAAACGGTTGCGTAAGACTATCAAAACACGCTTCCTTCACAAAATCCATTTTGGATTCAGTCGATTGGACAAAAATCGTTTGACATATGCTGTCAACCAGGTTAAAAAAAAAGTGATTTCAAGTAAATGGCGTTCAAACTCCAAAAGAGCACGGGTCATATAAGTCAATTTCAGATTGATTTTAGATCAATTCATATTCAACGAACGTTCAATAGACCTTCAAGTGTCCATGGCTTCATTTTAGGTGTAACGAATGTTTCTATTCTCCTGGGAGAGTTTTAGAAGAGGTAATCCAATGCATGGAATCACGTGAATACTTGCACTTTGAGATACGTGTTCTTTGGGGTATAAGGTATTGGTTCATGATAAAAAAAATTGTTTTGAATTTTTGGAAATTTTACAGTGTTCATCTCCTTTAAAACGTTCATAAGCCGATATGAACCAAATTCATATCCATTGATGTTGTGAATTCAAACTGTATCCAGATAACATATAACGAATTCGAATTACTGCATTCAAGGACAATTGGGATATCTGTTTTTTTCCAATCCACGATGATAACAAAGGACACAGATATTCGCTATTAAAAGAGCGTTTCAAGTTTATGAAGATTTTTTGAAATTATCAAACAATGCTTTGCTTTTAGTAGCAGTCACCTCAATCGCAATCCAAGTAATTCAAAACTAACTTGTACCCACAGGGTTTGTAACAGATTATGTTTTTATTAACACTAAACCATTCTTCTCTCTTCCTTTTATAACGAAGGAAAAACCCATTTATCCTTAACGGTGATAATATACAGTATGTTAACGTGGTTGACAACTCTTCCTCATCATCATTTTGGAATTAGAGAAGACGAAAATGTTGATCCACAATCAAATTCTGAGATCAATGAATGATGACCGCTTAAATTACAGTTCGAATTGGATAATACACTTCTTGGAGTAAACTAATTTTTAAATAATGTGTATTATACAAAAATGTATGTATACAAAAATACATATAATTTTTAACCAGTATTGCATTATTATACTGATATATTGTTTCCCTTGTTTAAAGTCAGACAGTCTACCTGCAGTTTGAACGAACCTTGAATTTGTATAATAATGTACCTAATAACCACCTCACACTACTGTGATTACAAATGAATTATTACATATTTTTCCAACTGGAAATACCGATGGAAAACCAAAGGATTTAATTTTTACTTGCAAATAATATCCCTTGGTATATTGTTGGAATCTAAAATATACTTCGTATATTCATCTACTGAATTTGAAGTTGATGGAATGTTTTTTCTTAAGGGGACTTTCTACTGTAACAGCTCAAAAAAATGAAAGCGAAGCAGCTCAAGCAGATTTTTATGAAGCACAGGAAAGAATTATGTATGGTATAGGCATTGCTGATTAGTTACAAAGGTATCTTTTTACACCTGACGCAGGTGATTTCTGAAAACACGGCCAAACATATTAAAGGGATACTAGCAGCGTGGCAGCAGCCAAATCTTTTATGACAAACTACGGACAAACACCTCAATCCAATCAAAATATCGCTCTGTTACATATATTACATATATTTTTACTTTGTTTAGCACAAAACAAAACATTGTTTTTTTTACACTTCTACAAGAAGCGTCGCTATTTTGTTAATTCACAATGGAATATTTTGATTGAAGTACGGGCAATGAGTACAAGATCACGGATTACTAAAATTTTTGGTTTCAGGTATGCTGGAGAGTCGGAATCACCTGCGCCGCAGATAAACTTTTTCTTTTTACCGACGTATTAAACATTTTGAAAATAAATGAATATCTATTTTTGATAGCAAAAAAAAATGTCTATTCTCTGGATTCATAACTTGAAAGGGGAAAAAGTTTGCGCGATTATGTGCATTAGTGTTTGAAAAAAAAGTTTTTCAACGGTTACAGTAGAAGGTTCTATTAAGAAATTTGGATCAAATGTCGAACAAAGTTTGTAGGATCGGCCTTGTTGTCAGGAAATCCCAGAATCCATCGGAATTAGCCAATTTTGTTTTTTGTTGAAAAGAATGACTCATCACAAAACGCCAGAATTCCCGGAATGGCAATGCTGGCCTTAAACCTCTTTCATAAAAACAATACTGCCTTGTCTCGAAACAACCCTCTCAATTGTACGTGCATGCGCGCACATAGATGAAATCAGGGTACTCAAGCTACAATAGGAAAGAAAAGTTTTTCTGTCCATTGTAGCTTGCGTACCCTGGATGAAATACAGCTGAAATAGTCACAAGCAATGAAAGTTAGGGAAACTTCTAAAAGTAGTGAACTGATGAGTAAAGCTTTGAATATTGTCAAAGAATGTTTTCAAGGGCATTCTCCATTAGGTACGTACATTTCATACACTATTTAAAAAAAAAATTTTAAAAGCGTTTTCTAAGTTAATTATCAAATTTATGTATATTTCTAGTCCTAGACCTGAAAGGAAGAACAAAAATGTGTGTAATCCCGTCCGTTCCTGCTGAAACGCTGCATCACATTGAACTGCTCTGACTGAAATAAACTGCATACATTATGTAATTGTTAGGAAGATGTATAAAATATTTTAATTAGTTTATAAGAAACTATAAATCGTATTAATCGTGAATTATATTGTAAAAATCTATAAATAATCTAACAATAAATTTTAGTAATTTGTATGTTTTTAGATTACTTTACAATAAGACTTTGAAAAAGCTTCAGAAATTGAAGCGAAACGTCGACACTGAATTTAATGACATTGAAATAATGTCCTTATATTACATATCAATGAATAAATCATTGCTTTTGTATAATTGACGCGATATATTATTGAAAATGTATTTCATCTCTTTGGACAATCTAACTGTGAAACACCAATCCCATAATCGAGGAATTGATAAGCGAATGTGTTAGTAGTGTACTAATCCCTAATAGCATTTTGCGCGCAAATGTAAGCGATTCACGTGCAAATCGAGTTACTGAATCGCTAGCAAAGTCAGATCCAAGTGCGTCGCTTTCTGTTGACAGAACTGCAAGCCATCACGCTCATACGTGAGCGTGATTGCTATTTGCGTGCATATGGCGAGTGATAGTGTTATTAGCTAGCAAAACACTGGCGAACTGCGCGCATAAAGACGCGGCTCTCGAGGCTCAAACTTTGCGCGCACAAAATGTTATCTGGGATTCCTAGGATTGATTGTAAAGATATTCCCCCAATCATTCCTATAATAAATGTTTAAAATACAAGTAATCTTACCAGATTTCAGAGTTGAATGATTACAATCTAAGTTTATATAGACACTAACCATAACACTATATGTTGGACAACCTTAAAAAAGAACACATGAAATATGTAGGTCAAAATAATCCGTTAAAATTGAAGAAACTTGTTCACTCATTACTCATTTGTAATACATAATACCTTATGAATGGAAGTTATCATACACCGTGATGGAAAAGTGATAATATGAAACGTTATGTTTGGTTTTTTGATGGCTAAAAAGAGGAATTATATCTGTCATATTCATTATTTTGTGGGGAAAATCCAAAAATCCATACAAAATGATAATTTCAAAACTGAGAAAAAAGATAACATCGTCAACAACGAGTATGTAGCAAAATTATTGATGAGAAATGAAGCAATGTAAAAGTTATTTCAACGATTCAAATGCATGTGTCAGTTGTTATTGGATGAAAAATCAATTTTATCAAATGAATATTGAAAAGAGAAAAATACCGAGAAATTCCAAGATATTTGAAATTACGCACATACAATATCTAAGATTAAAGAGGAAATTTCTGCAATCTCCACATTATGTGAACTGCTTGGTCAAGTTGCTTTGAGAGGGATTCCTATTCCCCTTCCATTATTGACTTTTTCTCCGAAATCGGTTCTTCTAATTCTCTCTGCTTCTGTACGGACAGTATATACTTCCACTCTCGTACAGGAGAATGCTCTTCCATTCCAAGTTTACTCATCTTTATTTCCTTTTCTTATATCTACGTAGTCGTGTGTATACGCATATACTACTGTAAATATGTGCGCATGTGTATTACTTAAGCGGGTAATTCCAGATTGATACAGGAGGATAATAACTCGAGGTGGATGAGCTGTACCAGCCTTCACAACCGAGAAGAAATCAACTAGAAAAGCGTCCAGAATTATTTTTATCATGAAATTTGAAAGTTCGACATTTCTATGGATCATTTATAGTAAGTTGACATTAATTTGATATATAAGAAATAATACATTGAAAATCCATAACACAATCGTAAAAATAGAATCGTTGACCGTTATTTCCTCAATTGTGGAATCTAAATCATCGATTATGGATCAATTTAGAAATATACCGAATTATCAGGAAAGAATACCAAGAGGATTTTATTGGCAAGTTTCAAAAACCTGTTTACAAAGATTGAATGCACACAAGCGTGTGAAGATACGTATATATTGTGGCCTTGAACTCAACACAAGATGAACAATATATGATCTTTGTATATACATATACATATATTGATGAAAGATATTAAATAGTATGCATGATAAATTGTAAGAAATCATCATTCGAATGATATAAAAACAAAATGATGATTTACAGATTGTTTTATACTGATAAATTACGGAAATACTCAAGTATGGGATAAGAGCGACACAAATGACAATAAGAACGTAAATGGGTAAGTTGTGATTTCAAAAATGCAATAATAAAAAGCCTTTATAAAGTGTTTATACTTTGATTAATCATCGTTTCTATTGAGAATAGCCTGGACAAATTTCAGTGCCGCAATGGACAGATCATTGCTAGCGATTTGCTATGTGACGGCAAAGCGGAATGTGCGGATCAATCCGACGAAACGCAATCCGAATGTTCAAGAGCAGGTATCATTTGTCCACATTTTACGTTTCGTTGTAATTACGGGGCGTGCGTGAGTGGCGGTGCAAAATGTAACGGAGTTAAAGATTGTATCGATAACAGCGACGAAACCCTAGCTGAATGTACAAATCCGTCAGCTAAAGAATGCTTCCAGGATCAATTTAAATGCGACGACGGTCAATGTATCGAAGGGACCGACGTTTGCGATGGAATTGCAAATTGTAGAGATGAATCTGATGAAACGAATTTTACGTGTGGATCTTTCAAGTATGTAAAAATGAAACATCAAAGGTGACACCGTTCTTATAAATTGAAAATAACTTTTGCTCTCTTCCGATAGTTGCGATCAGGTATTTTTCCGATGTAATTACGGAGCTTGCATTAATCGTAATCTCGTTTGTAACGGGAGACGAGATTGCGTGGATAATTCAGACGAAGATACAGCCCTGTGCGGAGGAACTTGGTCTTCTCAGAATCCTCTAACCACGAGTAGCACGCGAAGACCTACCTTTTCTACCGATAGATATACCACAACTACAACGAGACGACCATGGACCACACCGCCGCCTACAAATACACCTTCGTCTTGGAAACCTAGAAGTCCTTGTTTGGTTCCTCCTCAACCTCAGAATGGTCGTTGGAGATTACACAGACTACAATGCAATACCGGAGCTGAAGAACATTGTGATATAGATCAAGGAGTCAGATTAGATCCAGGAACCAATATCGTTTATTCTTGCGATCCTGGTTATAAATTGAATGGTTCAGCCGATGTATTTTGCGGTCCAGCGGGAGAATGGTCAAGAATTCCAAAATGCACAGGTGAGTTGAGAATGAAACTTTTGCAAATGGATATGCAATAATCAAGGTGCTTCTATTTTTCTAGAGATTCGTTGCAAACCTTTGAGTTCGGCTTCTCTAGATGCTAACTGTAGATACAATAACAAATATACGTCATGCGATTCTCCGGTTTTACCTCAAACAACGGCGAGTTTGGACTGTCGTACGAGTTATCATAGAGACAAAACTCTGCTTTCAACACAAACCCAAGTGAGATGCAATAACAGAGGTCAATGGGAACCAGAACCTATAAGATGTATTCCAGGTCCGGTGACAATAAACATTCATGTTCAGGGTTCTACCATAATAGTGAACCCTAGTAATAATCAAAGAAATAATGCTTCTACCATTATCGAAATATCTAACGAAGAAATTGTAATACATCAAGAAGATCCAAACAAAGATCAACCTGATATCGATATTAGGATTGGCTGATCGTTACGAACACCATTTCCATACAACTAATCACATGACTTGACAAGCTACCGTTTGTGAGAAGTGAAAAAAAAAACAAATTCGGGATTCAAATCTTTAACATAATAATTTATTCTAAACAATCTAGTATTATATTAGAGATAATTCACACATCAATATTCGAATGTAGAATGCATACGAGGCTTTAAATAAGATGATATCAAAAATTTGAATATTGAATAAAATTGTTGAACTATTTAAACTGTTAACAATCTGTTCATTCTCCCCCTCAACGGTTTATGTGAATTATCTCTGTTCCTTACCCTAATAGAATACGAACAGTTCTAAAGAGGAAACAGGATCCACTAGAAAATCAATGTAAAATTCATTCACGAAGCTGGTATTCTTTTGGAGTAGGGAACAAAAATAAATAATTATAAGAAAATGATTGTTTGCTATATGTGCTTAATTAATGTTGTAGATTGTGGAAAGATTCCTACCCTAACGACACCTCTTATAGTGAACGGTAGTCGACCCAACATCACCGAATTTCCATGGCACGCTACTTTGTACATGGCAGAAACACCAACCTCTGCCAAAGAATTCATTTGTGGCGCAACTATAATACAAGATAATCTTTTGGTTACCGCAGCTCATTGTGTTTACGATGAAACTAATCGAAGAGCTTACGATCCGGGACAATTTTACGTAGCAACTGGAAATATTTTTCGTGATTACGATTCTTTTCTACATGATCCTTTGATCGTTCGAAAATCAAAGGTATATACATAAATTAAGTGCGATGAAACAGTATAAATTTTATAAGTAATAACACAACATTTCGTAGGTAAAAAGAATTTACAGGATTTGCAACTATAAAGGACTGACAGGGAACTACGCTTCCGATATCGCCATACTAGAAATTACCGAACCTTTTGTGTTTTCACCTTTGCTCATTCCCGCATGTTTGGATACTACCACGTTTAGCGATCGATACGTCCTCGAGGCTGGCAATTATGGAAAAGTAGCTGGTTTTGGTAAAACCGCTGAAGGTTCATCGAGTGCTATTTTACAATCTATCAATTTACCGTACGTCCCGTTTCATGAATGCTCAGTTAGTGCTGGATTGGGAAACGACAAATTCATCACGGATGATAAATTTTGTGCTGGATATAGAAACGGTTAGTACAATTTGTTTCCCAAATTGTTGGAAAGGGATTTAATTTTTGATCTGTTCAAGGTTCATCTGTTTGCGATGGCGACAGTGGCGGAGGATTGGTTTTTGAAACTAACGGATTATGGTATTTACGTGGTATCGTGAGCGTTGGCGTCGGGGAAACCATAAGTGGAGGTTCTAGAACTTGTGATAGTTATGCTTATTCTCTTTACACAAGAATTTCGAGACACATAGAATGGATACAAAGTGTTATTCTCAAAGTGGAAACTAACAGACCACAACCTACCTGTCAGAATTAATACTACAAAAATCGACTGTTTATAAATAAAACTGTAAAATAATTTTAATTCGTTTAATAGTTAATTTTCTCGCACACCATGTGATAAAAGACGTAAAATCATACATTTATAAATAATTCATACGACTGTACAAAGTATCTGATTATCAGAGTAGATCTAAGGCACTGTACATTAATTACATATAACTCATCGCTCTGTTCTGTACATATAAAATAACGAATTTGAAAAATCAAAAAATATATGTTCGATAGAAGAAAGTCATTCATTTAAAAGAATAAAAAAAACAAAAAAAAAACAATAACAGGACGAGAGCACAGAAACACATATCAACGGTTTTTAATATAAAAATATGAAAAAGATACCTGAAATTTATGCATAATCATTTTCTAACTGAATGCTCTTCGTTTTGGGTGTAGACGTCGATCTTGGTTCAGAGATATCTGTAAAGTTATGAAAATTGGAAGATTGTACGATAAAGCATGAATCTCGACAATACATCGAAAGAAGACTTTGATAAATTTTCATTTGGATACAGCAAAATGAATGCTGATTTCACATAAACATGGCCCATCAACAGTCAATCAACCTTATATGAAGTAAATATTTATTTTCTTGTATCCAAATAAAGATTGATTAAATACAAATAAACTTTTCTCTCAGTGTATATACAAAACTGAAGATACCTTTCACTTTTAAAGCATCAAGACGTTTTTGGAGACCAGACAGTTCCAATTGATTTTGATCACCGGTTACTGGATCTGGCAAATCTTGTATATCCGTTGACGTTTCATCCCTGGCAGATAATAAATTTTCCAACTCAGCTTCGAGATCTGAATCATCGCTCTGTATCACTTCAGATAGTATAGTTTGAACATCGTTAGTTTCTTCTAATACGTCAGTTACGTTATCCATAATATCTTTAACAGTATCCTCATTGATACCATCTTTTCCCATTTTCTTGAGAACATCGGAGGCCGCTTTATACGCAGTCAACATAGAAGAATTGCTATGAGTATCCTGAATACAAGATATCAGGGTTTGTAATTTAAAAAGTACTTGAGATCTCTTCTCTATGGTTTTTTCTAATTCAATTTTCTTCCTCAAATGAGTTTTAGCGACTTGTCGTAAATTTTTCGATAAATAGTCTTTACTCTGACCGATCAATTCAATTTTCTCCTTCTCCATGGATACAATGTCTTCCATAATTTGTGCTTCTTTTTTAGTCAATTTGAACAACACTTCTTCAACTTCTGAAACTTCATTCACAGTAGTATTGGATAGTTTAACGAGCATGCCACCAAGATCGCTAGAATTCTTTCTGAATGTAGCTTTTTTACTGTGCTTCAACCATATCAATGCTAATTTTATAGAATTTTCAGAGATGTTTTTATTTTCTGATTTTTTAATGCAATTCTGATGTATCTCTGATACAGTTAACAATTTAATATCTGGATTATTGTCCACCGTGGATAGTACAAGATTTGATAAATCCTTCACAGACTGAACGTGTACAAATTGAGTATCGATATTAATATTCTGTCCAACAACATAATTTTTGATTGTGGAAAAAGACCACATGAGTGGTTTTTTAACTAAAATAGATGCCATCCATGATGCCCAAGAATCATTTTGGTCTTGAATGAATTCCTCCTCTGGGACAATTTCACCATTCCTACGAAAAAATAGAAATAGAAAATGGTATTAAAATTTATAATTCAGAAGCAAATAAGATTTACCTGAGAAGTTCTTCTATGACTATGGGTAAACAATGCGGCGTACATCCATTTCTTTTAAACACTTGATTCAATTCTGCGATAGAAAAGCTACATTTCATGTTGTATTTAAGTAAATCGCTTATCAAATTACTCCAAAATAGATGTTTAGAAATCCAATCTTGGGGATTGGTGGATTTACTTCTGAACGGAGCAAAGAGGGCATTCATTCTTTGATCTTCGCTCCAACATTTTGGCATTTCTTCCGATGGTAGAGGTAATATTGCATTGGCTTTTGATTTTGATTTATCCATTTTGATGAAACTTATGTTTGTTTGATTACAACCAACAACAATACATTTTAGTTGTGGAAGATTTTGTTGGTTATGTTATTTGAATATTCAAAACACTGTAAAAGATATTAAAAATGATTTGTAACAATTATTCCTGTGAATGTATTGTCGATTGTCGATGAATGTTGACGATGAAATCAAGGTTACCTTCATTTGTTTCATTCAATTATTTTGGTCGTATGTATACATATATGTTATGCAAAAACTAATGGCGAGAGGGAGAATCGACTGGGTGTGTTTTCACATGTTCGTTCAATAGATAGCGTTGTCTCTCTCTAGCGCTCGCTCACTCTCCAGTATGTATTGAGCTTAATTGCTGAATTCACCATCACACCGACCACCTTTGATGGAATATTTCTTCTGCTTCAGAATCACATTTCTCTTACGTTTCAATTCCGTTCGACAATGAATTCATTCGAATAATGTAGTAATAATTATATTACACAAATTTTACATAATGCATCTTTCTTCCAGACTATTGCGACAAGAGATGATTGAGGGGAAATATGGATGGCAGATGAAACCAAATAATCTTTTAAATTAATATTTTTTTATTATAAATTTATGCATTAATTTTCACGAACAATATAAAAAGTGTTTATTGTTCGTTTAAAATTGTATATTTTTGTAAAAATAGAGCTATCTCATTTAAAATTCTTTATAATGAACATTCAAAGGAAATTAACAATAAAAGAACGAGGAAAGAGTGAAAGATTCGAATTTCATAATGGAATATAAGAAAATCATTCAAAAATAACTTCAGACATTCGAGAATTATCAACAAGACTATGCTTCATTTAGTAAGAAGAGATTAGGATAAAATCTTAGAGCTTCTATAGAATCATCTCTACATGCTTTTCCATGTTTTTCACCAACTAGAAGCCTCTCCCTTGCCAACAAAACCGATATTCCAGCCGACTGCGCAAATTCTTCAGCAGTTAAAGATCCCTTTTCATTAAGCTGCATAAAATAATAAAAATATTGAATTACTATCAATTTGTGTAGAGGAAGTCAACAGTAACTGCGTTTGTTCCAACATAGAAGAGCGAATAAAAAATAGATGGAGCAGATTGAGACAACTTAGAATATGTTAGAACGAACAGCTAATATTGAACAAACTTACTAAATCTGCTATGAAATCTGCAATAGCGAGATCATTATGAGATTGAAGTTGAAGAACCATAACTCCGCTATCGAAAGTTCGTAATACTAACGGTAATCCCAAAGGTGCCAGTTGCCTGCTTGCATTCAGCAGATCTTCCGGAGATAACAATTCCATACCTCTTGCTCTGTTAACTCTACAATAAACGTCAGTCAATGTCATAATTCCTCCCACTTCCTGAAAAACAATTCATAGAAAGGGTATTCAAAACATACTTCCAACACCGAATTTTAAATCAAACCTTAATGGGTTCCTCTAGAATTTGGGCTAACTGTCTCGCGAGTTGTTGAAAGTATTCGTTACTACTTCTGTACGTGTCCCTTGTTACAGGATCATCAATACCTAGACTCATTAGATAAGATTTGAATCTGACTGTTTCATCCTCTGTGATGTCTCCTTGTCTTTCCTGTAATTTTCTTGTATTATGAATGCACTATGAACTCCCAGCAAAAAGGGATCATTGAAAATCACCCGTATTTTAGCAGAAATAGTCTTTGAAATGGACACCATATCTTTTGCCATCCCCATTAATCTTTTGAGGTCCTGAAATGCCATGGAAATACTCTCGTCCGTAGCTTTTTGTTGTTCTTGCAAGCTCCTCTCTATACCAATTATTCCAGTTCGAGTTTTAATTTGTGGCAATTGTGGCTTTGGTTGGGGATTCGCGTTTGCCACGATTGATGGCACAGGAGGATCGAAATCCCATGTCTTCTTTGTTACCGCTTCAGATAATTGTACCACAAAGTTTGGATCCAAACCCTCTTTGAATGATAGTTTGACGTACTGAAATATGCTGTGATCGGAAGGACCAGGCATTTTATCTGTAAACATGAGTATTGGGATATAGAATGTGATTTATTTAACCATAAGGGTATTCGGAAATAAGTTTTACCAGAAGCAGGCTCGGTTAGATGTAAAACAACTTTCTTGCTACGACCAAAGAAAAATGGACCAGGGATCTCTTCCTCATAATATATCACATAACGGAGTGATAATGAGAAACATGTATTGCCTCGTGAAATATCACCAGGTCTACCCCAAAGAATTCTATGACTAGTGAGAATCAGCTCGCCACCCTCAAAGGTTGTCTATAGAATCGTAAGATGTTAAATTTATGGACATACGATAAAATTTTGAAAAACAGCTTCAAAACGTACCTTGGTATCACCGTCATAAAGACGCACAGCCATATCTCGTCTGATATAAGTTTCATTAGGTAAAAGTCGAGGATTTGCATACTCGAATCTATTCATCCTCTTTACTGAAAAGTTTTGATTAAATCTGAATGGCACTTGAAAGAATTGATAGTTTCTTTTCTTTCTCTTTTCTTTGGCTTCAGGTCTTGTATGTCTACTAGACGTGCAGATCTTTGTTCAATCAATTTATTGAGATTAATGGAATATATATCCAACTTTCGTGCAGATCTTCAGAAAGAGGTTATTGGTTATAAATGGCTTAGGCACTAATTATGCCTATACGCCAATTTTTTCAGAAAGAGGTTATTGGTTATAAATGGCTGAGGCAGTTTAGATGCCTATACGCCAATTTAGTTAGTTGACTTTATTGTAGAATTAACCACAATACATAAGAATTATACGCCAATTTGTAGTAATTGACTTTATTGCTCGTTTAGCAATACATAAAGATAATACGCCAATTTCTTCAGAAAGAGGTTAGGATACTATTTTCTTCCCTACCCCTCCCACGCTTCGCGACGTCATAAACATCCTCAACTTACTCATCCAATCAGATTACGTATTAAGCCAGTCGGGCTCAAGTGCCACTCGGGCTTCTCTCGCATACTACCCTAATTCCAGCTCCATGTGACGCCACCCTAAGAGCCTAAAGGTTTGTCTACATGGTCTACATAAAAAGGTCTAGCTACACAAACACAGAAACGTGAACGTGAGGAACGTAAGGCTGCGCAAATCTCGTATACGATTTCTGCGCATCCATTCTTACGTTTACGTAGCTAGTGTGCTTAGGCCTTTATGTAGCTTGTGTGCTTAGACCTTTAGGCCTTTTGACCTTGACAAATCAACGTAAACAAAGTATGAAAACATTTAAAACCTGGTCAAAGTTCACTCAATTAGGCATTTATAATGCGTAACGGATGATGTATTTGATTGATTTTAACATAGTTATAGTACATAACAAACTAACTTATGTTTAAAATATGATCAACACTGGTTTATTGATTTTGACAAACCCAGCAAAAGTTAAAAAAATATTACCTACAATAAATAAACATGTGCTTCAGACTTTATACATACAATATTTTCCTGAGGGAAATATAATTCCAGCCACGGAAAATCCTATAACAAATCAGTGGAAATGGCCTCTATATGCTCAGACAGTGGCCAATATTTATACAACTACTGCAATTGTTTCTCCACGACTAGATGTCAGAGTTTTGCTGTCTAGTTTAAAAAATCCAAGCGTGTGTATTGTTAATACCAAGAAACCGGTGGAAATGGTTATTTTTGATCAGAATTATAGTAAAGCGCAAGCTAATACCTTTATTCAAGACTATCTTGCCAATGCTTCAATGGATTGTAAATTCATTGCATGTAATGGCGAGAAGAATCAAGAATTTCAAAATGATTCTGGTCAATTGCAAGAAGCAAAGCCTTATAGAAATGTTGTATTGGGTGGAACTTTTGATAGATTACACAATGGTCATAAAATATTTCTGAGTGAAGCTGTTGGTAGGTGTACAGAGAAACTCACTGTCGGAGTTACAGACACAAATATGTTGAAGGGTAAGGTTTTTCCTACATAAAATTGATTCAGTGTGAAGAATTTAAATATTTATCAGTTGGATTCAAACTTATAATTATAACTTCACAATTGATGTGACATATTTAATCAAGGAATATGATATATGAATATACAATTTCAGGAAAATTATTATGGGAGTTGATAGAATCGTGTTCAAAAAGGTCGATGGTAGTAAAAGAATTTTTAGAAGATGTTGATCCCCACTTGACTTACGAAGTTGTTCCCATCGATGATATGTATGGGCCCACTAAAGATGATCCAACTTTTGAAATGATTGTTGTCAGCGAGGAAACCAAAAGGGGTGCTGATAAAATCAATGACGTTCGTATTCATAATAAGTTGAATAAATTAGATGTTCATATAGTTAATTTAGTGGTCGATGAGAATCATAGAGAGTATGAAGAATCTAAAATTAGTTCGAGCAATCAAAGAATTCGTTTACTCGGTACTAGATTGAGAGTTCCTGTAAGTGAATTTTATGTTTCATATTTAATTTTTCAAGTTACTTGAATTAAACTTGAAAGATATCTGTTTCTTTTTTTTCAGAGCATTGCGCACAAACCTTTGAAGCCTTATATTATTGGTTTAACTGGTGGAATTGCAAGTGGGAAGTCATCAGTGGCTCAAAAATTGGAAGCAATGGGTGCTGGACATGTCAATTGTGATAAATTGGCTCATAATTCTTATCTTCCTGGTACCAGATGCTATCAGTTGATAATTGAACATTTTGGATCTGATATTCTAACAAACGATGGGTTTATTGATAGAAAAGCTCTTGGTAGTAGGGTGTTTCAAAACAAGGTACATATTTTCTCAGTCATAACCAGAAGGCTCTGCTTCCTGACTCCTGAGAGCATTCTGACCCCCTTCAAAATTCGCTTCGCTCATTTTAAATAAATCGTAGCCTACATATGCTCGCTTAACTCACATCTTAAACAATTCAGTTATCTGGGGATACATGAAAAGGCATTCATCGGTTTTTCACTCCACTAAAAAAATTTTTCAATGTAATATTCAGAAAGCCTGAAACCAATTGTCATTCCATTCCAATTGTACCATTCTTTATATCATCTTCAAATGATCTAGAAACATGTTTCTAAACAACTGCAGAATTTGGACAACTGTCCTGATAAAAATGAAGCGTTGAAGTGCAACGAAAGCGTGAGCTAAGAGTAATCTGAGCGCAACACAGAGTCATCTAGGCGTAATTCAGGAAGGAATTGGAACATTTCCACATTTCATTTGTTTCAATAACCACTTTCTTCATTTTTGGATTCTCACTGGTGTGCAGTTGTCATAATGCCAACCAGCTTTTGAAGAATGTTCGGATGTAAAAATGCTTACACGGGAACATCGAAATTCTCATTTTTTTTTAACATGTGGTACATTTAAATCGTGGTACAGAACCCGAATTTAAAATTTTGGAAAAAAGTGTTTTTCTAAGTCGGTAAAAAAGAATTTTTTTCGAAATTTGAAATTCGGGCTATGTACCACAATTTTTAAAGTATTCAAGAATACTCCCTGAAAATTTCAGACTGTTTCATGAGTTCAGTTCGGAAAAATCTTGCACACAAAATCTTCACTCGGATGGTACGCTGGTATTCCCTTAATCTCGAGTATTTTTGTCTGAAACAAATGCCACTGCTGCGCTCGTATCCCCTTAAGAATTGATAGCCTCAAATTTTTATTTCTCAATATCATTTTACATGTATAGTACACAGTCAATTCATTTTATGTCATCATTGTGAATTAGATTCTCTGAAATTTTTCAAAATTGAAGGGACAACAACATTGTGATTGCATTTAGATTATTTGCAAGACAAATTTCATCTCACAAAAATAGATGAATTTTTAGGACAGAAATTACTACTAATCTAATACCTTTTCCTACAATTGGAGTGATTGAATAATTTATTGACTTTATTTTTCTCCAAAAGGAAGAATTGAATAAATTGAATGAGTTTTTATGGCCTGTAATTTTGGAAGATGCTAAAAAAGAAATCACAGTACTCTATGAAAAAGGATTCGATGTCATTATTTTGGAAGCAGCGGTTTTAATTCAAGCGAATTGGATCCATGAATGCCATGAAATCTGGACATGTATTGTACCAGAAGAGGAGGTCAGTCGAACATTGTTCCTTTCTTCGTATAGATGCTTTGTTAGGCATATTACAAACCGATGATCCACATGGTACAGTTGAGGATTAAGATTGAATTTATCTTACAGGCTGTGAAGAGGCTTAAAGAGAGGAATGGTTTATCAGAGGAAGAAGCAAAATTAAGAATTCAAGCACAACCTAGTAATTCAGAGCAAGTGGAGAAGGCAAACGTGGTTTTTTGTACATTGTGGAGCCATGAAGTGACTGAAAATCAGATACAAAAAGCATGGGGAGAACTGTCAGCGTTCATATCTCAGTATAAAAATAATTAATGTATATAATGATTAGTTGAAATTTTTAAATAACAGAGTATTTTATTATTGGGAAGTTTATATTGTGCTATATATAATAGATTTTGTTGTTGAATCCTCAAGAGTTAGGATTACATTTATAAATATAATTATTCCAAAAATTGGAATCTTAATTATGAAGCTTTGGATTCCTGAAAGTTTGCTGCTTTTTCTAAGAATGACCTTGGGAAAAGTTAACGGTTAAACATGGTAATCAATGCTCCCTCTACTTGGTTTCACGTCATTGAAGAGAACGCCGTTTCATAATTCAGGGCCTTTCACCTATATATATATATATATATATATATATGAAATGAGTAGTTTTTATGATTGAAAAATGAGCAATATGTTTAGAGAAAGGATGTCCTATGTCCTCCACTGTGCATCGCCCAGATAATTACAAAAAATTCTACATAAATATAATTTATCGATATTAATTTAAAAAAAAACATATTCGTTAAGTTTTTCACCTACAAATGTTACATGTCAACAATAAAAAAAAATGGGTTGGTAAATAAGCAATCTGTATACCTGAGGTTATATGAAGATACTGATCCATACTTGCTGTTTCTTTGCATGCAATTAATATGCCATAGGCGCGGCTACTGGATTCAGAGTGAACAACACTACAGCTTGATACTCTCACTCGATTATTGTTTTTATTTATTCAATGGAAAATGAATAAGAATCATATGTTTAGTATGTAAAATATATACAAATTTTATTAAAGAATTAGTGAGCATATTCACTTATTCACCATTCATCCATTAATTTCTTATTTATCCGTGACTTCCTTAATCGGATAAAAGTTATGAACAATTCGTTTCCCCTCGAGCAATTTTTACCAAAACAGCAGCAAAAGGAAACTATACCCATTGAGCCAATGGAGACGTCACACTATTAAAAGTTCGTAAATCCTTAAGGGGATACGAGCGGTCCAATTCTTTCGAGACAAAGTACGTGGAAAAATTCAGAAAAGCCCAGCCGCTCGTATCCCCTTAATACATTCATATTGAAACTCACGTTTACGACTTTTGGAAGAAACTGAACGCAAGAAAAATGGAACACAAAATGCTCTTGTTGAAGAAAGTCGGAAGAAACGGGTAGCAGAAAAAAAGAAAATTCTAGCTACCAAGAAGGCAAAATTATTAGCAGAAATTCAGGCTATTGATTAACAGACAAAACATCTGCAGTGAGCGGTCAATTCGTTGGTACTCATTGCTTTACCTAGTCTTTTAGAATTGAACTTCATAATATACGATTTCGTATGTCTATATGTTGGTTGATTATTTTTTAGTCAGTTGATGATATTTGTATAATCAATATTTTATGCATTTTTCATATGGTCAGTTTATTTTCATTTTATTCGAATCATCATTTATTTTGAATAATTTTTGTATCCTTCACATCATTACTTTCATATCTTTTGTTTTCTTATTTCTGAACCAGTGAAATAAATACTTGATCTTATCAACGGAATGATATAATCTTTACATTGTTGATAAATACTATCAATAAAAATCTTGCAAAATATTGATGGTCAATTTGTCTTTCTTTTAAATCCCTTCCTCCAAATGTGAATCTCACATAATGGAATGACGATAAAAAATATTGACATGTCGCTATTTTTGCATTGAATTCAATAATCATTTTCCCACACGGAGAAAAATACGTTCATTCCCTTATTTATAAGGAATATGGAAGTAATAGATACTCATACGCATGAAAAATCTAGTAATGGATATTATTCATTTCATTCAGCAAATGTTGGGACAAGCATCTAGATTATACCCCTCAATATGTAAATATTTTTCTTTGATAACTGCCAATATGTTTCATCACTCATTTTGATCTGATTTGATACTCTTTAAAAAGTAGACATTAAACACTGTACGAAAAGTTGTATAATCCATTTTTCTCTATGCATACCCACATAGCACGAATAATAATTATTATCATGCGTTTCTTTTCATGCATGTATGATATTGATGCCTAATTACCAAGTTTGTTCATCATTATTTTAGTGAATAATATTATTTCTTGATGAAAGTCATATGAACTATTTCTTAGATCTACTCTAGAACTACACGGAGAAAAAGGTATCTTAAAAAGTACCATAATTTATGGATTTTCTGTGCTGGTCTGACCGAGTCTAAATATTTACCTGAAAAAACCTCTAAAAGTACCATAATGTCTTGGACTTTTATACGGAAGGTACCATACTTATTTCAAAAAGTCCAAGAAATTATGGTACTTTTAGAGATTCGTGCAAGTGAATATTCCGACTCGGGTCAGACCAGCGCTGAAAATCCATAAATTATGGTATTTTTCAAGATATCTGTTTTCTCAGTGTAGAAAAAGACTTAGTGTACTTGAATGGGTTCAAATTATGGTGAATAACTTTCGAAGGAGGTTGAATATTAAAATATCAGGGAAAAATATGCAAACAGTCCTGGAAAACCTGGAATTATCAGGGAATTTCATCAGCCTTTTTTGTGGCTACCCTGTGAGAGCATGATTTCGCGTCTTAATGTCCTTTATCTCTTCTTCAGATGCGTCCCTGGTGAAAATGGAAACTGAAATGAAACGCAGACAGAAAGTATGGTGGAGCGTAACAGAAACGTTAATGAAAAGTGAACAAAGAGTAAATGGAACGGATTCGAAGAGTATTTGAAGCGAAGTTAGGAACAAAAGGAGCGTATAAAAATCAACGCTCCATGAAGAGTATGAACAATATGAGAGGATAAAAATTTTAACCACTTGGCAAAATTTGAACCCATGATTTTTATCATTACAATTCAGCTTCTTCCCTATTCAGCCATGGAATGCTATGATTCCTGACAGTTTAAAACCGATACTTGAAGTCTGTATGAAATGCTTCGCATTAACTTTCGTGGAACGTAACAATACTCTTCCCAAAACGGCATTGAACGTTTATAAAGCGTATTGATAACGTATAATTTCAATATTCTACGACAAGCAATTATTATACGTTTCGGCAAGAGAAGGTTGGAACCTTTTTACGTTTCTTTTCAGCTTCGAGTGTGCTTACTACGAGCGTATATTTTCACCAGGGGTCAAATCACTCCTCGTTTTTTTGATCGTTTCAATCAGTCCTGCTCTCTTGCTCTTTATATGTCTTTCTCTCTTTCTATTTTTTCCTTCATTTTGATATGTATATATACACACATCTAAATTCCACTAACGCACTTATACTAGAGTCTTATATTTAGTTTATTTTGATATTCAAATTTCGATGAGCTGAAATTTCTCTGATAACCGAAATACCTTTCTCTGTAAGACGTAATATATTCGACCAAAATAAGTTAGATTTTTCAAAAACCGATTGAAAAAGTGTCTTACAGAGAAACAGCTTTCATTTTGGAAACCTTATTCTATCGGAATTATTTTCATCAGTGGAAACATCGCATTTGGTACCTCGAATTAATTCATCCACGAAACCAGCTTGTATTCTAAAATTCGTTTGGTGAGGGTTCAACGAACCTGCCATGTATTTTTGGAAAGACACCGATTGTACCCATACTTGTTGTTTATTGTCCGGATATGTTATCACCTGAAATTCATAAATAAAAATATTCATATGATACGAAATGTTCAGACGTAGAGAAATCAGTTTCATTTCTTCTTGAACGAAATTTATAATTCTGAATGAAAGATTCCATGATTCGAAGTCACCTAAGGAGCTTTCCGAAGTGTTTGACCCGGGGCGGCTGGGGCGTGAACTACGGATTCCTATTGGTTCATTCTACGCCCCTGACGCCCTGGGTCACACACTTCGGAAAGCTCCAAAGTAGAATCTGAACTTTGTATATGTATGTACTATGAATGTTTATAGTATACTTGGATATACTATATGCACGTGCATAGCATATACAGGTCTGGAAACTTCAGAGGTGGGTGTGAGCCGCTTCCCAGATAACATGTAAGCTTGTCATAAGCTTGTCAGACTTGTCATTAGATTGTTTTTGACTTTTTATTGACAACCTTGTCATTAACAGCCCTAGTAAAAATGAATCATATAAGAACATATAAAAATCATATGAGATCCATATAAAATTCATATATGGTCATATATGGCCATATATAATCCGTACATAATTCATATGTAATCCATATATGACTCATGAATGCAAGATTTTTTTCACATATGTTGAAACATTCTGCCATATATGAAATATTCTCCACACATGGATTATATATGCATTATGTATGGATCCATATAGAGTCATATATGGATTGTATATGGATTATATATGATTCCACACGTTTTCATGTATGGACCATATATGGATTATGTATGTATTATGTATTAATTGTGTATGAGTCATATATGTTTATTTTTTCCCAGGGAGTTAACTTCGCTTAATTTCGAATTTACATTACACATGAAAGCCATCACCCAATATATTGGGTACCACAATATTCATTTACCTTCAATCCAGAAATAAATTGTAAAGTATCAGGATTTTGAGCCACGACATCAATGTTCTTTCCACCATACGGCCGATGTTGGCTGTTCCAACAACCGATAGATAGATCAGACATCAAACCGAAGAATAAAACTCCATTGCGATCCATTCCCTCTGCTGCCGATTGCGACGATCTTTCTACGGGGAATACTTTGAAAGATCTTGGAGTCGCTTCAGGATTTTCTTCAAATATAGTCCAATTTCTATATTTCACGACATAAAAGGTATGGAATGCTATATTAGAATATGAAAGTTATTTCATATTAAAGTTTTTTCACAGATTTTCCGGATTATGAGGAAATCTTCAAGAAGGTTTACAGAAATTTTTTAAATGTCTAATAGAAACATGTCTGTTCCCCTTAATAGGGAAAAAGCCAAACAAATATTGTATCAAATCGATGTGTTGTAGCAAAATACAATTGTAATTTATCAGAACCATTAACGACATATGTCCTCAATTCGAATACGTTGTAACAATTGTATTGTTGAAAATTTTATTTTTCAATAGAAAGCAAATTAAGCATCGCGTAGTACTTTCATGGAAGTGTGTTAAATAATACTTCTCACAATTATGTTTATCGTCAGGTGTGAAATGCATCTGTCAGGAATGTTATTTATACTTCATGCCTTTTCAACGTTTCAGGGACACTTCGTTAATTAACATGAAATGAAAGGAAATTCTAAACAAAACAATTGTTTCAAAGCTAATTACATCAATTCAGGTACGAAAGTTTGAGGCTTATTTAATATACAGACATGAATACTCCGGTCGAGAGAATTGTATGTTCATTATTTACTCTCTGAACCTAAACCAGTAAAAAACCACTGATTCGCAGTTAAATTTCACTGATTCCATCAGTCCTAAGGCTGTCACTGAGAGCAGTGGAAAACCACTGTTTCGATCAGTGCAAAGCACTGGTTCAATCAGTGAAACCGCAGTGCACTGATCATTCAATGATTCTCACTGATTAAATCAGGGGTAAACAATGTTTGGGAATGAATTGGAAAAAATCACTTAATAGAGGATTGAATGCGGGTCTCCAGGATCGGATGTCGAAGCTCTATCATGCAAGTCATCGTCAGTTGCTTGGATAAGTGTCCTTTCTTTGCGTATATCAGCTCGCGCTGATTTCCCAAACTTGGATATCTCGAAAACTATTTCGTTTATAATTGAAGTTCCAATTATCTTGTCTCTCACGGTTAAGAATAATTCTTCGATTAAATTTGGAAAGAGAGAAATATTTGTCATGTTTTCTTAATTTTTTTAACATTCTCTCTTGCTCTGTACTTATCCCACAACATAACAAAACAATCACATCTAGAAATATTGTAGAATTCCAGCTACGAAAGAGCGGTTTGATTCCTTACCTTATCACAGAAGTTGGGACCCACGATTCAGCTCGGCTAGCCAGAGAATGGAAGTACAGTATTCTATCGCCGTTTGAATCAAACGGACCCAAAGCGAGGCCTAAAATGCCATCCATTAGATCGAAAGAATCCCCCTTGATATCGAAAGTTCCATATTGCGGATAAGGATAAAACAATTTGTTAACGATGCGCCAGGATGTCTGATGTTGATGATCATAGACAATTAACCCAAATCCTGTGACATCGGCAACGTAGACAAATGTATTTTTACATTTTCCATTATAATCTCGTACATCGACCGCCAATGTGACGAAAAGCGAAACGCTAGTGTACTGATTGGGCGGAAATTGGTAATGACCTATACGGGTGTTCCTTGCTATATTGAAGACGTGAAGTTGCGGAGGACATATTTGCTCGTCTTTCAATTTTCCAGTATCCAGTACCCATAATCTCCCACAAGAATCCACCTGATAATAAGAAATTCTATCTAAAGCAAATTTTAATCATCTGAATCGTTGATCAACCACTGGTTGACTATTATCAATCAAAATATTCGACATGCTTTATTTTACAGATAATATAGAATATTGAGAAGATGCATGTGCGGTTTGTATCGTTTGTATTATTTAAATAATTTCTTTTACATATATCTCTTTTGAATGTGTGATGATGATTTCAAGGACGTTTTCCGGGCAATGAATATAGATGATAAAGTATATAAAATTGATTCAACGACGATGAGTTGATGAAAATTATCCAGTTCTACTTACCTGCATTCGATACACACTGATGATGGAATCACAACGTCCTCGATCTACTTTATTCCACTCCCAATCAGGGTACGGTTTGATCAGGGGATTTCCCTCTGATGAAAGGTCATTCGTTACGACTCCTAAGGTTGCTGGCACGCCGTCTTGGAATCTCGGTATTGATATGAACACCATCGACTTTTTTTTGTCTAGAAACGATTTAATGTTTAGAAGAAAACAATGAATATTGACTTTTTTTTATAAATATTTACATAATTTGTGTCGTGACTCATGTAATATTATGATTTAAACTCCCCTGGTGAAAAAACTCGATGGAAATTCGGATACACTCAGGACTCTATCCGGGTGTATGCGGGCGCATATACGGATTTTGCGGTGATTCTTCATCCGGTTTGATTCGGATCCTATCCAGGTCTATCCAGAAATCAATCCGAGTTTTGTGTTCGGGTTCAATTCAGGTTTTATCCGGGTCTTATTCGGGTTTAGTCCAAAAAATTTCGATTTATATTATTGCTAGAAAAAAAATTTGTTTTGTCAGAATCTAATTCTATACGCATTGGAGGTGATTTTTCCTTCTCTAATCAACGACGATAACTAACTTACAATGCAATTTTGGAAAGTTCATTCAGCGAGAATTGAACCCGGGTCCTGCGAGTGAGAGATAAATCCTCTATCACATCAGCAGATCTATGAGATGCCGTGAAGCATCTACAGAGTTTTTTTATTATCCCCATTCCGTTGAAATTTAACTTTCCCAGTTAGAACCCGGACTGGATCCCGATTCAGAGTTGTAAAAGCATCTAAGTGGCTAATTCTTTCATCATTTCCGGATAAACCCGGATCGACTCGTATACGATACCTAACTTCTAAAACCTGTCCAGATAGGATCCGGATGAGACCGGATGGAAAACTGATCGTCAGTTATGAATTATTTTCGTATCCTAATTCCCGCAAGATTCCCGGATGAAGCCAGATGCACACCGTCTTATACTTGGCAGTTCCCACTCCGTACCCGGATACACCGGTATACGATACCCATCTTCTAAAACTTACGCGGGTTGAGCATTTTTAGATTTTTTTTCAAATTCAAATAACTGAACAGCATTGTGTTCTACATTCTTGACCCTAACATCATTCTCTAAGTTTAAAAACGCTGGATCTCAGGAAAAAAAATTCAATGATCCTATCATTCTTTGCTTCAGATCTATAGTAATTTAAAGTTGCTGGATTCTGATTGGCTGGAAGCCAAAAGTTACAAATCGCTGTAGCTCCGGAACACAGAATGATAGGTTAATTTGATTCTTTTCCAGTGATCCGGTGTTTTCCAACTTAGAGAATGATGTTAGGGTCAAGAATGTGGATCACAATCCTGTTTAGTTCAGTAATCCCAATCGGATGAAAGTTGTGGAAAATATTTTCTTGCGACCTGCGTTATTTGACACAAACAAGGAAGCCATGTGCCAATTGGCAGAGTTCAATCCGATTGTATTCTTCAGACAGTCTCAGTCATATACTGTTCGTTTCTCTCTTATAAATGGCATTCGCGCCTGATTATCTCATTGAATTCAATCGTTATTATGAACAAAGAACTGATCAAATTTGATAGACTTACGAGTTTATGAGATTTGGTCAGAATCAATGGGTTTTTTTTCAAACCATCTGTGCGTTTTTTTGCATCTATGCGTTAAATGCTGTTGAGATTAAATGAATGCATTAACTTCAGAACATCCCTGGTGGAAATCGGATATCAGATTATATGTTAAAATTTTATATTTAAAAAAAAGTATGTGTATATGTATATATATATATATTAGAGTGCTTGAAAAAAAACATTTAATCAATCTTTTTGGCTCTGACCCTCTCAAATATTTCTATTTGATATAAAAAAAATTCTCACCTAAGATGGACGCTGTAGCTCAACTTCAAGCGGTCGCTATTTTAATTTTAGTTTCCCATTGAATTAACATGGGAAACATTTTTTTTTATTAAAATTGAATTTACACAGGATTAACTCAATTTTTTACAAATAACCATTGTATATTCTTTAAGTTGAGTTTTCGAGCTTTCCAAAACTCAGTAACAGCGGATGATTATCATAACTAAAAGATTAGTTACAGCCATTTGGAAATTGCTAAATTCAGCTAAATTCTTTAATGAACATTTGAGAGGGTGAGAGCTAAAAAACTGAAGAAAATTTTTTTTTTTTGAAACACCCTCTTATGTATATATATATATATATATATTCTGTCAAAGTTGTATGATAAATTCTGAGAAAGTATGATACATTCCGACTAACTCGGCTAAATGCCGAATGAATGTTGTCAGAATCTAATAAATTCATGTCAGGAATTATCAGCAGGGGCGGACTTGTGTTTTTGCCGCCCCTTATAAGGCAGCGGAAATTAATTTTTCACGGAATTATTCAAATGAGGAAAAAAATATTTTTGTCACGATTGCCGCCTCTTCACAGCCTGCCGCCCCTGCGCCATTGCGTTGTTGGCGCAGGTTATAGTCCACTCCTGATTGTCAGAAATCATTTAAAATTATTTGACAGATATTGGCAGATTATGATGAATCACGCACACTGAAAAATGTCATTTTTTGACATAACTCGCTCTGACATGATTTGACGAAATTAGCATGCGCACTTAAACTTCCATTCGAGACAGTTGAGTTCTCCCAGGACTCGTGTTACCCTTCAGGATCCCACCCGGAATCTCGTAAGTTCTCGTCCGGGACCATTCGGATTCCAGGTTACTCCTGCGTTCCCAGACGGGAACGTGAGGAGTTCTCGACAGCACTCTGAAAGGTGACACGGATCTTGGTGGGGGGCGGTGGATAGACTTAAAATTTTTTCCAAAATATCATCATTTTTGCGCATACCATATGACAAAATATAAAATTTTCTGACATTATATGTCAAATCCTGACACAATCTGGCACATTAGAGAAATGATATTTTCATGTTTATTTGTTATGTTGAAGTTTGAATCGTTTATTGAAACGAATTCGTAATTAAATAACTGAATACTCAGCTGTTGATGATCCAAAATCTTGCAGTACATCTTTTGATCGATGTTTTCAGTGGTAAAAAATTGTAAAGAATATTCATTTGAGAAGATAAATATCAATGATTCGTCAGATTTTGTGAGTTTTTGTTTCGTTTCTATAAACGACTCCAACTTCAAGAACATTATTTGTCAAATTATGATACAGTTTTTGTAGAGATTATATAACAAAATATGGAATTTCCTCACATTATACGTCATATATTAAAATACTCCGTTATATTCAGGAAATAAGATTTTGGTATTCATTCTTCAAAATATGATACAATTTCTACAACTACCGTGTGATAAAATATAACATTTTCTCAGATGAAATGTAAGATTCTGACATAATCTGTCATATTCAGGAGAAGAATTTTTCGAGATTTATTTATCAAGGAATGTTCAATTTTATCCAAAGATGGATATGACATATTTTGACAAATTTTGATAAATTATGTGATATTTTGATGTTATCTGTTTTTATTTATGTGAATTTATTCTCGTTATATCTTGAACAAAAATCAGATATTCTATGTCGTTCATTAACATTTCCTGACAATGTATGGCATAATATTTCAATTTTCATTAGGAATTCTATCCAACCTCATGTAACGGTTTCTGACATATTTTAATTTCCAGTTTTCAACATAATCTGTCGGATTATATCAGATTTTCTCAGATTCTGTTGCATATTATTAAATTCCGACAGATTTTGTTGGGTTCTGTCAGATGTTGTCAAATTTTGTCATAATCTGACACATTCTATTACAAGATTTCTATCAGGGATGGCATACTAACACCCTGAGATAAAAGTTTGTTTGTGACAAAGGAGGCTTATCAATTATAAACAAACCATCATTTGGGTCAAATAAAATTTGTTGATAGTGAACAAACCTTATTTGGTTGAAATAAATTTGGGAAAGTTTTTTCTCAGTGCAGTAAGGTTAACGATCAGTGCCCCGTACAGCACAACCACCGACTCTCCACCCAGGACTTCGGTGGAGAATCAGTGGAGAAATGAGAGCCGTGGAAATGAGGGAGAAATAACAGACAGTCTCCGTTGAGGCAACGGAGAGGCGACGTGGATTTGTCCGCCCTCTTTTCCTAACAGCACACCCACCGATGTCCACGTCGCATCTCCGTGGAAGCGAGGTGGAGAAAAGGGAGACGTGGATACAAGGCGAATGGACGGAGAAGCGACGTAGAGGCGACGGAGAAATGTCCGGGGATCGGTGGTTGTGCTTGTGGTTGTACGGGTTATTTCCAATAAAATTCATATCTGTCGATTTACACAACCAAATTTCAATGAGTGAATCCACTAACATAAATTTTATTGAAAATAATCTCAACGGAGACTCTTCCTTATTTCTCCCTTATTTCCACGGCTCTCATTTCTCCACTGAGTCTCTGGGTGGTTGTGCTGTCCGGGCAATGATTTGAAATGTGTTCTTTGTGATGCTTCGCACGAGACTCGCGTCAAAGAAAGATAAAATAGTTACCACTGATTATTCCAGTCCTTTGCAATATCAAGATGATCAAGATAACTTGAAAGTACAAATGGAATCAACGGAATGGGGTGTAACCTTGATCATTCAAACAAAATTAGCAGAGATATATATCGAAATATGCAACGAGATTAGTTCCGAGATTGAGAGAATATCTTAGTTATCCTCTGCGATGAAATCGGAATTCCATGTGATTTTTTTACACCTCAAGTAGAAGCTTGATTCTATTCAAAATTTGTATGTCCTCAATTTGTAGAACAGTAAATATACATTATTTTTCAATTTAAGACCAGAGTCTCGTGCGAAGCCCTAGAACTTCTTTAGCTGATAAATACTTCTAGAACTGCGAGAATTCATCATCAAGGACTGTTTATGAATACGTAAAAATCTGCCATGGATTTGAAAAATCAAAATGACAAGTAAAAGTGTTTACTTGGTTCATAAATGTGATTGAGGTTTGATAACTGAAGACAAGTATCAAGTTGTCACGAAATTCTCATACGAAGTACATGCCAATCAACTCGACAAACGAATAAATTTTAGGCGAATTTGAATTTGGTGAAAATTTTACAAACTTCAATGTATTCTTCATGAAATCAAAGTACGTTTGACGTGAGATGTCGTTAGATGATCGAATTTGCAGAAATAGGAATTTTCTACGATGCCATAGTGATAATACTGATAATTACTATGGATGCGTCAATCTTCATAAATGCATGAACACTTATATGAATTTCTATAAGAAGAAGCATGGCGCAAAAATATCTGGTTTTTTAAAGAAAAAATACAAGCAACATTGATATTAGAAATTCGTATTTTCATTCAATTTAGGAATTATAAATCCGTAAATTAACTCAAGTAACACACGAATGTTCATAGCATGTTTTGCAAACCTTCTTAGCACATCGGACGTCCTATGCATGTGCATATGAATATTCCCAGCATGCTGTGCAAATACTGTATTACTAGGGAACAGGGGACAATTAATTGCTCCTTCTTGCCCCCCTTTCCTATGAGCATTCGTGCATAAATGTGCGAATTCTGAGATACTTTTTTCTAATGGAGAGCTCTATGAGAAAGTATAATAAAACATTTTGTTGTCAAGAAAACTCACGCGTTATTTAATTATTCTAGTGGACGATTCGCACTGGAGTAAGATTGATGCAGTGACAATTCAATACTTTGAAATGAATAATATGAGAGGAAAAAAAATCATACATCCATACCTTCGTAAACATCCATGTCAATCGGTACCGGTGCTCCAGGTATGAATTGATTGGATCTGATTGCCTGTTCTCTTACATGAGGATTGGGAAATGCAAAATCTAAAGACTTCCATGAATAGATTGGTCGAAGTTTTTCCATTTCAGCGTTGCATTGTGTCGTTAGAAGGTGTAGGACCATTAGAACGGTCCAGCACATCCATTTTTCCTTTCTGTTCGTCTTCTCCATCGGATTCCTGGGTTTAAGTATTTATAATAATCAATTAGTATCGTTCTTACAAATTAACTTATTGAAATGTATTGTACATTGAGAAAGAATGGCAACGTTATTGCGAATTTCATGATGATGTATCGGTCATGATCAATTGATCTCTACCGATATATTTAACAATCCCAAATTACTAAGTCAAAATTATTTATACTTATAATCAGCATGGCAGAACAAGAACTCTATTCTATATTTTTCTATTCTCAAATAACTCTATTCCTAAATATCTCTATTCTCAAATAAGTCTATCTCAAATATGATTAACCCTAGATATTTCTATTCTTACAAATCTCTATTCTTTTATGCATAGAACAAAAAACACCTATATCTAATTAATATTGGAAACAATAGAGATTTGTGAGAATAGAGATTTGTGAGAATTGAGATTTGTAAGAATTGACATATTTAGGAATAGAGTTATTTGAGAATATAGAAATAAAAAATGGAATTATTGTTCTGCCATAGCATGCTTGATAAGACAAGATATTGTTAGATGTATTCGAGAGATCAATTCAAAATTCGAATTTGAATCAAGCCTAATTCTTGTTATAATTTTCTCACACATTCAGAATTTTCACAGGAGGCAGAAATGCTTACCACAATTTTGTCACACTGTGAAGATTTAGAATAGCTATCGAGAAGCACTTTTGAAACACCTTCAATTCAATTTCAATGAGGTGGAACTACACATATTACGCGTCAACTTTCCAAAATATTGCGGTGAAGTACTGTTGCGCAGGTGTTCACGTGTTCTTGGTGCGGCCACCAAGAATTCTGTTAAGAACTCTGTTCTTGGTCGATGGTATTTATGAGTTGGCGTCAGCTTCAAGTACTTGCGGCTAGGAGGGCAAGAAGATGGAGAGGATTATCGTGTATGTATTTGGTAGATACTCGCATATGCCGTGAAACGTTGCAATCACATACGGGAAGCTTTAAGAACGTTATCTTTGAAATTGAGAATTCTCTTGCGTTGGGAGGAACAACAATTTTTCCTTATAACACTCGGGAAAATATTCTGATGAGGTGCGGAAACAAATGCTTCCGGAAATTTTTGATAAGGTGTTGAAGACATCTGGAAAAAAATAAATTGTACAAAATTCTGTATCGATTCAATTTATTAATTTGTTCACTTTGAGGCCAACAGAAGAGAATTCAATGGTTTTCAGAAGATTTTCAGTTGAAAATCGAATCTCTGCTCATCATGAGTGGCAGTTATGTGTTTGGTTTATTACGATTCACGATTGCATTTGAAATCCTTTGAATCATTCCATTTGATTCAATCAGGGTTAACCTAGTAGAAATTTTGGATGGGAAAATAAGAGAACCTGATGAGGCATGCCTGATTTCCTATCAGGTCCTCATCAGGTTTCATTACGGTTTTTCCTTTTTCGCTCGATTTTATAAAAATCTTATCCGAATCCTATTGTACCCTTGCGTTACAAACCTATCTGAATCCTGGTAAGGAAATCAGGTAAGGCCCTTGTAAGGGTCTCATAAGATTGTCCTTATTTACGGTTCTCGGATTCTCACCTGATCAGTACCTTATTGAGGATAGGGAATGCCTGATCCAACTTCTACCAAAGTATGAATGAGTATAGACTTTCAAAAAGTGTTGAAGGGTTCACGGAAACAAGAAAACAGTAATGATTACTGTGGATCACAAAAATACATTGAAACTCAAATTCATTCCATGCAGTACCGCGTTTCCCAGTCCTCATTACTGTCCAAACAGCATTGACGAATTTCATGACAATACCCGTCACTGTGACCGCGATGATCCTTATTATCCAGGCGTATGGGAATCTCATTTGCGAGGGAATACCATTTCTCAGTGAGTAGAACACTGATTTCGAAAAAGAAATAGTATCAAATTTCGATCATGATGTGAGAATCGATTGATTTCGATAACTTTTTTATAGAATGAAAATCGATTCTGTCGAGATCGTTCATTCCTACATCATCACTTAAACCAGTGTTATGCTCACCAGGAAATAATATTCCCTCGTAAATGATGGACATGAGGTATTTTCCAGAATGCGTTTCAACCTAAAACTCGCAGTCACAAAAAACAGGCAACTTTTGAAGTCACTCTTTTTTTGGCTGATGAAATAATTTACCAGAGTGATGCCGATTCTTAAACAGAATCAATTCTTTTTTTATAGAAAAAGTATCTAGTTTTTATAGATTTGTGTGGGATATCAATAAAAATTTGATGTGTTCTGTATGAGAAAGAATCGGCCTCACTAATTTACTATAGTTATTTTCTTATAGTGATTTTATTCCATAATCATCGAAAATATTCAATATCGTAGGGTTCATATTACGTACAATTTTTATATGAAATGTATATATAATATGTACAAATTACACACAAATTCTATATATATTATGCAGTTACAAGCTAGATTTATCAACTTGATTTCATACCATTTTGAAAACATATAATTCGTTGCTGTTCAATTAAACTGAGCAATCGTATCGATATCGATATATTTCTGTAAAATATATATCTGGTTCCCATGCACCAAGAGAAAAAGTATGCTCTAAACGCAAGGGATGCATGAGTCCATGCTTTTGACGCACGAGCCCATGCTTTTTGTGCATGCGTCCCCATTTTACCATGCGTTGAAAGCACGTTATAGCAACAGCGTTAGAAACGTGAAGGGCTGCTTTGCATTTGGAGCATGCTTTTTTTCACGGTATACATTTTTATCAAATTTCGATAGAAACTTGATACATATTTCAAACAGACATATCAACAATATTAATATCGCTCATTCCCAGTGACATGCAAATTCAGAATTATCCACCCACAGAAAGATTTCATGGAAAAACTCGTCTCAAAGACGGGAAATCGCACCGAGAAAAAAAGCATGCTTTAAAAGCGAGGGGCCCTCCACGCTTCTAACGCTATTGTTATAGCGTGCCTTTAACGCATGGCGACGTGCTTAGACAGCATGGGACTCATACTTAAAAAGCATGGGCTCGTGCGTTGAAAGCATGGACTCATGTGTTTGACGCACGTTATAACAAATGCTTTAGAAGCGTGAAATGCAAGTGCCCTTGCATTTAGGGAGCTTGAATATGTCACAGCGGGAAGAGAATACTTTCTGCCCGCTCACAGCGGGAGGAGAATACCAACTATCTTTTCGTTCTGAAATATGCATTTGAATATTTTATATGCAATCAAACAGATAATTTGCATTTTGCTTGCAGTTGTGGGAAAGAATAGTATGTTCACCTTGGGGAGAAGTGGGATATTTCCACGAGTGTGAAGTTTGTCTCCTCGAGTCGAAGGCGAGGGAGACGAACTTCACCCTCGTCGGAAATTTCCCACTTCTCCCCTTTGATGAATAATATACTATTGATGCTTCGCACCTTCCCTTGCAGAAATGCTCTCTAGGCATTGGCAAGACATGTAACGCTGAACCAGAGCACTACTAGGGTTCTTCGGAAACTGTTTTCGGTCAATGCAATATACATGTGCAATATTCAAATGCCGAGTATATATTCATATATATGCTCTTTTGCAGACAATGAATATATGAATTATTCATTCAAAATGAAGGTCAGGTATATCTTCAGATAAATTACATTTCATTCGCAGAAACAATTTTATAGAGAATTTTCAGTCAATCATTCTGATAGACCCCTAGCATATATATACCATGGGGCCCACCCCGGGCCAGCATGGGCCCCATCCTGCCAATATGGGCCCAAGACTGGGCCAGAGTGGGACCAGAATGGGCCAAAACTCATACACGCTAGGAACATCATTCCAAGCTCTCCTATTTGGTGTTAAACAGGGGCCAGGGGAACGTTCAGGGGTTGTTCATTCACCAGCAAAGCGCTTAAAATCATTTCTACTAGAGCCTAAGATCAATTATTTTCATTTCATCATTCCAATAGTTGCAAGGAATGCAATTCGAGTTGGAGAATGTGCGAAAAACTCAAAAAGAATTTATAAAAATGTTGTTCTTCAATAGTCTAGGTCATATTCGTTTAAAATACCAATCAGAGCGAAGAAGCACATTCATGAAGAGATCATTTTGTGTTCATTTCATGAAAGTTTGAACATGAGTCGTCAATACTATCACCTTGAATTCACCCTAATCGTATTTTATTTTTTATTATGACAAGAACCCAGATCGCATTGACTTCTGGTAAACAATAAGTGGAATAATGTACCGAAGCACTGTAAAATGGGGTGAATAGAAACATGGCGAGTGAACAAAAACACACTTAGAATGATCATTCTCCACTAGTTTGTACTCTCTAAGGGTGTTTCTGTTCACCCACCATGTTTCCAATTACCCCATTTCACGGTACGGAATAGAATCGCATTCAATAACTGCTATTTGTGTCAAATGAACGATTAATGGCAATAAATGATTTATTTTATGATGTGTAGATCACATTAACGGTATCTACGAAGAACTATAGGCAGGTTTCATTTGACATGATTTATGCAAAAGAACAAAATACATTCCATTTAACATTAACCCTTTGTCTGTAAACCAGAGTATTTCATGTCCCGGCCCAAACGATTTTGGCTAATTCTTGCTTGATTTCTTTTGAACAAAAATATAAGCAAATATTCAATTTTGAACAATGATATAATTGAGATGTTAAGTTGAAGAATTGGTTAAACAGCGGTTGGACACAGATGACCCTGGTTTACAGACGGAGGGTGTCAAAAAAACGTTTACAGACGGGGGGGTTAAAAGTGACAGCAACCCTAACAGCACAATGTGTCTCTGGGACGTTTTCTGAACGTTCTGAAAACCTCTCCTACGTTCTATAAACCTTCCATAAACGTTCCAGTGGCACGTTGTGCTGTCTGGGAATGCCTTGATTTGGATCAGTTCTTTGCAATTTTCAAAAGTTCAATTTCGAACGTTGGAACAGAATAACGGGAATTTGAGTTTGTTTGTTTATACGATAGAGTCTCTTGCATATACTTGGAAATGCATTCACCCAAAAGTTCAATATGCACCGTATTATATCATCGTATACATTCGCATAATTTATGTAAATTCTTAATAGTACCGGTAAAACCGGATGTATTGTAAGCATCACAGTTTTAGAGCAATTGATGGTTCCATCGCTTACATACACAGATTCACCGATAACAAAACGAGGTTATCTTATTATACCTTTTTTTCTTTAAATGAATGAATTCCAGTGCGGTGTGATATAACACGATATAAATAAAGCTATAAAACAAAATCAATAACAGAGAGTTTATGGTAAGACTAATGTCTTATATATTTCCTTATCCAGCGATAGAATTCTTCAATATCAAGATTTGCTAAACGGATGCAAGTCGGTCATGATTACGAAATACGAATGACCGTATGCGTTAATCAGATGTAACATGTATTTATATGTCGCAAACTTGATTGGAAAATCGATAAAATGTCTGGTATCAAATAATTCCTAGCTATGAACAATTTTCTATCTTTTTCTTCAATCAAATTTGTTTTTCACTGAAATTCAGACGAGATTTCAATTTTGAAATTTACATCTTAGCGACTACTTTTTCTCTCAACTTTTCAAACGATCGTTTTGTTCTCCAAAAGGTACCAATAATTTTTCTAATGACTCAGGCGTGGAAGTCGTCTGAAAAACATAATGAATATTTGATATGTTGTGGAGACAAATAAATTTAAAGGCCCATCTCTGAGGAAGGTAACACACTCAGAGAAAAAAAGTTGCTGAAACAGCAAACCTCGAAGATTTGCTTTGCTGATATGGCAAGACTTGTTGCTGAATTAGCAAATAATTTGCTGTCAGAGCAAAAATCTTGCTCTTTCAACAAGCGCTTGCCATTCAGCAATCCGAGATTGTAGATATACAGACAACTAGGAAATTTTGCTGAATTAGCAAATATCTTGCTAAAATAGCAGAATTTTTGCTGTAACAGCAACCGTTTTGCTGATTTAGCAAAGCAGATTTTTCGGAATCGCTTGTTCAGCAAGAATTTTTCTCTGCGTGCAAGGAGGAGAGTTCTAAATCTTCGATATGAAACGATTAAAGAGGAGAACAAAACTGCAACTCAACGGGGTGGAAGGATGCGAGCTTGGGGAAGAAATAGTCGATGCTTCCTTAAAGAAAATTAGGAATATTTTCAATGAATTCTTTCAGAAGTTCTCGCAGAGATCTCGCAAGGAGGGCGAATGATTCAAAAGCAAAAGGTTTTTCTGGTGAGGTAAGCGAAAAGTAAACAATCAGTGTTGAGTGACGAGTTCACATATTTTTATCGTTTTAATAACGATTTCTTGACAACTCATGCAAGACCACAAACTTCTAATAAGTGAATCGCAAATTGTCTCCCTGATCGTGATACGATCACCATCTTTACGTGCTATGACATTACAAATTTTATCACTCGTTCACAAATAAACTTGATCATGAGAATTGATATAAGTCATTCATTCGAATTAAGTGATTAATACCTTTTCAAATTACAATTAAGCATGCCTAAAAATGTTGAAATCGATAAAAGAAGAAGATGAGGAATATAACGGTAAATTTTGGGAAATTTTGATTTGATCCGTGAGAAAAATCACACATCGAACTAAAGAAGTTATTTGAGATTAAACGCTCGTGAATGAAATTGGAACTTTCTCATAATCTCATCGAAGAATAATTCCTTGTATTGAAATATTATAACAATTTTGATTATTATTCAATCTCATTACGTGAAATCTCCGGTTGATGTGAAGAAAGAAGGAGTTTAAAGAACTCATGAATTAAATCAATAGATATTCTGATTATTTTTTCTAGGTTTTCCTGGCTCGACAAAGTAGTGTATTCTTATGCGCGATAAGCGTAACGGCACATTTTTTGTTAATTCTTTCTCAGTGTAAGAGAATTTATTCACCGATAAATGCTGTTTTTTTATTTTCTTTCACGACAGTGACACTTTCACTGTGTCATGGACAGATGTTGGTGAGAAATTTGAGTTACCTCATATCCACGCTTCACTGTTGAATGTTTTTTCTATATCGTAATATTTGTTTTTATTTTCGATTGCATTTGGTACCGGCCGATAACGTTTCGAACACGATCTGTTCTAACGCACTGTCCGAGACTAACTGAATGTAAATTTTCTTAAGATCTCTTTGGATCTTTGCAATCATCGATATCCGTCTCTCTCCACATTCTACGAGACGTAGTTGTGAGCGATGATGTTAATTATTGACCTCACGGTTGCTTCCGTGTCTATCTTCATTCTCGATACTTTGACTGGCCAAGCCTCCCACACAGCACAGAGGTTCAAAAAGAATTCTCCAAATCCCAATTGAATTCTTCGCGAACTCTTTCTGAACTGCTCTGCTGTATGGGCTAGATCTGTGGGTCGATGGAATTGACACAACAACAATGACATTTGTTTAGAAGCATTTGAATAGGTTCAAAATATTCATATACGCAGTTCCGTGAGTTGTTCGCGATTCCCAACAGATGGTTGAGAAAGAACAATGCAAATGAATGTCTTGATTCGTCATTGCGTAGTGTTCATTATCGAACAATTAATGAATGAAGGAATTTTGTATCATCTCCTTCGTTGTACAATCATTGTGCTGGTTTTCCCGCTGAGAACCTCGGAAAAGACCTAATTTGTTCGGATCCCCAGCTAGTATAAATTATTAATTTGAATTTTTAAAGGCTTCCCAAAGAACTCTTGAATAGTTCCCGTTATGCAACCAATAATGAATTCAATAAGAATTCGATGAATTCAAAATGAGAATATATTGAATGCTCGAAGAATGCTTGTAAAATCTCGACATGAGTTCTTTCTGAACATCAAATTGTTCACCAAGAGTTCATTTTGAATTCAAAATATTCATAATGAACACATAATGATTAGCACAACGGGAACTCTTATTTTGTATGAGTCTAATCTAGGATTCTTCATCAGAGTTTTTATGATATCCTTTTTATAAATGGGAACGATAAATTAAAAATTGTCAGTTCTGTTTCTCCAGTTTTTTGTCCTTCCCATACAAGGTTCATCAATTGGCCCAATAATGGCACGTTACTGGACCACAAACGGCGTTCTTGGCCCGTTAATGGCGCCCATTAATGGCTCATCAATGGTTAATTGCTGGATGATAACGTGGGTCCAGTAATGGCAATAAATAATGGGCCATGTATGAAATTATTGATTGGCCCGGTAATGGGGCTGAATGATCCCGATTTATGGCCAGAAATTTCGGGATAATGTTCGAATGTCAGCCATCAATGGCAGATTACTGGGGCATAATAATAATGATATCCAATGGTGATATGACTGCGTTCCAGAATGAGTGGTTAAGTGTGACCCAAAACACTTTTTTGTTTTTGTTTTAGGAAAACTTGTCATTCCAGTTTTCACAAGATCAGAAATTCGCATGCCTGATATTTCCACAATCTCAAATCTAAAATTATACGAGTCAAAAGCACTCTCGATAAATCAGTTGAATTCAGTTGCTTATTCCTTCATATTTTTCGTTATTTACATGGGAAAGTAATTGATTATCTATATAAATAAGAATTCATTTGAATCATGCTAAATGTATTTGACGTATGTGAATTATTTATTCAGCGTAATAGAAATAAGGCCAAAACAAACTTTTCCCACGGGTGATTACGAATACAATACATTCAACTTTGAAATCCATTTTACTTAGTAATAGACCATATTTCAGCCAGTCACAGGGAACCAATTGTTGGCCGTTTACCATAGCCGTACATCGGCTGATTATCGGTTTTTTTCATTGCTGGCTTTTCTTATCAGCCAGTGGTGGACCATACTTGTGCCAATGATGTGAATCCATTGGTGGACATTTAATGGTAGCCATACATGAGCCGATTATTGGCTGTGTTTACATTATCGGGGTTTCCTGTATGGGTTGGCGAGTAAGGTGAACTCGAGTCGAAATATTGCCTCTACTTTCCTGCTAATGATCCTCTTTTCTACCGCCTCTACACGGAGAATAATGCAGCCCGAAAATATGACTTTTTTCATTCTTTCAGTAAACTAGGAATAGAAAGATTTATAAAATGAATTTTTACATGAAAATACGAAAGATTACGAGTGCTGTAGAAAATGTGATGGGTAGGATTGAAATTTCACACAATTCAATGGTAACTATGGGTGCAGTCCATGTGGAGGCGAAAATATTCAGTTGCAATCCGAGATATCCACGTCTATCCATACGTAGAACAATTATTGCTAAGAACTTCTCAGCAAAGTATTGAGTATGCGGAAACAGCGACTCCAAATCAGCCCGTGATGGGAGTAAAAGGGTATTCAATATTTTCAAAGTTACCCAGCAAACACGAATGCAGGCCATTCAAAGGACCATTGATGGCCCTTCGCCGGCATCGCAGGACCATCAGCGGCCCATTGAGAAGCCAGTCATCATTGTTTGTAAAGTAAACGCCAGATTTCGTCAAAGGTATTGGTATTGATCGTATGCATGGTGTCGATGGGGGTGTTTTCAAGAAAATGATGATGTTATTTTTCGAATCAAAGCATAAAAATGTCCCATATTCACTATATAATGTGATCGATGTGATAAATTCTCGATTAATAACTATGAAACCACCAAAATTTATTCACAGCATGCCTCGAACGGTCATAGATGTGACTCATTGGAAAGCATCCCCAGATAGAAAAATGTCTCCATAATGCCATCATAATGGTGACATGCACGCCAAGAAATGTTCGCATCATGCATAAAGCATTGTTATTGGTAGCAAAACGAGGTGATGGCACCATAATTGAAACATAATGTTTACATACTATGCATCATTGCAAGCTGAGCGGAGTTCATGATAGTATGTTTACGACACGTTATGTTACAAAACATTCAGAGCATGCTTTTCTATCTGGGTCGGAATTGAAATATTTTTTCTTCTATCATCCGATTCCTATTTTTGAAGGGATCATGCGCTTAGATTATTTTGAGTATTATTTGCGTTTAGTTTCAGCATTCAAAATTCTAAACTCTGAACAGATAACTTCGCAAATCATGGAAACAGCCAGGGACTTATTATGTAGATTTGTCAGAGAATTTCAACTATTGTATGGAATTCAGTTTTGTACAATAAATATACATCAATTATTGCATTATGATTCAGGGAATGTCAGAGACTGCTCACAGAGACAGGTGAATTAGGAAAAATTGTGCGTGGGATTTTTCAGAAAAATTCATGCAGAGATTCAGAGGAATTTAGAGAGATCCGGGGGGACTGGGAAATTCAGAGAGGAATGAATTCTGTACAATTCTTGGTCCTGCATTTCAGAGGCTTTCTGGAAGTTTCAGAGACTTCCAGAGGAAGATAAATTAAGAAAAATTGTGCGTGGAATTTGTTAGAAATATTCAGAGGAATTTAGAAAGATTCAGAGTGATCCAGAGGAATTCAGAGGAAGCTTTGAAATCTGAATACATTAAATTCCGGGATATTTAGAGGAATTCAGAGAAATTCAGAGGAATTCACAGGAAGCTTTGAAATTTAAATATATAAAATTCTGAGGGATTCAGTGATATGCGGAGAGATTCAGAGAAAGTTGAAGAATTCAGAACGTATCACTATCGGAAAAGTCTTTAACTTCCTCTGAATTACTCTGGAATTACTCTGAATCTCTCTGAAATTTGTCCCAAAATATAGAGAGATTCAGAGAAATTCAGAGAGATTTCAGAGAGATTATCACGGTGTATCATATAGGTGACATTAGTTTCAGAAATAACTGTGATTTTAATGCTGTCCTTTCTTCGATCACCACCGTGGCGCCACATGCACTGAGTGTACGGTCACGTGATTCATATGCATATATGTATATGTGTATATAAATATGTTTATAACCTAAATTGAAAATTACCTTAGAGCATGAGAAAATTACATCCGAAAACTCTGATTGAAAACTAATGAAAGTGTACCGGAGTCAATTTTGTTGAATGAAATGTAACGATTGAACCAAAGTAACCAGAAAAATCAAGGCCTTACAAGCTTCAATATTTTTGTATCTGGATTAATCATTATTAACCTTAAAAAATCCATTATTTTGAATATTCGCGGTGTGAAGTTGTATAAATGTAAACAAAATCACGTGACCTGTACATTAAAATCAGGTGGCGCCGCTAGTGATAGCAATGTGATGCGAAGGGCAGCATCAAAATCACAAAACTTTATGCAGCCAAGATATGAACTTGTGTCACCTATCGTGAACGTAATATACTTTGAAGTATTTTACATACAAAACCAACCCCCTTGCCTTAAGCGGGAAGGAGGATTCAAGTATCTTACACATATTACGTTTTTTATACCAAGTATATTACAGTAAAAAACTGAAAAATCACATAATAAACCCAACCCTGATTACTATAAAGAATCTATCGATATGGGCAAATTAAATGTGACAATGTTGAGATACTTGACACGTGAAGACTTTCGTGTCTTGACAGCCGTAAGTCCACTTTTGATGAATGTAATTCCAATTAATATGATAATTGACAGCGAATTTGATGACATTGCTTTTTCGCTTTTCATATAAAATTGAATTGTGATGTATGAGAAATTTAAGGTTATTTTAGTTAGATTCTGTTCTACTGTATTTACCTTTTGTATTTTCATTTACATTTGGTAATTTTATAACGACATTGATACCCATATTACGTATTCCAGATTGAAATGGGTATGAAGAATCATGAACTTGTGCCAGCTTCCTTAGCAGCGCAAATAGCAAACTTACGTTACGGTGGAGTTCATAAATTACTCAGAGAACTCTGCAAACATCGCTTACTAAGTTATGAGAGAGGCAAACACTGTATGTACATGAAATTTTCTACACACATTTTTTTCATAAATTTCGTACAATAATACATAATTTGATGTTTTTTAAAATATTATCCAAAGCGAGGCTGTATCCTCAAAAGGAAAGAGAGTTGATGTTTTACGATTCTCCAAAATTGAATGTATATGAATTACTCGCACATAATTATATACAACTCATGCGTAAAACTCTCAAAACAAGTTTGTGTGTACATCCTTGATGAAAACAATTGTACAGAATCATTATGCATAATGATCACTTGATGGATTTGAATACATTGATTCAACATTGTGTAACCAACAAGTGCAGAGTGTTTGTGAATTTTTCACACTGTCATTAAAACCAAAAGTCATCTGACCCATTTTACACTAAGGAATCGCCATAAATTTTCACTGAATTTTCATTGTTTCCCATTCAGACAATAACAAAATGATATTAGTTTAAGAAATTCATAAATACAACATTGTATTTTCGCAGTGTAAACTAGTTAAAATACCAAAATATCATGGATTTTACATTTGATTTGCATTGATCCTTGAGTTAGATAAAAAAAAAATCATGTAATGTTTTCATTAGGACAATGTTATTGAATACTTGGAAGTTTCAATGTAGGGGAGGGATTTTCTTCAATTTATCTTCAATGAAAGTCGAGAGAATTTACATCTTCTTGCATGGTGATGTTAATGGCTCTGCCTTTTTGTAAAATCATTGAAATCCTCTGAAATCGAGACGATAATAAAATCATTTGAAATTATTGTTACTACAACTTTGCTCCATGTACAGAAGTATAGATCTATCTTTGAAAAATCTTGTTTCATTTGAATCGGTACTGTAATAAAAATTTAATGTCATTTTTTCAGACGACGGTTATCGTTTGACTAATGCAGGATACGATTACTTGGCTCTGAAAGTATTGGCACAAAGAGGAATCATTGGTTCATTTGGAAATCAAATAGGTGTTGGGAAAGAGTCGAATATTTATATTGTCGCCAACGAAGAAGGAAATCCTCTGTGTTTGAAGTTACACAGACTCGGTAGAACTTGCTTCCGAAATATCAAAAGTAAAAGAGATTATCATCAGCATAGAAGAGCAGCCTCTTGGTTGTATCTTTCAAGAATATCCGCGACAAGAGAATTTGCGTACCTGAAAACGCTTCTCGACCGAGGATTTCCAGTGCCAAAGCCGATAGATTTCAATAGGCATTGTGTGGTCATGGAGCTGGTTGAAGGAGGACCTTTGTAAGTTTCCTATCCAGTGTATGTTCTGTTTTATACCATAAATGCGCTTTATAAATTAGTTCATTATTATTATGAAACATTGAATTCATCTTTAACAAATGGTGATTTCTATTGATACACTGAATTCTTATCAGGGTTGGAAAACAAACGTGTTTTTTTTTTGTTTAAAACTAGTTTTTTTGTTCAAAAATATCATTTCTGTTTGAAACACTTTGTTTGAAACAGCTTGTTTCAAATATACCAACCCTGATTATTATGTATATAGTAAGACCCTTACGACAATCTATTTAGGACACAGTAAAATCAGAAGCACTCTTTCTCTAATGTAAGGCAAACCTGTTAGTATGAGAAAAAGGATAAGGATTCTGAATAAGAAGTTTTTATATACACATATAATACTTACAATTTAGATTTATGATTGATGTGAAGCTGAAATTAGAGATTAAAAATGATTCATCAAGAACTGAAGTTGATGTTGATGAGATGCATAGTTCAAAGCTAATCAATTTTATTTTAGTTGATTCGGCCGTTGAAAGAATGGAACCGGTGGTGGATTGTAAACTTCTCTATCCCTTTTTCAATCCGGGAGAAACAAATGATAGAAACCTGGCGTCGCCGGGCTTTTATCTTTTCTTTCGCGTAAGATGGAGTTCCTAGTCCACTACTGAATGAAACTGCTAAATTGATTTTACAGGTCTGGCGTAAGCGAAGTGCAGGACGTTGAAGAATTATATGACGAACTAATGAATCTAATCGTCAGATTTGCGAATCACGGAGTCATTCACGGCGATTTTAATGAATTCAATATAATGATTCAAAACGATGGGACCCCAATTATCATAGATTTCCCACAGATGATCTCTACGACGCACATGAACGCTGAAATGTATTTCAATAGGGATGTGACTTGTATTCGAGACTTCTTTAAGAGACGTTTCGGTTATGAGAGTGAATTATATCCAATTTTCAGTGATATTAAGTAAGTATTGATATTGTATACGCAATTCAAATAATTTATTCTCGTCGATTTTACAATCTATTATTTTAACTATTCAGACGCGAAGACTGTATTGACATAGAAGTGAGAGCAAGTGGTTTGACAAAACAGATGGAAAAAGATTTGTTACAAGAAATGGGTTTTGATGAGGATGAAGAAAACAATGTCGATGAAAATCACGAAGAGGGAGAAGAAGAAGAAGAAGAATTTTATAATGTGGATGCGGATGAACCATTAGCGGAGAATGAAATGAATTTACTACGTTCACAAGTGGATGAAATGGTGAAGAATGAGTTTGATTATGTTTCGGAAGAGAAATTAGAAGAAAATATTATTACTTTGAATATAAGTGAAGAAAAATCAAGGACTGCAGATCAGGAACAGGAGGAAGAAGAGAAAGAGCAAATTTCTAGCACCAATCTCGATACAAGAAGTAATCGCAGTTCAGAATATGAACGCGTAACTTATAACGAATATGATAGAAAGAGCGTTCGAAGTGTTTCAACTGCCGCCACCATCGATCCAAGTGTAATCAAAAGAAGAACGAAACTCGCGCTTGAGAAGACAGTGAAGAAAGCCGTGTCTAGGAAAATTCTTGTCAAAGGAGAGGCTAGTGCTACTACGAGGGTTAGGAGAGAAAACAAAGATACGATTAAACAATCTACAGGAATATGGGGTTGGGAATAGTAATTTATTCCTTGTTTTCGCTATATTTTACATAATAAATCTTTTGTAAAAACAAGAAATAACAATTCTCTTTATTCCGAAACATTAACGGATTCTTCATGTTCACAATAATTTACATATGTAGCTTCTCCTGGTCGTAAATTCCGTTAAATAGGATTACTACAGTTGGAAATTTGTCTTGAAAAATATAATCTTTAATTCTCACATACTTACGATACTTTGAGGGGCTTTGAATTCATGTCGATAAATTACCAGAACTATAAACTACAGGATTTTTGAGCTATTCGGGAAATTTTTCAAACTTCCCCCTGATGTAATATTACATTTGGAACGATAAAAAATTTACAGTACATTTTGAGGATAACTCCATTGCATATTCATCCATGTAGCGCAAAAAGTCTCAGTGACATTGCCAGAATATTAGATTTGAAATATGTAATATTCTGAAGGAAATTATCTGAAGAATATTGTCAGAATGTCTCCAGCATTTCTTATGTCACCATCTTCGCTGCCATTCTGCAGACATTCTGGGAGTTTACTCCTACAAATGTTGCATAAGGCTAACCAGACTGACCTTGTGAAAAAAACCCACATTGAAAGGCGACATCGAACCTCATTTACTCAAGGAAAATATGAAGATCCAATTATGATTTTCAAATGTTTTTTGAGTATATGAGCTTCTATGTATTATTTCAGGCTGCAGTGAAGTGAAAAAGTGCGTGGTCTTACTCGGGTTTTCCTTAAATGATAAGTATTCTTCAATGAAATTTACCTGGAGATACCGATTTGGATTCTTTGATATATTTTCGTACCAGTATTCATCAGATTGTATATGAGAAACCAAATGAATAAGTTTTTTCAATGGAAATCTCTGAATCCAAATTAGTGAAATTCACAACCACTTTTTGTACTTAACCCATTAATGCCTAAGAGAACACATATTTTTGGTAACGTTGGAACTCCGAAATCATCAGGAAAAATGAAGAGTCGTTTAAATCAGAACTGCCTTTCAGTGTGCTCTTTCAATTTCCGAGGTCAAAATTGGATTTTGAAGGCTTGAAAAATCAATATAGCGCATTTTAAATGAAAAAGTCGCAAAAAGTGGCCAATTTTTTTTTCGTCATTTCTCTCCAACTGAAGAAGTATTGGAATTGAATTCCAACTGTGATCAGTGGTGATCATGACAGTTGAAATTGGAGAAAAAATTTTTCAACCAGATATCATCATAACCTCAGAAATCGCTAAAATGGCGCACAAAACGGCTCCATGTCTGAACGGTTAACGCACTAACTTTCAGACATGGATGTCCGGTAGGCTGGGGGGTTCAAATCCCTGAATAATCAATCCGCCTTTCTCCCTAACGGTAATGCCGCGGAAAGGGAAATGGCGGTTGGTGCCGTCAACCAAAGCTTATCCCGAAAGCGGCCTGGAACCCCTCTGGTTCCCGCTCGGGGCCGGTCAGGTTCCCACCCGGGACCAGCCAGGTGATGACTCGAGTGGGAACCTGACCCGGCTGCCGGGTTCTGGGCGGGAACCTGACAGGTCCCGAGCAGGAACCAGAGGGTTTCCAGGCCAGGAACCTGAGTCCACATGCGAATTTGGGAATCCCGCCTACCCGGGAATTTTTGTCTGGGCATACACTGAGAAAAAAAATAGTGGAGCCAACCGCATATGAGTTTGGATACGGCGAATCTCGCCACGCGGTTGACTCAATTGAATATCGATCAAAGTAAATGCTCACTCGGTCATTTCAATCGATATTCAATTGAGTCAACCGCGTGGCGAGATTTGCCGTATCCAAACTCATATGCGGTTGGCTCCACTACATTTTTTCTCAGTGTACATATTTTGATTATTACCAGATTGTTCGTAATTTCACATGATCTATTTATATCATCATTTCTCATCCACTTTAAAATTCTATACATGCATGTAATGTACACAGCATGTTGAAAAACTTTCATATAGTAATTTCACAAAATTCTATCATAGTTCTAAACTGATAACAATGAAATTTTATATTCATTTCTTTCACAAGTTTGCACTGATGATCTTATTGGACTTCATTACAGTTCACTTGATTTGAAAGGAATCCACCAAACCTTGACTGATTTCCAGAACACCTGTGTTCCTAATTTTCAACAATTCTCTGTACACAAATCTTAAAGATTAAAAATTTAGTCTACCGAGAATCACGACATTCTTCAGTGAATCTTCACGAATTTGAATGCAAATTCTCAATTACCTCTTGACGGAGCATATTAAAAAACTCCATGTTTTATTGTAAAACCATGAGCTCTTCGATTTTTATCAATATAATTGAAGTTTGAGAACACTTTTCATCAACTTTTACATTATTACATTTTACAGAAATGATATAAAAATTTTGCATACATATTTTATGTAATTCATATACACCAACACATTTTCCTCACTAATGGTACGGAAGGAATGAATAATTGGTGCAACACATTATCGTGAGAAATCGAAAGATATTGCTATAAACTTACATAAGGAATCTGAGGGAGGAATCACACATTTGGAAATTTTGTGTAAATGTGTTGAAATATCCGTGTGCCATGAATTTTCTGTTAAATATTCAACACAAACACGTGTCACTTCTACAGACAGTCCTTGTGTAATCAGGTCTCAACTGATTTATAATGTGAAATCATTCAAACAAGTGGAAAAAAGTTTCAAAATGAGACAAATTTTATTCAACTCAAGATTGAACATAAAAATTGTGTTATTCTCAACTACCAAGGGGAGATCGCCAGTGGTGGGAGCTATTTTTTTTATGAAACTTCTATGTACGTGTAACTTTAGTAGTCATCGGAAGAACTATTCATTCATTTTGGTTTTAACTTTCATTCTAATGGGAATTCGTTTTCTAGATATGTAAATCTGAAGATAGAGTGCGAGTTGATATACGCAAAGAAAGTATACTCAACCAAAGGACCGGCAGTGGCTTGAGTGATACAGCTTCAACATGCGGTCCCGACGATCCATGTTCAATGCTCATTGAAGTACTGTTTTTTTAATTTATTCTTATGCATTGTTTCAACACGAAAAAAGTGTGATTTTATTACATTTGTGAACTGTTGATTCACTACTTATTTTGGATCTCATTTGACAATACTTATGTGTTGAATTTACACGATCGGAAATTCCAATCAAAATTTTATCAACATCATTTTGTGTTATATTATTTACATCAAGCTTGAGTTCCCTAGTGGAAAAGTTTTCAAAATCATATATAATTTTTATATAATTCAATATAACTTATATATAATCCAGATATAATTTGATATAAATTATATATAATTTTGAAAATTTTTCCGCTCGGGTTACTAGCTAACATAAACACATTATGTGATATCGAGACAAAAATATGTGTGGACCGTTTGGGATATGTGAAAGTAAGACCCCGCGACACACACCCTCTTCTTTATTCGAACAGTTGTTCCCTTGCGTTGAATAAAAAAGGTGAGTGTCCTTATTGCGTGGTCCTACTGTAATCCAAGAAGATTATCGAAAGAGATGAAAGAATTGAAAATACAATAGATACATTCGTTGATCGTGTACTTCCCACCCCTATCTTTTGCTTTTCACGGTTCTTGAACCGCTACACATATGGGAAAGGAATGTGGGACCCTTCGTTTCACCCTGATTTGAACAGTAGTACATCGATAAAAAGTTGGCAGTGACGTTACCATTCAGATATCCTTAGGTTAAAGTGTAAAGGCCTAGGTTAGAATGGGAGTTCACGCACGTGTATGTTATATATATAGAGTCGGTTAACCGCGCAGCTGAGTATTACTCTGCTAGTGTCCGTGGTACAAGAAGGTCGTCACACAGATTATGCCGATTGATTTGTAAAACGACCTTCGTGTGTTAAGCTGTTACATATCGTGAGTGTGAATTATCATGGCCATGGACAATCTCACCGCTACTCTCTATGGCATCAATGACATTCGTCTGGTAATTATTTCAATTTTTTCTTCAATTTCATAATTTCGTTACATCGAATTGGTGAATCAATAACCAGTGGTGAAAAACTATTCTATTGTTCTATTATCATCAATTGAAAACACATGTTTCATGTGTTTGGTTTCATTTATCAGTATCGTAATGTTTTTCCGATCACGTTTGTTGAATGTCCTTTTATATCTACACTGTAAAAAAAATTTGTTGAATTCCAAACGAAAATGCTTGGAAATTTACAAACTTGGTGTGGAAAAATAATTTCCGAACCTTTTTTGTAAATTGCCGAACAAAAGTTTGTGAATTCTCAAAAATCTTCGTGAGATCACAAAATTTTTTGAATGTTTACAAACTTTTGTTTGGTAATTTACAAAAAAAGTTTGTGTAAAAAACTGCCAAACTTCTTTGGCAGTTTATGAAGTATATTTTTTACAGTGTATGTAGATAACGTGAGATTGGGAAGTGGAAGGGAATTGTTTGTTTTTGTGAGTGTATTCGAGTTTTGAAGAATGTTTTATACACAAATGTAAAAAATTTTGTTCGGTCACAGTTGAAATAATAAAGTAATTCGAAGGGTACTATAAATGGTGATTACACGTGGATTTTGCTTGGAATTTCGTTGATTTCCTTTTTTCCTTTATGAATTTCCATAAAACAGCAGTATACAATTTTTGAATATATCAATACAATTTTTCAGATTTGAGAATAAATCTCCACTCCTTGTTACACGAATCTACTATAAGTAGATACATTTCGGTATTAAATGTAAGGAAAATTTGTTCAGAGATGAAACCACATTAGGAGACCCATTTTTATACCTTTTGTGAAGTTTTTTTCGGAGGGAAAGATGTGATTGGATTCAATTCACACTGCATGGGCAATTTCACATTTCAAACTACATTTCAAAAAATTTTCAAATATTTTTCATCGAAAATATGAAAGCAACAGACAATTTTTTCATTAGTTACAAGTATTTTTGGTATTAATTGATTCAACTTCAGGCTGCAAAAATTAAAAATTGAAAAATTGAGAGGTGTTTGGAGAATATTTCAAATTTGTTTTTTGCGATTTTTTCAGAAAAAGAACATACTCAACGTTGATATATTTCTCCAAAATTAAATTCAATCAACATATGGTTTAATTACCATATAATAATTATTATACGGTAATTCACTGAATAATAGTACCCGCGAATTGACAACGGACCCGTATGTACAGTGGCTTATAACTTCTGAATTTTTTATGCAAAATATTGACAAAAATTCTGAGATGTAGTCAGAAATATGAATCAAGTGACCAAGCACCTTGAATTGACTCCAATCATTTTTTCTCCTCCAAAAGAATCATTTTCTCTTTTCTAAAACGAACATGTCACAGGCGTGCCGTAAGATTTTATTTGTAATTCGATTGGCTCTCTAGAATTCTCCCCTTCGACTTTCTCGGTACAATGGGGGATCACAATCTCAACCTTTTAAGAAAGTATCATAGACGCGCGCGAAGCGTGCTCGTGTGACTTCTATTTCACAAAAAAGTATGAAAATACAGTCCGCTAACGTGGTGTTCCTCCTTCCAATATTTCTTAATAAACATTATCCTTATTTAAAATAATGTTGCTGAAGTTTAAATCGTTTACAGAAACGGAACGAAAATTCAAACTCACAAAATCTGACAAATCGTTGTTATCCAGCAGCGTTAAGAACTCCGCCATATTGAATTTATAGTACTTGACCAATGGAAATTATGGTATCCGATCGTAAAAAATTTGAAAATGAACGTACAAATTATCGTAAATTTATATTATGAATTTTCTATATTATTATTTATTTACAGGAATGAATATCGTTCTTTTTGACGATTAAAAATATTTTGACCTCCGTTATATCATATCTCCATATGAACAACAAGTAATTTAAATGAATGATGAAAGAAAATGTTCCTAGACAGCACAAGAAATTCCATAAGAACTTTGAAAAGAATTAGGGATCCTTGAAAAGAATTCTTCAAGGATATCGAAAGTAATCAACCCGTACAACACAACCACCGATTCTCCAGCCAGGACTTCGGTGGACTGGAGGTGGAGAATCAGTGGAGAAATAAGAGCCGTGGAAATAAGGGAGAAATAAGGGAGAGTCTCCGTTGAGGCAACGGAGAGGCGACGTGGATTTTTCCGCCCCCTTTATTTTCAATAAAATTCATATCTGTCGATTTACACAACCAAATTTCAATGAGTGAATCCACTAACATAAATTTTATTGAAAATAAAGGGGTGGACAAATCCACGTCGCCTCTCCGTTGCCTCAACGGAGACTCTCCCTTTTTTCCACAGCTCTCATTTCTCCACTGATTTTCCACCTCCAGTCCACCGAAGTCCTGGGTGGAGAATCGGTGGTTGTGCTGTACGGGAACTGAATACTCACAGAGTACTTAGAGAGCTCACAAATGTGTGAAGAATACACTCGAAATGTCAGGAGACAAATTTCAATAATAAACCTGGCTTAATTACTCGTAAATGGATCACCCGTCACGTAAAAAATTCTTCATCGATCGTTTTCCAATAATAACAAATCACGAGGGAACCGAATTTTATATTCAGAGTCTAATCTCAAGTATACACCGAATTATTATCTATTTTAAGTTTGAATTCATTCAGTAATTTATGAAAAAAGTTGGTACAAAATTTTACCTGCTCCTCCTGATGCTTGAATGTTGCATCGACATTCTGTTGTGCAAATAAGAAAAACTGTATTCGCAATCCATTTCTACATGAGTTCATTAAAAGCTCGAGATGATGCAAAGACGAATATTGCAAGAATTCAAAATGTCGATCATCCTGTCGCCCAAAATCACTCCCACCGTCATTTTCTCGTGTTTTTTTATTTAAATTAGTATGAAGAAAAAAAATTTTTCTAATCTGAAAAGAATTTTTGTGTAATATTTCATGTTTAATAAACGTAACTACCAATTTTCAGAACAATATCTCAACTTTTTCTATGAGGAAATAATGTTTGAAAAAAAAAAGAAAGACCCCTTAAGGAAATAATAGCGCCGGGATATTAGCCAAATTTTTCGTGTGAGATTTATCAAAAGTACTTGCATATTTTCAAAATATCGCTCTATACAGCATTTTTTGAATGTCTATAGAAAAGCTGTATAGAGCGATATTTTGAAAATATTCAAGTACTTTGGAGAAATCTTACACGAAAAATTTGGCTAATGTCCCGGCGCTATTATCTTCTAAGTAAAAAATTTTTGTGTTAGGCATTTTTGTTCAAATCAATACGTAATGTCAATTGCAAGTATCAAGACCCGAGTGAGAAAATTCTCAAAATTATACATCATTTATACATAATTTGATATAGTTTACATATGAATCATATAATACATAACCAATTTTGAAAATCTTTCCTCTCGGAAGATAAAATTATATATTTTTTATAAAAAATCTTCGCGTTCATCGAACAATTCCTGATCATCTTTGCCCCATGTGGAGAATTTTTAGAATTATATATAAATTATATATAAGAAATGGATTATATATGAATTGTATTGAATCTAACAAATTATATAGAATTTTCATAATTCGTCCACATGGATCTGTATTTGAGCCCAGCTTGAAAAGCCTGTTGGGAAATCTCTGCTTGAGTTCGACTAGTCGAAAACTGGTATATTTTTTATTTGCTTCTGTCTGGCATTCCAAATTTGGAATATTCCGTTACAAACTGACGAGAATTCCATACCTGTTTTGCTTGATATTTATGATTTGGATGGATAGATTCGGTTTATAGATTCTGATCCAATCTAATGGAACATTTAGAACCACTCGGACACAGGTAGAAAAGTTGTTAGATTTTCACCGCATCTCCTATGACAAAAACCGGTCAAAGTCAGTCACAGATTTTCCAACAGTTTCTCACAGGCATTTCAATCAAGGAAATCTCATTGAATCATCTCAGATTATCTTTTCAACTTTTATTCCTTTGTAGCCGCAGGAAAACATAGAATGTGAAACATTATTCCGAGTGGAAAAGTTCTCAACATTATCATTTATGTATAATTCAATGCAGTTGATGTTTAAGTTACCCGAGTGGAAAAATTTTCAAAATTATATATAATTTTTATATAATTCAATAGAATTTATATATAATTGAGATATAATTCGATATAAATTATATATAATTTTGAAAATTTTTCCACTCGGGTACTTGTAATTAATTATACATCAACTATATATATGTTAATTTTGAAAATTTTTTCACTCGGGACCTTCTAGCAAGAACATTGTTAGCTTCGAAAATTATTTTACAAAATTTGTGTGAAATCACACGTATATGTGAATATAACAATTTGTTGTTTCAGTAATAGAAATTACTGAATAGAAATTACACGGAGAAAAGAATATAATAATGGTTATCAAACGGAGTATAGTAATCGAAGGACATAATTCATTATGACGTCAAATACCATACATCTATCAGTGTTTATAGACTCAGAAATATAGTAACTATTACAAGAGTTATGATGAATTGTCATATATCAATTGTCATTCATCGTCATAATGAATCATATCTTCCGATTATTATATTTGTATAAAAATGGTTATCATATTTTTTTCTTCGTGTAGTGAAATCCCTCCAATACCTCCAAGATATTTATAATTCTTGTTTCATGATGGAATTTGACATAAATCCGTAGAATTAAAGGTATCAATAACTTTTACTGGAAAGTTGAATTGTTATATTGACATATTTGTGTGATTTCATTCAGACCTTCCACAGGGATTCAATGAATTGCTTTCAAAGAGTGAAAACAAATGTGGGCTTAGTAGAATTTGAAAGTGACATTGCTTCACCTATAATCTCAGTTTTTGCCCGGTTTCTGTAGTTTCAGTTTTACCAGTTTATTGAAAAACCGAAAAAAAGTCTCAAATTTTTATACACTGAGATAAAAAATAGAAATCTTTATGAATGCAGTTGTCTTGTTTGAGAGATATTTGGATATAGAGCTATTTGAGATAAGGAATATTTCAACAGAGACGAATACTCGATGAGTGATGTTTTAGAATTTCCTTGTTCTCGAAATGTGATATATTTGAATAAAGATGTATGTGAATAGAAAAATGTTAACCTCAAGAAATTTGGAATAGAGATGTATCGAAGTATATGTACAAATAAATGGTTCATGATCAGAGATATTTAGGTACAGAGATGTTTTAGATGAGATATTTTGAAGTAGAAAAGCTTTTGATGAGTGATATTTTCGAATTGAGTTGTTTTTGGATTCTGTGAAATTGGAATAGAGATGTATTTGTGTAGAGAAATTCTACCTACGTGAAATAAATAGAAAAATAAAGCATACTGTTGTATCTCTGCCAGTTTTCTTCATGAGTGCTGTTTTCCCCTTCAAATTTTTTCCATATTTTTGCAGGAAATTTTGTGAGGAAACATGCCTCCAAAATTTACATGATAAATTTTCTCTACAACTAAACAATATTCCGTTCTGAATCGTGTTGAATGATATGCTCTTTCTGTTTCAGGAACAAACTCCCATTAAGGAACCCGCAGACAATGGTAATCTCATTTGATTTTTTACAACACGATATCTGATCATTATTTTATGTCTTGTTTTATCTTTTGCACGAATTTAAGGTACCTTACGGCACACTTTTACATTTCTCCTAAATATCTAGAAGACCTCTAAAAAATTTTTGTCAAAGTCATTTTCGGAGATATCTTCCAAGATATCTTTCAGACGTAAGCAGAGTCCAAGTTGCCATCTAAAAACGCTGTGTGAGACACTCTTTCAGACCTAATATCCATTCCAATGGACATTTATATCGAACTTTCATACTTCTGTAGTTCACAAAATATTGAATCTAATGAAAATGCCGAACATTGAGGGAATTTTTCATTAGTTACTAAACGTTGTTCATATATTAACAACGCTGATCCATCCAGCGATATGATATATCCAGGAGATATGAGCGGTCGCAGAATCACGATTTTCAACAACATATTCCGCAATATTTTCAAAATGTGTTATCCGATCGAGACTAAAATCGATAGGCCTTGTGTCCTCTCCGAGACGAACATTTGAAAAAAAAATTAATCAAATCGGTGCATCAATCTGACGAGAGTTATCGCACGCCAAAGACAAAAATCCCGATTTTCAGAAACATATTCCGCGATATTTTCAAAATGCGCTATCCGATCGGAACCAGAATCAATAGGCCTGAATGCGCCTCTGAGACGAAAATACTGAAAAAAGAATCGACGTTTCAAAACGTTTGACAAATGCCGAATACCCCTTGTGCATCGTCGATTTTTGACCCTATCTCAATACTTCCGTTCCTTTATATATAAGGAACATGGAAGTAAAAGAAATACCGCAAATCTAAAATCTCATAATCTCACAAATACATTTCGCTCATTACCGTTATTGCAGGAAGGCACTGAAAGTGATTCCTTGAAAGTTCATCAAGTGAGGATTAAACCTGGGTCCTGCGAGTGAGAAACTGAGTATGAATCGCATCAACAAATTTCCGAGTTCATGATGGATCACGCATTGCCATTGATTGCAATAATTTCCCTTGAGTCCTACGATTCATCATGGATTCCATAGTGAAACAAAGTTCTATCAATACTGGCACAGTTTCGTCTCTCTACGGTTATGTGGATATGCTATTATGATACCTGGCGTATCTCTGACTCACTAAAACAGCTGTATTTCTAGATCATCAACCGGAACTCCGCTTCTCCATCGATTCCATAATGGGACGAAATTGTATCAATGCTAGCATAGTATCGTATCTTCTCAGTGGTTTACACTGTCATCAACGCTGGGTCGGAACTGGCACTGTCTAGTTTTACCAAAAGAAATATGTTGCAACGAACTTGATTTGAGCTCAAATTTACCACTGATTCCGTGGTAAGATAACGTTGCATTGGTACTGGTAGAATGTTATCTTTTCATGTATTCCACAATGTTATTAGTTTTGGTTCACTACTGATCCAGTTTCGTTTTACCAAAGTAGCTGTATTACTACAAAATGAATTTGAATTCTAGTCCCCACCAACTCTGTATTGAGACGACATTACAGCAGTACTGGTACACTGTAAAAAACAATTCGGGATTCTTTCATACCTATGTGAAGGGAATTTCCTATACTTGTACGAGAAAAGCGATTTCCCGTACACGTATGGGAATCTTCACATGAAAACATATGAAAATTGCTGTTTTGAAGAAATTTTCACTGTCAATTTATAGGATTTTCAGTGGTAATTAACAGTGGTTCAGCACTGGCATAGTCTGTGTTTATTGAAATGACAGTTTTGCCATGAAGTTGATTTGAACTCCGAGCCAGCACTGATTTTATAGTCAGACAACTAGTACTGCGCCTTTCGACGACTCTGGTAATTTCTACATGGGCAGTCTGTGCCTTGTGGAAAGTACTTCTCTCTGTACAAAATATGATAGTCTTGATAGTTTTATTCGGAATTCATATCAGAGTGGTAGTTTTATAAAAAAAGTCATTTTTTTATTTACAGAGGTCCTGATAAAAATGGGATGTGTTGGAATTTGTGGATCCGACGTGCATTATCTAGTCCATGGAAGAATCGGTGATTTTATAGTGAAGGAACCAATGATTATTGGTCATGAGTCTTCCGGGGTTGTTGCTAAAGTTGGCGGAAAAGTACAAAACTTGAAGGTGAGTTTCAATCTCTTGAATTTTAAACAATTGAACTGCAGAAAATTGCGTTTCCTTATTGTTTCTATATTCTCTTCTGATATTTTCCTGTAAAAGGTAATGAATATTTTGGGTGTAATATTTTCCCATGGAATATTTCCAGGTCGGTGATCGAGTAGCCATTGAACCTGGTATATCCTGTAGAATATGTGCTTTTTGTAAAGAAGGTCGTTATAATCTGTGTAGAGAGATGGTATTTTGCGCTACTCCTCCTGTGCATGGAAGTTTGAGACGTTACTACACGCATGCTGCAGACTTTTGTTTCAAGTAACGTATACAATATCATTTATGCAACATATCCTATCATCTTAATTTAATATTTGTGTCTATATTGGGAGAATTTTTTTGAAAAATTACCGTGAAAATTCAGTGATCGAGGAACAAGTAGGAATTTTTCCAAATATCACAGTGTATTCTGTAAAACTTATAGAAAATATCTCTCTCAGTTGTTTAAAAATTCACTCATTCCCATAGGCTGCACGATAACTTTGGGAATAATTTTTATTTGTCCTTCGATTACTGGAATTTCGTGGTAATTTTTACAACAAAATTTTTTCAGTGTACCTTTTTTTTCGTGTAGGAACAAAAAATTTGGGGAAGTAAGATAAATTTTTTTAGGGGACTGAATCAAAAGAAAAGTTAATTCGAGTGTTTCTTGTAGTAGATTTTCTTCGATGTTAATATTGGGAGTACAAATTAATTCGGTCCGTTTTTTACAGTTAAAGATGCATTTATTTCAGAAGAACATGAATTATCAAATTAATCAAAGTATTGTCCATCGCTGGCTATCACTTTTTCCCATCTGTCGGGTAATTTTCGAATCCCGTTACGGAAAAACGTCTCGTCTTTCGAGGCGATCCAAGTTAAGAGCCAATTTTCAATTTCTTCGAACGAAGTGAACCGGTGGCCTGCCAAATCATGCTGCATCTGTCGGAATAACCAGTAATCGGAAGGAGCAATGTCCGGCGAGTACGGCGGGTGCGGTAGAATATCCCACTTCAACGTTTCAAGATAATTTTTCACTACTTTTGCGACATGAGGCCGAGCGTTATCGTGTAAAAGAATAACTTTGTCATGTCTTTCCTTGTATTTCGGACGTTTTCCTCGTAACGCACGACTCAAACGAATCAATTGTAGCCTATACCGATCACCCGTAATAGAATCACCAGGTTTTAGCAACTCATAGTATATAACACCCTTTTGGTCCCACCAGATACACAGCATGATCTTTGAACTATGAATATTCCTCTTTGGTGTCGATGTTGAAGTCGATGGCAACGATTGACCAGGCATAGCATAGTATTTTCTTTTCTTGGGGTTATCGTAAATAGAATATCTATTTCTCATCTCCTGTCACAATCCGATGTAAGAACCCCTTTCTTCGTTGTCTTTGAATCAGCTGCTCGCAAGTGAAAAATCGTCGTTCAATGTCTCTAAGCTTCAAGTCATAAGGCACCCAATTGCCTTGCTTTTGAATCATGCCCATGGATTGTAATCGTACGGAAACTGCTTGTTGCGTAACTCCTAATGATTCCGCAAGCTCCTGTTACGTTTGACTCGGATCTTCGTCGAGTAAAGCCTCCGATTCCTCGTTTTCGAATTCTTGTGGTTGTCCTGAGCGAGGCTTGTCTTCGACACTGAAATCGCCATTCTTAAAACGTCGAAACCATTCCCTACATGATTTATCAGTTGAAGCATCGTCACCATAAACTTCCACAAGCATTCGATGGGCTTCAGCTGCACTTTTTTTCCAATTAAAACAGAAAACTAGCACCTCCCGCAAATGCTGCTTAGTTAAAACGAAATTTGACATACTTCACTGAGTAAAAATCGGGATCCTAGGAGGAACTCGGAGTAACATCAACTGAATATTATTCACAGGTGTCTAACCTCTCTAAAACAATTGAAATCAGTTGTGACTATGAAACATTCATGAGAGCGAGAGTCATCTTTTCAAACCAGACCGAACTAATTGGTACTCCCAATATTGTACAAAAAATCGAGAAATTGATTGTGGGGAAATGATTAAACGTGGAGAATAATTTTTAATTGAAATTTGAAAAGTGTTGAAAGATACCTACCTCTTGGTAGAAATAATGTGATTATTTGTTTCTAGAATATTTGGTTTCGTCCTGTAATTTTCATCTCATGATATGCGGAAATTGTGCAGTATGAACAATCTAGTTAATATGTCCAGAATTGTGATATTCAATTCCAAAGCGCATATTAAATCAATAAGTGACGGAAAAACAGGTTTCTACAACAGCTAATCAAATCAGTCCAAGTAAACACTTTGAGTCAAAAAGATCTCTTTCAAGATCATCTATCTTTTAAATAATTCATACATCTTCTAAATAATTCTGAAAGACATCTTCCCGACGTCCTTTTGTTTTATTGGGGTGCATATGCGCTTACAAGTTGTAAACTCATTTCAACTAACTAGTTACGTATACATACCCATTTATTTAGTTGTTTTAACTATCCTTTCTTTCTGTGTATGATTTCAACATTAAATCATCCTAGAGTTCTCATAGAATTTAAGATTCTATGAATATGCATAGACCAATACAATTTTTTGAGATGATTCTATTTTTAATTTGGAAAAATCCGAGAAATGATCATATGTATCGCATATGAAAAGAGGGAGAATGATAACGTTAATATTGGACTGCATAAGTTATCTGAGAAGTCGTCACAAGACGCATCCTAATTTATTGACCAATCCCATCGTCATTCGTCAGCAGAAATAGACGGTATTCAATGACAACTTATATTAGATAAGCTATCAATTTCATCACATACCCTTATCATCTCCTCTTTTGACATGTACGTGTTTTTCAACACACTTTCTTGAGAGTCTTACATGGAATAAGATAGAACCGTGATTTTCTTTCTATCGTTTACGCGTTACTGCCCCCTCATTTTTTTCTTAATTCAGATAATTTTATACTGAAAACTTTCTGGTAACACTGCGACTCGTATTTATTTCATTCCTCCCGGGTAAAAATAATTCATATATAATTGTATGTCAGCGTATATGAATCATATATGACCCATATATGAACATATATAAAATACATATAAACATATGTAAAAACATATATAGGATCATATATGACCATACCCAGATAGAAAAATGTTGCAATAATGCCATCATAACGGTGACATGCACGTCAAGAAATGTTCGAATCATGGTACGAATCGTGTTTCCTCATAAAACATCGTTATTGGTAGCAAAACGAGGGGATGGTACCATAATGAAGACATAATGCTTACATTTTATGCATCATCGCAAGGTGAGCGAAGTTTATGATAGTATGTTTACAGCACATTATGTTACAAAATATTTAGAGCCTGGTTTTCTATCTGGGATATATTGATTATGGGCATATGTGATCATATTCAATCATGCATTATCATATATATTCATGTATGAACAGAAATATTTCACAATGTCTTATGGAATGTTATGAAAAACCAAAGGGGAGAGAAGTGAGATCAATGCTGAAAGATTCCCCACTTTCATACATGACCATATATGAGCATTATCCATATACGGATGCATATATGAATGCATATATGAATTCATGTATGGAATTGTTTCCCCCGGGCTATTAATTCTTCGTTATTTCCATCTCTCTCTTCTGATTTTACATTCAACGTTCACTATAATTTCATGCATTGCTGGCATGCACTGTTGGGGGAGAAAATTATTCATTACTCACAAATGTAAAGTGTGTGAACAATTTTCATACATTTCATACATTTAATTTTGTTTGACCCAAAGATGGTTTGTTCATAATTCATAAACCTTCTTTGTCACAAACAGATAAAACTCTTCACTTAGTGTGAACGATATCTACACGCATTGCATTATTGTTTTATGCAATTCCACATTTACTTACGACGATCTTGACGAGGAAACTGATTGAAGAGAACAAAACCGCACAGAAACAGATCGACTTCGAATACAGTTTTTGTTAATTTCCATCGATTCCTATCCGAATCTTTAAACAGATGAGAGAGTCCTGTTTTTTTATATATATAAGACACCAATCAAAAATTCATATTTTCGATTCAACGTAATATACTAAACTTGTTTCAAGTAGGCTCGTCTTCTGAGAAGTCGAATGAGATTACGAAATTCGATACTTGGAACTGTTGGGATCGTTGGAAATTTATGATCCGGAGCTAATCAGGTGTTTGTGTTTTCAGATTACCAGATAACGTGAGTTTAGAGGAAGGCGCGCTTTTAGAACCCTTGGCGGTGGGAGTTCATGCTTGTAAACGTGCCTCCATCGGCATAGAATCGAGGGTATTAATTTTGGGGGCCGGCCCTATTGGTCTCGTTACGCTGTTGGTCGCCAAAGCGATGGGAAGCGTCAAAGTTGTTATTACAGGTGCGTTTATCAACCACTTTCGACAACTTCTTAGTTCGAAAGTGAATCAACATACTAGAATTTTTATTGAGAACTTGTTTTCAACTGTACAGTCAGTTAGCATTGAGTAACATATTTTCGTGATAGCTTATCGTATCTTGTTACGTGCATTTCGGATGGATAAGAAGATAACCCAATTATTACAATGGTAATGAAGAGTTTCGTAATAAACGTAAACTATCCAAGAGAAAAAAAATGACGTGACTTTTCTCGTAATTTATGACGTTCAAAGTCACGTCAAAAATGACGTGAAAAATCACATGGTATATAATCTGTTGAAAAAATCTCATAGATGTCCAAATACCACTATGGAATCCCATATATCCTCATAAGGTTTTATCAGGTTCAATAATGGTTCAATTATTTAGATCATTTATGTCAAATTTCATCAATCAACCAATTATTTAACTGATTGAATGGTCAAAGAGTGACCATTGATTTTCAATTGACAAAGATTTTCTCTCGAGACTACAAAACTCTTGGTCGAGATCAGGTCCTAGTCTGGATCTTGTCTGGACTCTTTCGTCCTGAAATCTTGTCTTGATTTTCAAAACAAGGCCATTCTTGGTCTTGAGCCCACTCCTGGTGATATATTATGGTAAAATGGACCCCTTCCCACCCAAATCGCGTGATTTTTCACGTTATTTTTGTGAGGATTTTTTAATAAATGAATTTCAAATGAATAAAGTGTTGGGCAGCTATTAAAGCTAGTAAAGACTCATGTCCTTTTCTTTGATTCAACTTGAAATTTATTTGTCAAAAAATCCTCACAAACATCATGTGATTTATAGCGTGTTTTTCCACGTGTTTAGCACCTTTGACCAGGGGTCCATTTTATCATGATATACCACGTGATTTTTCAAATGATGTGATTTTGAACGCCATGAATTACGTGACAAATCACGTCATTTTTTTTCTCTGGGAAAATTTACATTTATCACGAAACTCTTAATTACCATTGTATTAATTGGGTTATCTCGTCATCCAGGAGGAGGATCAGAATAGTTTACGAGAAAGAGGAAATGTTTTCCAAATGATTTTGAGAGTGTGTTGTTGGGGTTATTTATCGAATCTTTGAAGTTCGAAAGCTTTTGAAATCAAGAGCTGATCTGATGTAGAGATCCGTTTGGAGAGATGTAGGTTATTGAATGAGTTCAACACGGTTGAAATTGTGGGATTCCAATAATAAATAGTGGTATCATGAATTCATTAGATGGTATAATTTACACAGATATCGTACAAAACAGACTGGATGTAGCTGCAAAGCTTGGGGCTGATGGAACGTACTTGATAAAACCAGGTGTATCGCAAGCAGAGAATGTCAAAGCTATCCATGAAATGTTCGGTGAAGCACCTAACAAAACTGTCGATGCCAGTGGTGCTGAATCATCAATACGTTTGGCAATTTCGGTGAGATTATTTTCCATCTTAAAAACCAGCTCGTCGTAGAGTTATGTTAGTACCTTAGTTTAAAAAATTTCCCCATATCCAGGAATTTTTGTGGATTAATGGACAAAAACTGCCTTTTGATAACTCAATTTGTATCCGATATTGATAAATTTTGTTTCAAATCTTGAGGGGATACCAGCGTACCGACTGAATGAACATTTTCTCGGTAAGAATTCTCCGCACTGAATTCATAAAGGGGTCTGAAATTTTCAGGGAATCATCTTCAGCACTTCATCCATTGCGGTACAGAGCCCAAATGTCGAATGTCAAAGAACAAAGTTTTTTACCGACTGAGGAAGAAAAATTTTTGATGGAAATTTGGCATTTGGGCTGCGTACCCCAATAGATAAAGTACTAAAGATGATTTCTTGAAAATTTCAGACTTTTCTATGAATTCAGCGCGGAGAATTCTTACCAAGAAAATGTTTACTTAGTGGATACGTTGGTGTCTCCTTAAGGGGATACAAGCAATCCCCGCTGTTGCAACCCGTCATACAAGCGTACCGACTGATAGACCATTTCCTCGACAAGAATACTCAACTGAATTCATGGAGAAGTATGAAATTTTCAGAAATCAATCTTAAATTCATTATCTCCCGCTGTTCATCACCCGAATTTTGAATTTCGAAAAAAAAGTTTGTGTTACCAACTGAGAAAGAAATGTTTCTGCAAAATTCAAAATTCGGGCGATGTGCAGCAGTAGACGAAGAATTGAATATTGATTCCTGAGAATTTCATACTCCTTCATGAATTCAATGCAAAGTATCCTTGCCACAGACAAACGGGCGGACAAACACGGGATCAAATAATTCCCCCGAGTTCGGAGAAACATTTTGGTCTCAGAAATTTTGAGTTTGGAGACAAAAAAATTGTCGATCACGAAGCTTCCCTCTAACGGGGAAGCAAAAGAGTTCAAATGAGGTTCGAAGATTCATTATGAATTCTTAAGAATTTTTTTCTGCACGGAAAAAAAAGATTGGTTGAAATAACTATTCAACTTGTAAGCGCATATGGGCCCACTTTTTTCATTAGAATAACAATTTTTTTGGTTAATCTAACTGATTTTTTTAGTAAATCATTTCAAATTGGTTGAATCAATTGATTGATTTGTTATTTTCACGAAAAAAAGTGGGCCCATATGCGCTTACAAGTTAAATAGTTATTTCAACTTCTTTTTTTTTCCGTGTACGCTTAATATTTTCATGATTATCCATGTTCGTGTATTCATTCTCAACCTATAGGTAACGAAATCAGGAGGAATCATAGTCCTGGTAGGAATGGGTGCTCCTGAAATCAAAATTCCTTTAATCGATGCGCTGATCAGAGAGGTTGACATCAGAGGTGTATTCCGTTATGCTAATGCGTAAGTATATGTAGCACTTGCTAGAGACAAGAAAGACATTATTCTTTGCAAAGGTTCCTCTGTGCATCCCTCAAGCTTACAAAATTTCCATATTTTTTCCCGTGATTTGAAAGAAAAAAATAGAGGAAAGATAGGAATAAAGTATGGAAAGACCGAATGAATTTTGCAAGAACAAGGAAACTTTTCCTAAAGGTGCATTGTAACAAAAATTGGTGAATTTACTGACATATTTGTTGGTAATCCAGATAGCAATTAACCCGAGAAAAAACTCCGGAAATTGAACAGGATTTTGGTCATTATGCCGTAAAATGTAATGAATATGCCAATTTTTGGGGAATTTTGATCTACTGTGATCGAGTTAATGGCTTCCCGACAAATTTCAGTAGATTCACTATCATTTTTCTAGTATCATGAGAAATGTAACAGGGATCATGGGTGAAGACTTGCAATTGGAAAATCGAACCAACTAGGAACCTAATTTTTAATTTTTGTTTTCCAGCTATGCGGACGCGCTGAACCTCTTGGCTACTGGGAAGATCAATGTGAAGCCATTGGTGACTCATAATTTCCCACTTGAAAAGACTGTCGAAGCATTCGAAACGTCCAAAAAAGCAGCGGAAAACGGAGCAATCAAAGTTATGATCCATTGCGTATGAAATATTACAGAGGGTCGTGGAAGTACATCTTAGAAAATGTGATTTTTCACTCCCTGAATGTCATTTTTCAAATTGAAAATGAAAAATTATAATCGATTCACAATGGTAGTTACGACATGTTCTACATAAAATTTCAGAAAAATGTGATACAAACTATTTTTGAATCGTATATTTGTTGCCAAGTTCGATATTTTGATATGAAAACAAACACATGTTATAAAACAAAATGTACATGTTTCATGTGACAAGATGTATGGAAAGATATCTCTGCTCGAAGAATTTCATTGAACCGATTGATTCTCATTGATTCCGATGCAGAAAACTGATCCAAACTCATTGAGAATCAATTCTTAATGGGTTTGAATCGGTTTCCTGCATTGAAATCAATGAGAATCAATCGGTTCAATGAGATTCTCCAAGCAGGGGTGGTTTCACTTGTTCCTTTCCAAATAAGCATATATTTGTATACAAAACTACGAGTTTACAGGAGTCTGTTTGAATTTATAAATATATAAAGTGCAATTGTAAAAATTGTTCTGTAAAAATGATGGAATGAAATTTTATTTCCAAGTTTGATTATATTGGATCGTTCTCGTGAAAGAGCACAACATACACTTGACCATACCTTTTCAACATCAACTGATTTCTCCCAAATTGTTGTTGATTTAGTTAGAATGTCGCGCATTCAAATGTGAAATTCATGATGCAAATTTATAGGTTCAGTCGTAGGACAAATCTTTTTCAACGTTTCTTGTAACGGTAAAGGAAGATGGAATGTTCTATCTTTGGATTTTGAGACTATATGTTTATGAGGCATATTCTTGTTCATGACTGTCCCCATTTTTGGTACTGTTCGAAATGCCTTCGCTCTTCGAATGAGAGTTTTTCCATAGTCGTTAAGTTTTGTTATTTGCAGAATCGAACTCACACTAAGGTTATTCAAAATACAAGTTGGTGGAATAGAATTTGTGCGGATTTTGTTATGACGATATTGACAGATGGAAAACATTTCATTGTCTCCCACCTTACTCAAGTCCATTAACTGCCCCCAACATTGCCCAAGGTCTATAGACCTTTTCGATGAAGCTTTAAAAGCTGAATAATTTTCAGATATTATCTGTCCTTCATTTAGATTAATTTCAGCATTATTTTTTGTCAATGCTTCAGCTTCTTGTTCAAGTTTCCTGTGCCATTTTGTATGGTAACAAATTTCACACCTAAAACAAAACACATCTAGACATTCATTTCCTCCTAATAACCCACACCGCACGCTGGTCCCGATACGCACGTGAAGGATATTCTTTATGAGTTACCGTGAAATTCTTCAACAGTCTTGTCGGATCAATTCAAATCCCTTTTCTTCGTCAACAGGTTACCAGCGCTCACCGACCGAGTTCGTTGGTGAGAAATAGATACGCCTGTATGATAGAAAGAGAGATCTGATAAAGTGGCTAATATCCCCTTAATAAATAAATATTCAGTTCTCATGCAGATCATCCAATAAAAATGCATCATTGGACGAAGATGATTTTCATTTGTCGAGTTTGGTGCGATCATTGCGCCCTCACTCTGATCGCAACCCTAAAGAGATTGCGACTGAGATCATCGTATGGAGTTACATCCCTGTGAAAAAGAAATCATTAAAACGATTGGTTCTCATTAAAATAAAACTTTCGAATGAGAAATGTGCAGACTTCGAAATTAGCTGCTCAAGAATTGAATGATTGCAGGGATTCCCCTACTACGTCTCTTGGGAATTTTAACTCTACCCTACAAATGTATACGGAGAACTGGCAGACCCCTGTTGTCAATACATTTTAGTGATTGAATTCTGTGAGTTTTGAGATGTCCGATTCAAAACTAAAAGAGATGCCGTGTTCCAACTCGGACCACCAACAGGGGTTCCAACTTGGACCTCCATTTTGTCATATTCGTGATAATGTCAAAACGCAAATGTGTTGATGTAGAGGCACAGTAATCGACAATGCTCCAGCTAATGGCTGGCAGCCATTGATATTATCATAGTGATTCGGACGAGACCGAGACTGGAGACTGGTCTCGGTATCGACCCCAAGATCGAGATGAGATCGAGACCGATACGAGACGAGACGACAGTCTCGACCGAGAATCTCGCCTCGAGACCGAGATCGGGTCAATCTCGGCGAGACGAGACGAGACCGAAACATTCATTTCACGAACATTCAAATTCCCTTCAAACAAATACTTGAATCGATTCAGGCATTCTCTTAAACTCCTCCATGTAAAGCCGCCACTTGACGAGGTCAGAACTCCATCTTGACTGATGATGATACCATGTGCGAGATTGCAATGGAATCCAAAAAACAAGCAGCATGCAAAACCTTCGAAAAATTGAAATGAGGTGTGCAATGGAAAGACAAAAACGCACAGCTACCAAAAATCGATCGAGCACGAGCACAGGCGTACGATTGGCTCTTATCAGGGTCCCTGTTTTACATCATGAGTCATCGGATTCAGAATAATTCTTCCCACCATTTCTTCCCTTTTGGATCTCAGTTTTTTCACTATTTTGAGAATAACTCATACTATGTAAGAAGTGTAATCAAAATGTGCAATGAAATTTGATCTTCTGCGTCATACATTGCTTATTTTAAGACTTATTGAGAACAAAATACACCCACATACTTCCAGAAGTTCGAAATTTGCAATACAAAGTTGAAAAAATGGGCAGTCCAATCTGGAACAGCGGGTGGTTCGAGTTGGAACCAATGTTTCCATTCAGACTGTTTATCACCGTTTCCGATTTTCAGCCATAACCCAGAACTAATGAGGATTATTTCAAAAGTTCTTTTGGGAAACTTCGTGGAATTGGAGAGTTTTTCCAACGGCATGTAACGCATGGCGATCGGTCAACATTGCAGAGTTTGATGCAATCGAAAGGAAAAGTGGTCTGCCTTAGGCCACTCTCCCTCATGAAACACATCGTACGAAAAATAACAGTGGACTGATTAAGTTCTTGAGGGAAAGTGTACAAATTCAACTCCAATCGATGATGATTCCATGAATCTGAATTCCATTTGTGTCCAAATAAATAAGACATAAAAAATCACTTGATGAAAACCCTGGTAAAAGAACCGGATGGAAACCCGGCTCAAACCCGGATGGGAACTCGACTTACACCCGGATGAAATTTCCGGGATTCCATCCGAGTGTATCCGGATTTTGATACTGAATATTTTTCGAGACTCTACACGAAATTTGGATAGAATTCATTCGTCTCCTTGTTCGGGTTTTATTTGGGATTCCAAAAAATATCTTGTCCCAAAACCTGGATAGGATCCAGATGGAACCGGGTAAAGAATCACCGCAAAACCCGTATACGCGCCCGGATACACCCGGATGAAATCCCGGAAATTTCATCTGGGTTTGAGTCGGATTATCATCCGGATTACCCCCAGGATTATCATCCGGGTTTCATCCGGTTTCCTATCCGATTTTTTTCACCAGGGAAGGAATCGATGATTACCTACATGCTTCAAGAGCACCAGTAGATATTGATATTTTAGACTGATGGGAACGTCATACAGGATTATATCCTACATTTAAAAAAATAGCAAGAGATTTTTTTAGTATCTTGGCTCCATCGGTTCCAGCCGTGAGAACGTTTGAGCCACATCATTAGTGAGGAGTAATAGAACTTCTTTGAAAACAATTGTTCAGTAAGACAACTTCTATGTACTGATTGGTGAGCACGCAGTACTTTTGAAGAAGAAAACTGTGAAATTGATGACTAAAATCTCTATATAAATAGAAAAGATTCTAATCGAGGCTGACAATGTATATTGAATTCTATGCAATTGGGAAATTTTTCTTGAATTTCATCATATTTATGAATAAAATTAATGTCGTTCATAACTTTGTAAAAGATAAACCGTTCATAACAAGAGTTCATAAAGTTTTCTGTAATAATTCAATCTACTCTTAAAGAATGCTTTACGAAGTTTCTAATGATTCTTCATTACATGTGCAGCAGAGTTCAATTCGTAATTCTTTGGCTTCACGCGTGAATGTATACGTGTTTGTACTGTACATAGAGGAAGGGGGTGTTTGTCTCATTTAAGGAGAAAAAAGTTATAAATATAACTTCTAGGATTAATGGATTTCAAGGTACATTGTATTCAGTTTCACACCCGCACGACAATGAAGACAACGTTCGTATGCTTCGTGACTTCAACTGAGAACCATTCTTCTTCATTTGCCATATTGTGTATGTGCTTTGAAATTCTGTCTTTTCCCCTCTTCCTTCCTTCCTTTATACTTTATCCTCCTTACGAGCCTAGCGTAGCGGAAATTTATCACCTATAAACTGTCAACTACTGTGCCTCAAATGATTCCAACAAGACCGACGGTAAGAGGAAAAAAGGACACTTTTGACGTCTTTTTATTGCGTCATATAGGAGAGCCTAATCGCGCGATAAGATCCTTATTAATGCAGCGAGGTGTTTTCTTTCCCAAAATTCGTTACAGCGGAATCAAAAGGACAATTCATCGTTCATACTTCACATTAATGAATTATTAAAAAGACGAGGAGAAGTTTTTCCAGAAGAGTCTTTGCGTTTTCACGCAATTATCAATTATTTTAAATACATTTATATGCTTGATCGTTCGTGCAATTCCGTTCAATTTACCATTAAGAAAACTCATTGGTTTGTGGAGAGGATTTCAGAGCATTGAGCCATATATTTCCACCAAATCTCATTTAATTTTTCCTTTTATCGTTATTTCTCATTCCTGCACTACACTGTTCGAGAGACAAATTTTCCAATAAGTCAATCAAAACTCTCTCCTACGTGGAATAATCAGTCGCATAACTGCATGTAACACAGATTTGTACATTTTTCGTTGATTTGGATTGGGGGTATATGCGCATCCCTGACACCAACGTCCCGTGGATGTTCTCTAACCTGGTGAACTAAATACTATACGACCAATAATTCTGTGGCAGTGGAGTGCATTGGTGCAACCAAGTGCAGTATAAGTCTATGGACGTGTACTTAATCCATCATATCGAAGTCACCTCACCTGACCCCGAGAGATTTTAAGGTTTCCTTAAGCTCATGTAGAGTGTTCACATGATTCAGTCGAGAGTCGTGGCTTCGCGGGCAGTCATGACTTTCGCATCAAATACATATATTTATTTTTATTCACGAGGGAATATATTTATGTTACTTGGTCGATTTGCATAAACTGGATTTCGTTCATCACGTGAAATCTCATGATCAAATTGGAAGATCTTTTGGAATGTCCATTTATATTTTTTATTCAGTTTCAAGTCATTGATTAGTTTCTCGATATTACTATAATCTGTACATGTTCTTGGTCTTACGAAGTGAAAGAGGTTCGATTGAGGTAAGTGAAATGGGGTTATTTTGATGGATTGGGAATATTTTTTATCGATAGAATTGCTTCCGAACGCATCCCATACGGCAAAAGTTCCCACTAAGAAAGACCTCCCATCATAATAGTAAACATGAATTCATTATGAATATCTCGAATTTGAATTTGCTCCTAGAGAAATGACTTCGCGTTCAGAAAGAATTCAACTACGATTTCATAAATAATTCTTCAGGCACTCAACATTCATTCGTTCTGAATTAATTGAATTCATATTGAATTAATTCTCACTGCCATACCGGGGTCTATTTGGAAATTCTTTGAGAAGTCTTCAAGAATTGAACAAATCTTTTTGCTGTTTGGGATCTAACTTAGAACATGTAATGTGGATGACCCTATCCATGAACGCAATCGTTTCAATAAACATTTGGGTTTTTGATTTAGAGTTCTTCTAATTTAATGCTTCAATCTCATCCAAGCATGACTGAGTAGATACTAAATAAACTACTGGTATGTAAATAAATCCAAAATAATATTTCATGTGGGAAATATCATAAATGAACGATTGTTTGCTAATGGGAGTTAAGGGGTTGATGAATAGGGACGATTGCCTTTATAGAATTCAACGGATGAACACTTCGATTAGTGGATAAAATGTCTCAAAGCATCTAAGAATTCTTCGTGACTTCTTGAAGGAATCTCACAGATATTGTCGATGTATGAGACGTTGTAGAGATATTTTTAGAGGGTGTGTCCAGTGGAGTAGGATTGAAAATTCGTCAGATACATCTGGATGAACACGAGTGTCTAAAAATATCACATGTGATTTCTGTCCGGAAATCTTGAGAAAACTCCTCTATTCTCCCCTTTATGAGAGAACAAAAACCAGGGAAAATTTGAATAATTTTTTCAACATATCTCCAAGATATCGGGAGTACCATTCTGTCAGAGGATACAAATCTTCAAGAATGTTCAGTGTATATTTCTGGACGTTCACAAACGTTCTTTGAAAAATCTTCAAACTTCACTAATACTGACGATAGGGTATAGCTGGGCGCAAGTGTGACAGCCAAGGCTGGGCAATTTACGTGAAGGCAAGAGTGATTGAAAAAAGTATAAATTTTGTACTCATATACGCGGTCAATAAATCATCCCCGTCAATACATAATTGATCATAGACTGCGCTACACCTGGGCCATCTCTCAACCAATATTGCAGGAGAAGAAAAGTGATTCCACATATGAAGATCTTCAGCGCATGGCGGGACCCTGCCCCAAGCATCAGACAACCCGGATTAACAGTGGATTACCATGTTGCACTAAGCGTGGGTGGAAGCTTAACCCTCAGCTCACAAACTATGAAAAAGTGACGTAGCCTACAAACATGGGCTAGTGTAACCCTGCAAATTTGATCACTCATATCTCCGGCTGGGATGTGACAAAACTGATTGCCTTTTTTTTTTTGAATGATCTAAGATTACCTTCACTTGAAGATGATATACATGGATAGATCGTATTCCTCTTCGGAAAAAGAATATGAATCGATATATAAAGCAGTTGGCTCAAATTCTTGATAAAGATCTTATTTTTTCCAACAGTTCATCCTTTCTCGAAGAAAGAGGATTCCAGGAATTATGCAGTGGGTTTTTTTGTATTTCAAAGTGCTTAAACAGTTTTCTGATTCACAGTGAAAAGTATATTCTTCGAGTGAATCGAAAATTATGATTTTTCGAGTTGGGTAGACTCCAAATACAATAATAAATTCATTGATTGATTCCATTCAAATCATTCGTAATCCATACACACAAACATTGAAAGAATTGCAATATTGATCAGAAGAATTATTTGCTGAACTTGTCGGAATTTTTTGACATTCATTTCGTTCATATCGAAATTATAGAATGAATGTTCTTTGCTTTCCCTTCAGAGAGAAGCTTTGTGATCGTTTCGAGGGACCCAATATTTTTTTGCCTCCAAATAAAAAATTTCTTAGACCAAAATGTTTCTTCGAGCTCTGGGAAAATTTTCTGTCCCTTGTCTGTCTGTCTGGATGGAAGAACGTGTGCCCCCCCCCCCCAGAATTTTGAGCGCATATACCTCTCATTCCAATCATCCGATCTCAATGAAATTCTCATCACAATTGTGAATCGAGGTAATAGAGGCCCCATATGAGTTTCACCCTGATTCTTACAGAAGAATGGGACACAGGAAGTAATGATGTGATGAAGATTGTGATTTTATAAATTCACATGATAATTATGGCAACAAGTTTTTTCTTATAGAGGCGGAAAATACCTATCGCACTGTCAGGACGCATATGTTGTGGTGGCTTGGGGCTTGCGCCCACTCAAAACCCACCTCTTTGCTTCTGGACCCTGGCTTGAAATCGTCGAACCGTGGAAGGATGTCGGCCCTAGTGACTGTACCACAGCAGAGAAAAAGGGGTCAAATTCGTAAAAAGAAGCACGCTAGGGTCATCGCCGGTTTGGGGAGTTGATAAATAAATAGATTGATGAATGGGATGGTGAATCATCAATAAATGGGAGCATGAGATTTGATTTCCATCCATCCGGGGCTCTCCCATAGAGAGCCCTTTTCTTCCGTCGCAGGATCGACTCCGCGAAGCGAGCGACATCATTCCATGCGTTTTGGCCTAGCAGCATGACCCTAACGATGTTCTCTGGGGTCACGCTGCCATAAATCTCTTCGATACGACTCTCTCCGCCCTCCGCTTCTCACACCTGGAGGACGGGTAGAGGGCGTCGTCTCGTTGTGAGTCGCAGGGGATACAGTCTGGTCCCTGCACCTTGCCCATTTTACAGAGGTGAGTTTGAACAGACCCGTCAGCGGTTGAGTGAGAAAGTAACCGACTTCCCCATCCTGACGGTTGTGCCAGATGCCAAGACGAGGAATGAGCCTCGCTGTCCACCTGGCCCGCGACTCCCCTTCCCATCTTCCCTGCCAGGCACGCAAGGACATGTCTCTAGCGTGACGCCTCGCTCCGTCTCTTCCCGCGACGGGAGCGCCGTGATGGACAGACTCCCGCTCGTGGGTGAAAAGGTCAATTGATATGACCCCCGCGACGACCAAAGCTGCTGGCTCTGCGACCGTGCGGTAGAAGCAGACGATACGGAGGGACCTTCTCCGTTGAACTGCAGCCCTGCACTTGAGGTATTTTTCGTACCGCAGCGCATAGACCCAGACTTCGGCACCGTAGAGCATAATGGACTCGGCGGTTCGTAGGAGTACCCTTCTCTTGCAGGGTCGGGGTTCGACAATATTGGCCATGACCCTGTTCAACAACGTGGTTACTCCAGCCACCTTGTCCGCTCTCCTTCTTATCTCCTCCCAGAAGGTGACCCGTGAATCTAGGCACACCTCCAGGTACTCCACCGATGCCTTCGTCTGGACCGTCACCTGTCCTACTTGCATATCCCTAATCAAGAGAATATGCTTCTTGGTGAGGAGCACGATCTCGGTCTTAGCCAATGCCAGCTGCAAGCTGCGGTCGTCCATCCAGAAGCAGACGCGACGCATGGTCTGGTCGAGTAGCATTTGCGCCTCATCGACGGTTTTAGTGATAATAACCGCCCCGACGTCATCCGCATACCCAAACGGACAAACCCCCTTTGGTAGCTCGATACGGAAAATCCCGTCATAGGTAGCGTCCCATATGTCGGGTCCCACTATGGAGCCTCGAGCCGTGCTAGAGTCTAACTCTTTCTCCATCGGGCCATCTTCGGTCTCATACTGTGTGGAGCGGGATCTCAGGTAGTTATCGAGTATCCGGGCCAGGTCATCGGGTACTTGGAAGTCCCGCTCCATCGCGCCTATAGCGTGAAGGCGTTCCAAAGGATAATAATAATGATAATGATGTGTAAATTGTAAAGGGGAAAATGCTTGATGCGCCATCAGGGAGGTGTGGCTTCCCGGTGTATGGGACTCCTGCAGCGGCTGATGGTAGTAGTCATCTGATTTGCAGTCTACCCATTGAAACCCCTTTTTCTGAAGAGCTCTGAAGCATCAATTCGTTGTTGTTTCTGGTCGACTGTGAGCTCATGTGACACTCACTTTGCATAGAGCTCTCGCATACTCAAATGTTCGTGTAAAATGGTGAAAACACTACTATCTGATATCTTTACAATGTTAGCTAGCTCGTGCAGCTTCAATTCGCGATCGTTCATAACCAATTTGTGGATTTTTTTCATGTTTTCTTGGATGACAGCCTTATTTGGGCGTCCACTGCGCTCTGCATTATTAGTGCTGGTACGACCACTTTCAAATCCAGCCATCCACTTCACCATTTGTCTCAATGGAGCAGAGTCCGGGTAATGTTGACCAAGACATTGTTTGGTCTCCACTGTATTTCTTTTCATCTCACAGTAGGGCTTGATCAAAACTCGAAATTCATTTTTTTCCATTTCTTCTCAATAACAAGAGTTGCTTCAGACGAAATGCTATAACTGATGGATCAGGTACTCAGATTGCTATCAAAATTACACACGTACTGTTCGAAGGTTACTACTAGATAAAAATCATATGGAAAAAATTCTAGTCACACCATCTATGTGTGATCCTACGGACTTTTTGAATGGACAGTACAGTCCACAAACGAGATGGATGAATGAGACGTGGCATGAATATGGGAAATCAATGAATGAATAAATGAATAAACGTGAGGATGAAGAATCAAATGAGACAATCAGATGAGCGTCAATAAAAATAATTAACCGTAGTGGAATAAATGAACAAATAAATAAATACATAAAAGTGGTGCGTGTATGGAAATATGTATAATATTCTTTTTTTTATTATTCTTATATATCACTATAAAGGATGATATAAAAATGGTATGGAGATGAAAACCAATTGGGTTGATTCTGAAATAACGAGATTATTCCGTTATGTTTAATTATCCCTTTTGTTAATTCAGGTGTTTATTCAATGTTGTAATCACAGTACGTGTTTTTACTTGTATCTTCTTCTTATTATTCTCACGTCTCATCTCTTTCCCAGTTGATACTTCAGTACTCCGTTGGTACTGCGGTATCATTTGGAAAGGAATTCCGACACATCATAAATGTGTCGTGCTTTCCTTTATATCCTTCAGTTGATGATTCAGTATGCTGTTGATAACTCGAAATCCAATCAAAGAAGTCCCGACACATCTCAGGTGTGTCGTGATTCCTTTGACATCTCCCCTCCTCGAGAAAAAACTTATTTCATAAATTTTTACTCATAAAGTTATTACATATACACCAGATCAATCTTCAAAATATTGTCCATTGTTTTCGATGACCCTGGGCCATGGATTGGGTAACATACGAATACCATCGCCAAAAAAACTTGCACTGTTTGAGGTGATAAAGTCACCGACTGTCCACGACTATCTTCCAAGACGTGCTGCATACACTGGAAGAGTCCGGTGAATATGCCGCGGGGAGGGGGGGGGGGATTGCTTAGCCCAAACTTAAAATGGTTTGGTGAGTCGCGCGAGCAACATGACGTCGAGCGTTATCATGAAGACTTGTATTTATTATGAAAAAACTGTTACAATCGATATTATAAGCAAATTGCATACAAATTTTCATGTGGGTAATTCTTATTTGTTTTGCAAGACGAAGCCCGCGAAACCATAGAATGAAGTATGATTGAAAACACATTTTTAATATTATTGTCGATCTGTTCAATTGATATTTATTTATCAACAAGGGATGAAATATGAATGTGTGAAGGATGAATGATGAAAATGTCGATGTACATAATCAGCGCAAAATTTCCATAGTGGTTTTATGGGGGTTTCCTCTAATGGAATCACGTATCGGCATCTGTATAATGTAATTTATGTACAAAGATTCGATAAAAATCTCATCTCCCCAAAAGTTAGAATTTTCAAGTAGGTGTTACTTGTAAAACCTTGATCTTCGACAATTTTTGGGGCACATCATTGTCCTTTACAGAGTATTTGTCTGAAACCTAAAACTAATCGAAAATTTAAGGAAATCGACTCCGAGTCGATGTACGCGATTTCTTACTCTTTGAATGTTGGAGTGGACATTTCCATTGAAAGATCGGAGTTGACATTTCGGCTTCAAATCTGAAATCAACCATCATAATTTCCGATTTTTCGAAGCTGAATACTTCATGAATTTTGGCAACACATCATTGTGCTTCACAGAGTGTCGTTCCATAGCCTAAAACTAATAGAGATTCCAAGGAAGTCGACCCTAAGTAGATGAGCGCGATCCCTGCTTCTAAAAGTGTCGAAGTAGACATTTGTAATTTCAAAATCGGGCCACAAGTTTGCGACTTTTTTACTGACATTGGATTCATAGCGCAGGGTTATATACATGTGATTTGAGTAGCTTGAAGTGTCAAGTGTTCGACTGATTTTTGTTAAAACGTTGCAATAACACGCAGAAATGTTGTGAGCCAGCAAAGTAGTCAATTTGTACCCAGGGACAAATCAAAACTCATTTTGTTCAATCACTATAAGTTATATCCGTCCTCATGGACTTCTGTGATCATTTTGAGTCATTGTTTCTACATTAGGAAGTCTGAATTGATATTTTCACGCACTGGGATCAATTATGAATGCAGAGGGACAGAAGAATGCCACTTTCTGTGGAAATGCCCATATATTTGATGAAAAAAAAAAAATGTATATATTCAGATCTCCCCGAATATTTTCCTTTTTATTGGAATGTACCTGTGTATATACACAGGAAATTTTTTCTGGCTCAAAGCAATCTGAATTCGTGTCAGAAGTCCATTCTGAAGAATTATCGTAAATCCATTGTATATTGTTAGAGTTCTGTTATAATCAATCTTATAAATGAGCGATCCTCCTCGTCGTTTTGGTTCATTGCGGATTCAAGTATCCTTCACTCGACAATGCATTCGATTTTCCTCTCGTGATTTTCCTATTCAAGGTTCATTCTTCTGTGTAAAATCCATGATCATTTGATATGCGAAGAACTAATTCTTATATTAGTCTCCAATTCAACAAACTTTAGACGTGGGTTTTTAAATCCCGAACTACTCTTTCGAAAACCAAAAATTTTGTTCCGTATTCATCATATTCCAAGACTTCCTTCGCCCGATTGCATAGAGAATCCTCCTATTCTCGGAATCATCTACTGATATTTCGTACAAAATTTGTGAGTCTGTACAAAATAAATATCTCAATACAAAATTCATTCGAAATGTCGTTCCATCGTATCCTTACTTCAAGATTGAAAAATATTATGTGATGAAAGCCGATACGGTGATCAATGCGTGTACCGCATATGAAAGAGTGAAGGAATTCAGAAAGCTCATGGATATCGTATGGCGGAACAGCAAAATTGAGAGGTTTGTATCGCAAGAGGTAATATCTACGTAAGATATAAAGGAATGACAATACCTGATGAAAGTAGGTTCTCTAAGAAATGGTAGACTGCGTTCGAATGTATCGGAGGGCTTCAACGTTACTCGTGAGTTTGCGATTATGTCATGAAAATTAGATTTCAAAGAATTCTAACATTGAGAAATTATGTATTGTTTACTGCAATATCAGACAAATGATAATGAAAAATCTAGCAGTTCGAATGCAAGTACCGAACTCAAGATGATCGGTATTTTAAAAACAAGAAGCTCGAGGAAACTCAATTGAGTTACCTGAAAGATGGAGATGAACAGAAATCTTGAAGAATTGTTGTAACGAATTCAGTTGTAGCGAAGGACCGTATGGAAATTGAGTATTGCAAATCGAACGTCTGGGACTTGAAATATTCATTATAAAAATTATATGAATCCTCAAAAATGACAAGTGTGGAGGTACAGTGAAAGAGAGATTGCGGCACATACTGAGAAACATTCTGACCTACTAAATAAATGTCACTGCTCTGGACTTAATCTAAATTCTTCCGTACATCATCCACTTTGCAATCGTACTATTGATTTCTAACATTCATGAGTGAAGCCAAACGGTGTTTGATATCGCTTTTTAATGCTGACCCTACTCACACACTGTTCACCAGATGTAGCATTTTCAAATTATGTTGTCAAAATTTGCAAAGGATAACGTATGTAATCTATTACATCTTTTTGTATCAGAAGCTCTAGATATAGAAGTTTGTGAAATCATTAATACTCACGTTATATAACATTTTTTCCTCACTTCAGACGTGAATACATTTATTGCTCTCGTTTTTTTTTCCTTACTGATGTTTTTCGCGGAATACTACGCATGATACGTGTGCATGAACGGGCGTACCGGAATCGGTCCAATGGAACGTGGATGGTCGGCCGAATACGGCGTTGATAACAACGACTGTTATTCGGGCCAGTTAAATGAACCTAACAACGTTACACCGAGAGCCAGCCGATATTAGTGATGACCAATGTCAATTCCATCTCGATCTAAATCGATATTTTTCTTTCGATTTTCCGATTTTATGGATCGATCTTTGCATGCTCGATTCTCAAGGGAATCGATGCATTTGTTGATTTTCAATTCGATATATACACTAAGGGAAAAAATTCATTGAAGCAAGAAAATATTTCATCCAATGGTATCTATAAAATATTTCTTTGAACCAATGGAATATTATTCTAATGAATGAAATGGTTCTTCACCGCATGGAGTGTTTCATGAAGTGGAAAACCATTTCATGCATTAAAGTAAAATTTCATTGATCTAAAGAAATATTTTATAAATACCATTGGATGCAATATTGTTTCGTCTCAATGACGGCTCGAGGGTTTAACAATGTTCTTCTTCCTTGTGCTTGCAGATTCCATCATCCAAAAAATAAGGAGGACAACGATTCGTCATAAAACCAACAATTGGGTGAATCAAAGTCGGGATGAACGGTGAACAATTTTGTTGGAATTTAAATGATTGATACGGCGAATAATAAAGGAGGTTACCATCATGAATACATCGGAGTCACAGCAAAATTTATTGAGCAATGAAGTCAGAGCACCTTCGGTTGCATCTTTACAGCCTCCTCAAGAATATGCCCTCGGTCCAGTTGAAAAACATTTCCTTCTCAGCGCAGAGAGAGGTGACTGCGCCACTGTCAAAAGGTAAAGGAAATCTTTGGGTGCTTCCGATCGTCTCAGGGGCTTGCTCTGGATCGATTTTCCAACCAATCAAAGAATTGGAAAATATTGACCAATTTTTGTATCAGAAAATAAATAACTAATTTCAAAATATTGAAAAAAGAGTCGAGTAATCTACGACCCTGAGAATCCATCAATTTGGTGGAAATCAAACATACGAGAACATTTATTTCATAATCAACAGACAAGAGATGTATCAACAAGCACCTCAATATATCGTATGTTGTATCATTCTGCGTTATTATCAAGAGTCATATGTTCTTGAACAATTTTTGGTTTCTCCTGTCCTCATTTCACATCCTCGGTTATGTGTTCATTATATGCTAATCTCGGTGTACCTTCCTTCGATGTTAAACTTAGTTAGTTCCCCAGTATTTGCCTCCAGTTCACTTTTGAATCTCGAAATGTGTCCCACGAGTCTATACCTTTTACTTATTATTGGTACATATACATTTCTCTTTCCTTCCGGTGAATACTGCTCTGAATTAAATTATGAGTCCGAACGTTAGGGAATTTTTATCTCATTCCATAAAAGTTATATGAAATACTGTTCGACTGTGATTTGATGATATATTCTTCCACTTTTTGAAGGATCTCCACAGTGTGATCCGTAAAAAATTATATACGTTCTGCAACATTATTTTCTCTAAGAAATCTCTCTTTCTCAATGTGAAACTGGATACATATAATCTTATTTTCATACCCATCGGATGAATCAATGCAACTATCTTACCGAAAATGAACCAATTTCACGGAAAAAAAAGAATAAATTCTGTGACCTGTTCGTACCGATAACGATAATATCATACATTTCTTGAACGTGTATTATCTACATTGAGAATATCAAGGGAAAAAAATTGAACAAAAATGTTCTTCTATGCAGGTTGTTGGAAGAGAACAGAGACCATCCGGAAATCTTGAACATAAATTGCGTGGACCCGTTGGATCGATCAGCTCTCATAGCGGCCATTGAGAATGAAAATATTGAACTCATCAGATTACTGCTGGATGAGGGAATCCAAGTGAAGGTAAATACTGACGATTTATGTAAATTTCCGGTCACTAACCGAATTACTCCCTGCACGGAAAAAAGAAAACACTACTAGTCACTGTGAATGACAACGATCGGTTGAAAAACAAATGAAAACACGCCTGGATAATGAGGATTATTGCATTTATCATTCTGAATTCCCAAAATCTGCCTGTATATTCTGAATCAGTGACCAAAGAATTCCCTGATATCAACCTATTTCAAAATCAAAGCGCTCTCCGGCCGGGTAATGTACTATTTGACTTTTCTGTAATCGTTCACCGATGACGTTTGACACCATACTGGGTCCAGTATATTGAATTCTCAAAAAATGCAGTGTGTAAAGTAAACTAGACACCCTAAACTTTCATTTGACATCTCGATCATGTTTTCAATTTGTCCTCGAATTTGGACAGGGAGGTATTTGTTTTTCACTCGAGAATCTAGTCTGTCTTTACATTCCTCCCAAATATTCTGGGTCTTACGGGGTCGTGATGAACCTAATATTGGATTAAGGGGATATTAGCGGCTTTGCATCAGCCGAATTGTTTATGACAAACTACCGCAAAACGCTTCATTTTAATCAAAGTATCCCTTATGTTCAGTTTTCGGGATGATCCCATTGGTTTTCAACATTATAATGTTCACATTCCGACCCAGTGTGCTGAGAAACATAGAAAACCAATCTCTATTCGCTCTCTGCACTCACGGCGAAAATCGACCTTTTTCCCTCACCCTCCTCTCGATTAATTTGGCGTTAAGCTTTAATTCGTTCAAATTTTGAGAGGATTCAGAATTCAAAAGGTTCACAAAGTAATTTTATGTGATTGTTGTGAAATGTTTACTTTTTGAAATAAATAATTTGTATAACCACCAATATACATTATGCAATTAAACCTGCTTGATACAGCAGCATATGGTCGATTCCTGTTATAAATCTCCTATAACTTCTGTAAAATCAACAAGTGATCAACTATCACGTACGAATGAAGCGAGCGTCTTTCAGATCAATAGAATCCTCGAGCAAAATAATCCTGAGACACGAATGAAGAATTATCGTGATTTTATGCATTTTTATTATCACTCCATGAAGACGATGACGCAAAGAAAAGCAGCTGTACGAGAAAAAGTCGGTTAGGAAAATTCATCTTATGCAAAAGTAATATAAAATGATGTAAAATAAGGAGGTTTATATAATCGCAATCTTATTCATGTCTTCCATGAAATGTATCCAGTCTCGCGTGACAGGAACAAGCAGTTCAAATCATTCTGCCTGCATTTCCAAGTTCTTGATCCATCAACGATTATTGGGAATGTTGTTCCGAAATCTTCTCATCGATTATTATCATCACAGGATAATCTGTTATGAAACGATCTGACTTGGCGGTACCTGTACACATCTGTGTCAATAATACAATGAAACGGCTTGTATTCTTAAAAGCAAGAGAGCATAACACTCAAGTCATGAGATGTGTGTTTCCACCTTTTTTCTTCTTTTTTATAGGATGCGCTGTTGCATGCCATTAAAGAAGAGTACGTTGAAGCTGTTGAGGTCTTATTAGAATGGGAAGAAAGGATACATAAGCCAGGACAACCTTACGTAAGTGCCTCCCTGCGTTCATATTGCGAGTTCATAAATATAACTGTATTTTAGAATCATACACAGTTGAAATAAATTCATCAAATATAACATATTTGTCATGTCCGAAACGGTCCACATCAAATAAAAATGTTAAATTGACATATCCCATGTGAATAACTTTCTCAACACACTTCAGATGTCTTCTGTAAATACAAACTAGTGACTCTTATTGTATGTTGAACTAGAATAAATTATAAACAATGACTCACCTCAGTTCATTTCATGAGAACATTATAAAAAACTCTACCAATCGGCACGTAGCTTCCTCGTTATTGTTGAAAAGAATTTTCAAATTTTGTTTCGAAGCTCAGTGCTTACCTTGTCCTTCCTTCGCTTCCGATTGGCTTGAAATTTACAACGTACAACTAATGCCTCCGTGATTGGATATCTTCAAGATTAAATGGCATTTGGATAATAGGAACATAGAGAAAGCATATTTTGAAAATATTGTCAAATAACGCGGATCGCGAAAGAGTAATTCCCCCCAGTTTCAACCCGTTGGGATGGAACTCATGTGGCAACACTATCGAATCACAATTAGAACGTGGTAAAAATTTCATTCCACTTGCTCCTTCACTTCGCTCATCGCTTCTTCTATACATAAATTGAAAATCAATGGTAATAGTGAGCATGTGGATCGCGAAACAAAAATTTTCCACAGTTTCCAATCGATTGGGATAAAACTTATATGAGACCACTATCGGATCATGACAAGAACTTGGTGAAAGCTTGGGATGATAACCTTGTGCCAGGCTTGGTACTCAATATTGGGCCAGAATGCAATGTCAAGCATGGTCTAATGATATATGTATTATGAGTATTTTGGAGCTTGGCTCATACGATTGAACTGGACCTGGCCCAAGTTGTGTATATTAACTTTTGCCATGCTTCAACCTGATCCTTCAAACATACTTCTTGGAGAAAAAAATGACTGCAACTCTGTAAAAATCACAAACATGGAGATGTGGCATAGGTTCTCAAATAAACATTGGTTGTACATTGGCCTAATATTGGTTCACCATGCTCGACAGTTTGATGTTTTGCCAAGCTTCAACCACTTGTTGTAATGACATTCCCTACGAACCGTGGTATAGATTCTCAAATGGCAAATGGTTTAATATTGGGTCGATATTGGTTCGCCATGCTTGGCAGCTTAATGTTTTGCCAATCTTGAACCACTTGTTGTATAGGCATTCTTTACGAAACATGGTGTGGGTTCTCAAATAACAAACGGTTTTATATTGGATTGATATTGGTTCGCCATGTTTGGCAGCCGAATATTTTGCCAAGCTTGCACCAGTGGTCATGTTGGCATTTCCTATGAAACTCGGTATGGTTTCTAGAATAAACAACTCAACAGAAAGAATGCTTGGTAGCCCAGTATTTTGCCAAGCGTGGGCCAGTTGTCAATATTGGCATTTCCTACCTGGGCATGCTTTTTGAGTATGAGCCCCATGCTTCTCAGTATGCTGCTATGAGTTAAAATCACGTTATAACAGCGTTAGTAGCGTGAAGGTCTCCCTTGCGTTTAGAGTATGCTTTTTACCTCGGTGCATGTTATTATCTGGAATAGATGTTCATACAATCTCAATGATGCATTATAACGGTGTTGTTCCAATTGTTCCTAGAGTTGGGAGGCTGTTGACAGATCATCCTCGAATTTCACTCCTGATATAACACCTCTTATTTTGGCAGCTCATCACAATCATTATGAAATTTTGAAGATTCTTCTTGATCGTGGAGCTACACTTCCTATCCCTCATGATGCGAGGTGAGAATTTTTGTGCTACTTTTATTTAATTCATCTATGACTTGTTGATTCATTTATTCAGATGTGGGTGCGACGAGTGCGTGACATCCAGCGATCAGGACTCTCTTCGGCATTCACAAGCTCGAATTAATGCGTATCGTGCACTCACATCACCATCGTTGATAGCTCTGTCCTCGAGAGATCCCCTATTAACGGCTTTCGAACTTTCTTGGGAACTTCGACGTTTGAGTCATATGGAACAAGAGTTTCGAGCGGAATATAATGTAAATGATTTAAAATTGAAATAACGCTATATACGATACATGGACATTACGAAAATTGTCTTGAAAGTAACTCGTTTCGAAATGAAGAAAAGCAAAGTGGAAGTGAACAATTTTGATAATATACATTTCAAGGGACTCTTGCACTAATTTTCTAAGAACTCGTTATACAAATTGACGAATATATCGTAAGGATTCTTTGAATAGAGATCGAACAATCGGATCCTAACCCAGATAGCAATTTAACCTTGCTGCAATGTTGTCAGGCAAGCTTGTGACAAGGTTGACATAAGCCTCCTAGTTGACACACGACAATGGTACAAGCTTACAGAACCCTTGCAGCAGAGTTGCAGCAGCCTTACACTGACAAGGTTGTTAATAACAAGTCAAAAACAATCGAATGACAAGTCTGGCAAGCCTATGACAAGCTTACATGTTATCTGGGAACTTACCGCCATGAATGAGATAGAGGTTGGTCTGCACATAATCCAATAAACAGAAATGAATAATCTATTGAAAATAATTGAATACTTATATATATGACTATATAAATGTCTCATATTACTTTGATATATTTCTATTTCATATTTTTATATTTCAATTATCATTATCTTTTACGTTCTTGATTATACTGTCATTATTTCATTCATATTTCACGCGTTTGTAAGGCGAGTGACGGTGCCATCCCTGGTGAAAATAAAGCGTGCATTTGGAGCGTCGCATAGAAGTGTTATTACCGTCACATGAGAGTGTATTAAGAGTCAATTGGCGCAGTTGAGCGTGGATCGAGCGTGAAGAAAAGCGTTCATGCACGCTGTACTCACGCTTATATTGAAGTAAGCATGCATTGAACGTATATCGGCCAGGATTACGTTATTGGTACGCTGTTTGAACTTTATGTGCACGCCGTTTTTTCGCCAGGGATTACCCTGGTAAAAATATGATGGACGTTCGCGAAAGGGAGTGTAATTTTACACTCCAAAATAAATCACCTCTCGGTCTACATTCGCATTCCATTTTTATGACATCTCGGGACATCGTTGACACCACATTTTGAGCAAAATATACACAGAGAAAAGTTTATATGATACGCTGAAAGCAAGAGTGCCTTTCAAATTGTTGTCAAGCAAAAACAGTCAAAAAGTTCCGAGCAAAAATTCGGAACAAAACAGCAACCACGGAAATCTCCGGGCGATAATGAAACGCTGAAGAACTCGAGCAAAAACGAACCAGCGCATGAATACAGAATTGCGGACGCATTGTTGCGCAGATTCATATGGGACATGGGTTCGAGGGGTAATACGGAGATGCTGAATCTGATTCTGAAGTCACAACCCGAGTTCACGGTGGTGGACGTGAATTCAGTCATTATCGCCTTTACTCAAGTAGCACAACAGGTTAGAAATGCTAAGAAAGGTTCCCCCATTCAGCACCGCGAGGTTTTTTGAACGTTCAGACAATGTGCTTGGTTACACAGAGAAAGTGCAGATAACGTCCCAGGATGTTCTAAGAACGTCATATGTATGTTCCAGGTACGTGCGAAGTTCTCAGTCCGTTCTATTCATGTGCACCGTGCGACGTTCTGGGAACGTGTTCAACCAAGGTTTTCATAACGTTGTCCGAAGCTGTACACATGTTTTTGAAGGTTAGTTTTCATGGAAGTACGTTGAAAAGAAATGATGAGAACGGTCCGTAGTAGATGTCAATAATGTGATGAGAACGTATTCAGAGGCATCCAGAATGCAGGTACTCTGAACGTTTGGAGAATTCATTCTTCATTTTAGAAGATTCTGAATCGGTTGGAAGGCATGCTAGCGGTTCAATGGTTCCAAATAAGTGAGAAAAGTGAGTTTCTAGTAGAGAGAAGTGAGGAAAAAGCGAGTTTTCGATTGAAAAAGTGAGTGCAAAGTGAGTTGCGTCAAATATAATTGTATGGTTAGATGTGCAGATAAAACAGTCAAATAAATACTGATTGTATGCATACTAATGGAACCAACAATCAGTATCACTTCAACTTGGGACCAATTGCGGAAAATGTGGTATTAGAGTGAAGAAAATGTCAAAAATATCGTTAGAATGATATTGATGAAGATTATCCACAATGTGAAGACTGAATAACTGTAATTTTCAGAATGATGAATAACTGATTTACCATGAATTCACCTCTCTACAAACAATGATTGCTGGAGTTTTAATGGGCCACTGATGGTCCTGTTATACCGGTGGAGAGCCATTATTGGCCCTTTGAAACACCTGCAGTTTTGTTTGCAGGGCTCATTCAATGGTGAACACTGTTACATGCCAATATTTCAATAAACGAAAACTCAATTATTGCTCTGACACATTGAATGTTCATAAAACCATGGAAAATTCATGGAAGTTTTAGGAAGCGAAAGAATTAGTTACTATCAGATTCTTCTTCTAAATTTGAGGAGATTTGATCCCTCTGGGGAACCAGTTGAAGAGGCAACGGTCTCGTGCGTCCTGTCAATCTCGACGCTTGTGTAAGAGTGTACCTTCAAAATGTATATAATACAAATTGATCACTTCCAGTTGGCTTTTCTTCATTTCGACAGGTGAATTACTCTCTGGACAACCCTCGTGTTATCTGAATTGACGACACGGTAAAGAAAACCCATTTTCTTTGGATTGTAGGAAATGAAAGAATTGACGCAAACTTTTGCCACTGCGTTATTGGACCATGCTAGGACTTCGTATGAATTGGAAATAATGCTGAACTATAATCCTACTGGAGATAATTGGGAACCCGGAGAAAGGCAGACGTTGGATAGACTGAAACTTGCCATCAAATACAAACAAAAACAGGCAAGTAGAATCGTAAGGTCAAATCCGGATTGTTTTGATCATTTTGATGTTCATGTGACAAGAAAGTATATGGTGCCCCAATAATCGAAGTGTGAATATCAATATCCTATCAATCTCTCTTTCTCCCGTTCAATAAAAATGGCAAAATATTTTCATATTGGATCCAATGGGAATCGTTGGCCCCTGTCATCTCATAAGAACTGTCGAGCCTCCGAACGTCGAATCGAGCAAAAAACTGTGAAACCTTGAAACCATGGGCTTCAGTCAGAAGCATGCTTGCCAATAACGCATGCCTGGGATCATAGGAATCAGTAAGAAGTCGTCAGCGTCTCCACGAACAACGCAGTCACATTGAACGCGCCTTCGGAGCGCTGCATTTCCATACAGCACAATCAACTCAGCAATATCTCTAGAATCATACCTCAACATACCGGAGATATTGTTATATTGTCAGAATATTCTGGATTTATGACTGAGATCTTTATGCTGTGATGGTGGCTATCAGAGTATGTGGTAATACCCACACTGGGAAAAGAGCAATTTGGAGGCCCGGTAAATAGGATTATATTTGGTCGATAAATTTGAGTATTACTGAACTTTCGGCGAACTTTTATGAAATTTCAAGGAACACCACTGAAATTCAGCTCCACCCTATTCACTGTTCTTCAGTCGTTAATATATAATACAATGATTCGTGTCCAAACTCGCTACGTGTTGTAGTATATGCGTTTGTGAACAGTACGTGTAGGTGCTGACACTATTTGATGTATAAGGAACTCAAGCCCTCAGTTCACTCGAAACACCGGTACATACTGGTCCTGCTTGCATCACGTACTTCTTGTATTTGGATTAAACTACACGTTTAGTAATCGAGTGACAGATAGTGCAGAGTTTGACCATGAATATTGTATCATATGATAACGATTGAAGAACACTGAGTATTGTAAAGAAAAATTTCAGTAATGTTTCTTGAAATCCCATGGAAGATTGCCAAAAGCTCAGTAATATTCAGACTCATCCAACGAGCGTTTAACTATTTACCGAACCTCCAAATTGCTCTTCTGTCAGTGCATGAAGCAGCCATTTTCTGACAAGTTTTCAGCTGACCAAAAAATAATTCAAAGTCACCTTTGGGAATTGGTCGTTGTACCTTAGTTTACCAACTACTGAATCCCATGTACTAATGAGATTCGATACAAACTTTGCAAAAGGGAATAACCATTCACACTTGTTCAAATCTGTTCAAATTCATTGGAATCGGTTAAGGGGACTCATGTATGAAGAGGAAGGGAAGGGGGGGGGCAAATTTTGAGCGACCTTCTCCCCGGAGGGATGTAATTAATACGAATTCAAAGAAAATGATGATACATTACGTACCTGAGATTGCACCCTGCCGTAAACTTTGGATTTCTCAATGATGTCTAAAAGCTAAGAAAAAACTGTAAGCCGCAAACAAAGTTCACAATTTTATTTGTCAGCTTTCAGGAATCATCGGCGAATTCAATGTTTGCGGCAGATCGCAATCTCAAGTATGTAATGTATCATTATTCACTTTGAATTTGTATTGATCGGGATTCATACACGGTTATTGCGGTGATTCTTTATCCGGTTTGATCCAGATCCTATCCGGATTTCAATACTGAATATTTTCCGAATTCCCACACGAGATTTGGATGGAATTTATTCGTCTCCTTATTCGAGTTTTATTTGGGATTCCAAAAAATATCTTGTTCCAAAAGCCGGATAGGACCCGGATGAAACCAGATACAGAATCACCGCCCGTATACACGCCCGGATACACCCGGATGGAATCCCGGATATTTCATCGGGATTTGAGTCGGATTACCATCAGGATTATCATACGGGTTTCATCTGGTTTAATATCCGATTTTTTCACCAGGGTGAAGAATTCAGAGGGATTCAGACAAAGCTAGAGGGAATTCCGGGATCTGAATAAATCCAATTCTGAGGGATCCAAAAAGATTTAGAACTCGGACAGATTTAGACAAATTCAGAGAAAACTGAAATCTTAATGAATGGATCAACTTTCAAGATGCTCAAGGAGATTTAGTCAGGTGCAGAAGAATTCTGAAAAATTCACACCAAGCTTTGAACTTGGAATCAATGGAATCTTGAATGATTCAGAGAGATATAGAAAGATCCTAAGAAAATTCCAAATCTTCATCACCCAAGTTGATAGACATTCCAAGGAAATTGGAGACATTTCGAATGCAGCACTATATGACGAGTCTCTAACTTCCCCTGAATTATTGTAAAATTGCCCTGAATTCTTCAGAAAAAGTGTGATTCTTGAACTGTCCGGGAGAAAGAGTCAGGGTCTGATCCGAGTCTATACAGAAGCCAATCTGGTTTTTCTTTCCAAGTTCTATTGTGGGCAAACAATTCTTCGTTCGATTTTGTCCAAAATTCTCCATACAAAACACAAGACTTCTTTTTTCATAAGATCCATTGTTGTGTGGTTTCAGTTTGTGGCTCATCCGAACGTTCAACAATTATTGGCGGCGATCTGGTACGACGGTTTACCTGGGTTCAGGAGAAAGAGTATGATCGGACAATTGCTAGAGGTCGGAAAACTCGGCGCCATGTTCCCAGTTTACAGTTCGATTTATATGATGTCTCCCACATCGCCTATGGGAATATTTATGAAAAAACCTTTCGTTAAATTCATCTGTCATTCTTCGTCTTATGCGTTTTTTCTTAGTAAGTACATCATCCCTGGTTAAAGGATCCCATTGAAATCGATACGAACCCATAAATTTCGAATTCGAATTCACTAGGTTTCAATGGGACGAATGAGACATCCTCAAGATCCCTTTGAAAATGAATGAGAATGAATGGAAGGGAATTGAAGTAATAGGAATAGATGAGGAATAACTCGTTGCATACATGACAAATTTTATTGGTTCCCATAAGAATATTATAAAGTACAATATTTCGATAAGTTTGCTTTGGGAACAATCAAATCCTGTAGTGGCTTATCAAATAATCGGTTTCAAACCAATTTCGATTGGAAATTCCTATTCGTTGAATGCATTAGAATAAGTGGACAGATTGCACAAGGTAATCATCTATCAAACTTTTGTTTTCTAGCACTTCTCGGAGCAGCTTCTCAACGCATAGAGTATTTAGTTATAGAGTTATTCGGTCCTCCATGGTTGAAAAGCATATTAGCTGGTTGGAAAAGAAGAGAACGCGGTGCGTTACCTGGCTTAGTGGAGTCTGGTGTCATCCTCTACGTGATGAGTAAATATTTTTCTTATTGTTTGAAACGAAATAATCATCTCTTCCGATCATATACCATATGGGAATTCGAAGTTTTTCCAAAAGCATATTTCCATCGGGAAAACTCAATAATCGATAAGACATTTCAAAGGTATATCCAAAAGATGCTTCTTAACAATCCCAGAATTCCTTTTGTGGTTATATGAAAGATACCTTATATGCGACAATTTCAGATATCTTGAAGGCATATCGAACGTACCTTAATGATGTCCAAAACCCAAATAACATACTCTCACAAAGCGATATACGTGGATAAGATAATGCGCGTAATTTCCTGGTGCGCTCAAGAGCAAATGTACATGGATAAGCTCCTGCACGCAAATTGCACACGAGCTTAGGGGGAGCTTCAAAATGCTGTTCGGGGAGGTATCTGCGCGACCTTTGGAAAGATATTTCAAATTTTTGTCTTTGAGACAACTAAAAGTTCTCAGTTCAATAGTTGTCTACAATCGCCTTTTAGAGCTGTGAACTGTTTTACAGACCTGAAAGATATGTTCTAGTGCCGCACGAGACATCTTGAATTTGTCTTGGAATATTTTCAAAGCATCAATTGTTAGATGGATTTCTAGATATACTTTATGGAAATCTCTTGTGCAATACCCTATAGATCTCTGAAATATATCGTCAAAATTTTCGTGTTCCCTAGGAAGAAGTTGATGTACAAAGAAAGTATTCTGAAAATATAATTTCACAGGTTTAGTTGGCGGTGAAATGAAGTCCTTGTGGTCCTCTGGATTGCTGGAATATGTATCAGATTTATGGAATATAGTTGATTTTGTTCAAAATACCTTCTACGTTTTATGGATATCTTTGAGATTGACGGCATGGATTATAGTGCAGGTGGGAATCTTTAATGAGTACAGAACCAACCAAACTTTTGGATATTAGGGTTCAAAATCAATATTACTGTGATCTCATCATTCGTTACAGAGAGAATATGCGTCCGGAGAAGATCCGTGGTATCCTCGAGAACAATGGCACGCTTTCGATCCAATGTTACTGTCGGAAGGAGCTTTTGCAGCCGGAATGATTTTCAGGTAGTTTTTGACTTATGTTTTCATTTACATTTCGATACTTTTAGGGTTGGGAGGTTCGAAAGTTCTATGATACCGCAAAAAACATTTCACTAGTCTCAAACCTTCTGATCTGAAACGAATCTTACAAACCCTCTTCTCCGCCTGAAACATACGAATACCATAGAAAAATGTCTCTTGGAAACCTAAATTTACTTTAGAAGAATTTAGGCTGATAAATATTTTAAGTTGCGTTTGATAAACATTTTTGGAATGAAACAATTCATTTAACGTACATAAATTGGTAGTTGTCACAAATAAATTACCTACCCATACAGCATAGCAGTTCAGAAAGAATTCGCGAAGAGTTCAATTGGGATTTGGAGAATTCATTCTGAATTCTTGAGAATTCTTTTTGACTTTCTGTGCTGTGTGGGTATGCTACTATTGACTAAACTTTTTTATTTAAAATGAATAGACGTCAAACTATTGTTTTTGCTAACGAAAACAAATTCTTATATGTATTAAATAAAGATTTATCCAAACAAACTAAAAGATTATCGACTGAAGTATTTTTGTTCACGTGACTAAGCGATTTCTCTCAGCGTGGAATTCAATGAACTACATAAGATTTTGTGATGGTGTGGCAAAAATACCTTGATATTTGGGAAATCTTCTCCCACAAGACTCTTTAAATCTATACACAAGGTATCAAATGCACTATACAGCGACACGTTCATATTCATTTTGCAGTTTCTTGAAACTCGTACACATATTCAGCGTAAACCCGCATCTCGGACCTCTACAGATTTCCCTCGGGAGAATGATAATAGACATTATCAAGTTCTTCTTCATCTACACTCTTGTGCTGTTTGCCTATGGTTGTGGTGAGTAACCTCATGTCACGGGCTCTGGCTCTGCCAAATTTATTTATTCATTTATTTATTCATCCTTAATTCTTCGCTCTCGTGTTGTCTTACGAGACATTAAAGCACCTAAACTGGGTCGTTGCGTGTGAGAATCGATTGGCGTACCGTTTTTCAAGAGGAAAAATGCTCCGATGATCGAAAATTCATGTCATTTCCCGTTTGCGTGATAATTATTCAACGAGTAGTGCAAAATTCGATAAGGAACATTGCTCATAAATTCTCATTGATCCGATGTCTGCTTGCAAAAGGGAGGGCGAAATGAAGAAGGCTACTGGTTGTGAATGATATTTTATGCATGTTAGGAATTTAATACTTCGATATCCAATAAGGTATTCAAAATAACAAGCGAGACCCTGGCGAAAATGAAGCGTGCTCTAAGCGTGGATATCCGCCAGATCACTCTTCAGAGATTGGCTATCTCTTTTCGAATATGTCGGGTGGGAAGAGATTGATAACCTCTGAAGAGTAATTCGGCGGATATCCACGCTTAGAGCATGCTTAATTTTCGCCAGAGGATGTTTGAAGGAATCAATTGATGTACCACAAATACAAAATTATCGAGTAGAGATATCTAGAAATGGGTCAGAGTTCTCTTTGAGAGTCGTTTCGATGCATGAAAATCTCAAGAGAATCTCGATAGAATGGATTTAAGAATATGATGATGATTTTTTTCCAGGCATGAATCAATTGATGTGGTACTACGCAGATTTAGAGAAGATGAAGTGTTACCATATGCCAAACGGTTTACCGGATTTCGACAATCAAGAGAAAGCGTGTACAATTTGGAGGAGATTTGCAAAGTATGTGAATTATTGATAAAAGAAAAATATTCCACTCATATTGTGAATTCTAACTCAATGGTGGATTTCATCATATCCTCACAGCAAAAGATGTCACTGGGACGTTTTTTGAACGTTCAAGAACCCTCTCCTGCGTTTTATAAAGCTTCCATAAATGTTTCAGTGGCACGTTATGGTGTCTGGGTGAGATCGCGAGGAAATTGTTTTGTTACCAAATGTGGAGAATTTCTTTCCCACTTTGGGGAACTATTCTACCTTTTGGGTGTCAGGTTTCCCAAACAGTGAGGAAAAGTTCACCAAATTGTAGTAAACAATTCCCGATTCTCAGAGAACCTTTGCTGCCATCATTTTTTAGGAGAGGATTCCACAATTGTTTCTCCCTAGCACGGTGCGTGAACTTCGATTTTCGAAGCCTGTGTTGCGTGCGAAAAGTGGCGGATTTCTACACGGCAGAAAGAACAGTGCGAGAACGTAATAAGAGTGATAAGAGGCACTTTACCACACTGTTATTACCTTCTCACGCTATGCTTTCTGCCGTGTGGAAATCAGCCACTTCATGCAAGTGAATCGACTTTCAGCAGCCTAAGCACACAAGCTACGTAAACGGGAATGTAAGGAACAGAAGGCGGCATAGATCTCGTATAGGGTTTCTGCACATTCATTATCACGTTCACGTGAGGAACGTTTACGTTCACGTGACTTGTTTGTCTATGCCTTCAAGGCCTAAGCACACAAGTCACATAAACGTAAAAATGGATGCGCAGGAATCGTATACGAGATCTTCGCGGCCTTCCGTTCCTTACGTACACGTTTACATAGCTTGTATATCTAGGCCTTCATGGACCTGATTAGGAGAAATAGTATGAGAAACTTGTGCGCATTGGCGATTCCCCCACTCACTTGAGTTGCCGCCCGAGCAGAGCTCGGGCGACAATCTTCGCGCTCTTGCGGGAATCATCAACTTTGCGCATTTCCCACGCGGAAATTCAGGATATCGCACGTGATCTCGCATAGTCCTGCAAACAGTCTTTTGAATAGTTTCGCAAAGGATCTCCGATAGTTTCGGAAATGATCTTGCAAATAGTCTCGGTTATGAAACAATCCGAAATATGAATGAGATCTCGGCAATACACCGAAAAAAAGGTATGGCTCTTACAGCTCTACTATTTATGTGGTCTTGCTGTCAGGAGGTATAAGGATGCCAGTATAGCTCCAACAGCCGACAGATTGCTATGATAGCGACGCGTTCGGCCGTGGGAGCTATACTGGCATCTTTATACCTCCTGACAGCGAGAACACATGAATAGTAGAGCTGTGAGAGCCATACCTTTTTTTCAGTGTAGTCTCGCTGATCATCTAGCAAAATTAATGAAGAATTTTGAGATTTCAACAGTTCTTTTCAAAACAAAACTTGTCACCACAGGACTTATTTCCATCCAATTATTGTGTAAAATTTAAACACCTCCCCAGATTCATTCCCAATGATTGATTTCACGTCCCATTGAAAATATTTTGTTTTCAGTCTTTTTGAAACCTCGCAATCACTGTTTTGGGCGAGTTTTGGATTAGTCGATCTAGTATCCTTCGATTTGGCTGGCATCAAAAGCTTCACACGATTCTGGGCACTACTACTGTTCGGTTCATACTCTGTGATCAACATCATTGTACTGCTCAACATGTTGATTGCCATGATGTCTAATTCTTACCAAATAATTTCCGTAAGTAGATTCATATTCCATCTGAAATTATCCCGGGATATAGAGGAAAGTGTTATGACGTTGGCCTACTTGTGACTTCTCATTTTTGTATGCCTATAATATCGAAAGTAATGAATTCGTGTCAGAGGACATCAGTGATCTGGAAACCGACTGTATACGTGAAAAAAATTGAGTAGCTGTGAAATTAAGAATATTGAAAGATTTGGCACAAGTTTGATCATCAGTGAACTCTCATTTCGAATGATACTCTAAGACTAAGAGTGACACTCAAATTATGGTTAAGCAAAAACAAGACAGGAACTTTCGAGAGTAAGAATGGAACGTCAAAAGATCCGAACAAAAGCGATACACCAATAATTCGGAACGAGAGAGCAACCACAGAAATCTCCGGGTGAAAATGAAACACTGAAGAGCTCGAGCAGAAACGAACCAGCGCATAAATACAGAATTGGGTTGTTCGTTGGTTCGTTCTTGCTCGAGCTCTCCTACGTTCTATTTTTGCCCGGAGATTACTGTGGTTGCTCTTTTGTTCCAAATTATCGCTCTTACTCGGAACTCTTGATGTTTCATTCTTGCTCTCGACAGTTCCTGTCCCGTTCTTGCTTGACAACAATTTGAGTGTCACTTTTGCTCTCAGCATATCAAATGTCTCATAAACGTTCCATGGAAACCTAAATAAGACTACACCGGACATCCATAGGTATATCCCTGGTACATGCATACGATGTTTTTTCAAATGTCCCGGAATGTTTTTAGAATATTCCGTTGTTTCCCGTTGCTGTATGGCTGAGTACCGTTACTAAGAAATTAGCGGTCCTGTGGGTGCTGAGATATTTAGTTATATTAACTGAAATTCAGCTGTTACAGCTGAAAATTCCCTCCATTGTGCGTGCTAAGGAATTTCTTCAAGGCATTGGAACATATTGAAATTATTGATTTTGATTAGTATTATGTTTCCCATTAATTTATGTCGATTCTGATTCATAGGGAAATTATCTAGTTTCCATAGACCTCGATAAAATATCGATTCAAATTCGATACATGGTGTCTAAAGAGAAGTCGATCCTGACAACAATCATCATCGGCATTGATAATTACAAATCAAGTGTATCTACTTTTACAGGAAAGAGCTGATACCGAATGGAAGTTTGCACGGAGTCACTTGTGGATGAGTTATTTCGAGGATGGCGATACTGTACCACCGCCATTCAATATGGTCCCAACTACCAAAACTTTCAATAAAATCTTGAAATGTGGTAAAAAGTTGAGACCCACGAAATCATTGATCGTGAGTGTTACTTTCTTCTATAATCAATAACCCTGTGTAGGAACACGCAATACCTAGGATGTTGGTACTCTTATGCAGTAAAAATATATAGTTTGTATGAACTTCTGTGCAATATTGAAGCCAACCGATTATTAAATATGCATAGAAAAATGTCAACCCAACGAACAAGATTCCCATGTAGCCGGATCCTTCAGCATCAGGCTCCTTTTTTTCGGACGACTCATTAATCAATCGACCCTTGAACGGTCACCAGGATGTCTTTTCTTAAATAATGTAGGAAAGGATTTTCCATGGAAGCCCCAAACATTGAATAGTTCAAACTTTTTTATTTAAACTTATAATACATCAGTACATAACTGTGAGTTGGTTTTAGGCCCTGACTTCTGATGTCGTCGCCTCTCTTATTGAATCACAACTGTTTTTCAGCCCTATTTACCTTCTATTTATACCCTTGATACGGTCATTTGTATAATCCAAATGATTTCCGTAAACTTAGCGTAAAGTTTTCCTCTTTTTTTGGACACATCATTTTTATTCTAAAGAAGGCCTACACAGCTCGAGTGCCCTTAAAAAGCATTTTCACAAAACTGGACCTTGGCCCTTCTACAGCAAATGATTTTAGAACATCAAACCAGTCGATTATCATGATTTCATTATGATTTTTAGAAAAAATCAAGAGAAAAAGCCACTCAGAGGCATGACACGGTCATGCGTTTATTGATTCGTCGTTACGTTACGGCGGAACAGAGGAAACGGGATGACTTCGGCATCACTGAAGACGACGTCATGGAAATTCGTCAAGACATTTCAACTCTACGATACGAATTGATTGACATTTTGAGACAAAATGGCATGAAGACACCATCCGTAGATAAGAATGATGCATCATGTAAGTACTCAATACGATAAACCTGCGGATCTTTCTGAAAAAAATTCTTTTCATCTATTAAGACATTTGTCATTTTTCTCCATCACAGTGTCCGGTAAAAAAGGCCGCGTGATGGAACGTCGTCTGCAAAAAGACTTCCAAATCGGAATCGTGGAAGGTATCGTGAACGCGGTGATAACTAACGAGAAAGAACCGAAAGACGTTTTCAGTCAAATCGCCAAAGCGATTGGTCGCAGGAGTAGCGGGGGTAGCAAAAAGAAGGACTGGAATGCAGTTGTCAGACAGAACACCATCGCCAGTGATCCAATTGGAAGTACGAACGAATTGGTCAATAAACAAACGAGACGTAGTATACGTCGTCATATGCAACATCATCCTGACTCTGACTTGGCTTCTCTCGATCCTCAACGATTGTTAGATTACAATCCTAATTTATCCGAAGTAACACCAACAACGCGTATCGCTTATGCCAGATTTATGATGGGAAGAACTAGACCTGTTCCTGAAGCGGATAGTGAAAACCCGCAAGAACAAGGTAAACATAGAACACTTGAGCAAAAATAATAAATCCAGTCTTGATACAGCTGTGATCATACTTTGATCCATGTGCGGTCAAGGTATGGCCAGTGAGGTAGCCAAAGTTTTCTTCAATGCCTGGACTTCTCGAGGATTTGAGAACGTTTATGGGAATTTCATGTAATCTCAGAGTTGAAAGATTTTTGGTAGACTTTGTAGGATCTTCTAACGGCTTTTTGAAAAATTTTTCAGAATATCAATATATTCCGAAAGTACATGATTAATTTGGAAAAAGTCAGGCATGAAGAATCCATGATCGACTTTGTGAGCACCTTTGAGAGATTTATTGAAATATTACGTAATTCGCAAGTATATGAGAAACCTGCTCAGGCAACAATCGTGCGTCGCATGATAGTGGCACGACATGCGAGTGCCACCGTTGCCAGGACACCTTGAGATCCAACTAGGTTTACCAGACGTCCTGCTTTAGCAGGACATGACCTGCTTTTGAACTACTTGTCCTACCGTCCTGATACTTTCCCACACTTGCCCAAAATGTCCTGCTTTTAACTTCTTGCGCCTAAGTTGTTATCGCTTGGGGACCCTCAATCGAATAAACTTTTCATGCATGGTATGCTTATTGATTGATATTTTCTTCATTTTTTCTCCCAGCAGGAGAAGATGGAAACAAGGGTGGTATTACTCAGAAATCAAGTATTAAGGTATTCACCTCCGGATTATCAAAAAGGCAAGGAAGCACAGGTTCCACGTCCGCCATCGATCTTCTGAAGAAAAGCGTGGCCAAATCTACCGAAGATGACAAAATGTTAGCGCCTGATAATAAAGCGATGAGAGCTCCATCTCCGATACCCGAAGATCCCAGAGAAGATGAAAGTTCCAAACCTAAAACACTTCCCAAACCAGCGGCTCAAACCGATGACGAAAAGAAGAAGAAGGAAGAGGAGGAGAAGAAAAAGAAGGAAGAAGAGGAGAAGAAAAAGAAGGAAGAAGAGGAGAAGAAAAAGAAGGAAGAGGAGGAGAAAAAGAAGAAAGAGGAAGAACAGAAGAAGAAGAAAGAAGAAGAAGAGAAGAAGGAAAAGAAGGAAGAGGAAGCGGAGAGTAAAACACAAAAAAGTACTGCTGAAGAGGAGACCGCGGAATTGGCTCCTCAAGCGGCTACTACCAAATTAAGAGGAAAATCGAAAGCCACTGGTAAAATAATGGGCGGATGGATATAAATTCCTTCCGAATTTTTGACCAATATAAACGCTAACCGAGTTATTGAAATAAATTTTCAAAAATCGATATTTTCATGAATTTTTACCGGGAAGAATATTACTATAAGGTACTCTGCGTTTTTACAAGTACTATCGAAATTTGGTCATTCAATTCGACTCGCCATTCTCTCCCGAGTTCATGATGGGATGATTCGGTCAGGACCGGAAAGCTTTATTTCAAATCAGGCCCTGATATGGAATATAACGCACCGTTGTATCAGAGCCCAATGTCACAGACTCGGTGTTTCCATATCATCTCTCTTTCCAAATGAAGTGACCAATCGCGAACTTGCATTAACTAGCAAACTCAATCAAATGAAGAGAGAAATTCCATTATGGAAACATTGCACGAACTACAGGGCATGCCAAACTACAAACCTATCAGGGCCAGATCTTGGTAACTTTTATCCGGCGTGCCAAATCATGGCTTCACTAGGCCCATATCAGGTATGCCAAAATAAGGTGAGCCCTATCACTGCCCCATCGGGTCAATATTGAACCTGAGGCTGACCATAAAATTTTTCTGCTCGGGATGTTCCAAATTCAGAAGAGATTAATAATTACTTCACGAGTTGTAATAGCAGAGAAATAAGGTTCTCTCCAGCTCGATTAACGTCGTATCCTTGATCTTATTTTCAAAAAATTTAGTATTAATGCATCATTCGGAGACTGTACTCCGAAAACAATTTTTCACTTTTTCAAAAAATCTGGAATCTCGTAAGATTTCCCAGATCAAGGAAGGAAATCATTCATCCGTTCATTTGATGTTCATTCTTTGAGAAGTACTGAGCAATCTTGCGGCACAGGCCTGATGAATTCTGATGGAGTTTTTGTAAGACGTACTGGTTTGTTCTATTCATGCCCGGTGAAATTCATTTCAATTAAATCGAATGAGATTCGACAAAAACATTCCCACAAAGCACAACCCTGTCTTAAATGAAATCCCGTTGTGTCTGTTTTGAGAGAATTCATTGTGAATTTTCAAGAATTCTTTTCAAGTACCAAGGATGTATAAAGAACTCATTCTGAGCTGTCATAAAGGAAACTCCAAGAATCCCGCAATGAATTCATAAAGAATTCTTTGAGAATACATTGGAATCAGAGTACCGTTTGGCTTGACCAACTTTCAATGAGATTCTACAAAATTCAAATGGGTTTTTGATTGAAGAAATCCATTGAATCTAACTACACCTGTTTGGAATTTTTTGCCCGCACATGCATTATAACCTAAGTACTAACCGAACGTTGTATATATACTATGAACGTTCATAGTATATCCAGGTATATACTATGAAGGTGCATAGTATATATGTATATACAACAGGCTGATACTACTAGAGAAATTTCATATAATTTGGATGACAAACTAACAAAAACTCATAGTACCTAATGAAAACTCTTAACATCAGAATCTATGAGACCTTTCCAACACAAGGAGTGAATATATTACAAGAAAAAATGTACGATGTTTAAGAAACTTTTTTTCACCATCCAAACCAGATCTCGGAGAAGAAATTTTGAATCACGAATCAAAATCAATTTCCGACCTGTCATCGCTTGAAACGTTCCACAAAGCATAGAAGTACAAAAGGAATTCTGAAGAATTCATAGTGAACTCTTTGAATCCCAGTTTTACTCTTCATGAAGTCTTCTTGAACTAGTGTGCTGTATGGAACCGTTGGGGATATTCAAATTGTATCAAGTTCGGAATCATAATTTAAGAAGGCAACATACAAACTTGAACGATAGGAATGACGAAGTATGAGAATATGATGTATTTCCTTTCTTATAGTCCATGAGCTTTATGCAATCTGATTCAACAACATTTATGATGGATTGAGAAAAAAAAATAAACATTCAAGAAAAATTGATTTAAGTGTGTATGTTTTTTAAATTCATTTATCTCTATTTTAAAAATCAAGTAAACCACATTATTTACAAATTTGAAAATTCTCTGTTCGAGATTTGAAACAATATTGATTATATTTTTGAAAACAGAGGAAGAGAAAGGTGGGAATTGTCAAATTTGATCATTCAAATATCGTTAGATATCAGTCTTTTGAAGTTACGCCCAGATTGATACTGCGTACTAATGAAATACTGATCTTTAAAGAAATGATCCCGGACAGCACTACCACCGATCGCCGGACATTTTTCCGTCACTTCCACGTCGCTTCCCCGTTCCTCGACCTTCCATCCACGTTTCTCTTTCATCCACCTCACCTGCACGGAGATGTGACGTGGAAGCAGTGGATGTGCTATTAGGAATTCGTAGACCAGTGATATATACCGAGTGCCCTCAGAAACATCTCACCCCTCTCAAGCTTTAGAACTAAACATGTTACAGTTCTTTTTAGAGCAAAAATGTCGTTTCTCTCCCTCAAATATCTTGTCTTTTCCTTTTGTTCTCTTGGACACCCTGTATGCATATGAACCAGTATATTATTACCAGTATACACATCTCGTTCCTGATTTTTATCAAACAAAAATATGAAGATGCACATTCAGCACGCGAATTTTCTCAATAGATCCAACACCGACCTGTAAGAAAAAAAAACATCAGTTACTTTTTTTGATCTGTAATCCGACCCCTACACTGAAAAACTGTTTGGTTATATTGACGATCTGAAGTATGGTCAGGGCAAACAGCTATAGTGGCGATACTCATATTGTCCTCAAACGATACAAATTGATATTGTAGCAATCTGTGTCGATCACCTCTAGAACTATCCGTTTGGCTGTGGTGGCAATACCGATGTTCCTATACTTCAGATGGATGGTATAGGAAGAGATGAGTTAGAGAGATTGCTAACGCAATGTTAAAATCATGGTCCGTATCAGGTTTGTTTCTTTCAAAAAAAATTATGTGATTGGGTGAATTTCTCTTCTGATCCAATCAGCATGAAAAGATAAACGGAAAAACTGATACCATCAATCAGAAACTGGACTATGGTTTTCATATATCGTGAACAATCTCTCCAACTCATCTCTGGTATAGATAAACAGTATTTTTATAAGACTAATACTTTTTTCTCAGTGTAGGGAATCTGGTGTAGCTGAAATTTTATCGAAAATAATCTTTCAAAACCGAGTAAAAACGTTTCAGAGGACCAACCTTGGCTCTTTACCGAAATTCCAAGACCATCAACGGTTGAATATATAATACTTGCAATTCCGACATCTGTTGACATTTTGTTGGGATTTGTTGAATTCGGCCAAGAAGGCCGAAGGTTGGGATCAGTTCTCTTGCCAATGCGCAGTGCTGTACCCCTTTCCCCCTACACACGGAAGACTAGGAATGATTTCCTGATCTTCCATGTGCAAGGGGAAAGAAGGAATCACTTTCAGATTCGTGTAGTATTTTTTAACATGTGAATGATAATACATACCTTCCTTTTCGGTTTCGATTAGCGTCTGTGGCACATTTCTTGTAGTTTTGAGTTTTTCGATTAGCTCTCTTATCCTCCTGAAAGTAATATTAATGTAGATACAAATTTATTGAAAGTTACAAAACATTCCAGATAATATTATCCATATTTTACATGATACTTTGGTGAATTTAATGGCATTAGCGGAACTGAAGTGAAATCTTTCCGAATTCAAGCGATTTAACCGAAATAAGCATTTCCTGTCTTGCGATATCTGTTGAAAAATAATTCTTGGTATTGTTCTGTCCAAGAATGTGAAGGAATGTGCAGTCCAGAATCCAGTAACTGCAAGAAATCGATTTATTACTACCCTACTGTAAATTCACAATTGGTTCGCATGCGAAATTTCCCACGTGAATTGGGGACTGAGTTCATTTTGTATGTGAACATCCCATAGAAACTTTTCACATGGGTTTCTCATGCGAATACGTCGCATGGGAAAAAAAACCATATGAATTTGGGACTGTGTGTGATTCGTATGGGATACCCATGTCAAATTTCCCCACGGCTCACCCATGTGAAAATGTCGCATGGGGAGAGCCATGAGATGATGTAATATGGGTGATCCTTCAGACAATGTCACATGGGTAACCCATGGAGAAATCTCTCATGGGTAACCCATAGGAAAACGCCGCACAGATGTCCCAAGGGACACTGTCATATGTGTGACTCACTGGAAAATATCGCATTGGTGACCCACGGAAAAATATAGTATCAACCAAAAGACTTCGTGAATGTGCAACAATAATCGGATAAATATCCAAATCCTCCGAAAACTTTTCAGTCTCTTTTCAGTCGAAAGACAAGTTCAAAACATTTGATGAACCTCCCCAAGTGTTCAACAGCGTTACTGGCCTTCTCTTTTTTCCACATAGATCAACGTATCACGTACAGCTGTTGAATGCCCATATAGCATAAATGTCTCAGTAATATCTTCAGAATATTCTGACAATATTGAAATGTCTCCCGAATATTCTGGAGATATTACTGAGACATTTGTGCTATGTGGGTGGAGCGTTCAATAACGGAAGTTGAGAAAGCAGGGAGCTGGAACCCCAGGCGTTGAATGGTATGTCTGTAATAGCGGTAGAAAAAAACCTACGTCACATAAAACAGTTGAAGAATCCAGCTCTTTAAAAAATAAGATAACGTCTCAAACAGGAGATTGGATCACATTCTAGAGTCACTCCTACGATATGCGAATTGGATTCCATTCAATCATTGTCACCACAAGTTACCAAGAACATCGTTCCTGTTAAGTCTTAATCCCATCGTAAGATCAGTTCGATTATTGTTGGTGAAATGCTTTTTATATACATGTTCTCACTCGTCAATACCTCAAATTCTGAGGTTCAATTTGCGCGTTGGCTCTAGTTGGATTATAATTGGTGAAAGTTTTATGAAAATTAAATGTTTCGAATTTCAATTATAGAATTGACTCCCCTCGCGAAAAAACCTTTCAAACAGCAATGGGCGATGTTTGATGGTATTGATGTTGCCTATAGAATTTATATGAAGTTTCAATCGATATTTTATAAAATTTAATATAAACTTGATAGGCTTTCTATAGATATCGATAGATATTGATATACACATCCACCGGAAATTGATCTTACCACATTCATTATTGAACAAGATCGATCCACGTAGCAATTAGCATTGATGAGAAATCCCTTTGAAAAAAATTCTCAACAAACACGATCAACTTGAGAACTCCAAAAACACTACAATACACAAACAAAACTGGACAGTCGAATCACGTTTGTGCAATAAACAAACAGTTGACAATTGAAAAACTTATTTTCATTGTAAATCATTTCAATTACACTACAAATTGAACGTCATCAAAGTTTGAATCGTTTGGAGAAATAAAACGAAAATTTAAACGTACAAAATCTGATGATTCACCATTCATTCAGGTTTTATGTTTGACATGATTTTGAATGATGATGTGCGAGTATGTATGATTCATGTATGCTCATGCATGAATCATTTAAGGTTATTTCTGAATCATACATGATCACGCAAGATCATGTGGAACATAGGATTTTTAAGTTTGCGTGAGAGAAAATCATTCATGATCATGTCAGATCATGTGGAACATGGAATTTCCAAGTTATACTGGGAAAATATCATTTATGATCATGCATGGTCGAATCTTGTTCATCCTCATGCATGAGAACTTATTTACTATAGCTGAAATTCTGTTCTTTGTCTTGTAAGAATAGTCAAATTGAACCGCATAGAACCCGATGGAAGTGATGGAGAGAATATTCGAAGTCCCAAAAAAGAACTCAACAGTTCCGACTTATATGTAACATAAGTCATGAATTCTTCTATCGATTTGATCACCTCTGATACACGCTTCAAAGCACCGAATCACGTTTGACGATTCCAAGCGCTTTCCTTGCAGTCTTAGTTAACCGCTTAATTTTCACCAGAAGATGAAAGTCGCTTGTACAATTTGTGTATTATAACTCATTGAATCTTATTTGATTGTGTCAGTCATACGATATCCCACAATGACCTCACAATTTGATTAGATAAAATCGGTTGATAGTTTGTACTGATTGAATCCCATTTATCGATCAACTAGAGAGATTTGATTAAAACCAATCGTTAATATTAAGAGGAAAAAGGCAAACCTCCATTTTAAAGTGATTTGAATTCTATTAGGGGACTTCTTCCTTTAAGACCACTTCCGAATCTGAGTTCGTGAAACCTGCACTCTTAACCTTAACACGTTCACTCACTTGTACTAAATCGCCTATTTTGAAATTCGCCAACATCTTAGTTGCATCTGAAGAATGCCCTGCACTTTCGAAAGCTTCAGTAGCATCTTGACCCCCTAACTCTTCAATTAGATCTGGTCCACCAGGATGCTACAATGTAATATATTTGGTTTTTAACAGTGATTGATCATTCTGAACGTATTTTGTGTAACTTTATTATTGAAATGTTGTAAACTAGGTATATAAGGAAATAAAACATCAAAATCTTGACGGGGATGATGATTTTTTCGTCTTGGAAATAGTTGAAAATTAAATCTTTTCATCATCCTTCGTTTAAAAAATAGCTCATTATTTTGTCAACAAAATGATCAGTACAGTAAAAATATTTTGTCATGGTTTTCAATCATATCTTGTGTGAAAAACTGAATCATAGTTGCTAATTTCGTTGCTTTTATAAAAACATAAGAAATATATATGGCACAAGTTGAAACTCTGACAAACAACTTGAATCACATACCTGTTCCATATAATCCGTTACATTCAAGACCACATCTCTAACGACAATCCAAACACCAGTCCCATTCCGCCCGTTGTGCTTAGATACTTCTTCGAGAGTATACAATACATTCGAATCAGCCATGTTGAACATTCAAACTTCAAATCAAACAGAAAACTCAAACAAAATATGAAAAAGACTTCACGATTCGATTTATAAATGAGAGCACATAGTATGGAAATTCAGTCACGTACTCCATTCAAACGTTTTGTAGATATCTTTATATTTATAAGATGAGAATGATAATGAATCTTGAATAATATCTTTTTATGAGAAAGCATTAATTTCGAATGATACGGTTACAGATAAGCCTGTGCGCTGAAATCAGTCAAAATGAGTTGACACGATAGGAGAAAAAAATGTTAGATAAACAGTTCGCCGATCGTTGCATGAACTATCAATCTTGAAGAACGAAAAGTCATAGTTGGAACTTTGCTTGAATTAAAAATCTGATTGAAGCTCTACTCTTTAGATGTCTATACAACACGGATTCTTATCTAGAACTGTTGGGATTAATAGTCAGTTTTATTCTTCTAAACCATGGATGTGATCACCTCGTTACTCCTCTACTGAGGAAAAAAATCAATGAGAGGATGATAAGTGATTTGACATTTGAAGATTGTTTTGATGAACTCGGTATCATGCGTCAATACAATTTTCTCTGTTTCTTTCCTCATGCTGGCAAACTTCCTACATTTCGCTTCGGGGTGTTCCCGGGATAGGGAAAAACCAGAGGAAAAACAGGGGAATTTCATGAAAATGAGCTTACGTCGACGGTGATAAAATTCATCGATAATTTATTCAATTAATTTTTGTTCATGCACTGAGTGCACAAATTCTTCAGTTACAATAGCCAAAAACGACTTCAAATGAGAACATCGAGTTGCTTACACTGAAATATTGGTTGTTTTAACCAAAATTTTCAATCGAAGGAAGTAATATTTTTTTAGACAACTGAATTTTTCATGTGACATCATATTTCACTAATTTTGTAGTCGAGACAACTAAAGAGTTTTCTCATTGTGTTTTGTTTATCAAACGGTAATTTCCAACTGTGCACAGGGAATTTTCCTTTCGATATTCCTACAATGAGTGCCCGGGAAAGTGATTGGATTTCATTGGATCCAATCAGATCCAATCGGATCTGAATATTTTGCAGATAAATCATTGCCGGAACATACCAAATCTGGGAAAAAAACATTTAGATTCGATCATACCTCATAAAATCTGATCATATATGAGCAGATTCGGAATTTGGCCTAACCTGATTATATGTAAATGATATTTTGTGTGTGACTTTTTAAGTGATATAGTCAAATATCTCCAAAACTTGTGAAGATGGAAAAAAATGTTACAGATCAAAAGTTCAGGGTTACAGGGAGGAAGTATCATGCTGACTCTGAAAAATCCCTCAGAGGTCATTTTGGAGGTCAGTTACAGGTCAAAATGGTTTTTTTGGACCGCAGCCCCATTTTTTTACCATAGTATTTGGGAGCTGGTTTCAAACCCTTCACAAAACACTGGTCATGGACCAGTCCGCCTATTGGGGTGCAAGTTACACGCGCCCCGTCCACGCGCGTGGTCATGAAAGACTTTGACGATCCATAGCTTGCACCCCAATGAGCGGAAGGGGGTCCATGAGCAGTGTTTTGTGAAGGGTTTGGAACCAGCTTTCAAATGCCATGGTGAACCATCTTGAACTTTAAATGACCTTCAAAATAACCTCTAAGGGATTTTCCAAGGTCAGTACCATACTTCCCCCTGTGACCCTGAACTTTGTGTCCTTAACACTTTTTTTCCATCTCTACTAGTTTCGGAGATATTTAACTATATCATTTAAAATGGTCCACCCTGTTGAATAAACTCGATGCTAATTCTCAAGCGTGCATCACTCCCTCTATTCCCTCCCAAAGGAGCAATGAAAACGTATTGCGGTCGTGCAGTAATCATTAGTTAGGAACGGTTAGGAATACGTAGTTTCACTTCCGCATTATACATATAAAATACAACTATTTCAGCAGAGGTGGGAAAAATGTTGAAATTTTTTAAATTATTATCCTAGAATAAGGTCCAAGTTCGTAAAATAATCAACATAGGGGATCACCCGCCATCAGACATTGTCGATATGATAGCTATTTATGAGAGCATTGGTAACAATGCTACAGCAGCAGGTCGTCAATATCGGGATTTGTACTTAGACAAACGACATTCGGATCATGAAAGAATTCTACGATTAGCGAATAAAGCTTGAACTGGACATATGACTCGCCGAATATGGAATATTCCTGAACGTCCGCAAATGTTCCTGAAGGTTTGAGTTCTCTTGGAGTGATAATTTCTAATCATCAGTTCCAGAAGTATCAACTAAACATCACTCCATGAACAGTGTTTTGAAAACGTCTCGGCGTCAACTATAGAAATGTTTCGAAAAATTAAGGTGATCCCATTAGAAAAACTTTCGGTCTCCTTTGTATCTCAGCAGCAGCGCCTCCGTGACAACACCGTTATCATCTTCCAATCCCCCTTCAAGAACTCTACAGATATGTATTGATGCATTTTCCTCTATTTCTTCTAGATTGCAAGTTGTTCGCCTAGGACACTCAAAATTAAACATCCTGTATACCCAGTGAACACTTATGAGAGGAAGAGCTCTTTAAGAAGTCTTTTGAAAGAGCTTTGTCAATGTTATCATATTAATATCTGAATGGTATCATTTTTCTGAGATCTCAGAAAAAAATCCTCCCAAAGAGTTCGTTTGGATAACATTCTGGCAATCTCTTATCTTCTTCAGAAAACGACGCATCTGATAACATTCTGATATCTTTATGTTAACCTTTTGAGAGGTATATCTGATCTATTACACATATTTAGGAGATCTTTAAGAGCTCCGGATGATAACATATTGTTCACTGGGTAATCACATAGGGCAAATATATGATCAGATTTGATGGGGTATGATCAGATCTGGACCTTTTTTCCCATGAATTTACCAAAAAATGAATATTTTTGGAATAAAGTCCATATCCCATCAGATCTGATACCTGATGAAAATGAAGCACTGAAGCGTAAACTCAGGATCATCTGAACTTGACAAAGAATCATCTAGGCGTAATGTGGAGGAGATTGCAACATTTTCATGCTTCATTTGTTTCAATATTCACTCCCTTCACTTTTGGATTTTCACCAGAGGTTGGATCTCATCATACGAAGAGATGAATATTTGTGGAACTAAGTCCATGTCCTGTCAGATCCGACCAGATCTGATCAGATCTGATGTTGGATCCAATCGGATCCTCTTGGATCTGACTGGATCTAGTGGGATTCATTCGTACCAAGGAATTAATATTTTTGGAACCAAGTCCGTGTCTTATCAGACTTGTCTGGATCTGATTGGATTGAGTGGCTGATCTAGTCGAATCTGAGCAGATCCAATTTGAATCCAATTAGATTCGATTTGATCCTATCAGATCAATCATTTTTTCCTGGGTGTGCTGGAGAGAAAATCGGTTCGAACTTCTAAAATGAAGTCAACAATTCGTAAACACTGCTGTGAGGAAAAGGATTTGATTGATATGTGCCCAACTTGTATTTCCAAATACACGTGGGATGAGTTACGGATATACGTGTTCTCAATCTGATACAGACCGAAGTACGCTTACACGAAATGAACATGTACACTATATGATGGTTCTTATTTGACTCAAAAAATTTTCTTTCAGTTTGTTTTCATTTTCTGTTGTCAACAAAAAAGTTTTTTTTGTATGGGGTACCCTGTAATTTTGTTCTACATTATGTTCTACCGACGTTTTCAATAGGCATTTTTGATCCCTATTTCAAACGTCGGTAGCGACCCCTGAATCTCTATTGAAAATTATGTGAAAAATATTGTAGGACTTCTTCATAATGTAGAACAAAATTAGAGGGTGCCCCGTACAAAAAAAAACTTTTTGTTAACCACAGAAAATGAAAACAAACTAAAACAAACTGTTTTGAGTGAAATAAGATTGTTTTGGTAGGGACAACAAAACAATTCTCTCGGTGTCAACTTCCTTTCTTCAGAGTCAAATGTGAGGCTTCGAGTGCAATTTTTTAGAAATCGAACGCTATTCAGCCCAGCAAACACGATTTCAGGAGTTCCGAAGAACCAGTAACGGCTCTTCACCGACATTGCAGGGCCATCAGTGGCCCATTGAAACGCCAAGGAATTTTCTTGATCAAAAACAATTCATCAGTATTCAATTGGCAATTGAGATTTTTAAAATTGGAAACGTTTCTTTGAATTATCTAATAATTGAAAGATGTCTAATTTTTCCTTCCTTTCCTTGCAATATTTTTTTTGTTTTGTGCACTGATGGAATGTTGATGTTTTGTACATTCCAAGAAATCTGAAGCAAAATAACGTAGAAAACCAGACAGTCATTAATCTATGATCATTATTCGATTGAATGCGATGAGATTTCATCTATCATCGTGAATTACAAGAAACACTCACGATCATTATCTTGTATTTGATACTGTGAGTCATGATTTTATCGATACAAAGAAAAATTTATTTCTGAAAAAATTCAACAGCTGGAAATAATTTTCTTTGACCAGTAACAAAATACAGTTGGGGAGGAATTATTTTATAAATAGAAATTTCATATTTGTACAATTAGGTAAAACTCTTTTTATGATTTTTACATCAACCCTCCAAATATTGTATGGATTATTAATGGAGAGATGACTTTATGAAATGTAGAGTGGATCGAAACGGTACTTACTTATCATTGAGAATACAGATCTCTAATGGAAAATGTTTTATTGAAAATAGAGTATTTGAGAAGGAGAATATTTTGGAGTATGATTTATGTTGTAAATGATATTATAATCACGAATATTGTTTTTGAATGACTAAAGATCAACTTGATTGATGTAGTTGGAGATGGAATTGATTCTAAAATATTCTCTCCTAAAGTTCGAACCCTCCAGTCATTTCATTCGAGCTGAATTATATTTCCATTCTTGCGAACTACTATCTTTATTCTTCAATATCATCATCTTTACATATCTTCACTTCTGCAGGTCTACATTCCCAAAGATGTGTCGAAAATGGAAGAAAATTTCATTCAACAGCAATTTTTTTCCTTTTAATATGTACTAAAAAATGGAGACCTGTTATATTACATTCAACAATGAGGACCTGTTAGTGTACAAACATGTAGGAACAGATATTTATGATCTGATATGATATTAAAGAGAGGAAATTCCTGAGAATAAACAAAAATAAAAATACGAATATTTTATGAAAAACCAAGTACTTGAAAGTAAACCAATCCGGAATATCGTATATGTTATAAATGAGTACAAAATCATAAAAAATTGTTGTAGAATAACTATCAACAGTCTGACTCGTGTGACTGAAGATACGACTTATTCTAAAATGATCTCCACAAAAGTTTGATCTTTCGTGTTGGTACATTCAAGCTGAATGAGTAATGAGAGCCCAAGTGGTTTTTGATATCACAGAAATAATCTGAGGACATTTTCTTCATTGCTATGGTTCCTATCGAACTCGACATGAGGATTTAATTTTTAATCATTCTCAATAGAAGGTATATTCAGAAAAAGAAGTGAAATCCCAATGAAAAAAACTCCAAAAAAGTGAAAAAATAACGCCAAGCACATAAAAATGCGATCGATATCTACAAAAACGAAACTATAAATCTATTCTTAACAGAAACTTTATCACATTTAAAATTTCGATGCAATACAACAGGATATGCTCGATCTGAAGGAAAAGATGTGAAATCGATATATGGTGCCAAGTACATTTGGTTATCCGAATGGTATATAATTTTTTGTATATTGTAACTTCAATTTTTTTCAATTCTATTCAAAGTGATTTATGAACTTTTTAAAACATCATTGTATTGAAAATGAATATAAAGTGGAGTAGAAGAAAAATTAGGTTCAATCATTTGGCATACCTACTAGAAAGAACAAAGATCATATATCACTTTGAATAGAATTGGAAAAAATTCAAATTAGAATATATAAAAAATCGTTCACATACCATGTGGATAACCGAATATACTTGGCAGCACATATTGATTTCACATTTTTTTTTCAGATCGGGCATATCCTGTTGTATTGCGTCGAAATTTGAAATGTCATGAAATGCTTGGCGTTATTTTTTTCACTTCTTTGGAGTTTTTTATTGGGATAATAATGCACAATATCATTATGCTAAAACCTTATATATCAACTTTGGAGTATCCCCTTTGGGGTGGATTGACAGATTTAATTCTTGAGATCAATTTGTTTTCAATCAGAACATCGATTATTTCAATTTGATATTTGTATTGAAGGTGTGATTGGTAAGCAGGTGGATGCACATCCACGTACCTGCATTTTGATCCGTGACGGTAATCGATATTTCTCGTGAAACTGAGTGTAAATGATACATAATAATCGTGATACGGTACGCAGCATCATTTCGATTCAAAAATACTACGTTGTACCAAATTGACTGAGAAAATTTCAGCAGAAGTCAATTGCGAAAGAGAAAAATCATATCCTATTTGTCATGTCGATATCATTCTCATCTCACGAAACTTCTCCACGCCTTGTTACAAGAAAAATCACCCAATCGTTCGTTGACACTCGATTATCATAAAAGAGAGTTAGGTATATCAAAGGAATACACCCTTCGATGGCACTGAATATTGTATGAATGTTTTTCCTCTGCGATATTCAATTGATGTATGTCAAATATGTTTTGTATACACAAGGAATCGAAATCATTCGAAATGAAAGAACGTATTTGGTCTATTTCATAATGGAAATGGAATTTAGGCTGGTTATAATCTTCGTAAATACATAACATAGATTTAAATAAAAATATTCAATGTATTGTATATATTTCTTTCTTCATCGTACATAATTATCATTGGTCGAATAACGAATAATAAAATCTTCGATTGATGAATTTCGAGAGGTCACCCCAAATTTGGCCTTCCGGAAAATGAAATCGAGATTAGGGTTCATTATCTTTTCCTCTCTCATTCACGTTCTCAGTCTCTCTATTGTTTCTCCCTTTCTCTATCACTCACTCTTCAATTAACGTAGTAAATCACTGGTGGACAAAAATTCATTCGTGTTTCATGTTGAGCCGATTATTAGTTCCCATGTAGTCGTCCATTCTGATCCTCCGTTCTTCGTTCAGCATGTTACAGAAACGAACCAGCCTGTAGAGGGAACCTTGAAGATCTTGACTGCTGCTTACGTTACCCATGAGAATCTCCGAGCACACTTTCGATACGTCAACATCCGTTGGCAGGATTTGCATGTTACGACCAAATCTATGAGAAATCATAAAATAGTCGTGAATCTTCCTCGTTTTATTGCCAAATTAACAGATCTAACAGGATAATTTAGGATGATCATGAATAATTGGTTCAGAGTTTTCAGGAGATTCTCATGAACTGAGAAGAAAAATTCTCTGAATTGATGAAATGGATTTCATTGCATTGAATGAATGTCTCTTTGATTCTATAATAATTTCATCGCCATAAAATGTCGTTCCATTCATACCATCAAATCAGCTCATTGGAATTCATTTTCTGGAGTCAAAAACACACTCTACTGACTGAATAATTAATTATTTTTGTCAATATTATCTTTCATTCCATTTATAACTCTCATGCGATGGATTCAAAAGTGAAAATCAATGAAATATGACTTGAAATTCATGACGCAGAGTTTCGAAGATAGAAGCTATTTTATTGATGCTAATGAATATGTTCTCGAAGTTTGAATCGTTTATAGAAACAGAACGAAAATTAACCCTAGAACGGGCATGTAGGGTCTTTTAGGACCCCAGGACATTTTTTCTACCCCAGCATCCGAGCCTCTCTTCATCTCTGTAGTTTGTCACCTAAATATTCTTAAAGTGTACATCCTGACGAACAAAAACCGCCCATAGTGAGTTGGAATCCGTTTAGTTTCAAATGAGTGACAGCCATTTGAAATTTCCTGTGTTTTTCACGTGTCCGTTCTAGGGTTAAAACTCACGTAATCTGATGAATCATCGTTACATATCTTCTCGAATCAACTCTTTGCTACTGGAAGCATCGTTGAAATCGTACTGTACGATTTTTGGGCTTTAATAGTTGAATATTATGTTATTCGACATCAAATGAATTACCTCATTAAAAGTTCTCTTTTATGATTGAAGACAGATTTTAGTTAATGAACTGTTAATTTGATCATTCTTGTCAATACTATGTTTGATGGAATCCAAATTTAATCATTATCATCATCATGAAGTAATCAATCTTATGACTGGTTTGATGAAATCCTCCAACCCTGTCTATTATCGGCTAACCGTTTGATTTATGCATATCTACGACAACCCTTATCTGGTATAATTTGCTTCATATAACTTAATCTAGGTCTACCTTTTCGAGTTTTACCATTCATTTTTCCTTCCTATATTGTTTACAATAAGCTACCATGCCTCAATGTATGTCCTATTAGATTACTTCTTCTTTTCACGACATATCTCAAAAGTCTTCGTTTTTCATTTACCTTCTCAAGTACTTCTCCATGTTTTACTTTCTCTATCCGCTCCATTCTAAGCATCCTTCTATAACACCACATTTTAAAAGCTTTAAGTCTCCGTTGATCCGTTTTTCCAATTGTCCAAGTTTCGCAACCATATAATGCTGTGCTCCAAACGTAACTCTTCAAGAATTTCTTCCTTACTGCTAAGCTAATATTCTTCGAACATAGTAACTGTTTCTTCTGGTGGAAAGCCTGTTTTCCTTGTGTCTGTGAGACTTCTCCGTACTCAACTTATGGAACTGTCTACAATTTTCAAAGAATAATCTTCGATAACGCAATACAAGAGTATCAGATATTATTTCCTGAAAATTCCAGACTATCCCTGGTGAAAAATGTTGAAACAGATGAAGCGTGAAAACCTCAAATTTCCGCTTCTCTTGCACTTAGATAGTGTTCCGTTTACTCTTCCGCGTCGCTCCATCCGCTCTATTTTCACCAGGTGTTTTATAAATTCTGTTCGGAGAAATCTCACAATAAAATTTTCATCCGAATGATACGCTGGGATTCCCTTAATGAACTCCAATAAAACGTTGCTATTACAGAATTCACTTTCAACTTGAAAATTCATCGAAATTATGTAGTATTCTGGAGAGATTTTAGAGTTTCTCGCTGAGATGGAGATCCTACTGCTGAATGAAGTGATTATATACAACTAGGCTTGTGTTCCAAAACTTTGCTCCCGTACTCTGAAATATCGGTATTTTATGTCTTTCTGATCAACCGAACAGAGCTGTGCTATTTATTTGATCAGCTGATACTGCTACACTGAGATTCAGAGTATAATGGTGGAGTATTGTTCCTCTTATCAAAAATATTAGACGATACCGATACTGACGAGACGATACCGATCCCATGTCCAACGATACCGAGACGATACTCGCATCTGCACTGAGAGAAAGAATTTCCGGGAACGATAAAATATTTAGTTGAATAGTCGCCATAAAATACTTAATTGATTTGAATAAACTTTCATTGACTCGATTAAATATTTATTCAATCAAACAAATATTCAATATGCTAGAAAATATTTCATCAATGGAAACAGTTATTTAATTGAGTCAATGAAAGTTTATTCAAATCAATTAAGTATTTTTATGGCGACTATTCAATTAAATATTTTATTGTTTTCGGAAATTTTTTCTCTCAGTGTGATAGTATTTCTCGATACGGAGACGAGACTTTCAAAGTATCATCGAGAATCTCGTCTTGTGCACCCCTAGTTCATAGAATATTGGAATGAGACTGTTTTAAATATACTTATGTACGTACATAGTATGGTATATTCGAAATGGACGATATTCATGCAATCGACGTTCGTTTAACGTACCGTCATATATTCGTTAACATGGGTTCAATGAATGTGCATAGGACGTATGAAACTGTCTCATCGTGATGTGCGTAGAACATATGTCAGATATTCAAAGAAAGTTCACAATATATTCTGGTGCTCCTTGCACTGTAAAAAGTATGACTTGAATTGGCTGCATCTTAATTTGAACATTGACTGAAATTCAGCTTTTTCCATTGTGTTCCAGCTTCTTGCATTGTATTAGTATGAAAATGTGTGATTTTCGCATTCTATTCACGTGAAAAATCCATAAATTAAACTTGAACAAGTACACCGTTGATTTAGTATTTACTTTGAAATTCCAAGAAGAACTTGATCAGTATTCTTTTGTGTCATATTATTTACATGAAACTTCAGTGACCAGCTGACCCAAACATATTATGTCGAATCAACACAAAAATTTGTGTGGACCGTTTAGGAAATGTGAGACGTGTTGAATTTAACAAATAATTGTAGAAATTTTCAATCTTTAATACTTCAAATTCTGAAGACTTCCGAACTACGAAAAAATGATTTTTCATCATTCGTCATTTCCAAAATTGTTCCACATTCTAAAAAATAATTGCCGGCTTCCTTCAAAAAATGGTAGTAGCAAAGTTTCTCAATGAATAGAAAACTTCTTGTCAGGGTTTGATATTGTTTTCACTCACTGTTTGGAGGATTCAACCCTCAAAAGATAGAATAATTGCTCGAAGTGGGAGCAAAATCAGGGCACGGAATCCACTACTGAAGTCAAGAAAAATTCCCTATACTTTGAATAGTGTGCTCAAGTGATGAAAGAATAAACCATGACTTCGTTCTTAATTATTATGCAGTTCAGGTAACTGAATTCTATTACTCTTTCTAATGTTCTTGATCTTCAACTTCCTATCCTTTCGTTATTCAAGTTCCTTGTGCTGCATATTGAATTACTAGTTTTATTCTGTTCGATCCTCTTCATGTTCGTTCCTTTTAGTATGATTTGTACGTCTTTTGGCATGCATTTGGAGTTTCTTCAATTTCACTTTATTTTCTTCCACACATTGTTCTCAGAAATTCAGAAAGTGTGATCTCTGACGACATAATTTGACACATATAGTACTTTTCAAGGCATTTTGTTTGAGAATTTTGAATGTTGCTGAAATTTGAATGGTTTATTGAAACGAATCAGTAATCGAATACGTTGAAGCTGTTGAAGATCTAAAATCTTGTAATGCGTCCTTCGAATGATGTTAGCAGTAGTTCCGAGGAGTTAATTTGGTAGGCTCCTGTTGGCCCGACAAGTTGAAAGTCAAGGTTCGTTTGCAGCGCGTCATCAATGTAAGATTAACAAAGATGAAAACATATTTATGGACTTGAGAATGAACCTCGACTTTCAGATCGTTGGGCCAACAGGGGTCTACCGTTGATTCGAGAGCATTGACATCGATGATTAATCAAATTTTTTCGATTTGAATTTTCGTGTCGTTTCTATAAACGATTCAATCTTCAAATACATAACATTCTAACACAATACGTACATTTACTTCATTCTGTTGTGTAATTGGTATAAGTATCGGAACGTGTTCCCAAATGAAATTCAATCACTTTTGTAAAAAAATGCTCAACATTTTTATACGTACCAAGAGTTTTCACTCTAAATATTCACGAAAAATTTCCATAGATCATTAAAGAGTTAGTTACCTGATGAAATTCAAATCGCTTCTACCCCTTTTCGAAGACTGTGCATCGGCTCTAGCTTTGGAATCGGCTCTTCCAAATCGTATAACTATATCCGGCGATTTCCAACGAGGATATCTATTGACTTTGGAATCGGTATCGCTGCTGAGAGCTACATTCTCTAAACTACCCTCTCCGTGACTCCGACCGAATCTGATGAAAGAAGAACCCATGCTGCTACGTCGTTCTTTCGAATCTGGCTCTATAGGGACATCCTGAATATCTCCGTGCCTCTTTAAAACATACTCAAGTTCGTTCGGGGTTTCTTTGAATATTCGTAGTCCATTGTTATCATCTTTCAATGACGTTACGATGGACGAAGAAACAAAAAGACAGTTCCATGAGAAAATTATTCCATAGAACAATCGATGTGCGATCTGGAATTAAAAACAAATATTTTCTTGGTCAATATATGATACTAGATTCCATCTTATTCTTCGATTTTAGAAAGCAATGAACGAACGTTCATCACGGAATCAAATCGTTATATTATACATTTTTTCTTGTTACGTCCTTCAATTTCGACTTTTTTGTGTGTTACCGTAAAGACAGACAGCCACGTCAACATCTTCCCTTGAGTTCTGAGAAACATTTTGGTCTAAGAGATTTTGAGTTTGGAAACAAAAAAATGTTTGGTCCCCCGAAACGATTACAAAGCTTCCCTTTGACGAGGAAACAAGAATCCTTCAATTAATCGCTGAATTAATCCTATCTAGGAGAATTGTGCGCAATTTTAATGACATCGGAACAATAGTTTTCGAGAAATCCTGTCCACTGACTTCAACAAAATGGTTTCGTGAAAACCACATTCAAAGTTCCAAGTGGCCGTAAAACAATGAGGGAGAGGAAAATTTCAAAAGGCCCTCTCTCCTGGACGTTCACTCTGATTCACTTTGAACTAATATTATTGTACTTTTGGACTATCACATTTTCAAAAAATTTGAAACATCGATCTTTTTTCGGGATTTTGTCATTACTATTCCACCGTCGGAATTGGGATCTTTCCGTATTATGATACTCTACCATACACGGTAGCGCATGACCTCTGCTTTTTCATTCACAATGCTTGTTTAAAGATTTTTTGTTCATGTACTTGGCTTCAAGACGCTACGGTGTCTCTCAATATGTTTATGAATCAACTATAGGGTCAAGTAATTATTCTCGATTTTTACGTTATGAGAAACGTGTCACCGTGTTACGCTGATGATACACTACAACGTAAAAGCGCGTTTGTGTAATAATTATATCAGATTATCAGCGTTTGTAATATTATATCTAATCTCCATAAATGAAACTCTTTTGGCAAAAAGTGGGAGACGACGGGAAACATGAACAAGAGATGAAAGCAGGAATCTGATCCTGATTACGTTCACCCTTAATCAGCTAATAAGTTCTCCTGATCTGTGATACTATTCGAAGGATCAGCAACAGGTGTCTAGTATTGCGTTCTTGTACCTCTGGTTGTTTTTTTATTCAATTTTTTTTCGTTTCATTGACTCACGAACTTGCCGGGTCGAATGGGAAACATTTTCCACCAGATGATGAGATAATATTCCACAATCAAGAAACAACGATCATAGTTCAATCATATATAATAATTCCACGTCAGTTTAGAATTACGGTTTACATTCTTTATCAATTCTAATCTAATTTTTATTCTAAAATCTCTTCAACTGTATCACAATACCCTTATTTATGTTTTCAAAAAATTAAGATAAATCAACCCAATTATCAGGTGTACAAATAAGTTTCAGGACAGTTTTCAAAAAATTCAAGATTCATCAAAAAAGAAGTAAGACATAGTTATTTATCAAAATAATCTCCATCGCACTGAATGACCTTCAGCCATCTCTCAGGTGACTCGCGGATGCCTTTCGCAAAGAAACTTTCGTCTTGCGAGGTGAGAAATTTAGCGACCCATTTTCCCACTTTTTCAAATGTTTTGAATCACATGTCAGACAAATCGTTCTGCATTTTCCGGAATAAGTGATAATCGGATGGGGCTATGTCTGGTGAATACGCCGGGTGTGGTACAGCTCTCATCCAAGCGCTAGTAACGTATCCTTGACCGGTTTACCTACATATCCAGTTTTACTGGACGTTTTCCTTTGCCAGAGAATGGACGTTTCTTCTCAATTCCTTGATTCATCTGTATCAATTGATGACAATAGCGATCGGCAGTGACTGTTTGACCAGGTTTGAGAAGTTCATAATACAGTACGCCTTTCATATCTCACCATATACACATTATGACTTTGTTACAATGAACATTGCGCTTTGGCGTGGATGTTGTCGGCTCGCCAGGGCCAACCCAATGATATTTGCGTTTCAGATTATCAAAATAAATCCACTTTTCATCGCCGGTCACAATTTTCCACAATACAGACTTTGTATGTTGCTTGTTGTAAAGCCTCATACAAATGTTAAGACGACTGTTCCTGTTTTCTTTTAATGTTTGTGAATTTAGGAATTAGCTCTCTTGAACTTTCGGCCCGATCTATACAAATCTAATCTGAACGTTCGCTGAAGCTCCATGTTCTTTTTGGGCATACATGTGACCATATCGCCGGTACTATCGAGGTTACAGTATCGAGGTTCCATCGGAAATATCATCAGTACACACTGAATACACATATAATCAAGTTATATGTGATCAATTATGTTCACTCAACAATAATCGAAGGCCTCTTTGTTTATAAAAGTCTTGTTCATATGTGTATTAGCATGTGCTGACCATTTTTCCGATGGAACCAGCAAACCGTCGAAAATCAAGATACGAGGTTCTGTCATAGTACCGACGATATTGTCTCCGTTTCCAGGGAGTGAGAATTCTTTCTACTCGTGTAAATTTACGCCAGCTTTCAGACAGAAATACACCACAAGGTTGTGGAGGACGCCACGAACTTCTCATGCGTTCTCTAGCCTGTACTAAACATTTGATCAAACAAACTGGACTTCAACCAAAAGACCATTACGATAGCTGCCAATTTACCGACTCCTCTCTCTTTCTATACAGGGAACAATGTGACAGCTTTGTTACCTGATTGCAGCTACACTTGACGTACATTGGATAGAAGCATTCATGGAGCTTCGTAAAAAGCAGTTATAGCAGTTCGTCCACTTTCTAGGTTACCAGAAGAGATTTGACTGATGCAATGAGTACGATACGTGTTATACAGTTGTCACAAAGATTCCCGCTTGTCATGATTCGTATTTTCATGATAGATTAGAAGACTCTATACTCTCTATAGGTATAATCCATGGACACTCATTTTTCAGAATATAGCCTAAGTAGCATCAGAACGTTTCGAATGTTCTATGAATGAACATAAGATATATGAACATACAGAACGTCATTGATCGTTCATAGTATATTCCAAATGTTCGGATGCTACTGAGGAGAGTTTTGATGTGGGAATTATTTTCGTTGATGTTAATGTTGAGCGAGTTAGTTATGCAGATAAGTCATCTCTCTGTTCGCCTTGATGGATTGGAAGTGGGAAAGTACGTTCAATAAATATCTTTCATTGTGATTTTATGTCGTTTCTTCGAGAGAGAAATATTCAGTTCTCCAAAGAGAAACATTCGTTCCCTCTTTGTAGATGCCACTGTACAGTGCAGAGGAGAATAATTCAACGATGAGATGTGTATCTCTTCATTCCACAATCCCTTGATAATTGTCTTCAATGGAACGAAAGAATGTGTGAATTCTCGCACTTTCATTCCTATAAAGTGATCCGAAATGAGAAGAATTTAAAGAGAGAGAGAGAGAGAGAGCGAGAGAGAGAGAATGAAAGTAACAACTCTGATTTTCTCACAAGGAAAAATTGAATGAAATCCAAAGAAGAATTGAACACCTCGACGTTCCGATTCACGCGAATATCATGGGGTAATTACAAACAATATTTCGAATCATTACTGACGTGTTTTCATGGCATGTAGAATGGTAAATATCGATACATGATGTGTAAATTATCATTGAATTGAGATCATTAAAGAAACAAAAAACTCTGATCGGGTAAAACTTCATTCAAACACGAATCCGGGGTCCGTTTGGTCCCATCAGGTAAAGGTCAAGGTCAAATTGGAGAAATTCGCTGAAGCGAGGATAACACCGTAACGTATGTGTTTTTGAGGTCGCTCAGCACGAATCTGGGGTCTGTTTGATCTTATCGAGTCAAGGACGAGGTCATACAAAGGTAATTTCGAGGTCAAATTGAAGAAATTTGCCGAAGCAGAGATATCAGCACAACTTGTATGTTTTTGGGGTCGCTGAACACGATTCCAGGGTCCGTTTGCTCTTAGGAGGTCAAGGTCAAGGTCATACCAAGGTCATTTCAAGGGAAAATTGGGTAAAATCGCTGGAGCAATGCTATCAGCACAACTCATATGTTTGAGTGGTCATTGAACACCAATCCGGAGTTCGTTTGATCTTATCAGGTCCAGGTCAAGGTCATTTCAAGGTGAAATTCAAAGAATTCACTAAAACTGGGATATCAGCTCAACATATATGTTTTTCGGGTCGCTGAGCACGTATCCGGGGTCCGTTTGATCTCATCAGGTCATGGTCAAAACCATTCTGAAATTTTTACCACAATTTCAGGTAGTGTTGCCGCGAGCCGCCAAACGAGCTGTAACGAGCTTTTGACTTTAACTGGGTTCAGTTAGGACTATAAGGAGTAAAAATTCTCACAATACTCGGTTGGATGGTCCTGTAGTTCAGTTCGAAGGTTCATATTATCGCACAGTTCCGTGGATTTGGATTTTCAACCGATTCATACATCAAATAGCACAGATTCAGCTCGAAACGTTGGCTCGGAACCGGCTCGAGTATAAATTCATTTGGAACCCGTTTCCATAAAGGTATATCCCAATTTGAACTTTCCAATTCAGTTGAGAGTTGATTGAACTGGATTTCAAATCAATTTGATTGACTAAAAAGGAGTTCATTTTCAATCCAGATAATCTAGAATCTAGAATTCTTTATGGCTTGTTTCGCGGCTCGCGGCAACACTAATTTCAGGCAGTGTCGATAGTGATCCAACATGAGTTTCAAACTGATCCATACAGAAAAACGGGGAACGGAGAGAAAAAGTGTCTCCAAATCTTGTGGTTCTGCGACGAAGTGTGTTCCATCCGGATTTGGTTGAGGAATGTGGAGAAATAATCTTCAGCAACCTACCAACCTAAGAGTCCCACCTATCTTGATATCGTCTTTCCATCCCTTGATTGTCTTGATGGAATCTTCCTCCCTGTTCTTCGCTATAATCCCCTATTTTCCCGGAAAATATTATATGCGCGAATCCAAGAAATGTAATTTTAAATTCATCAGACAATCAAGACTTTGGAAATTTTCAATCATTTTTGTAACATTTTCTTTATAATTGTCACTCTTGAAATGACCTAGAAATTCTTCGACGACAATCTTGAAGCTCAGCCAAGCTGCTTTTTCTGTCTCATTCATGGTGGTAATGAATTTTCCATGTCTTAACATCTTTCTTATCTGCGGTCCATCGAATATTTCTTCTTTTAGCTTATTATTAAAACCAAACGCTTTGACAAATTGTAAATCGGTGAACCCAATCAAATACAAAAAAAGCAAACAAACAAGTGATATTTATTTCATATTTTTCAACGGAAAATTAAAAAATAATTATGCTATTAATATTCAGGAACTCATTGTGAATTCGACCTGAAATAACCCTGGTTTGATAGGTGATCTACATCTGTTATTGGTCCACCAATTCGGTGTCCATATATGAATTATATATGGTGATACAAAAAATTGTGATTGAAAAGTATACTTCGAATTTCAACGTGAAAACAGAAGGTTATGTTTTTGTTAGTAATATGAGTTGAAAACACATTGATATGTGATTTACGCCGAGATGGAATATCAAAAGCTGGAGAAGGAGAATGTGTCCACGTCAAATACGGAAGAGCAAAGATTGTTGTGTGAAGAGCTGACATATGATGGTGAATGGCGATGGCCATGTTCTTGCTGTCTTAATTCACTTCTCATCTCATTCCATTCCCAAATATTTAGTCGGATCACAATGTCATCTTGTCATCTTGTTTTTGAAGTTGAAATTGTTTTCATTTTTGAGCTCTGTTTACTTGTATGTACTCCTTATGCATACAACCTGGTAGAAGTAATCTGAGCTTCGATGAATTCTATAACGCCTAACTGGCCAAACACTAGATCCTCGCAAGTCCTCCGTAGGGTCCTAGCTAGTTGAGCGTTACAAAACTCGTCAATGACCAAAGCATTGCTGATTGAGTATGTATTCGTTCCATGATTAGAATTTTGCAGTGATTTCGACTCATGTTTATTTGGTGCCCCCACAATATTTCCCATTTCTTGCGCTTCTTCAATACGTTGTCAGATCCCCATCGAATATTCAGTTCTCAAATTATCCTTATTCGGCTTGGACGTTCGTCAAACGAGTTATTTGGAGGAAATTATAGTCGGTGAATATTCCCACATCGTGAATCAAAGAGTATGGTGAAGAAAGCTGCATTTTGATGAAACTAAACCCATTCCACCTGAAATAACAGCTTATCCTCGCGATTCATCCTTAGTTTTAGGAGAACTGCCCCCCAGCGGAAACCATATTTCGATGAACGGAAATCTGAACGTGAGCTCTGGTACCCCTGTTGAGGGATATCCCGGCTGAAAATGATTGTGAAAAATAAGCAAACCTTCCTTGTCTCACTGTCACAAGTATGGACGGTTTCTCCACAAATCCGTGATGGATTTCATTCCCGAAACTTGAGGGAATTGGTTTGACATTGAGAACAGGGGTTTTTTCTCATTCTGGGCAACTTTATCCCTTTATCGATGTAATTCCAATATCCACAAGATGAAAATCCTGACAATGGGCGTTATGTGAGACATTCTTATCATTTCGTCCATTCTTCTGTACAGCTAGAACAACTGGCGACTTTGCAATTGCTAGTGCTGGCAAGTCCAGCAACACTACGGCGCCAGTAATGGGCCGATTGGCAATTTTCACACGAGAGCGATTATTATTGGGAGGATGATACTGAGTAGTTTGGGATTAAACCTAATGATTGCAAGAGCAAAAACTCTGTCAATTGGGACATGGCTTCCTTGTTTGTGTCAAATAATGCAGGTCGCAAGAAAATATTTTCCAGTTCCCAACCGATGGGATGAAACTCGTGTGAGAACGATGAGAGATCACAACTAGAACGTGGTGTCACTTTCATTGCAATCGGATCACAGGAAGCGAAGAAATCAAAATCGCAAAATCAAAATTTTCGATAACATATTTTCTGTACCTGTCCCGTTTTTTCAAGCGAGGATGAGGTTGCAACTAATATGGGATCGCTATCGACACCGCATAAAACTGTGGTAAAAACTTCATAACGATCGGATGATAGGAATGGGAGATATCTCCATGCTAACGATATTCACGGAATTTTCAAATTTCGTTTCGAAGCTTAGTGCTTACCACTTTTTCCTCACTTCCGATTTTCTTGAAATTTATACCATACAACTAACACCTCGTGAATCCAATACGCTGTGAGTTCCATCGCATTCGGATGATACGGACATGGGGAAGGCATGCTTCAAAAATATTGTCAAACGATACGGATTGCGAAACAAAATTTTCTACAAATTTCAACCGATTGGTATTAAACTCATATGGGACCACCAGAGGATCATAACCATAACGTGTTACAAGTTTCATCTCAATCGGATGATAGAAAGCGGAGATATGGGCGTTCGCAAAATCACAATTTCTCTTTACCCCTTCCGTTTTTCTGTAACAATCAGGTTGAAACTTATATGGGACCACTATCAACAGTACATCCAACCGTGGTGTATGCGCGGAAGGTATGCGCGGTCGCAATTCACTTCACATACACACACACGCGCGCGCACAGCAGACACGAACCAAAAATTTCCCCCAAGTTTGAAGGAACATGTTGGCCTAAGAGATTTTGAGTTTGGGGACAAAAAAATAATCGGTTCCTCGGAACGATCACAAAGCTTCCCTCTAACGAGGAAGCAAAAATTGCCTTCTCCTCAAGGTTTGTATTGTGTACACGAACAAATGAAAAGTGTCTCAGCGTAGGCCACTCTCCCCAATCAAATTGATGTCGAGCTAGCTGATTTATTCTTTCGATTTTCGGCACGTTAGATATTATTTCAATATGAAATCTATAGGTATTGGCAAATATGTATTTCTGGCGGAATTTTGTCATTCAAAACAAGTCTGAAAGATGTATATGAGGTATAATATTAGGAATGAACGTGGATTTTTCTTAAGATATCGTCAAGACATGAAACGCTATGAGAAGTTCCATCTCTCATTCAAATTGATCAATATTTCAATGATTTCTTCCCCGTGTGTCACATTCCGATTGATGAAATTCATTGATACACACCAGTAGGGATTTCGATTTCTTTGACACATGGCGAATAATTCAAATACTTTCCTGTTTGTTCTTTGATATCCAATGTCATGCGCTATAAGTGGCATCAAACTGTTACTGCGTACATACAAGAAATGTCATACTTCATCAACATTTCATGACGCATATATGAGAGAAATAAGAGAACTAGAGGAATTGTTTGATTGAATAAAATTCCCAATGGTATCAGAAGAGAAATTAGATATAAATTCTACGTACGTTTGAAACGAAACTCTCGTTCTAGTGGAACTTTCAATGGAATCTAAATGGGGGTAAGCTTCGATTACGGAACAAATGCACATGAATGCTATCACATAAATGCTTAAGATATATCCAACGTTATTCGTCTTGCATGGAAGATTTGATCATTAATGTAGTATCCAATGCACTCCAACACTAATTGAAACATCTATGGTTATATTAATTTCTCACACTGAGAGGAGAGATTGTTTATGACGAAGAAGGCTTATTAATTATAAACAAACTATCTTTGGGTCAGATAAGATTCGTAATAGTCAACAATCCTCGTTTGATTGGAATAAATTTGGAATCATTTTTTCCCAGTGTATGCAATTCATCCCATAATGCAACTAAACCCGTTATTGAATTCAATTTTGTAGCAATCACCATCCAAATTAGAATAATTCAATCCCCTAAGTAGTCACCAATTCACTATTCCAAATAGCTTTTTTCTATTGAATTTATCGAGCTTTTAATTCAGTTCACATGAATTAGTTGTTATACAATAAAAGCATACAAATTTTGTATTTTTGTTCAGAATGTTGGAAGGATACAATGAAATAGAATTTATGATATTCCTGTACATAAATCACCAGAAAGGATCATATAGATCTTCCTTAAAACAACTTTACTACAGTCAGAAACATAGAAGAATGCTTTCGGCTGACCTTTTTTTTGTATCCCGCAATCTCTGTGCAGAGACTCGAAACGAACGAATGAATCCAGTAATTACTTCCTCCATAATCAATTTCGAAAGAAATCCACAGTTTCGCTGATGGAAATTCAATATTGATTTTCATCTGGAATGAAACGATGAATTTTCTATTGAAATCTATTATCGTTTCAAAGGAATAAAGGATAAAGGGTACTGAAATGCGGTTTTCACTGTTTCAGTTTCGATCCTCACTTCCCATTAGGACCCGATAGAACGAAGGAAAAGACCGTGTTTTCATCAACTCCAATTGGAACATATAGGGGAGGCCATCGACAGGTAAATCACAATATTAGGTGCAGGAACAAAGTAAAACACGAACTCGAGATAAGATATTAAACATACGTGAAGAGACAAGGTGGAATGAACAATAATTCGTCCCTGTATCAATGAAGAATAATAACGGAGAGATACACAGTGAAAGTGAGAGAAGCGTATGCGATAATGATAAACGAGGACTCATGGATCAAGAGCAAGAGAAGAGCGGAGGGGAAGAAAGGTTTGAAAGAACCCAGAAGAAGTCCAAGTTTTCATCTTTCCATCTGATTTTTCATCTGATTTGATGATTCTAAGGTCATCTCGGAGAGGCAATTTGATAAGTTATTAGAGCTAATAAATTTTATCCGTTGAAAATTCTCTTAAATGGACAGGTAAAAAGTTCCTCTAACTACTTTTCTTCACGGTGACGTAAATGAAAGTGATAACAAAAGAATCTTGACAAATTCGTCAAGACGGAACGAGAGATAAGGGTAACTCTGAATTGGAGTCGTTTTATTTCTGAAATGTGTTGTTTTCAGCGAATGTAGATATTATGTACCCCGGAGGACCGTGAAATAAACATTGTACGTTACGTCGCATAGAACTTCACAAATTTGCAAAAGTAAGAATTATTCAAAAAGGAGAACGATACACGTTCTCATTGATTTGACGGAGCAGGGGATGATAGTCGAAGGGATGATTCATACCTAATGATGTTTTGAAAAAGAAAAATTAAATCAATACGGTCTACGATTCTCATTCATGGTTTTGGCAGGTGATACGATAACGCATTTTCTTCCAAATGCAATACGATGTAGAAAGTGTAATATAAAGAAATTCAAACTTGGAAACGTTCCACGAGATTTCAAGGTTAGGCGTCTTTCATCGAGTACAATATTCCGCAATTTGGGTTGCAGAATCAATAAAATCTCGTGGACGAATGTATCTTGTATCACTCGATCTACTCACTGTCTAACATTGAACGAGATTTGAACAGGTCCAGTTTGATTTATTCGAAACCAATTTATTATACTCAAAGAGAAAAGAATTGTAATATTCACTATACTAACCCAGTATCCGGTCTTATTTCATATAAAATCGTGATTGTCATCATGTGAGAATGAAATTCTTTACCATTTTCCTGGTATAGTACACTCTCGCAAATGGGCCTCTTCTTCTCTTTTTCTAATGCAAGGCAAAAACCGTTCGAATAAGAAAGAGGGTCAGTGGCCCATTCGTGAGAGTGTGGTGTAATAATTACTATGCTGCATAAACATTATTATCACAAAAATAATGAAGAATTCTGTTCTCACATAGTAACAATCACGATTTTATATAAAATAAGACCGAATACTATGTTAACATGGTAAATATCACCATTCCCTTCTATCTGTGTACAATGTATAATGGACAATATTTCGTAATTGGTGCAGAAGTTGTTTTACTGACCATTCATACCGGAGGATCAATTGGTTGCTTATTTCAGGAATATAAGGAAGTTTGATAAAATTGAAACTTGAATTGTTCGCGAATGCAAGCATCACAAACATGGTCACATGAGCCAGAATTTCTCTTTTGTATGGAATAAGCTTTGATCAGCCAAACGCCTTCAACACCTGTAATTGGTTGTATTGTATACGTATAACTTGATTGATTGTGAGCTTTTGTGCATTTATTGAGGTTGAATAAATTATCATGAACTGATATCACCTTCCAAATACATTTCGTGGTGAACAAATTTTGCTGAAAATCACTGAAATTTCCAGAGATTCTCAATGAGTTTTTCATAATTTTTCAGAGTTTTCCAAGGTCTTTTCTTTAGCGTTTTCATATGAGAGAAATCTCTGAGCTTTTCTAACTATGATTACACGCGAGAACATACGCCATACATTTAGATTTCGAATTCTATGATAATTCATTTTGGTACGGTTACCAGATAAAAACCGGGACAGTTTGGTGATTGGTTCTGTTTTCCAGAATGTGGAATATGAATGGTTAGGTACAGGAGAATTATCCAATCATCGACTATCCCGGTTTTTATCTGGCGACCCTAACTTTGGTGAGGTAAATTTCATAGGTTCAACCGTCCATTGACAGACTGCTGCTTTGATTCGATGGAATCATCTATAACCATTCGCGTTTGAGTATTTCACAAAATATTTCAACTAAACCCTCTACTTCGTACATGTTCTTTCTCAAATTTATTACCCATTGTGATGATCACCATCGATGATAAGATTTGAACGATCATGTAGTAGGTTATGTGAAATGTGGTTTGATATAGTTGCAATCTGCAAATATTAAAATTTGATCCTGATGTGGAGATGGCTTGACAACAAAAAATTCCAACTGATATTGTCAAGTTCCCTGCATTATAAAAAATCTCAATTTTAGAATTAAATTGATGATGTTAACATAAAATTGAATTCAAATAAACATGATTCTACTGCGGCAGTTTTATCAACAGCCATTGCTGTGGATTCAACAGTAACCGATTCTACTGCAGTACTGCTATTATTTTAACAGCACTGTGTTTTCCGTGCATATTTTATTTATTTATCCAATAGTTTAAATCACAAACGTATACATGAATAAGATAAGCATCATGAATGTTCGATCATCGGGAAGATGAAATATGAATGACAACAACACCAGAATTCAAAACTGACACCCGATTTATTCTTCTGAAGGTATTTATCAACACTGTAAAAAATAATCGAAATTCTCCTATACGTAGCAACCGGAAAATTCCGATCATGGAATAGGAAATCAACTCCTCATACACGTACATGAAATTTCTCATAAATTCAACTGAGGACTCCAAACTTTATGGGATTTTTACTACCATCATCCATTGAAATTACCGTTAAAGTACGGAAAGTTCCCGACGCGTGTATGTGTTAATTACTTCCGAACATTTATGTGAATTATCCCATAGAAGTTTTTCACAGGGAATTCATTCTCCACGTCATTCTTCTCTTCTGGTGATAATCATCGATGTGCTAATTATCATACTTTTATTCCATCCTTCCTCACGCTGCTCTTGTTCCATCATTTATGACGTAATGGACTTCAAGATTTTCATAAGCGTCTTCATTCATCAACCACGAAAAGCATTGATTCACCCCTACGATGAGAATTCTTGTTCATTTGATTTATGCAAGATACGAAGGTCGGTACTTGTTCAGAATGAATATCATCTCCCGTTAGGAAGATTTCATTCAGTTTGATGGTATAAAGGTTTATTTGGAAAGATATTTTCCGTATACGTTAGTTTTCATCAATATTTCAAAGATCATCATGCACGGAGAAAAATGCAGCCCGAAAGAATAGTAATCTTTAATAGAAAATTGGAGAATATTTCTGAAAATCTAAGAATTTTTCTTAAGTTCGTAATAAACATGAAACGGTTAGGATTTCACTTGAATATTCCTCAAAAAACAACTAAAAATTATCAATACTTAACAAATCATGAAAACAAATATGAAGTTTCCAAAAGTCGCGAATGAAATTTTACAAAGTAAATAGCAAAATTCTGTAATTTGAAAATGAGATTCCAAAATTTTGTTATTTACTTTGTAAAATTTCATTCGCGACTTTTGGAAACTTCATATTTGTTTTCATGATTTGTTAAGTATTGATAATTTTTCATTGTTTTTCGAGCAATATTCAAGAGAAATCTGAACCGTTTCATGTTCATTACGAACTTAAGAAAAATTCTTAGATTTTAAGAAATATTCTCCAATTTTCTATTAAAGATCACTGTCCTTTCGAGCTGCATTTTTCTCCGTGTGAATGAATCAATGTGGCGTAATACAACCTAGGCAAAGGTATTTAAGTTGATAATAATCATCGACGCGAGAGAGAGTTTGTGCTCGATCATTTCAATAAAATTTCCTACTTTGTTTCAGACTTTATTTTATAATGTGGAAAAAATGGGAGAACGCACTGAAATCGCGCAAGTACCCTAATGAAAACCAATCACTCATACAGCACTACCACCGATCGCCGGACATTTCTCCGTCGCTTCTACATTCTTCCAACTTATGTCTACGTCGCCTCTACGGAGATGCAACATGGAAACAGTGGGTGTGCTGTGAGGGCAGATATGGACCAAATATGCACCATGTAAGGATTTTATAGAAGTCATGTAGGGCCATATAAGATTCACATATGATGCATACATGATGCACGTATGACTCGTATATGCCTCAAATATGAACCACATGTGAGCAATACATAAGTACATACTGAGAAATTCCCATATATGGATTATACTGGGTGTCATAGAGCACCCGTACCAGCCGTTCATCAGCTCGTGGGAGGCTCTGAGGGGATAAGAGACCCGATATGTTCGTATACCTAAATTGGGTACGTTCTATCGATTGGTTCAATCAACAACTTCCGGTACCAGCCAGAAATGGTTCATTTCGACGCAAAGTTGGATTTTTAAAATGGAACATGGTACTTTTTATTGTGGATTTGGATGACATGTGAAAAAATAAGAAACTTTTAGTCGGATGATTTCCCAGGAATATGCCATCATTTAACCTTGACAGTTAACTTAAACTGCTCTTGGCGTAACCCAGGACCAGCAACGAGAACGTGGCAGTTGTTTGGTCCTATGTGTATGTATGTGTGTGTGTGTGTGTGTGTGTGTGTGTGTCTGTTGTATTCCATCGGAATTTGGAATGTGATGAAATTTCTGTTGAGAATAGGTTTATATTGAGATAGGTTTTGAATTCGAAATATTGATAATGAATACATATCGATCAGCATAACGGGAACTATTTGCGGGAACTCGTGTGCTGTATGGGATGATACTTCAGGTAGCATAGAGTTCATTAATTGATTCTTGAATAACTTTTTAAGAACTTTGATTTTAAACGAAGTTTTTTTACAATTCTTTATGAACTCTGTTATGTTATCTGCGATTTGAGAACAATAAATGTAGTAAAAAACAAAGCAACAATCATTATTGTACACCAAAATAGAGGTTTGGAAGAATAGAAATATCATTCAGCTCAGATGTAACAACAGGACAGATAAAACTTCCGAAGAGATCATTTTAGGATAAATCGTTTCTTCAGTCACACAAGTCAGGCTACTGATAGTTATTCTACAACACTTTTTATGATTCGAAACTCATTCATAACAAATATAATATTCCAAAATGTTTCTACTTTCGAGTATTTGATTTTTCATGAAACATTCGTAGGTTTATTTTTGTTTATTGTCAGAGAATTCTTTTCTTCAATATCGTATCTGATCATGAATGTCTATTTCTACAGATTTCTACCACGGATATTCGCGTATATTTGTATATTTGTATTTGTGCCCCGGTCTCCCACGGTTTGCAAAATTAATTAAACACATTTTTCGCTTCCGGAATGGAACCGCGTCTTGTATCGGTTGGTTTCCGACATTTCGCTATCATTGCAAATGGCTTCTTCAGGGCGGTATGGGCCTGCGTTCCATTCCGAAAGCTCTTATGTAGGGCTCTTATATAGGGTGAGCGGGGGTGGTCATGGCTGACTGAGCCGTCGTTAATTATTTGTGTCACAACCGTTGTTACAATGTTTGTTACTTATCTAAGTACTATATATGGAACCGTGAGAGTGTGTTGATCCTACGATTGTGGTCTATATTGGGTTTATTTATACTCTACCGTCACGGTTGATGTTGTTAGGTTGTTTCTGTATTTCGATGGCTTCACGGATTCTTTCGCTCGTCGTGTATGATGCTCTCGCTATGGTTCTGATTTTTCCCAAGTGTACAGTGTGTGACCGGTTTCCATTGCGGGTTCCGCTATGGTAGACTTGGGATTTCTGAATCTCAAAAATCTTCCGTGTTCTCTATCTTGGTGCTGATTTTTCTTCCTGTTTCTCCTATGTAGACTTCGCCGCAAAAGCATGAGGGGATTTCATAGACTCTGAATGTGTTTAGTGGTGGTAGTCTGTCTTTTGGGATCCTCAGAACATCGTGGATCTTATGGGAGGGTTTGAAGATGGTTCGGATATGATCCAGCAATCTCCCCCTGGATATACAAGAAGCCATCCACGAAAGGGAAGTCTTCCACCGAGACTTCACGGATTACCCAAAATCCACAAGAAAGACACGCCACCACAATGGATAGTGAGCGCTATAAAATCTCTGACGCAAGTACTGGCCCGATACCTGACAAAACATCTGAACTCATTGCTAGTCCCAGGAACTCAGACAAAGGGAAACCCCACCGACTTCATCCAAAAAGTCAGTGAACTCAAAACTGATACACAAGACATCCTGGTCAGCTTTGACGTTGCCTCGCTCTTTACCAATGTCCTGATACGAGAAACACTCGACATCATAACAGAACACAACCTCCCACAGGACTACAGTCCACTCATTGAACACTGTCTCACCTCCACATATTTTCCCTTCGATGTAAAGTTCTACGAAGAAACCACTGGCGCAGCCATGGGTTCACCCACGTCTCCACTGATAGCGAATATAATAATGGAACATCTCGAAGACAAAATTCTGCGGGAGTGCCCTCTAGAACCGGAGCATTGATGGAGATATGTGGATGATACCTTTGTCATTTAGCCTCACAGTGCGAACACTCTTCCGAATGCCCTAGACTACATCAACTCCTCACATCCCAAAATCCAATTCATTCTGGAAATAGAAACGAACCAAATCCTGCTCTTCCTGGACATCCTAGCAGAACGAAGGGGCAACGGAACTTTGGGACACGGAGTACACCGGAAACCCACACACACCGACGGCTACCTAAACGGACAAAGAACCACAACACCTCCACTGGGCCACATCATACTTCAACTGGACCACATTACACACATACTGGTGAACAACAATACAAAGAACTATACAAGAGACGATGAACAGAGCAACAAGAGTCAACCCTACCCCTGGATCTACACGGAACAAACCGTTCGTCCATCTCCTTTACATACAAGGAACAACCGACAAAATCGCCCGGATAATGAGAAAACATCATATCCGAACCATCTTCAAACCCTCCAATGAGAACCACCATATTCTGAGGATTCCAAAAGTCAGACTACCATGACTAAACACATCCGAAGTCTATGAAACCCCTGCTTTCGCGACGGAGTCTACATAGGAGAAACAGGAAGAGAAATCAGCACCAGGATGAGAGAACACGGAAGATGTCAGAAATTCAAAAATCCCAAGTCTGCCAGAACACGACAATAAAAAGAAATCACACACACCACTTGGGGAAAATCAGGAAAGGAAGAGACAGAGCACACGACGAGCGGAAGAATCCGTGAGAGAAGAAGAATACAAAAACAACCTAATCACATCAACCGTGACGGTGGAGTATACACACGGAGAAAAAAGATCATGGAATGATCGCTAGGAAAGATAGTAAACTGGTGACAACTACGAATTTCTGTGCACAGTCGCTAACAGAGACGTGTAATGGTTCCTATTTTGGTATATTAAAATACAATATAGTATACCAAAATAGGAATCATTACTCGTCTCTGTTAGCGACTGTGCACAGAAATTCGTAGTTGTCACCAGTTTACTATCTTTCCTAGCGATCATTCCATGATCTTTTTTCTCCGTGCATAAACCCAACATGGACCACAATCGTAGAATCATCACACCCTCACTGTTCCATCAATAGTAGGTACTTAGATAAATAACAAATATTGTAACAACGGTTGTGACACTCCCTGCCCCACAGTGGTCATGGGTGACTGAACGGCTCAGAGATGTCCCGCTCACCCTATACCCTATCAGCATTCCTGGTGATGCCTGGCTGGCCTGAGCTGGCTGTGCTGCCTGAGCTTCGCTTTAGCACTAGCCAGTCATCGGCGGCAGCGTGTGGTAGTGGTAGTAGCGCTACTGCAGAAAAGCACTTCTAGTACGCCACTCTCTTGGTAGTATTTCTGGTAGCACTTGGCTGGCAGCCGGCAGTGCTTCGGAGGAAGCGAAAATGGTAGCACGTCAGTCGTCCCAGCAAATGCTATCTATGGCGCTCCCACTTGCTACCTGGTAGTACGAGTGGTAGCAAATTTTGAAAAGTGGAAGCATTTTGCGAGCTGGGTATAAGAGCCTTCGGAATGGAACGCTGGCTCATACCGCCCTGAAGAAGCCAGCTGAAATGATGGCGAAACGTCAGCAACCAACCGACGCAAGACGTGGCTCCACTCCGGGAGCTCAAAATTCATTCGATTCCTTCCATTTTCGACAAATATTTGAGAATCAAATATTTGAGACAGACATCCGCAGAAGTGGAAATATGTGAAGACGAATATACTCAACGTTGATGTTATTGGAGGATAGGATTATTTGAAAACAAACGTAATTAAGACTAAAGATGAACGTTTGTAAGAACGGAAATCCAATTCAGCTTGAATAAAAATGAAACAACTGGAGGGTCCAAACTTTTGGAGAGAATATTTCAGAATCGATTCTATCTCCAGCTATATCAATCAGATCAATCAATCTTCAGTCATTCAGAAACAATATCCGTAATTATATTTTCTTTCATAACGTATATAATACTCCGAAATATTCTTCCTCTCAAATATTCTATTTTGAATTGAATATTTTCTATCAGAGATCTGTATTCTCAATCATCTTCATTTTCAGATGATTCTTCCCTACATATCACTGTTCATGAATATCTATTCCCACATATTTCCGCTCTCACAAACCCTAATTATTGAACATATGTTGAAATGAGAATAAGATTACTTTCATTTGTAACACATATTTGAGAATAAGGATCTGTGAATATCAAAATATATGAAAATAAAGATATTTAATATTCATGATATTCGAGAATTGAATCATATTGAAACATAGATGATGGAAGATCGAAAGTTTTGTAAGAATAGAAATGTAATCCAGCTTGAATGGAACATCCCAAGAGATAGAACTTTGGAAGAAAACATTCAGAATGAATTGTATCTCTAGTCATATCAGTCAGGTTGACTTGTAGTTATTGTACAACAATTTCTATAATCGAAATACTTTTGCATCTGCTCAATTTTCGTCGAGTTCATCCTAAACAGTCTGCGTAATCATTTGTCAATTGGTCGGTCAAGGGCATCTGATGTAAAAGTTTGTGTTATATCCACATCGCTCCTGTATTTTCTTCATTTCCTTTCAACACTGCGTGATGATCATGATGGTGAGTGACATATGGATGTATAGTACATCTGCGTGCTTTTTGCTTTTTTTAATCGAACAGTGATTCTATTGTGAGAATCTGATAGTCGTATACTCGATGCAAGGACCTGTTGTATATCCTCTGCGCTCTCGCCTTTTCTTCATTCTCCTATGACGCTACATAATGATATTGATCCATTGATCATGATCGATTGATGATCGATCATGCTGGTACGTAATGTACAACAGATCTATGGTACACCTGTATCCTTCATACTTTTTCTTCTTCCACCAGTGATTCTATCGGAAGAATCTGATAGTAGAATACCTGATGCAATGACTTGTTGAATATCCACTATGCTCTTGTCTTTCCCTTATTTTCTTACGACTTGACCTATTGATATTTGTCCTGTTGGTATATAATATACAGATTTATGATATATCTGCATATTGCCTGTTTCTCCTTCATCCACCTGTCATTCTACTCGAAGAATCTAGGGATTCATTATCAATTGGATCCACTTCGTAATCTGTAATATGAATTGATAGTGGTGGTAGCAAACTCACAGATCTATGATATATTCACTCCTTTTTGTTTCTTCCGTATCCCCTAGAAACACTACGTGATGAATCTGATACCCGCATCGGATGGATCTGTGATATATCCACTGCGCTTTTGCCTTTTCTTCGTTCGATCATGTTTTCCAATAGAATACATCTGGAGATACCAAACTGAATTCTTTGATATATTTTCGTATTGGTATTCATCGGAATCAATTTTCAAAATATCGGATAGTATTATTCCACGAAATATTCTTCTTTCTCCACACTGCACGATAAAACTTACGAATGATTCTTTGAGATTATCGATTTCAAACTTGCATGAAGCGAAACTGCTCCAAAATGTACATCCGTCATCCAGTCCCCGCCAAGCTTTTCCATTTCACAGTTTATATAATACTTCAAGTACACGAATAATATACAATTTACATCTCAGATGAGATAACATTCCTCCTTGTAATATCCATAACGACGTTTTTCCATACAAAGCATCAAACAAACATTACGTTCAAGATGATCCGAACCAATTATTCTCCACATTCACACCGCACCCATATGTGAAACTGATTCAAAATCAAAAAGATTCCGAAGAAACCTCATTCTTCCATTACTCGGCAAATAATGAAACCATTGTTACCCTACGGTCGCATCGAACGTCACAGAGTAACAAGACGCAACAAAACCGAATCCCGGACGATACTTCAACCGATGTTTTGACGTTCGAAGAAAACGCGTGAAGGAAAAACTTCTCTCGGAAGAGAATAGAAAAACATGTTATCGCAAAGCCAATTCTCCTCTCACAACTTCGAGAATATTTATCGTTTATTTGGGTGAAGTAGAATTCTTTTTTTCCCCGGTATTTGTTCGAGGTCTGTCAAAAATTTGATCCGTGCAGCAAAAATTGAATTTCAAGTAGAGCGTGGAAGAATACGAAGTACAGAAAATATTCAAGAGAGACATACTTCGGTCTGCTTGCACACGCGGTTAATAAATCATCCTTGTTTTCACAGAAAAATTGTATTGTTGTAGGGAACAGGACGAGGGGATTTTGGACGAGAGAAGAAAACACAGTGATTAATCTCACTGTAGATCCAAAAGTCTTATTTCTGGGGGAAAATCAATACATCGATCCTTTATCGTTTTCACGGTGACAGTACGATTGTTTTAAGCTAGATCCCATGCTTTCGTAGGTTTCATCTCAAGTATGAGACTGATTGATCTTTGATCGATACAGATTAATGAGAATACAGTAAAACCTTGTAATAAGGAACCTCGCAATAAGAAACTTCCCAAGGTTTTCACCCGCGAGTCTTCCCCCAATCTGACTACCAATCCTGAGCTCAAATTTCTTCTGCGCGCAACCCTGCAATAAGAACATTGAGTTTTAGAGAGTTTTGAAAGTCATTTTGGAACAAACCCTTAGTGATATTCAATTATCATCTCATTTCTTTCATTCGTAATGAAATAAATATTATATAAATATTAAATAAAAGTTCCAGTCATCCTTAGAAATAACGAACACAGGATTTTTAAAAATTGAAACACATTTATTTGAAGATCTCCATATAGAACATTCAAGAGCCATGGTAATTGGAAAAGATTCTTAATCTAAGCTGCATTCAACAGCTGCATTCTGCAGAGAAATAATATATTCATTGGGAGTCACGCAGTTGACTTTTGAAAAAAAAAGAACTTTCAAACTCCTCGATGCCCTCTGTAACGAGCATATTTCAGATTCATTTTTTCTTTTACTTTTATTTTGTAAATAAGCGTGAATAAATAAGCATGAGTGCATAAGCGCATGTAACCAAGCGTTCAAACAAATGACGGACGATCACAGCTCGAACGGCTAAAACAAAGTTTCTTAATGCGGGGTCGTCATCGAAAATGCGAGAAGAAGACAGAGAGAGCGAGAAGTGTTGGGCAATGTAGGAGTAGTGAGGGAACCCTGATTCGCAGAAAAATTCTCCCCTTTGGGGGCTTTTAGCTTCTCATTACGGGGTCTTACTGTATTCTATTTTTGGTGGATAGAAAACTCATTTCCCCACGATTCAGGAATGAAATGCATCACTGAAATGAGAAAAAATTGTCCATACTTTATATTACTGAAGTTCGAATCGTTTATCAAAACGAATTGGTCATCGAATAACGAAATACTCAGCTTTTGAAGATCCAAAATTTTGCAGTACATTTTTTTGAATGACGTTTCCAGTGTCAAGGGATTGATTCGAAAAAACAGAAAACAATGATCCGTCAGATTTTGAGAGTTAGAATTTCAATTTCGTTTCTATAAACGATTCAAATTTCAAGAACACCATACTTTTTACAGTGTAGAGCGATTTATCAATATCTAGTCTTTCCGTTCATACACGCTTTGTTTATGAATACTTTAGAAACAATCATGGAAAAGTCGTTCGTAATCATCGGGGTTTGATCGATACCTTCACAGGAAATATACACGCTTTGTTCTCCTTCGGGAACATTTTCTGTTCCTCCACTGATTCCGATACCGATTATTTTACATAATTCCGTGTTACGTGATAACAAGAAACAATTCCTCCTCCATCAATTCTTGAAGAATTGTCAATCAATTTCTGATGATTCGATCATTCAAGTTTGTCACCGAAAACTTTGTTCCAAAGTTCACGGGAGATAAACCCAACTGAAGCAACTTTTTATCTCCAGAGAATATTGTTTCAATCATTTGATGTACGCGAGAATACTTCAATGAAATGTTAAAAAATTCCTCTTAAGGAACGAAAAATCAGCAAGAACAGATTTTTACAGTGCAAGAACTTTGATCACGTACACGTTTGTTTGGAATGTAAATCGAAACGATGGAATTCATTGAATCGTGAATGCAGGATATGGAATTTTTGCTTCTCTTTAGCGAAGCTTCCGTGCTCGACAATGCTTCAATTGAACCGTAAAAGAATACGAGTAGAAGTTCCCAAGAAAAACGAACGAATTATTTTTCTTAAGCGTTTCCCATGATCATCGATAATGAATCATATGCCACAAAAAACACTCTGAGGGATGTTTGAGAAATGAAAATTCGAAATAATTTTATTCACGTGAAGACTTTCTTTTCTTCATTTACACCGACGTTTATCATAGAGATTAATTAGTCTGTTTATACACAATCAAATAAGAATGCGGGAAACAAAAAATTCTGAAGTTGATGATGATATTCACTTTGTGATAAAAAAGTTTTCCTGGACACAAATAAATCCGCGACGTTACGAGATGTTTTTTATACTCGTCACCATGTTTTCACTATTTTTCAAAACACCATTTGTTTTCTTGACCACTCGGTTTCAATTAATGACAATAACAGCATAAATCACGATGTACTCACCATCATATCGTCCTATTGAAGGAATTTATATGTGAACAGGGTTTGAACGGTGTGAGGTACGAGGAGGAGAATCTCGGACTTTCTTCCGGATAAATAAGTATGTGATGTTAACACGAGTCGCGGTTATTACAGTGGTGTGTTTATATGATGCCGTGGTGGTGGTGACTGGGAGAATGAGTGTCCGGGGTTGGAAATGACACCCTTTATATACTGACATACCCTCGGCGCAGAACCCGTGGTGTGTCTAACGCCCCTGCTCTGCTCTTTGCTCCTGTTTTTCCTTCTTTCGCTTCTTCTTCCTCTTCTTCTTCTTCTTCTACTTCTGGTACTGTGACTCCTGGCCCCTGCTCTTGTTTACTACTCCTCCTGTGTTACACCATGCTCACAACAACGGGAAGATACAGCTTCATCTGAATTATGATTAGCCGAGCGTACAACACGATACCTCGATATTATTTTGATTCAATTACACACCCAGCACACCATCGACCTACGTGATATCCTTTATTATTTATGAGTCCCGGTAAATAACAATTATTTTGAAATGACGTAGGCGACACTGACACCAAACGACGCCTTTTGCGGCGCCAAAATGACGGTGATAATATTAATGAGAAGGATTTTCCTGTGGTAAAAATTAAGAATTTCGTTGCACACGGCAGGTTTCGTTCGATTCATCTGCAATAGCATGAACATAATATAACTGTCGGGAAAAATAATGTAATTGCGCGAAGCCCTTCACCTTTCACTCCTCAGTTTGGAGAAAAAAGGTTTTGCTTGTAACTGTTTGATTGCAACTAAACAAATATAAACTGAAAGTAACAAGTTTTCTATTTCAAGTTATTTGAAAACATCGATATATTGAACAGCAGTAATTTCATCCCTGATATCCTGTCACACCCTGTTACATCTTGCCCTTAGAAATATATCAAGGACATGGAAATAATGTATGGTTCTCCATAACGATTTTTTGAATGCTGAAGGTGATTCAAAAACAAATCTTGTCGAAAATTCCTCAAATATTTTGGATTTCCATCACTGCATCATTTCGGTAATCTGTGAACACTGTTCGAAGACTATCCGACAATATGACAAGTGCTTGAAAGTTTTAGGCGTTCAAGGCTAACCTCAAAAATAATAATCGATTCCTTTTCAGACTGTTCAAATACTGTCTCAGAACCCATGTGAACATGTGAAAAAACGATGAGCGCCTTTTCATATATCCTCGGATACATAAACAATATAAGACTTCCGAAGAATAATTGACATTCTACTCTTGAACAGCGAGCGAAGCGAGTACATGTCGTATAAGAACTGTCCAAAATGAGCGAAGCGAATATATATATAATGTAACGTAATAGTAGGTTATATGGAGCGAATGCGAGTCATACCTATTCTGACTTCAAATAACATCTCTCAGCAATCGATGTCAACGACGATCCATGGCTCAATGGATAAGACCTTACCGTAGTGAAAGTCGCCGGTTCGATTCTCACCACAGGGTTCAATTTTTTTATCTAGATCTCTTGAATTTTTCCCGCTTTCTTTGTTTCAATTCCCGTTTCACATACTCTTTATATCCTTTCGACTCAAGCTTCGTATACTTTCCATTAACGTTTCTGTTATCCTTCAGCGTACGCTTCGTTTACTCTTGCTTCTCGCTCCCATTTTTACCTTCTTCAAGTCAGAAAATGGAGATTTGTCATCTTTGGAAAAAAGAAGACAAGGAAAACAAAACAAAGCGTCCTTGGACTGCCTGTACAACATTCATTGTCCTCCGACTCTTTCGCCATTTGGTAGGTCTTTGGAAAACCATTTTGATGAGAAGTGCCTTTCATCATCCGAGAAAAGTTATTTTCGATCCATTGTTTTGAAAATAACAAAAGTAGCGTTACTTAGTACAATGACTCACAAACTGATGAATATAATATCATGAAATTTTGACAGCTGTCTTTTGAAGGTTAGTACCAACTGAAAAACAGGTGAATGCAGTAAAATTCGCGCCATCCATGTGCTACCGCGTCTCTCGATATGGACCTGGATTGAGAAGAAATCATCGGAAAACTATTACAATTTCTTTCGCAGCGGAGAATTTCAAAATATTTGTATTTATTAATGAAGTTTAATTTCAAACGAGTGTATTCAATGCAACGGCAATGATTATTCCTAATCTTCGAAGCTTACATAATTTCAATCGATTTTCATGGCATTAACAGAACGCTCCCGGGGCCCACGTGGTTGATTCTGATGAAATTGAAGAGAACAAATTTCCCGATCGTCAATACGCTGTATTGATTGTCAACTTATGTAACAAGAACTGCATAACAGGCGTAAGATCCTTAGCGAGAGGTATAATCGAACTTCTCCCCACTGAGGAGTAACGATTCTGCATAATTTGATTCTACAGAATAGACAATTCGTTGATTACTTGCATCCTAGGAATGTAGTTTTTTTGTCCGAAAAACGTACAGACTTGTACAAATTGTTTCTTTTCACTATTGAAAAGGTGTATTTGAAGTTGCATAAGAGAAATCATAAAACTCAATTTAATAGGTCTTCCATGTATAGTGTTGAAATATTGCTCCCTCGGAAAAGAGGAAGTTTAGTAATCGATTTCAGGACCCGAAAAAGTTTTTGTCTCCAAAATCAAAATTTCTTACACCAAACGACTCCCCAAAGCTCAGAGGAAAAATTTGGTTTCGTTTTCGCTGTCCGTCTATTCGTCTGTTGTTTGCTGTATGATGATCGTTATGAAATTTTTACCACAGTTGTAGGCAAGGTTGATGATGGTCCCATATCTGTTCCAGCCTGATTGGTCCACAAGAACTGAATGGCTTGAGGAAAATATGACACAAATTTAGCATTTTTGAGAACGCGCATATTTCCGTTTTCCATAATCGGATTACAAAGACGTTTATACACGTTCTTGAAGTTTGAATCGTTTATAGAAGTGAAACGAGAATTCGAACTCTCGAAATCTAATAGATGTTCATTACTCATCGATCACGATCGATCGTTATTCATCTTCTCAAATTGACGCCTTGGAAATGGAGAGATCGTTCAAAGACCCTGGTAAAAATATGATGTACGTTCACAAAAGGAAGTGTAATTTTACTTGAAAACGCGCGAGTTTCCTCTCGATTCACGTTCGCATTCCACTTTTGTGATATCTGGTGGCATCGTTGACACGTTATTTTTACCAGGGGAATGTACTGCAAGATTTTTGGTACTTAACAGCCGAGTGTTTTGTTATTCGATTACTAATTCGTGTCAATAAACATTTCAAAGTTCAGCAACATAATTTAAACCACGTTGGGTCTATGGTTCCATGGTGGTTCCATATAAGGTTCATCCCAATCAGTTTAGGAATGTGGGAAAAATTTCTTTAGCAATTTTCATTGTTTGACAATATTTTCATAACATGCTTTTCTTGTGTTGGTATCATCCAAATACCATAAAACTCTGAGCATGGTCAATTTATCAGGTGGTAATTGTACACACAAAGGAGAGAATGGCAATATTTACCATGCTAACATAGTATTCGCATTTATTGTATATAAAATGGTGATTGTTATTATGTGCGAATAGGATTCTTCACCATTTTTCTGGTGATAATCACTATCCTCCATATATATTATCACCAGAAAAATGGTGAAGAATTCTATTCTCACATAGTAACAATCACCATTTTATATCCAATAAATGCGAATACTATGTTACCATGGTAAATATTGCCATTTTTTCCTCTCCATGCATTATATAAGTTTTAAGCAAATCAAAATTGAGAGAAGAAAATGGTGAACAATAACCTTGAAAAAAAATTGGAAACTTTGAAAATGTCACTATTATGTAGATATCTCTCGTTCCTATGATTTATTCCTTATGAAATTTTCAACACAGTTATATGCAGTGGTAATACTGTTTCCATCCAAGTTTCAATCTCATTCTTACAGGAGAACGGGAGGCAATATCGTATCGAAAACTGTGAATTTGTGACCGTTCATACCTCTATTTCTGCTCATCTGATTGCAATGAAACTTTTACCACGTTTTAGTTGCAGTCTCATAGTGGTTTCATACGAGTTTCGCATCAATAAGTCGAGAGGTGTGATAACGATGTTTTTGCAAGCCGCAGTATTCGACAATGTGCTCAAAAATATGGACAATATATTTTGCAATGTTTTCGACGAGGAAACTATGTGCTTATGGATTCGCAGAGCTTGGTAGACGTGTTCACGATGCTTTAATCTCTCCAGGGATTTGTATTTGAGGAAAAAAAGATTTCTAAAAAACACAAGATTTCTGAATGATTACAAGAACATGCCTTTGTAATAGCACGGAAGATCCTTAATGAATTCTCAAGAAATAATTTCCTTTCCATTTTATGTTGAAGAAGTCCTAACCCTGTATTATCGGCAGGATTGAATTTGAATTTTTGTTTTTAGTTACCAAACCAAGAATCCCCATTCACGTAACATAACCTAGACTATGTTGCAGAAAAACAAAAATCTGTGACCTTCTTGAGTGTTAAAAATACTTCTTCTCGATCTGTTGAGTGCATTGGTGAACAATTCTAACGGATATGGTTCCAAGAGCTCCACAAGTTCGTCAGCTTAACATCAGATTATATACTTTCAATGTTATCATCTTTTATATAGAAAGTGGACAATAGCTGTGGGTAGCTCAGAAACCAAACATTTTTCAAGATAAGAAAGTGTATTGTTCTCCAACGTATATACACCTACGCTGACAGCATATGAAGGTACGTTATAGGAAAGAGAGATGTGCGAATAAGAATCTTTGTATAACGTTTTGAATCGAGCACAATCAAGGAAAGTATCAAAAGTACAGTGGTTTTCCAAGTGGAAAGAATGTCCAAAAATGTATACAGTTGTACACAAAATGTATACAAATCGTATACAAATTGTGTATAATTGTATATAATTTTGAACATTTTTTCCACATGGGTTCTGGTAAACTCGCCATTATGTGAAGAATATCCTGCTGTATGTACTTGAAATTTGTATGATGAAGTTAAGAATTTATAAGAATTTTGAAATTTTCAAAATTGTATAGTTGATTGTGACTTATTTCAACCAAAAATGCCTCATCGCTCAATTTGATCAATCACACATTTCATAAAAATGGTATATACAAATTTGATACAGTTTTATACATTTTACATCAATTACCCCTGGGTCGACGAATGTATTGAAATTTCATTAACTTGAATGAGCCAATTGGATTTCACTTGACCCGTGTGGAAAAATCCAAAATCAATCATTATTAATCGATCAGGACCGCGCTGCGAATTATTAGAGTATGTGACGCATAAACAATTATTGGGCATTAACGTGGCTCCAGTTGTTGCCTGGTTAATTAAATTGAAGAGCCTAACCTAACTATACTTACATTATAATGCAACCGCAAGTGTACTTCTTCTTCCTGCCGAAAATGTGGGTAGTCGAAAAGCGAGTAGCAAAGTTTTATTCGTTTCTTCACATCTTCCAGGGCCGTCCAGATTCATTCAGCTGAAACGCGATGATCGAAAATACATCATGTTCAGTGGCGGATCTAAAAAATCTTCATCCTTATGTTACACGTTGATTCAAGAGGGATAGAGAATTTCTACATCCGCTCCTGACCAAATCGACGCTATTTTCATGATCATAATAATTACTTCGGAAAACGTGGTTCTGGGGGAAACTTTGATGATACTTTGACCACCGGGAAGAAATTATAGATCTGAATTGAAGAAAAATACATTTCATTCAGAATCGAACTTGGATCTTTGAGATCCAAGTTTCGACTTTCCTACCGCTCACGTATGGCTTCATATGAATGTAGCAGACCTTCCAAATTTTTTTTAACTCTAGACTTTTCTCTACTACTGTTCTGAGTGCTAATATTACTTCCCGCGTTTTCCTATTTTTCCTAAAACCGAACTGATCTTCTGCTAATCTTCTTTCTATTTTATTCTCTATCCTCCTGTATATAATTTTTGTCAGTATTTTCGAGGCATGTGAAGTTAAACTAATCGTTCTGAAGTTCTCGCATTTGTCTGCTCCTTGTCTTTTCGGAATGGCGACAATTTTATTCTTCTGGAAATAAAGAACACTTATGTTCGCGTATTGGAGAGATTGAGGTCGTTGAATCCGCAGTTTGCAACAAAAAGATTGATGGTGGATTGTGAAGTGGGGTTCATAAATGCTCTTCAACGTGTATTTCCACAAACAGAAATCCCCACATAGCACAAATGTCTCAGTAATATCTCCAGAATATTCTGCAATGTTCTGGAGACATTGTAATATCGTCAGAACATTCTGGAGATATTACTGAGACATTTGTGCTGTGTGGGTCGGAGGTTGCTTATTTCATTTTGGGCAGTGCACGTGGTGAAATATCCAATCACATGGTTTGCAATCATAGTATGCAAGTGATGGTGATTTCGAATTATGAGTTGAAATGTTGATCGGTGTTGTCACTGCGTTTGATTTATTAATGAAATCGGATTATTTTGAAATGGACGATGATAATATCTCAGATTTCATAGAATACTTCCAAGGTACGTAGGTAGGAAAGCCATCGAGACGTGGTAGAAAAATCCTGATTTCGGTATTGAATTGTGGAACCATTATGATTCTTTCGATGCAGATTCACCACGCACCAATGACGCGGTTGAATGACACAAAAGTTTCGCTTGTAGAGCACAAGGGTGTCACATTAATTCTTGGAAATTTATTAAATTCATAATAACACATTGGCTGAAAAGTCTCGGGCCTAACAAAGAAAACGAAAAAAAATAATTTTTTTTGTTCAAAATTAGCTTTATTCATCAACGTAATCTCCACCAAGAACAACGCAATCATTCCAGCGCCGTTCCAACATTTCAATACCACTTCTGTACAACGATTTAATAGACGAAATAGGCCTCAGTTTCAGCGATAACCTCTTCATTCGAGCGAAATTTCTTACCGGCGAGCATTTTTTTAGGTCTCCGAACAGCCTGCAGCAGCTCGGAGCCAGATCTGGCGAATACGGTGAATGTGGAAGCAATTCGGAGTTCAATTCATGTAGTTTTGCCATTGTTTTGATTGCCTTGTGACATGGTGCGTTCCCAGACAAAAATTCCCAGGTGGGCGGGATTCCCAAATTCGCATGTGGACTCAGGTTCCTGCCCGAGACCAGCCAGGTCTTGCCTGGAAACCCTCTGGTTCCTGCTCGGGACCTGTCAGGTTCCCGCCCGGGACCCGGCAGCTGGTTCAGGTTCCCGCTCGAGTCACCACCTGGCTGGTCCCGGGCGGGAACCTGACCGGCCCCGAGCGGGAACCGGAGGGGTTCCAGGCAGGACCTGGCTCGTCCTGGGCAGAACCTGTCCAGGACCTAGCGGGTCTCGCCCAAGAACCTGAGTCCACATGCGAATTGGGGAATCCCACCCACCCGGGAATTTTTTTCTGGGTTGCCTTGATGAAATAAAATCTTTTTCTTTGCGGTATGCGGTCTTTTCATTTCAATTTCGGCCTTCAAACGCTCCAATGATGCGATATAATATTCACTGTTGATGGTATTTCCCTTCTCAAAACAATTGGTGAATATTACACCACGCATATCCCAAAATACCGATGCCATAACCTTACCAGCCGATTGTTCTGCTTTCGGGCGCTTTGGACAAGGTTCACCAGTGGCTGTCCACTCAGATGACGATCGTTTTGATTCCGGAGTGAAGTGATGGATCCATGTTACATCCATTGTAACTTAACGACGCAAAAATTCCGGCTTATTACAGTTAAACATGGCCAAACACTGCTCAGAAGCATCAACGCGTTCTTGTTTTTGGTCAACAGTAAGCAAACCCGGCACCCACTTTGAACAGAGCTTCCTAACAGTTAAATGCTCATGCAATATGAAGCCAACACGTTCTTTCGATATTTTTACGATGTCAACTAACCCTATTCCAAATGCCCGACAGATAATTTCCTGTCAACATTTGGTCGGTTTTTGTCCCAGGCATGATGATTTCCGACAGAACCAGACAAAATTTTGACCGGAATCCGCCAGGTTTTGTTTGGTTTTGTCTGGTATTCCAGTCTCTGCAGGATTTGGTCGGTTTTTGTCCCAGGCATGATGATTTCCGACGGAACCAGACAAAATTTTGACCGGGATCTGTCAGGATCTGTCGGACATTTCAATAGGGAAGTCACACAACTTCACTTTTCGATCATTCAAAACGATTTTGTGGATTTTTTTAATGTTTTCTGGTGTTACCGCCTCATTTGTCCGTTCACTGCGTTCTGCATCTTCGGTGTCCCTACGACCACATTTGAAGTCAGCAAACCAACGTTTTATTGTGGTTCCCAGTGAACTGTATACATACTGGAATGAGCACTCCCCAGATATTCAATAGAAATTCTTCGTCAGAGAGAGAAAAAGCAGTGAATGTACAAGAGACATCGCCTGACCCTGCCACTTACTACCTTTGCTACAAAAATTGTGGAAATCATCCATGTTTTTGCGAAGGTAGTAAGTGGCAGGGTAAGGCGATGACTGTCGTACATTCACTGCGTATATGACTTCTCTCTCTGACGGCGCTAATCTAGGGAGTGCTCATTCCAGTATGTATAGAGTTCAATGGTGGTTCCTGATGGAGCGGAGTCCCCATAACACTCTTCGAGTGATTGCTTCGCTTGAACTGGATTTGTTCCCATCAAGAAGCAGTGTAAAATTAAAACACGAAATTGTTTTTGATGCATTGTTTTGAAAATAATAAAAGTAGCGTCACTCTTAGTACAATAACTCACAAACTAATGAATAGGATATCATGAAATTTTGACAGCTGTCTTTTGAAGGTTAGTACTAACTGAAAAACAGGTGAATGCAGCAAACTTCGCGCCATCTATGTGTTAGGGTCGGGACTTGTCAGCTCATGTGTTAGATGAACAAGGTATTACAGTATTGATCAGAGTCAAGCACGTTTTCCGCCCATGAAGAGGCGTAAAAATATAAGGATTATGATGAACGTTTAAAGGAAGTTGTATGTGAATTCGATGTATCGGATATCTTGAACTATCTCAGATCTTTCACGAGAGTATAGGATGTGCAGTCATGATGGTAAAAATATTGATAGTCTATACCGGAAGTATATCTTGTAACATCAGTAATTGAATTTTTTCCAACTAAATTTTTGAATCAATAAAAAATTTGTCCTCTGTATTTCCGTTGTTTTTGTGTTTCTTAACGTGTTTTCTTCCTTGAATTTGTTTTTGCAGATACATTCCATGTTATGAGTTTTCGTGGTGTGAAACTGTTGGAGAGTGAATTTCATAGTGATGATGTTTTATATGATGAAATTTGTAAAAGCTGAATATCACAAAGATCAATTTTCGAGGAAGAGTTCCCTTGTTATCAAGTCATGGAGATCAATAGATAAGGAACCGTGGATGAGCCCGACTGGGCTCTCGACGCGAAAAAAAATAGACCCGACTGAAATTGAACCCGAAAAATCATCATATGTTACTAGACATGCTCCAATCATCATAAGAGTTACCAATTTCCTTCCAGTTTAATTCCATTCGGGTCCATGTTCTTTCGAGTCAACGGCAAGGCCAGCACTACGTTCCTCTCCATCCTTCTCTTCGTCCATCCACATATGAGGGCTAATAAAGCATCGCAAGTGGAGAATTTTGACCCACTCGCGATCCTTTGTCAACCTGCACGTATGAATGGACGGTAGTATGCGAGAAGCCCGACTGGTAATGAGCCCTAATGACACTTAAGCCCGATTGGCGTTAGCCCGACTGCATTCAACCCGAACGACTTTAAGCCCGAATTACAGTTAACCCGACTAATTATAAAAATATAATCAAATAACATGGAAAATTAATCGAAATCGAAGCGGAATTAACCTTGAATCTATACATCTTTACAGTAAAAGGTTGAATAAGCTTTGATTTCGATTGATTTTCCATTTTATTTGATTATATTTTTATAACTAGTCGGGTCAACTGTCATTCGGGTTATAATCCAGTCGGGCTAACGCCAGTCGGGCTTAAGTGCCATTCGGGCTTATTACCAGTCGGGCTTCTCGCATACTACCGAATCGACGAAGAGAGAGACGGAGAGAAATGAAGTGTCGGCACTGGTCAACAGTCTATTCAAACTTATTCACATACGGGTCAATTGAGCCTTACCTATGGTCGCAGGGGAAGGTCGGTAGTATTTAAAATGCCCGACTGGTAATAAGCAGGAATGGAAATTCACGGTAGACCCTTGTTGGCCCGACCAAGGCGGTTGACCAAGAATCCCGAACTCAAGGTTCATTCTCAAATCCATGAGCATGTTTTCATCTTCGTGAATCTCACATTGATGATGCACTGAAAACGAACCTTGATTCTCAAATTGTCGGGCTAACCGTTTGTTGGACCAACAACCGAAATCTACGTGTCACGAAAAAGTTTACGACAGTAATTTACATCTAAAATACACGTGCGGGCCTTCCGAAGTAGCTGATCCGGATCACTTGGATGAGCCCCAAATAGCAATAGTTCCAAAAACTAGATCTCATTGAATCTTTTCGGAATTACAAAATGAACTATTGAAATGTCAGCAGAATAGAGTCCTTGGAGAATTCAATTTGCCTTTTGTCATACTATGCACAGTACAATATACAGGATAGGAAGGCTCCATGTAAAGTACGTGAGTTACAGTAAATTACGTGATTTACCAGGTATATTATAGTATTTCACCTGTAATTTACATGTCAAGTACCATGTAGATTACAGAAGGTAAATTACTTGCCCATTTCTGGTAATAAGTCTGACTCCGCTATCATTGGTGAATCGCTAGTAATATTCAGTAATTTCACTAGAAATCCTTAGTTTTCAGTCAATCATAAGCAGTCGGGCTTCTCGCATACTACCAAAAGGCCCATTTCGAATTCAATTGCTGAACACACTACCGTTCTCATAAAGATTGGTGATCGTCAGTTTTACGAACCCTTCACAGCAGAGTTCTTTTTTCATTCCAACCCAGCGTCGGAGAGGTAATGAAAATTTTTTGCGAAATTAAATCTCTCAGCATCCGTACGTAAATCAATCAATTTCGTTGAATTTTCACAAATTCAAGTAGTACAAATTCTACCACGCCCGATCGTGTTAGTATTTCTCAGTAGAATTTTGTATGTGACGTTTATATCATTTCCCATGTGATACTTTGTTTACCAGTGATATTTCTGGATAAAGTCAATTTGTTGTAAATATCGAAACATTGTACACCCCTTTTAGTGCATTGTTTATTTTAAATGAACATTGAAGCCCCAAAAAGTGGTCAGGCGTCTTAAATTTGATATTTCATTTACCTAACCTATTTTTGTTATTATTAGGTTAAAATGGCTAAAACCAACGAAAAGAAAGGCAAAAGTGCCATCAACGAAGTAGTTACTCGTGAATACACCGTTAATCTTCACAAACGTTTGCATGGTGTGGGATTCAAGAAACGTGCTCCAAGAGCGATCAAAGAAATAAGGAAATTTGCAGAAAAACAAATGGGTACACCAGATGTGAGGATTGACACACGCTTGAACAAACAACTTTGGTCCAAAGGAATTAGGTAAATATGTCGCAATTCTATTGATGTGAATAGGAATTGAGATTTCTCCATTTATTTTTATCATATGAGATTTTTACTGTGAAAATTTTCCTGTTGTCAATACTCAATATTTGAAGGATAAAACTTTCAACTACTTTTTGTTTGCGTAATCTTTGTATGATCTGGGTGTTTTCAATCATATGTCACTTCAACTTAGAACTGAACAACATTATTAACTCTTTTCAATGTAACGTCTACGTAAGTGTAATGTTGATTTTTATAAGGCTTTGTCTAGAGGCACGGGACCTGTGTCTACAGCTCAGCCTCATAAGGGTCGTCTAGAAACATCAGACCCTGGTTTCCAACAAAAAAATTTGAGACACGGGTCCTGTGCCTTCAGACAAAGCCTTTTCATAATACTGTATGAATATGCTGATATTTGGAATATGAAGTTTATTATCTACAATTACAATCACGCAATGCTTGGATCCTTGGATTCAAACTAGTAGCATGATCAAATTATTCATTATGATTGAACTAATTTATCATGATTCATTAGGATCCTCAGTGTTTATTTTATTGTATTGAAGTATCAAAATATCTTCTAAAATTTAAGAGGCGCATTGGTTTCTCTGCATGTATGCGGTGGCAATCAGTGCCATATTAGTCGTAACGCCACAACCAGAGGCCTTTGGCCATATACTCGTAAACTAAGCTAACGCTCCATGTACGCAGAGAATATAACCTCAAACATTGTACAACAGGTACATTTGAGTTTAAATGTAAATCCGTTTCACTTAGTAAATGATTATTATTCAGTGGGTAGATTTAATCTGTACAACTAATCTAATTCCACATTCGATCAGTTGTAGGAATCAAGTAATGCGATGACTCACAAATTCTTTATGAAAATTGAATTTCAACCACTTAAACACATGGAGAATGATACACATTGATCGCTGATCAATCATAAAGTTATCGAGTATCGAAATTACATATCATGATTGAATGATGGGATTTAATTACAGGTGTTCTTTAATTAAGTGAATATGAAGAATAGATTGAATCCACCCACTCTAAGGAATGAAAAATACAAAGAATTCCTTCAAAATACAGTGCAACCTCAATAAAACTGCTCATCTGCTTCCTCATCCCAACGGTTCCTGCTTAATGTTGAAGAAAGATAGTGAATGGTCTTACTCAGAGGTTGCTTTGTCTCACATTTCTGAACATTGGCAATACATAATCTTTGAGTCAGAAGAATATGAGAACTTGTTAATGTCTCCTATTCTCTTTCAACTTATTATATCCATAAATTCAAAAGTGATGAAGGTACCAACAAATGAAGTTCAATCCTTCAATGCTGTGATCCATTAAGATGAGAGAAAAACATACATCCAGTCTTATTTGGGCCTGTTGTGGCAGTAGAGAGTTGAAATTGCAAATTCTTATGGACATTATACAATAATTCATGATAAGTAATTCATATCTTTTTTGAAAATATGCTAATTCATTTTTTTTTTTTTAAATCCGAAGTAATTGACTATACCTTCATGATTGAGGAAGATTGATTTTTTATAAAATCACTGGTGAAAATGTAAGAAAATTGTTTACAATGGAGAAAAATGTTATGAAATTTTCTGTAATTTCAGAACATAACGCTGTGTACAGTTTTTATGTGGTTTCACAGAAACAAAGGAATAGTAATAATCACTAAGCGAATAGTAAACTATGGCCAGACCAAACTGCGCAATCATAAGAACTGAACGGCTCAATTGAACTAATGACACATTCAGTTATAATAACGATGGGATTGTTTAGTGACCAAACGTTTAGTCCGTTTATATTCTCATACATCAGTTTTCTCTGTGTTGCTTGAGAACACCATAGTAATCGAAATCCCATGTCACGAATAATTTTATTTAAAGAGCAATCATAATGCAAAATCAATTGATTTGAATTTTCAACATTATTCGTATAGTGAGTTGAGAAAGTTGATGAATTAAGGGGCTATACCTGTTTGGAAGCTAAGAAAAGGTATTTTCTGGGAATTTTCGCTGATTAAACTAAAGCAAGTAGAAAATTCAAAGTACAAAAGTTTTTTGAAAAATAGCACATGTTTGGAAACAAAACTTGATTTTGGACAATAAAATTGACTTCATTATTTATTGACGAAGTAAAACATTGTTTATCAGTCGTAAAAATCGCATATAGTTACACTAGAACCTGGCCACAAAGGTGCTCCCCTTTTCTCTTCAGCGCATGATAGAAACCATTCGAATGAACAATGAGAACTTTATTATCGCAAGATTGCACTGTACTTCACTGGATAATCTTATTAAAAAATTGAATGGAAAACATTCGAGTTCTACTGCCGGCTACTTTTGAAAATATAGTTTCGAGGAAAAAGTATTGAAAGTTTCGGAATGATTTATATATGATCACTATCCTCTTCTTTATAATGATAGCCATATTTACATATCAATTGGGAACTAACCGTTTGTAATAAATAATACGTGTGCCGATACTCCACGGAATTCAAGAAAAGAGAAATTCATCATTTTTGAGTGTTCGGAGTTATTTAGAAAATTGAGCTTTGAAAAATATTTAAATAGTGTTTTCATCAATAAATGTTATTAAATTCCATTTTTGAGGTATTTTTGTTATTTGAGCCGCTGAAAAAAAATTGAGAAAATTTTTCCAAACTGATATTACTAATCAATGATTGGTCAATCTAATCAGTTTAATATCTTAATTGAGGTAAATGTCCCCTTCACCGACATTGTACTTAATTAAGATTAATTATAAATTAATCATTATTCCGTCAACTTCCTCATCATTCATATTTGGAAGCAAGAAAGAAGGTACTTTTTTTCTCATTTCTAAACATCCATGACAAGAACGTTCAGAAAATAATACGAAATTATCATTGATCTTAATTAAGTACAGTGTCGGTAAAGGGTACATTTACGTTTGTCACTTTTTTTTATATCCAAAAACAATCAATTCTGCTCTGAAATTAGGATTATTAAAATGAGTTTGGAAACACCAAATTTATCAGCAGTTGAATATGATGTATAAATTCAATAGAATTTATTATTTCCTACATAAAATTTGATTCAAAGATTTATTACATGTTGTAAGCATTTTAATGTCATTTTTAGTACTGTTTTGTTGAAAACACATTTTGAACAAAAACGATGAATCCACATATCCGCTTGATGTAAGAAACAATAAATATAATTTTTTCAATGCTAAATTCAGTTGAAGATGTTTATAAAATTATTATAATAACTTGAAAATAATGTAATTTTAGAATTGGGCATGAGCCATCTTATTCAATTGTGATTAAATTCTATTTTTTCAACGTTTTCTTTTCCTGAAGTGTTCTTAATACGATTCTTCGGAATTCATTCCACCAAAATACCATGTGGAACACAATAATGAATGATCATTCTTCTTAAATTCATTAACGCTATTTAGAATTGAACAAATTTCATCAAACTATTCTTTTTTATCACTACATTACAATTTTGGACAATTTTATTAACTTAGCGGTTTTTATAGCTACGAAATTCTTCACAATTTTTCAAGTTTTTTGGTCAACATGGTCTCTCATTTCATTATAAAAATCATTTATCCGTTCTTGCATTATTCTTTTATTTTTTTCAGGAACGTCCCCTTCAGAGTCCGCGTGCGATTGAGCAGGAGGAGAAACGACGATGAAGATTCTGCAAATAAATTATATACCCTTGTGACGTATATTCCAGTAGCCACTTTTAAAGGTCTTCAAACTGAAAATGTAGATGCCAGTCAAGATTAATTTATCAATAAATAATTTTGACTGTTTTTATTGGTTGTTTATTCATTAATTTATTCCTGTGAGACATCTCATACTTTTTTATCGTTCATGATACATTAGCGAATCAGAAAAGCACACTTCGCATAAATATTCAATACTGAACAATGACTGCGTCAATTTAAAAGACATTTGTAAATGTGAATTGAATTGAGAATCTGCACGGTCAAAAAAGACTAGTTGAAATAACGATTTAACTCGTAAACGCAAATGGACCTATTTTTTTTCCTTTTTGATAATCTTGTTCGTTGATTCCACCAATGTGTTCAATAAATTATTATTTAAAATTAGTTGGATGAATGAATAAATTTGTTATTCTAACGGAAAAAATGGATCCATATGCGCTTACAAGTTGGATAGTTATTCCGACTAATCTTTTCTTCCGTGTACATTCCTCTAAAAGATTCATATCGAGTTGATGAAAGGTGTGGGAAATCGATGAAAATTCTCACGTGTATGTATCTAATTTTAAAACGTTGTATCATAATCATAGCTTAGTTAGAAACCACGGTGATCGAAGATTGCGCTACGCGCCTATATTGCATAAACTTTACAGTTAACGTGGATGCAGGAGAAATGCGACGCACTTATATTTAAATCTGAGTCAGAAACCAACGATTTTGTGTCAAAATGATTCTTCTCTACGTAATTGAATTTCATAACACAAAACACGCGTACGCGCCTGGTCGTGGTACAACTAAAACGCACAATTTATCCGCCAGTTTTGAGGGATGCATACATATATCATGCGTGATACTTTACATGAAATGTGCAACGAAGCAAATTCGTACTCTTGCATCATTGTATCTCACGTTGAGTTTGCATTATTTTCTTAATTTTCGTCGAATGCGTTCTTTTTTCTTCTCAAGATCCACTTGGAATCACAAACGATTCAAAAATAACCTGACCTATTTCCAGGCCTACTCGAAGAGAATCTCTCTTCAAATAATATTTTTCATTTTCAATCCTTTTTTCTTTCTTGATTTATTTTTCCTGAGATCTCAGTGTATGAATTTTGCTTCTCAGAAAATTCTGATTATCGTGGGTGAGAGTATCGTACTAATTCTGAGATGTATGTATTTTTTTATCCACTCAGTCTTTTTGATGAAAAAAATTAGAAAATATTGAGTAAGGAATTGACAATATAGATCGATTTCCAGGAATAAAATGAAATTTTTGTTGGAATGATTTTTTTATATGTAAATATGGGTTAAAATTCCCAAGAGAACATGAAGGCTCGACGAATGTTCGATGCAGGTTTTGATTGGTCTATATCAAGGTTTATGGAACGTTCAATTGAGGTTCAAGGATGTTTGTCGAACGTTCATCAAACATCAAAATGTCTGCCTTCAAGTACTTCTAACAGAAATTTACAGAGCGTCAATTGAAGGTTCATTGAACGTTCCTTATTATCACACGACAATGACAAATAGAGAATAGGTTGAACGACCCAATTTTCCCCCTAGCGCCCAAGGAACGTTTCTTAAACGTTATTACATACAAATTAGAAATCTTTGAAAAACGTATTTGAAATACTGAAGGAGAATAATGTACACTGCTGAATTCTCAATACAATAATCAATAATAGAATGACTGGAAAGTATTCCGAATGTGGAAAAAAATGGAAATAATCAGAGTACGCTGTTTTTCTGCATTGAAAATTTCATTCAGTCTGTTTTAATAATAGATAATAACCAATGATGAGTGCTTAAAAATGACAAATCTCTCAGTATCATGAAATCAATTTATTCTTCAACGAATTCTTGCGGTACATAATAATTAGTATAATATCGTGTTATTAATTTTTCTTACTGATATAAAATAATTGACCATGAAGTTCCATAACATTTAATTTCATAAAGAATTTAATATTACATACAGTGTGTCCCAGAACAAGCTATCAAGCTCCCTTATGAAGTAGAAGAATCAGGAAGAAGCCTTCCACTGATTTTCTATATTTTTAAGTGAAACGGGAAAATCATCTGGTGACGTGATACGATTGAGGGCCTCTGTTATAGGGATACCAGCTTCCTGAATGAATGAACATTTTCTTGGGAAAAATTCTCCGCACCGAATTCATGAAGAGATCTTAAATTTTCAGAAAATAATCTTTAGTACTTTCCCAGATAATACACGAAGAATTCTCTTTCAAAAACAAGAATAGAATTCTTCAAGAACTTTTTTCGAACTAATGAATCCATGGAGAGCTCTGGGGGAGTTCAATGTTTGGGACATTAACGAGTTCTTTGGGAATGCTGGAAGTATTGTTTGAGTATACTCTCAGAGAACTTCTTACACGGAGAAAAGAGATCTTCGAAAAATAGTAAAGTTCGCTGTCATACGTAGCACAGTCGCCCCCGATATCTGGAATAGTAAATTATGTCACGTCGCGTTTGATTTGTAGGCACATAAAATTTAAATCCAGGGATGGAAATCACAGAACTTGCTAATCCTCATAGTGATTCACAAAAATACTACGTGGCATTACACTTTTCAATCCTTCGCATCACATAATCAGTAAATTATGTAGCTCATTCTGCTGAGAATATATTAAAAACATTTATTACGATATCAAATAGTGAACTCTGCTATTTTCCAAAGAGGCACTTTTCTGCGTGTAATGTCCGACAGATTGAACTCCTCCAGAGCTCTATATGAATTCATTAGTTCGAAAAGAGTTCTCGAAGAGTTCTATTCTTGCTCTTGAAAAAGAATTCTTCGTGTGTTATCTGGGTATGAACATGCCCGAAACTTTGAGCCCCTGTATCTCGGCAACCCGTCGATATTTCCTCCCCCTTTTTGCACAAATTATGTACTCCAATAGTACAACAACTCCACGAAGTTCCATCAAAATCCTGGCGATTATGGTTTTTACGTGGGTACACTTGACGTGGAATGCCCACTATGACTCATGATATTAACGAAAATTTAAGTGATTCAGATTATAAGAACAGGTTTGAAAGGCTTCCAACATTAAACAGATGTGGAAATTTTTGCAACCTCTTTTGATAGAATTTGTACCCTCAGGAAAGTTTACCCTATCCATTTTCATAAACTTACAAAATTTCCATATTGTTTCCCATGTTTTGAGGAAAAAAATGTGGGAAAGAATGAGGAAATTTTGCATGGACGAGGAAAACCTCCCTAAGGGTAAAAAATACGTATTCTGAATGCATATTTACGAACTGCATGATCTGAAGTATATACATGGAGAAAATATTGTTACAAATTACTATGAAAAAATTGTACATATATCATATCCACTACTCTTAGAAAAATTCCATCTTCTCACATGTAGATACACTAATTGTGGAATCCTGACCTGAATAAAACTTCGATACTTTTTGGAAATACTCATGTGAAACTTCCTTTGAAACTTTCAGGATCGATGTAAACAGTAAATTTCCATCGACTCTAAGAAAATCTCGTTTGTATAATCGTTCTTCTCTAAACACGCATTCAAGTTTTGTTTTTGTTCTCTCTGTTTCTCATTCTTCCTTATTTCAAGATCTCAGCATGACTTGGGGTGGTGACGTATAACGGCCGTGAAACAAGATTTTGGAAAAATGAAAACGTGTCTATTCATACTTGTGGATATGAATAAGTATTCTAATATTAGTCTTGCACACTCGATTTGAGGAAAATGTTGGTGTGTGGCAAACAGACGAGGGCGAGGACAAAGATGATGATAGTGATGACGAAAATGACGAATCTCAAGTTTATGCGAAACCCCGATGTTTCGGGTTCACCCGGGACAGCTGGACATAGTTTTTCCGTAACATCGAGGCATCGTTGCTTGTCGTTGTGAGAAATGCGTAGGTTGTATTATATCCATTGCGTGGGGTGACTTTTCTCAACTGGTATAAGAAGAACTAACGATTGCCCTCGCGGCATCAGTCCTCGAAGAATCTCGCAAGGATGGCTCTCGAACGTCAAGTCCGTGCCAAGGTACGGATTTCTACATAGTTTCGATCTTTTATCGTTATCCGGTGCTGGTTAATTGTCGCGTTATTATATTTTCATCGCGTGGTGGTTACAAAACAATCATATATTGTGTCGATCAATTCGAATTCAGTGTTTTGATGATGTCAATGCGAGGTGGAATTGTTATAATGTATCCTCTTGATGAATGCTGTGTTATTTGAATCTGAATGATTGTGAAATATTTTGAGAAGAGTTTTTTCATACCCGGGAATTGATTGATAAGATCAGTGATTCTTATTGTTGGTACAATGGAATATATTCTTACAAACACTCATGGGGATTTCGATGGACGTTTCTTTGGGCAAACGCGTAAAGTCCCGTCAAGATCGTGTTTGATAGGATGTTCTCCAATGTTCCATTTATGTTTTGAAGATGAACATTTGGGAATACGTGTGGCATTCAATACGACTCATCGGAGTTATTTTGAAATTAACATTTTTGTCCCTTGAATAGTTTTTTGAGTGATAGTTTTCAATTATTACCTATATCAGAGGATATTTGCATGGTTTTTGCTGCAATGTTTGTGCAAATACCAATTCATTTTAGGGAGGAGGGTTTATGTCATACGATACGAAGTGTAGAATATAATATGTTTCATATCGCATATAATTTGTGCGTATAATTCATCGTAGAATACATCGAATTTTGTAAATGAAAGACTTTGGAATAATTGAATGAGTATTTTTACCGGACATTTCTACGTTGCCTCCACGTGGAATCTCCGTTCATCCACGTTCTATCCACGTGGAGTCCATGGGGATGCGACGTGGAAGTCTGTGGATGTGCTGTTAGGGTGGTTTCATCACTCAAGCTATCAGACACGCATAGTTGGGGATGTGACTTCGAGGACAGTCACTATTATTTTTTCACTAAAAAATGTGTCGAATTTTGAATCATATTTTGATAAAATTTGTAGAAACTAGAGACATTTTTTATAAATAAAAAACAATCACTGTTTTTCAGAGTTCATCTGTACTTCAAATTGATGTTCGATTCAAACGTGACGTATGTGTTGAAGTTGAATGCGAGAAAGTTCACTGTCGAATTGTGCAGTTCGTCACCTGAACAAAAAAAATATAAAAACTTTTTAAACAAAAAAATATAATTTTGAACAAAATGAAAATTCCGTCGTGATTATTGATTTGATGAATACGCAGGGGGTAAAATAATTCGCAGATCGGATTTCACAGGTGTATTCTGCAGCCAAAATAATAATTTCCTGTTTGGAAAACTTTTTGGAAGCTCAGTTCTGGAGATATAGGCATTTTCAGATTTCTTTTCAAATCCTAATCATTCAAAAGCACCATGTGCTACACACTTGAGCTTGACACCATTCTCTAAGTTGGTGAATGGCAGATCTCTGGAAGAAAATGAATCATAGATAATGATTCAAAGTTGCTGAATTCTGATTTTTGGGACCCCAAGAATTTCAAATTACTATAATTCTGAAACAAACAACGATAGAATATTTCAATTTTTCCCATATATCCCTCGGTTCCCACTTAGCATACGTAGGAGCGATGCTTCTGAATGATTTGGATTTAAGAGAAAATTAAAAAATGCTCATATATCAAAAACTAAGCCACCAGAAAAATTTTTTAAACGCCAAATCATTGCATTTTGGTTGCAGAATTTACCTGTAAAATCCGGTCCACGAATTATGTTACATCCTGTGTATAATCAACTTTTGTTTGAGAAATCACTGTAGAGGTACTTCAGGCGTCGCGAGTCCTTATGAAGCGGAAAACGATCAGAGTGATTTCTACCGTAATTGTGATTCCAATCTCAAACTTCCCTTCGAGCAGAGATGAATTGCAAAAATTGCTAACGCTATGTGAAAATCATGGTCCGCATCACTTTTTTTTTGTTTGAAAAAAATTATGTGATCGGTTGAGATTTTTTTCTGAACCAATCTCTGCTTCAAGTTTCGAAGTCAAAACCTCTAGTTGAGGAATTCCCTTTACAAAATATATGTGTGAAGTTTTTATGCGCAGAGTTTCATTGAACCTCCCCTAATGGTTTATTCTTGAAACATTGCACCAATTCAATCGTTCCATCGATATCTAAATTCGATATTTAGAATCATATCTCGTAATTCTTCAGTCGAGATTCGTTTGATTTCACTTGGCGTGCTTTTTTTCCCCCTGGAGAAGATTCTGTGGAATTCAATCAATCTCGCAATGTCATTCCATATATATAATCTATTTTTGATTCATTGATAATTACCGAACAGAATTGTTTGGACGGAATATAATATTCGAAAAGCAACTGTTGAATACGCATGATTTTATATTTCAAGAGGTTTGATTGATCAATGCATGATTAAGCTTGTCTGCAATGTCAATCCCGAACGATGGATGATGAATAATCACAGTTTTACAACATCCACCTCGGACTGAAAAGTTTCGTGAAAATAATGTGCCGTGACATCCAATAAATGTAATCCAATTGACCTCGGATTCACTGATGTTTTTACCATTTTTTTGCCCACTACTTCGAATATCATTATCTCCAATGAAACAAAAATTTCAAACATATAAAAGAAATTATCAGAATGAAGAGAAACATCAATTTTCACTGTAATTGAAATTGAATTGAGGAACGACAAGAATTAATGCGATTTCTACATTTTCTTGTAGGTTTTCCATCCTATTTGAGATCAAGATAGGGGCATATTCTGTAAAAATATTCCCTCTGAAAATTCAGTGAATCCATTTCTTCTGAAAACTCAAAGAAGGTGATTGATTTTTTACAGCCACTTTCCATGTGAAAGAATGATATATATATATTCCTATACATAATCTATATATTATTTTTTCACATAAGTTTCTCTTGAATTTTGAAAAAATGTTTACCAAATTCAAGAAAAATTGGCTGAACTTCCGGATTACGTATTGACAACTCTCAATCGAATCATTCTCAATTCTCAATTCTTAATTGAATTCTCAATTGAATCATTTTTCTTAAAATTCAGTGAAATTCATCTAGCAATTCAGGAGGACATGGCTGTCCAAATTTGAATCACCTTTTTCGAATTTTCACGAGAAACTTCCTTACAGTGTAGGGTAATCATTGTTCATCACTCCAATTTTGATGCTTTAAATCGGCAAATAATTAATTATTTCTCTACGGAAGAGATTTAGGAGAAATTCATGAGCTTTTAGAGAAAATTCGTTTTTCTGTTACAAAATAAAAATTTAGAGAAAATTTAGTTTTCTCCTCTGAACGTGATTCCAGCAAAATGGTATAGAATTGTGGAGAAAATCCATTTCGAGGGTCGGAAATTTCTTTCTTTTAATGTGACACGGAACGTTCCATGTATTTGTACAGAAAACTCATCCTTCCTGATAATACATAAGCTGTATTATTTTTAAGACAGAGAAATGAAGAGGAAATTATTTTACCACATAAATCTGTTGGAAAAATTCTTCCTTCCTTTGAAAATTGTAACGATAAAGTTTCATGAAGAAATCAGCGTTGCCCACCTCGTCATCTTGGATTGTCGTTTCAACCAATGAAAATTATCGTATTCAATCCGGTGAATTTTTCGGAGAAGTATCGAAAGATTTCCGAAAGAATAAAATTGTCGCCATTCCGAGAAAACAAGGAGCAGACAAATGCGAGAACTACAGAACGATTAGCTTGACTTCACATGCCTCTAAAATACTGACAAAAATTATATACAAGAGGATAGAGAATGAAATATTCAATTTTTCAATTTATGTATAGAAGAAGCGGTGAACGAAGTGGAGGAGCGAGTGCGAGTGAGATCGAAATTGAAATGATAAAAAGTCATTGACGCATCCAATTCGATTTGTTCTACTCTCAATAATGATGTTTTGTCTTATGATACGTGTGAATATTGGTATAAACGATTCGCAAATACCCAACCAGAAATTTACAACAGGTGCAGTGCTGCACCAGTACTGGCCAAGACTGGCAGGGTACTGGCATTTGTCTGGAATGATAACGCTTTTTAGTACTGGGGATTGAGTACTAATACCATTATTCGCAATCAGTGCAGGGCCAGTACTGGATTAGTACCTGGCCGGTATTGAGTTCTCAGTACTGGTTTATCAGTACAGGCATAGTACTGTATTTTTATGCATCCAGTACTAATCCCGTACGTATTAGCCAAGTTAGGAGACCCAATACTGGCACTGTACTGTACCTGTTGTCAACATTGGCATATTTCGGGTTTTTCTGATTGGGTAGTAATTTCGATCTCGGCGATCGGGAACGTCCAGAACAGCCTCCAAGATTTGAAGATGCTGAATTCCAAAAATTACTCGACGAAGACTCAACATAAACCCGAAAACAGCTTGCAGCTTAGCTAGGAGTCACTCAAGCAGCCATCTCCAAACGATCCGAACTGACCGAACAAAACCTTAGTCAACGAATGAACAGGTGCCTTTCGTTGCTCGCCAAGTATCAAAGAAGAATTTCTTTTGGAGAATTGTGACGGGAGACGAGGAATATATTCTGTTCGCTAATTCCATACTGCATCTGGTGGGATGTGAAGGTTGTACTGTATTACGAACTGTTGGAAACAGATCACACAGTTACTGCAGAACGCTACAACCGACAATTAAACAAACTGCACGACATTATTGAGGAGAACAGGCCATTTACTAGGCAAGGAAGCCGAAAAGTTATATTGCTCCACGATTATGCTCGCCCTCAGGTTGCTCGCGCGACTCAGCAAACCACTGTACACTTGGGCTGAGGAGTTCTCCCCCACGCGGCATATTCATCAGACTTGGCTTCTTCTGATTATCATCTCTTCCGGTCCATGCAGCATGCCTTGGATGATAGCGGCTTCCAAACTCTGAACGACGTACGAAAATGTGAGGGAAACGTGCTTCCCCATATTTTGGGGAAATTTTTTTTCATTTGGAGAAAAATCCTCTCAAAAGGGAATTATCTCCCAAAAGAGAGAGATTTCCACCAAAATATTGGCGGAGATGAATTTCTCCCACGTGAGGGAGATTTGCTGCCGGGGACAACTTCCATTTACTTTTTACAGTGTAGAGGAGAATTTTATCGCTAATATAGAAACGCTATCGCGATTTTTGGAATTTTCAATGACAAGATACGTTGGAAATCATGCCAGTCTAATTCATATGTATAATTCGTACCTAGATGACATGTAAGCTTGTCGTAAGCTCGTCAGATTTGTCATTCGATTGTTTCCGACTTGTTGTTGACAACCTCATCAGTGTAAGGCTGCTACAACTCTGCTGCAAGGGTCTTGAGCTCATGTCAACCTTGTCACAAACTTGTCACTTGTCAAAAACCGCGAGTTTGAATTAGATGTGTGAATTGTTCAGAAAATATTATCACGTCCTCCATGAGCAGATGGGTATTTTTTTCCAAATAGTATATGAGGTGATTCGAATCACGTTTTTTTGGGTGATTTGAATCAGGCATTTTCCCAAATCATATGAGACTTGACGGCAACAATGGTACATCAACAAACTGGTACTGGTATCTGTTGCTCTGAAAAATTTTCACATCCATCCAACGAAGACTGGATTCAGTGCAGTGGATGTGAAGAATGGTTTCAATAATTCACACAAAATCGTTCATTTGTCACATGTGCGTGGAATAAAATTCTTTCATTTATTAATCGTATTTAGGGTGCAAAAGAGAGTTTCAAAGTATAAATTTGTTTCTCATCAATATACGTTCCATGTTTATTAATGATCTTTTCCGCCCCCGATTTTGGGGCGAATTGGATCTCTACCAATCCATCTCCATTTCGTTGTAAACTAAAAAACTGTGTATTTGAATATTCTTTTTTTTTGCACGAATCCCAAACCAAAAATGGATTAAATCAGAATTCTTCCGCAGACTCACTGAAAAAACTTTCCTTTAAATCATTTTTATTCATTGAAAGAAAAGTAATCCGATTTGCCTCGGTCTATTCTAATGTAAATCAACTCACACTTGTACTTTCTGCAATTCATTGTGATGTTATTTAATAAATGTGTGTTCCATTTTCATTACAGATCGCAAGCAAACGTAATCCTGAACAGGAAAAAGAAGCCCAAGAATGGATAGAAGCCGTTTTGGGCAAGAAATTCCCAGCTGGTGAATTGTTTGAAGATGTCATCAGAGACGGACAAGTGCTCTGTCACGTTATGAATAAACTCGCTCCTGGATCAATACCCAAAATCAACACTTCGGGAGGGCAATTCAAAATGATGGAAAACATCAACGTGTACGTACGATTTTGAAAATGGTTTTTAGTATTTTATTCGGTACTTCCAAATTTGGAATGGTTCTCCGAACCTCTTTTCTATCTGATGGAATATGTATGAGATAGTATACTAAGTATATCAATACTTCTTCCATCATAAGAATTTCAATCAAAAATGTATACAAAAGTGTTGATACTTCGGGTATCGCTCATTTCCACCCAGTATCTAGGATCTTGAGCATTTCTGCAAGATATTTTGTTATTGTTCTTGGATCAAATATATCAAAAACGGAAGAGCAAACTCTCCTCCAGCATATTCCAGCGTTGGGAAGGTTGAGAGCTTTTCACGTTTCCAAATTTGATTGAATTTCTCAAAACTTCTGAAATTCCTCGAACATTTTGGGAAAAAATTCTGACTGTTACTTTTTCTTCGCAAAATATGGTAAAAATACAAGAATTTTTGGAAATTCTGCTACTATAAAAAACACTCCTCAAAATTGAAGAAGCAGGAAAATGTTTCTTACCTGGTGATGCAGCGAGACAAAACGAAACGAGAATAAGCTGTTTCTCGTTCCGTCTCGATTTTGTAGTACGTTGTCTCGTTTCATCTTGTCTTGACATTTTCGACACCCAATCTCGTTTCGTCTCGACATTTCGAATTTCTTTTGGCGATATTGCTTAAGTATCATTCAATATCATTTTGAATTCAATTCTCTCGTTTCTCGCGGCATCATTATCCTTATCGTTGCTGAATTCCGATATGTTCCAAGCTCTTACTGTATCGGAAGGAATTCTCCCTCTGAAAATATATGAGGATGGCAAAAATATTCATAATTCGACAAGACAAGTAAAAGAAGTGATTAAAGAATAATTGAGTGACACGTGGAGAATACAATCCTCAATAACGTTCAGCTTAGTAATTTTTTACTGACACTGTGACGACTTCAACAAAGTTTCAGTATCATTTGGATAAGTTCGACAAAATATCACAGAATAATTAAAGTATCGTTGAATCTTTTTTCCTCGACAAAATAAAAAACATAATAAACAAAACTGTTTGCAGAATCAGAAGAAAATTGCACAAGAGTGTCAATAAATTTTGTCCATCCAGTCAGTTCAACACCAGTCGGATGATTATTATTTTCATTGCATCGTCATGGAATTTGATGACTGTTCAAATCTCGTACGCATATAAATCAATGAAACTGCTCTAATAAAATGGATGTTCGCCAGAAGATGATATCATGTAGGATAGCGTTAGTTGTTTATTATATTTATTTTGGAAACTTCTTCGATGACGATACGTATATTTTTATCGCGTAAGATGAAATGAGAGACATATTTTGAATTCCTCTGCGTGAAACAAAACTCATTGATGTGATTCAATGTTCAACTGGGAGGATGTTTCGTTTGAGTCACCACTGTGATTGTGTATTCTCAAACTCAAGTTAAGAGATCTGAATAAAGAATGGTTTGTTGCAGATGGTTTTCTGTAACATCTGGAACACATATACATCTGGATTACACTGTGAGGAATTCCTGCATTAATTTGAATGTTTTTGCTGGAAGTTTTTTTTCAAGTACATGCATCAATTCAGTTTCATACATATTTTACCTCAAATTTAATGTAAACTATAGCATAATCTATAATCTTTCCATGTTTTTGTACATTCAATTCCATGTGGGATGTGTATAAACCTGATTTCATTCACATAATTGAAGAAAACTTCTAGATATTTCTGACAGTGTATTCCATCGTAGGGAGCTCGGTTTTTCGATTTACGTAGACTTCCTTGATTCAATTCAAAGTCCGAACACATCTGAGCTGGGTTTTATTGCTTTCATGAACTTTAGTTTTAGTGAACATTTCATCTCCGTGAAAATGAATATCGTAGTTCGTAGAATAGTTTTCACAAGGAAGACATTTGATGCTGTTTCCGAGAAATCAGAAAGGATGAATCGAATGAGAATTATTTCCAATAGATAATCAGAAGACGGTGCTGTCAGTCCGTGCCGTCGAATTATACAGTGTAAATTTTCGACACTTGGTAATAACCTATATCACAGTTTACATCTTCGAAATATTCCAAGATAGGTTAAAGATGTCTTACGCAACATCAAATGGTGTATAGAACAGTTTCTCACGTCTGACAGATATTTAAATAGTAGGATTCAAACAAGTTTGGTAACTTGATTGATTAGTGGATGTCACTCGTAGGTATAGTGATTTTCGAATTTCAATTCCTTGTAATTATTTGAAGGAAATCTTGAGAAAGGGATCGTCAGGGGTCATAGTGGCGTAATTGGCTAACGCACCCCAGTACCAATGAGTAGTTACAGGTTTGACTCCTGGCCATGTCGATTTCTTTTTCAAGATTTAATTCATTTTCAGTTCATGTGAACTCTAATGTTTGAATTTTGAAACAAGTCCGTATTCTCTCCCCAACGATGAGTTTGTCTTGTACGTATCGTATAGCTTACTCGTCATGAGAGAGAATAATTATTTGACACGTTTCGAGATGTACGGAAAAGTTCATCTCTTATTTCGATCTAACCACATACTCTGAGTAAAGAGGTGGGGTTATTAGAAACATGAATCCGTTCGTGTGTTTAAATTAACTGTATCAGCAACACACGCATCGATTATTCCATTGATCGATGTAAATATGTTTTTCCGCTTCTAGTAGGGCATTGTCAGTCGTATTATTTGAATTATCGACCGAAGCGACTACACATTGTGTATTCTATTACGTGTTCTTGTTTCAGAACTATGGAAAATTACAGCGGAAGAGTAGAAAGACGTAGTTTAGCCTAGAAATTAGAAGAATGATTATTTAATTACGTAGAACTGCATGAAAGCTAGGAATTTCTACGGATATTGATGTATGGACCATTTCACAAGATACTAAGTGTACCAAGCTGAAAAAACAAAGTTTCCCGATCGACCTCAAACTTGGATAAAGTGTTGCCCTATTGGATAGCAATGTGTGGTAGAACGCTTTTCCGATAGGACAAATATTCATCACAGGGGTGAGGTCGGAAGTTTCGATTTTTGTGCATATGCCATATATTTTGAAGATTTCTCACTGGATCTGAGGCGATCGACAAAATGTTCTGTAGGTCAGTTTCGATAGATTTTTTCATGCTCTTCCCTTTGATGAATCGTCTTTTCCCGAAATATAAATATTTGACCTTGAAAAATGTAATTCAAAGTTGAAATTGACCTTTGTTCCAAGAAGGATATTTTTCATTGTTTTTTTTTTTAATCTCAAACGAAAGATCAGGTTCTTTCCTACGAAATCATATAGGTGAAATAGTGGGCTGCGATCTTTTAATCCATGGAAATCAGTGTCGAGGACTGCGGTACATCTATCATGCTAGCATTCAAATCACTTTACGTGTCGACAAAAACGTAATAGTGTATTGTGCGACGAGGGACGAAAGTTGGTGTGAAAAGTCATCAACTTTTGTGCCGAGTGCCACATATTACTTTGTGTAACAACCCAGACAATACACAAGTCCCATATGAATTCGGAATATATTCGATTTTTTTAATTCTAATAGAATCACATTGAGTGCATTCGTAAAGAAGTATCATAGAATTCATTTGATTTGAAATGAGTTCTGCTGGAATTGTTTTGGAATTCATATAAGAATTCTCAGAGCATTCAAACAGATTTCAAAGGCAGTACTCAGAGGATATCCGTTATGTCCTCCTGAAAATATCCATAACGGTATTCAAATAGAATCAGAATTCAATTCAGAAAATGAATGAGATGAATTTTCATAAACAGTTCGCAAAGCACACTTCAGAATTCATCTCTTGAAATTTTATAGGTTGTGTCCCTGGTGAAAGGGGAGCGTGTCATAAAGAGTAATGGAAGCGTAAGAATGTTTCAGATTACTTTCCTAATACTTCTCATATGCTTCCTATCCACTCTCTAACTACGCTTCCGGACGTAAAGCCCGGTTTCTATGAAATTGGTGTTTCTTCGGATACGCTTCACACACTTCAAATATACGTTCGAATCACTCTTAATGTTCCACTTGATGCTCGGTATACGCTTAAATCCACGTTCCAAATACTTTCCAACTACGTTTCTGACACTTTCTATTACACGCTTCCCTTTCACCAGGGGTCTTTAAAAGTTGAGATGTATTTATTCTACTCGCCCAGATGCTAATCATAATACCATAGATATTTGTTGACATCTATAAAATCTTCATATATGCATGGAATGGTTACAGCAAAGGAATAGATTACAGGGTAGAAATAACTATGAATTGTCTTTTCGTTGATTGGTAATGATATTCATTACAAGCGCATGATTAAGGGAGTGCTCTGATCGATTTTTCACCAAAAAACTACTAGATCGTTTCATCCATTTTACGTCAAAAATATGCAATCAATTGCATTAAACTTTGGATCAAATGATTCAGAATCAATCAAACAATCTGGGTCTGGTCTGGTTGTTGTTCAAAATAACTCGTCATAAATAATTAGAACGAAATTTCGTTATCAGTCAATAAGAAAACTCTATTCAGTTTTTTGATATTATAACAAATATAATCCATGTACAATTAGTTTGAGACCAGAGCCGGCATCTCTGATTTATTCTGGTTTTTTTTATCTCAAGGTCGATGTAATCGATTGAATATTATCGACGTGAAATGGTTGAAACGATCTAGTAGTTTTCTAGTGGAAGAATTGACCAGGGGACACCCTCAATGATTTCCTTTGGGTTTCGAGGTTAGGTTTTCATATACATTTTGAAGAATCCCAGACAAAAATTCCCGGGTGGGTGGGATTCCCAGATTCGCATGTGGAATCAGGTTCCTGGCCGGAACCCGCCAGGTCCTGCCTGGAATTCCTCTGGTCCCCGCTCAGGTCGGTCAAGTTCCCGCCCGGGACCAGCCAGGTGGTGACTCGAGCGGGAACCTGACCCGGCTGCCGGGTCCCGGGCGGGAACCTGACAGGTCCCGAGCAGGACCTGGCTGATCTCGGGCAGGACCTGGCCGGGGCCCGCCAGTCCTGGCCAGGAACCTAAGTCCGCATGCGAATTTGGGAACCCCGCCCACCCGGGAATTTTAGTCTGGGATGGCCTCGATGTGATCTTCGTTATGTTATTTGTGCCTCCTGAAATGATTTTCTTCTGGAATGTATAATATTTTCATGATTTCAAATGAAAGGAAGTCTGGTATTTGCCATAAAGCTTGTTTGGTACATCACCTCAAAATCTTGATATATCCTCAATTCGGTATGAAGTCTAGGGGTTGAACAAACAAAATTATCCGCGTAAAAAAATATAAGGAGTTGTGAATATCTTGAACATTTATCTAATGCATATTCAATTATATACTGTGGAAGAAGCTCATAATTCGACATCCGAGAACAATTCATGATGAATCCTGAATATATTTTGATTGGAACTCAAAATGACTTTCTTCAGAATTGTATGATGAATACAATTGGTCGTGAAGATGAATTCTTTGCGATCGCATCTGATATATCGATTGAATACCACTACGAACAGTTTTGGATGAACATAACTGGTATTTTCTTTGAACTTCCTATGAATCCGTTTCAGATACTTCCGATGTTCGTGAAGAACTGTTTCAAAAATCTTGGTATTTCAAAGGAATTCTTATGCAATAACTTGTGTTGTCTGGGAAGTGCCTTCAAAGGACCTGCTCCGTTTTTGGAGACAAAATGAATTTATTCTGTTCTGTTGTCAAGGTTCATGACCGATGACGCGTGATGATGCCATTATTCACTAGCTTTCTTCCCATCAAGCAGTTTCCCTCGGCTTTGTAACAAAATTTGAACATTTCGTGACCCAAAAAATGATTTGTGACTATTACCCTAGCTGGAGCAAGTTGAGTAACATGTAGTGTTTTTTAGGGCATAATTCCATTCAGTAGCATCTCAATGCCCCGAATGGTGTTTGTCCCGAATGACAATATTCTGAACGAAAACGTCCCATCATGTTCAAATGCGATCATCCGAAATGATATCAAAGATCTCTTTCGAACCATAAAAACAGTAATTTGATTTATTCTCTATTGTGTCGTCTGTCTCTTCAATTGAAGCGATACATGTATGGTAATGGAATCATTCCTGAATCAGATGTATCAGAACAACCAGCCCAAAGAAAATTCCGCAGTTATGGCAGTACAGGTTCATGAATATTGCCTATACCGGCAGTATTGTACACGGAAAAAATAATTTAGCTGGAGCAGCGAAGTGGCTAGCACGGACACGGACAGCCATTAAATTAGCTCCTGCAGCTAAATTTTAGCTGTTACAGCAAATAAACTAGCTACAAAGGCAAATGTTTTGCTGTCTTGACTGAAATTTATCTGCAGAAGCTAATTTAATGGCTGTCCGTGTCCGTGCTAGCCACTTCGCTGCTCCAGCTAAATTATTTTTTTCGTGTATCCCCAGTACTGGGTCTTATATGAAATGTCATCATTTCGACTCTAGGTCAGTACTAGTGAATCAACTTGCCTTGAAGTGGTTGTTTATATTTGCCAGCGCTGGTAATTCTGGCAACGGGACTCCGCCAGTGTGGAACCAGGTTCCAATTTCCGATCAGGAATACGTAGACCCATATGGAAAAGCAGATATAAGCATATCCATACCAGAAATAATTCATGTGGAAACGGGCTTACAAAAACTGTATATGCGAAACTATAAAAATGATTCATTTGAAAAAGTGAATCATTCGAGCATATACTATAGTATAATTTTTGTAAGCCCATTTCCACACATAAATCATGCCAGGTTCAGATATGATTGTACCTAATGTTCTTACATGGGGAATATTATGTATTACTACGAAACACTACGATCTTCCATAAGTTCCATCAATCCGCTTTTGATATCTCAGTGAACAGCACTTCGACGTACGAACTCTCATATTTCACGCAGTTCTACGTATTTCTATTCTGCAAATCCGAATTAGAAACAACTACTGAGAATCAGCGAATTTCACGGGCGAGTCGGTGCTAAGTCGTCCACTGATTCATCCAATGAAGAACTTACACTGATTCGCCAGTGGAATCCACTGACACTCAATACTTTTCATTGATTCGGATTCACAGGGTACATGTACCTATTAACGCCACACAGTTCCGTTCCGAGTATCGAATGGAGATGAGCGTACTTTGACGTCGAATACTGTGGATTTCAACGCACTTTTACAGAAAAATTTGACACTGCGTACTCAAAAGTAGTTTGGACGTAATACCGTCGCATTTTTTGCATAACTTATCGTACATATATTCAATATGACTCAAACATACGTGGATTTGAGTCAACGGAATAGCCAGTAATTACTACGCTCTTCCAAAGAAATATCTTACACTGCGTACTTAGGAGTCGTTTGAAAGTAATTCTACCGCATTTTATAAGTTTTTTCGACGCAGGTATATTCAATTTGGCTTAAAAATACGTAGTTTTTGTTCAACATGAATCACCGTAGTTTTTTCACGTTCATCATTCCCTCCTACAGAAGTATTCGAAACCGCGTGCTTAGGTGTACTTTTGAGCACAGTTTTACTGTCCTTTTTGGTATATATCTGCCGTATTTTTGGCATAATTAGGCGTAGATATATTTCCACAAGGGATCTTAAGTTTATCTAGAGATTTCTTCAAAACATGAATCGTTATATGGGTGTTCGATGTGCTTTCCATAGACCCTATAGTTCAAACCTCTCAAATTTCGAACGGTTTTGAACAATGATACAATTTAATTTCTTCGCGGTATACTTTCAACTAAAACATTATATTATCATGCTATCCCTTAATCTCATCAATTTGTGAATTTCAGGTTTCAAAAAGCTCTGAAAGATTACGGAGTGGCGGACGTGGATGTTTTTCAAACAGTTGATTTATGGGAAAAGAAAGATATAGCTCAAGTAGTGACAACATTATTCGCCCTTGGACGAACGGTACGTATTGCACCAATCTCAGATAACATTTTGAAGCTTCCCCCTAGGTTTGCGTGCAATTTGCATGCAGGACCTTATCCATATATGTGTCGCTTTGTAAGCCTTCAAGCATATTGCGTGCACATCCTTATCTATGCGCATCGCTTCGTGGAAGCATGTTATCTGCCTCGTGCATTCAACATTGAAAGATGTTTTGAAAATTAATTTTCCATGTTCAATTAGACGTACAAACATCCCGAATGGAAAGGACCATACCTTGGACCTAAACCAGCTGATGAATGCAAGCGTGACTTCACGGAAGAGCAATTACGTGCTGGACAAACTGTCATTGGCCTACAGGCCGGTTCCAACAAAGGTGCTACCCAATCTGGCCAGAGCATTGGAGCTACCCGAAAAATTCTTCTTGGAAAATAAATCCATACTCATCATGTAATCTTCCTTCTACTATTCCCAATTATCATTTCAATCTTTTTTATGTACATCTACACATGTATGATATATACACATACACTGCGAAAATATTATTTATTTGAAATTTTATAATTGAAAAAAATATAATTCATTGTTATTTATCGGTTGCTCATATCAGTCATTTATTCAAAACTCTATTCCTAATATCCTGTTCTGTTTAGATCAATCGATTGAAGGGATTGAAATTAAAGATCATTTGGGAACTCAAGTGATTGTAAATGATGTGACGTTCATTATCCCCTCTAAAAAAGATGCTGACAAGAATTTAGAAAATCATCCATAAGCCAGAGAAAACAGGAAGAAATTAGTTGACGTTTTTGTGGAATTCTTCCGTAACAATCTAAAATATATTTTGTGAATATCTTGAAGATGTTGAGAATGATTCAAAAGAGGGATTTCAATAGTTGGATTTCAATCTTATTGTTAAAGGATTTGGAGGAAGGTGAAAATCTTTGAGAAATCATTATATATAATGCCCAGATCCCTGGTCAAAAGAATCCATTGATTCTGAGGAATTCTCATGAAATGAGTGAGAAATACTTGAGAGCATCGGTTTCTGACGATTGAGCGTTGATGAGATTTGGTCAGATTCAATAGTCACCAATGGAGCAGGCTTCATGATTGAGATTGAATGAGTGATATACAGGCGAAATGAACAATACTCGTCTGTACGGAAATGGAAGAAAAAATTTCATAAGATCTCACACGATTCATAAGGATTCATAATTTTGGATGCAATAGTCATTTTAACATTTGGATGTCTACATGAAACTTCACAGTATTAAATGAGTATCTCACTGCACAGCAATCTAATTGGGATCAATCAGTGGATTAAGTATGAACATCTAAGACTGGAAATGAATCAGTATTCGATCTAAGATGAGGGAACGATTCGGGGAATGAGATTGAACAGGAATGTAACCACAATTAATTCGGAGAGGCGATGACGACTATTCAATGAGATTCAATCAGAACATTGTCCAAACGACCCGAAGAGAACATGAAGCTTCAGCGAACGTTCAGATTAGATCTGTATAGATCGGATCGAAGGTTCATGAAAGCTAACTTTTAGCTTCACAAACGTTTGTCAAAGGTACTACGAACGTTGAAATGTCCGCCTCATAATACTTTCAGGAAACATAGATGGAACGTTCATTGAAGATTCATCGAAGGTTTGAGGAAGCTTCACAAAAATATCTATACTTAGATGAATTTATAATAATTTATGTTTATTAATTAATTTATTTTTCTTATAAATTAATCAAAATTAATATAAGTATAGATATTTTTGTGAAGCTTCGTCAAACCTTCGATGAACCTTCAGCGAACGTTCCATCTATGTTTTCTGAACGTATTTCGAAGCGGACATTTCAACGTCCGTAGAACCTTTGTCAAACGTTTGTGAATCTAAAAGCATTCAAAGTGATGGTGGATGAGGTTGATATGAATTGAAATCCATGACATTTTCAAGCATGTTCCGTGGCTTCGAAAAAGGAAGCAACCTAGAAAGCACAAACTTCTTAAGCGATACCAGCGACCCCTGAAGATGCAACCAGACCCATTGTTTGGAGAAGGACACAACCAAAATTAATCTGACAAATTATTCGGAAACAAAAGATTGAAATCAAAATATCGCTCTGTACAGACCTCCTTCAATCAATAAAGATGGTCTGTACAGAGCGATATTTTCCTTTTACTGCTTTATTTTCGAATAATTTGTCAGAAAAGATTTGACTCGGGTTGCATCGTCAGGGGCCGCTGATATCCCCTCAAAGATAACATATATGTCACATTAAAGATCAAGTAACTCTGAAATTCAACAGAGCTTTGCACTGTCTGGGAAGGTTCGTGGGCACAAACAATCATGTTCGACGCTGTTGTAGACATTTTTTCAGATGAAAATTACGTTATGAAAAATTACTGATGTTTCCCATCAATTCATAATCTCATATCAAGTGCATCGCCATTTAATGAAAGAAATCAGTAACTTTCACTGATAAATTCATCTCAGTGTAATGGATGTCAGTCAAATTGATATTGAATGGACTTGTAAATAACCAATGCATCTTCAATAACTGCCATGTCCACATGTGATGTATGGGATATATCGAAATTAAAATCCCCGGAGTTATATATATATTTATTTATTGCTCAAGATCAATAGATCTGTACAAGGAGTTCAACATTCTTACTCAACATTCATTTTCTTCAATATAATATCTTGTTTCAAAAAATAACAATGACGAGGAATAAAAGTGCTTAGAACTAGGTACACTTTCAATTTACGCATTAGTACGTTTGTATCAATCGTATAAGCTCAACTTATCGTGTAAAGTTTACGTTGAGGTATGTCTGAAATAAGAATAGTTACACTAGGTTTTCGAACCATGTCCGATATTGGTATAATACACCCGGAATTAAGTATGTTTTCACTTGGAATGAATTTCTGGATTTGATATATCATATTCATCCCTCAATTCAACGTTGGGAAATGACGTATTCCATGAATTTGTATATTTTCACCATCTGCCGTGGATCTGGATTATCTAGGCACAATAACCAACGGTCTCTTAGATTGTCTAGATGGTCGCATTTGAAATCTCGCAAATCTCTCATCTGTAAGTATTGAGAGAAGTGCACTCAACTAGCCAGTGTGAAAAAGTGAAGGTACAAGGTGAGCCACAGAGATTACAGATGTTGCAATTTGGAAAACTTCGACACTTCGAGTCAATTATAAGTCTAGGTGTTATATTATCAAATAGATAGACCTGCGCCAGGAGGCGTTTTAACCTCCAATTCCCCTTGAGCTTGAGGTACTTCCGAGAACCTTGTATAAATGACAGATGAAGGAGAATTTGTAGGTGGGAAAATAGAGCCGCTTTTTTCTTGTCTTTCTCTTGTGAGGATTTTCCATATAACATTATGAGCTTATCTTCGTTAGCTACGGTTAACGAGATCGAAGAAGTGTTCCAGATGTCCAATGAATTGGCAGTTTGGGATATATCCCTACCCTCTATCGTCCGGTTGAACTTATTCGTACACCAAGTGCGCTACATTAGTTGTTTTAATTTGTCAAAGCAAATATTAGGGTAGCATTGATCAGGCATACCATATATTTTCACTATTCAGTTGAGAGTTTGTCTAAAGTCGTAGCTTGACAATGGAGGTTTGCCTATTTCCAGCCTGGAGGCATAGTTAGGTCTACAGCTAGGAAGATGTGAGATTTTTTCAAAATATGCAGCTTGGGTCTCCTCAATTTCCTCCAAGTATCTCAGATTCCAGATATGAGAGGGTCTTATTCATAAGGATCCTTCTCACTAAAGTGTCAAACAGGGTGTCTGTAACTTTCCAGGAGTCTATCTTTGAAGAGTTGAGGATGGCTACTGTGGAGCTCACGGCCTGGCTTGGTTCACCCTGTATAGATGCCAAATGCTTAGCAAAGGTGACAGAAGATGCGAAAACAATTCCAAGATAAGTATATTGATCAGTTGTGAGTATCTGAGGAACGGGGGGTATTTCTTTGAATGCACGTGACCCCTTTTTTTGAATATGATTATCTTGATTTTGCCCACATTTACCTCAAGACCAAAGGTAGAATAGTACTCAAGCAAGACCGCGAGTATTTTCCTCGTACCTATCTGTGTATCTGCGAATGAAACGAGATCGTCTGCATATGCCAGTAGGAGTATCTCTGTTAACTGCGTGATCGAGACTCCTCTCATTCCCTTTTTTCGCATAGAATAATAAAGCAAAAAGCAGTGGGCTCAATATTTCCCTCCGGAGAACTCCGCTTGTTACATCAATCGGCTGTGTTATTCCCTTTTGTGTTTCGATGGAAGCCGTGGCACTGGAATATAAACTTATAAGTAATCTTAAAAACTTAGAACCTAACCCCACCTGTATATAAAGTTGGTCCCCGAAGTGAGAAAAAGAATTTTTTTTTATGGCATCCGAGAAAGCATCGTTAGTACCTGATTGTACCAAAAAAATTCCGTTTGTACCTCAAAAATAAATGAGTCACAGAGATTTGAAAGAATGGGTTGCCCCCGATTTTTAAGAAGAGTCGGAGGAAGGGAGGGGGGAGGGGTGACACGCGAAAAACTGATTGTACAAGAGAAAAAATTGTTCAATAAATCCGAGATTCTTCACGGGGATGAGAGGCCATTATCAAAGCCCCAGGGATTATGAATGCCTGCAATCGGAAAATGGTGGTTGGAAACAAACAGAACCTTTAGCTGAACCTAACGGAATCAATATGGGTTTTCCAAAAACACATATTGCCTCCGTTAGATTCGGATAGAGGTTCTATCCGTTTCCAACGGTCAGTTTTATCAGGGCAGCTTTATCTGACTGAAAGGACTTAAAATGCGATTGATTTTGAAATGATCTCTTCAAAACTTTGATCGTTCTTGTTATTCTTCAAGCTGAATTATATTTCTATTCTCACTCCATCCCAGATACTGCCAGAGTCTCAACAAAGACCTCCAGTTTGAGAGTGGAAACAGAATTCATTATAAATACTCACAATTCCAATTGAGTTTTTCATCAAGACCTTCGTGTTCAGGAAGAATCTATATTGCAAGTCCGGAAATCATTTTCTGAAGATTGAGAATTCATTGGAGTTATATTGAATATGAATGATCATTTGTGCGTTCTGGGTATGCTTAATAATTTTACGACTCTTCTCAACATTCAAGCATTTCTTCATTGTATCTTGTGTAAAAATAATACTAGTACGATTTATCATTCAATCTCTGTATTTCTCTTGAGAGGATTTCAAATTTTATTATAAACATACAGATGTGAATTCTTAGCCGTTCAATAATAATCCGCAATAAATTCAAAAATTTTCATATTTATATTTCGTATTGAAATCTGATACAAGGGGAAAAGTGTTGAATATACAAAACCTTGTTTCCCCTCCCTCGTGACACATTCTGCGAGGATTACGATCCCCCAAAGACACCCACCCAACCGCTTCTACGCGGCAACCGTCCTCATTAGGGTGTAGCAAATAAATGAGTGATTCGAATTGTGTTTATCTATTAGCCTGAGGAGAAAATTGGCAGAGCGTTGAAGAAATATTGAATTCGCCACGCAGAGTAAGCGGAGGATATTTCGGCTTTTACCTCGAAAGATTTTCGTCATCGCTCAATTATGGATACGAAGCGAAGAACTGGGCTGTCTGCCTGATTCTTGGTTGTTCGCCTATTACTGGATAATGAATTACCGTAATCACCGCACAATTCCATTTTTGTCTTCCGTCATATCATAAAGTAGTTTCAATCAAGGTCGATGATGCTTTCTCGTTGCGTAAGAATCAATCTCACAACAGTGACTTACGTTAGATTATACACTGCATACGGCCACCCAGTGAGGATTGGATCTTTTATTCCGATGAAAACTAAAATTTGTTTTCCCAATCTTTGATGTAATGTTATGATAACGAATAGTAAATTCGCAATGGTGACAGTGAATGTGGGAGGAGATGACGAAGGTCAGACCTTTCTCTCGTTTCCAAAAATATTTTTTTATCATTCTACTTGAAATAAGCGACGTATGAAAATGTAGATGAAATTAATTTGGAAGAATTTCAAGAGTCTGTAAACATTCAACACGTAGTATCCAACACCGTGTATTCGTAATCATATGGCTATTTTTCAATTGATTGAAATTTGATTGAAACATCCCTAACAAACAGCACACCCACCAATTTCTCCGTTGCATCTCTCGTTGTCTCCATGTGGATAATGTCTACCTCAGATAAGAAAAATTTCTCAATTATGCCATCATAATAGGAACACGCATGTGGAGGACTGTTGTCCAGGTGTTTTCGTATAAAGCATTGTTATTGGTGGCAAACCGAGGTGATGACACCATAGTGAACACATATTGGTTACATTCTATGCATTATCGCAAGTTGATGAGCGGACTTCATGATAGTATGTTTATTACGTGAAAATGTTAAAAAATATTCAGAGTCTGTTTTTCTATCTGGGCTGTTAGGGATTGGTGTTTCACGATTTTCATGAAATGTTTGATTTTCAAATGTTTTAAACCAGACGAATTATTCGAAAATAAGCATTTACTTTTTGGTAAAAATCCACTCTACATCCTTTTGAGTGAAAATCCACTCTTGAAGCGCGAGAATACTACAGGTCCAACAAGAGTGGGATTCTCACTTTCATCGGACTCGCAGGATTTCCACTCCAAGAAATTCAGAGAGCAAACATTGATCGAATAAAAGCCTTGCCTGATTAGCAAAACCCATCCCGCCGAATGGGATTTGGCGAAACTTTAAACAAGGTTGCAATAAGATTTGGCGAGATCCAATAAGTGTTGCTATGAAACTAAATCTAACTGGAAATCTCCAAATTGGCTTCAATCAGAACAATCATACAAGATTCAACAAGTTTCTTTAACGAAATTGTACAAGCAAAAAAAACTGATTCCTGTTTGTTTTGTGGACAAAACAAATCCCAAATCAACCACAAACTTACAAAAGTTGAGCATTTACCGAAGTATAGCCAAAAATCATCGATTATTTTTCACCATTTTCAGTATATGAAAAAAAGTGCATAAAAATCTTCTCAAGAGTATACTGGGTGATACGAAATTGCCGTACACTTTTTTTGAAGCAATTCTTGATGGAATTCAGAAACGATTTTGGTCTGGAATATTTTGATCTGACCCTTAAATTCGGAGATATGAGCATTTTTTAATTTTTTGAAAAATCCAAATAACTCGGAAATACTATATCTTGGACATTTGCATCCAATACCATTCTCGCAGCCAGATTACGGGATATCCCTGGAAACAAACAAAACTGATTTGTCGTTTCTCGTTGCAGAGTTATAGTAATTTGGAATTGTTGAATTCTGATTGACTATGCATACAAAAAATTAAAAATCGCTATAACTCCACAACGAAGGAAGTTCAATTACTTTTATTCTTCCTCAGGGATGTCCCGTGATCTGACTCAGAGAATGATGTTGGATTTAGATGTCAAAGATACAGTACACTGTTAGAATTTGACGTCCCGTGACCACTTTCTGGCGTGTATATGGGTCCATCAATGCAGTGTTAGTTTTTTTTAACAGTGTCCTTCCAAGATATTCTGATTTTTTTACTCCATTCCGATTCCGAATCACCTAGTATATAAAATATTCATTCCCATTCATAATCACAATTCTCAACAAAAAATAATTCCACCTCACGTATTGCTAATTTTGATATTCACTCAAATCACTTTTCCGAACTATAGTTATTTTAGAGCTTGAAAAAATATATTTGAACTGATATTACGCAAGGGTGCTCTCCCACATGCACGTGTCATCAGGAGAGGAATACTGTACAAATGTTCGATACATTTCAACAGGTTGTTGAACTTTTCGTTTGAGAGGCTTCAGTCGTTCTCGAATGAAACTCTCGAGATGCGTTGAGTTGTTTCAAATGAATACATAAGAGGGGATATCTCAAAAATGTAACGCAAAAGTGAGAATATGAATGAGATATTCGGACCCTCTTGATTCCATTTTAAATTTGAGCGATTTTATAGTTTTGAGTACTCGAATAATTTCAATCCATTATTACGGAAACGTATATATTATACGCAATATCTAGGGGTTATATCGTTCATTGCGCGATGCTCTTTTCATCTTCTTCATCTCGCTCGTTTTGACTGAGTCATCCAATGTGCAAGTGTCTCGAGGGCGTCTGTTAGTCACATGCTAAATTTGGTTACCTTCACCATCGGGATTGTATTACATGCGTGGGTTTGTTCTAATATTTCGGTTGCCCACTGGGATGGGCATCTAGGCTATCTTCTTTCCCCCTTTGCTTTCATCTTTTTCCAATATTTATTCTCGGTTTTCTAAGAATTTTTTTTCCTCCACTTACATACATTAACGGGGTTAACGATGCTCGCTATCGACTGAAGGAATATGTTTCTCAATTTATTCTATTCGAAATTATATTGTTATGTCACTAACATGATTATGAATGATTAAAATCCTTGATGATTTGAGGGCTGAAGAAATTTTTTATCCAAACATTAATACACAACCAGTCCGGGGTTACAATTTTGAATCGTGATTTTGTTACATTTGGAACGTGCAATCTTCTAGAGAATGTCTCAAAAAGATTGTCAGAATATCTTCAGGATGTCTCATGTCACCATCTTTGTAACATTCTGGGAGTTCTCTGGAATATTGCTGAAATCATTGAAGTAACATTCTCGAAACATTTTGAAGCATGGCTAAAATCATTGCAGGGATATTCTGTACGGACGAAAATGTAATAATCACATATAATCAAAAATGGACCAAATGTTAATTTGGGTTGACAGAAATTCCCTCAGAGTTTATTTCTACAAATGTTGGATGAGCTTGGCTCTAATGACTTTGGATAAAAGAAAGCCTGCATTGAAAGTCATTTATTAGATTGAACCCGGGTCCTGCGAGTGAGAGTCAAAGCCTCTATCACATCAGCAAATCTTCCAAATAACGACGGAATCCACAGTGCCATTTATTGTAACCATTGTGATGGGAAATTGAAACATTTGTTTTTGTAGAATATAGACCAATCGATTCAGAATCTTCTGAAACCAAAAATGAGTAGAGCGTGGGAGAGAGATTTTTTTCCAAGCTCCACTTCTAAATCTCACAAAGTGTTGAGTGAGCTCAGCTCACCGTGGCTCGGTCGCATGAGAAGTGACAGTTGAGATAACCATTTCTTTCTTTTCTTCAACAGTGGTGTTGGTGGGTTGGCCGTATGAGCTTGATTCAATCTTTCTGTTAGAACCCTCCGTTGCAACTAAGATTTCCATTATTATGGTTGAGTGTGCGTTTCTGGGTGCGTCATTGGCCCTTTTTCTACTGTTGCTTGTCCTTGTCCTCCTCCCGCGGTAGGGAAAGATGTGACGATGGATGCCGTCTTTATGTCTCTCCCAAGCTACGATTGGAAAGAGATATAGAGAGGTCCATGGTGTGTTACGAGAACCATCCTTCAATCCTCCTCCGAAGCTGGGGTTGGAGAGAGAGAGAGAGAGAGAGAGAGTTCACTGATTTTTTTAGCGTCACCCTCCTCGTGGTTTAGGTGGTGCGGTCTCCTCCAGGGAGTCCTGAGGACCTTGACAAATCAAGAGGGAGAGGGATTTAGACAATGACAGGGATGATATGACGGAAAGGGTGCGTGTTCCCGATTCTTCTGTGAGCGAGCGACGACTCACTTACTATCTCTCGAACTTTCATGCATTCGTAAAGTCGCCATGTTTCCGAAGGGTTTTGTGCGTCGTGCCACCACGCGAATTTTGTGACGTTTCACAACATCGCAAGGTACACCGAATCCTCAACGGATTGACACTCACTCTCTACTGAGAAGATACCAGGGAATATGTATGTGACAAATGCAAAAATTTTTCCCACAAACAATACACCGAAATAATACCTATCAAAATTCAACTGAATTTATATTGTGATAATATCATATCAAATTTTTGTGAGGGGTACCAAATTTGCCTAGAAAATTTCTGCGTGTGTATATACCAGAATTACACCACACTTACTGTTCTATCAAAGACATCTCAAAAACACACTCGATGGAGACCAGTGCAGTGACTGGATCATGTGATATCTACACCAAAATTATCCATACTGCATACTATTTATTCAAACACCACAATAGTATTGAAGCTATCCGTCTATCAGAACCTCGACAGATATGTACTCAATACACACCAATGCAGTAGCTGGAGCGTCTGAACATCATCATGTCTAAAAATGACGCGCACGCAGTTTTTAAATATCCATCTGACAACTTCTATAAAATATCTGTCAAAGATCTGAAGAATTCCATCTCACATTTCAGTTCTTGGAGACATCTCAGAGAGTTCTTACTTAAGACATTCCCAAGACTTCGTGTCAAAACATATTTTGGATATCTTAAAAAATAATTCTCCACACATCCGTGAAAGACTTCTTCAAAAAGTCATAAAAAAGATATCTTTCGCCAGAAATCTTTCTGACATCTTTCACAAGAACTCTTTTAGTTATTTCGGAAAATGAAGTACTCTGCCTAATAACTCTTCATCTGGATTTCAGCATGTCGGTTTTGTAGCCTATCTCGTTCTTCTATAAATCAGTAACGCACCAGGTAGCCAGAAGTGGGAGCTCCTTTTCCCTACTCATATTGATTCTGTTAGGTTCAACTAAAGGTTCTGTTTGTTTCCAACGGCTATTTTCATCAGGGTGTAGTTATGCTATATGCATTATCCTCTTGATGATAATCTCATTTATAACGTATATATACATATAGAATGTTTCCGAATGCTGACATTCATAGTTTTACATTCGTAGGTTCATACCCAGATAGAAAACCATGCTCTAAATATTTTGTAACATAATGTGCTGTAAACATACTATCATAAACTTCGCTCAGCTTGCAATGATGCATTATGGTACCATCCCCTCGTTTTGCTACCAATAACGATGTAACCAACAATAGTGGTCCCCAGATAGAAAACCATGCCCTACATATTTTGTAACATAATGTGCCGTACACATACTATCATAAACTTCGCTCAGATTGCAATGATGCATAAAATGGGAACATTATGTCTTCATTATGGTACCATCATCTCGTTTTGCTACCAATAACACTATGCGGAAACACCTTGATACCATGATGCGAACATTTCTTGGTGTGCATGTCACCATTATGATGACATTATTAAGACATTTTTCTATCTGGGATATTTCACATTTTTTATAAAACTCATAACATATAATATACACCTCGATGTATATGACTAATTCAACCAGGTTAATTATTGAGATCAAAGACCTCAAGAATAAAATCCACATAATACGTGTACACGTGCAGTCGGAGGCGCTCGCCTCACGCATGCACTCACACACGTTAGAACAAGATGAGACTCGAAGAGGTTTAATAAAACGTCCATAGGAAAGTCCTTATGGTCCTTGGAACTATGGTCCTATGGAACATCCTATGGTCCTTAGACCATATAGTACTAGACCGCGCATTACCCCTAAGATTTCCTGCCGAGCTAAAAGCATCATGAACTATACAATGAATAGAGCACATTAAGGGTGGAATATGAAGTGATAAGTTCTGCCATATTGGTTGTCCGTGAAATTTGAATTCGCAGAATTCTGTTTTCGTCGTGCGTTGGAACATTGCGGAATAATATACGATCAAAATATCACCTTCCATTATTATCAATTTTCTGTAATATAACGATCATCTCCATCCTATTTATCATTACATATACATACATTTATAGGTATGGTGATAATATATATATATATATATATTCATGCAGGCGACTTGTAAAATAGCAAAGCAATTAAATCAGATCATGAATTGATGAATCAAACTCATGTCATTCAAATTTGAATCGGTTTTTGAAATTGAGTTTAAACAAACTCAACATTCAACTGCTGATTGAACCGTTGATGGGATGAAAAGCATTGAATTTTATGGATGCGCCAATCCGTCGTAATTAGAAATCCCAACATTAGCAATGTGAAAACTTGAAATGATCCCAATTCTATGCACATTTATTCGTTTTCACAAACTTGAATTTTATTTACAGATAACATTGAAAATTTACACTAATAAATTAAAAAGTAATCTACAAAACGATTTCAACAATTTTTTGATATACAATAATGAAATCATATCCTGCCCAATATTGTAAAACAACGTTATTTATTGATGTTTGAATAAAGGTGATTTAGTATTGAGATGACGTACACGTTTACAAGCTTCTTCTTTCAAAGTAGCCTGATGATGCAATCTCAAATTAAAATATGTAATCAGTGTCAATTTAATAAGTTGATACTTATGATCCATTAATGGATAATCATCCAGTACGTGATCAGCTAGGGAGTGAAAGATTATTCTTTGGTTGATCATTTGATCGAGCGTTCGATAGATAGATGTTTCTGAGATCATTGTAAAAGTAACCTAAGTCTTCGCGAGTGATTGTGACTACTCATTATCGTGATAATTAAGGTAACAAACAGTTATTATTTTTCTCGAAACCAATTCTTCCAAATCCTGACCCGTTCAAGTAAACGAAATCACTTGCGCGTTAGATCAGTGTGAGATCCTACGGCACATCACACGAGTACACGATACATCTCCGAGTAGCTCTGGTTGCGTGTGTCGGGCGTAACACGCTTGTGTCTTGGATCGAAGCTCGAGAGCCTCTCGGTCAAAACACGGTGTCATGTCGTATTCCATTGCGTGTGAACTCGGTTCACACGCCCTTTGTCTCATACATTCATATAGTTCACCATTCGAATTTTACTCACACTCATCTTTTTATGTATATACTTTCAGAGCAACTAGCATTCCAGTCTCTATTCCGATGTCAGGTGCGGAAGCGTACACACAAAAGTGAGACGGAATAAAAAACCCATGTTACGTTAGGGATAAATAAATTGACGGATTCCTGGCTTAACGATAGCCCCTGGGGCTTTGAGAATGAATTCCCATTGGCTAATCGATGAGAGGGATATGTTGTCGAATAAGATTGTTTCCCATTCCCAATAATACATATCCACAAATCAAGATCTGTGAGTGCAAATACGTGAAAATAAAGTCATTTGACTTTGATCCCAACCAGCACAAATGATCAATTTGAATTCATAAAGACTTCCTAAAGACCCCTAAGATAGTTCTCGTTATGCTAATCGATATGTTTTAATTAGGAATATTATGAATTCAAAATGAGAACGTCTTGAATGCCAGGAAAATTCCAATTACAAAAGAATTCAAAGACTGTTGGATTTGGAAAAATTATGTGTCGAACTTTTTAAAAGAATTCAGGGACATTAAGAAGAAAATAAATTGAATGAGATTTTTGGTTCAAGATTTCAGAGGCATTCAGGGGATTTCATACAGATTTGGAGACAGATGTGTTGAGGAAAATTGTGCGTTGAACTTTTCAGAGGGATTCAGAGAGATTCGCAGGAGTTGGTGGAAAATTCAGAGAGAAGTAAATTGAGTGAAAGTTTTGTTCCAAGATTCAGAGGGATTCCGGGAGTTTTGGAAAGATTCAGAGAAAGGTGAAGCATGAAAAATTGGGCGATGGATTTTTTAGAGGGATTCAGAGAAATTTAGGAAGATTCAGAGAGAAATATGGGTTAAATTTTTGGTTGAAAATTTCAAAGGTGGCAAGTTTCAGAGACATTCGGAGACAGGTGAATATAAGAAAGAATCGTGCATTGAACTTTTCAGGAAGATTCAGAGAGATTCAGAGGAATTCAGAGAAGAATAAATTGAGTGAAATTTTGCGTTCAAGATTTCACACAATGACGATAAATTTTTTACTGTGCATGGGCTTTCAGGTAGTTTAGAAGAGATACAGATACACACGGAGAAAAATATATGGGATTGATTACCATTCGCTCCAGTTCTCATCGCGACTTTAGAATAGGAGTTGAGAGATGACTCGCGGTTTCGTGATCGTTCTTATGTTAACCTACCGTTTCCATGGTGATGTGAGCAGTTTATCACATTCAATCTGATCTTCAATGGTCTTATCGCAATTCTGAATATCTGTCATCGAATTACTATTCTCTCTAGTAACCGTTACCGTATACTTTCCTCAGTGCAGTTGACTTGTTCCTACCTGTTTCTGTACAGATTTTGTCATTTTAGCCTGTTTTTGTCTAGCATTTTGGACAGGAACGAATTAGGAAAAATTTTGCGGTGTATTTTTCAGAGGAATTCAGAAGAATTCAGAAAAATTCACTCAAATTCAGAGGAAGCTTTGAATTCTGAATAAATGAATGAATTAAAAACAATTCAGAAAGATTTCGGAAAATTTCTAAATCTCTATTAGAAACATTCCGAGAGATTCACAGAAAATTGGAGATATTCAAGATGTATCACTATCTGACAAGTCTCTAACTTCCTCTAAATCATTCGGAAATTACTCTGAATCTCTCTGGAAAATGTCCCCAGATATAGAGATTCAGAGAGATTTTTTTTACCAATGAATCGTACCGATGAAAAATTTTGTTCCGATTTTTTCTCTCTCAAACAACACAGTATATCAAAGATTTTTCATATTAAGGGCATAATTTCATGTTTAGAGTATAGTCAACTGGAATAAGTTTGAGTATGCCAGCAAAATTCCTAAGATATTCAAAAATTATTCTTCTAAATATATTTTATCCAACAGTTTTCGTGTTTTGAAAGCTAGCTTGAAGGAGATTGTTCAGCAATCTTCCTCAAAATGTCTTCCAGAAGATGGGAACCATTGTATAAGATTTCTTCCAGGCATCTCCCAAAAGATCTTCTTTTGACATTCTAAAATATCGCTTGTCTAAATCTTGACTTGTGAATGGAAAAAAATAATGTTCTAAATATCACTACATTTTGTACTTGAGTCACAGTATAAGTGAAATAGTGTAATTTTTACAATACAGTGTAGTAAAAATTCGTGCTCAATGATTTGAAAAATCGTTCAATTTGGCATAACATCACATCATAAAGCATGAATTTTCACCACACTGTGTTATAAAAATTATATAATTTCACTTATACTGCTAATCTAGTACAAAATGCAGTAATATGTATTGAAAACCACATTTCCCTCCGTGTAAAAGACTTCAGTCAGGACGATATTTTACAATACTGAAGAATCGCATATTTTTGTGTCATTTGACGAAAGATATCCAAAATTTTGTTCGAGGGAGAAGTGGATGATCAAACACGTTCTGAACAACTCAGTATATTTCAGACCAAAAAATCTCCTCTCCAATTCCAGCACTCTTATACGTTATTTCGAACATATGATCGTGGAATCGGAAATACTTTCCATAGAAACTGATTCCTCTTTTGAACATCTGTCCAATATTATGAAAAATTCCTTTTTCCTTGTAAATGATGAGTCACTGTGTTTTTTTATGTAACATGAAACAGATTCGTATACTTATGATGAGTGTAAGAAGAAGAAAAACAGAAAATATACACAGTCTTTTCGTGTCTACTTTTGTAGAGAACGATCGTGAATCGAGTGAAAATCATGATACCGCGGTAACACATACTTATCGTCTATTTATGAAACCTCGCTCGAAAACCTATTTATAAAGACCTGTGTATACCTACGCTGATCCAAATAAAAAGGTGGATGTATGATTATGTGCGAGGTACCATAGTATGATAAGCAAACTAAAATATTGGAGAATGTCGGCGTATGAAACCTTATTGAGGATGGAATAGTTCGGAGAAAATATTTGATGAAATCTTCCCCAGACAGCACAACGTGCCACTGGAACGTTTATGGAAGGTTTATAGAACGTAGGAGAGGTTTTCTGCGCGTTTAGAAAACGTCCCGGTTATTTGAAATAACATTTTTGATCAAGATTAAATATGAGTTTCCCAGTCAGAAATTGAAAGCTTTAGATGTCAATTTCATATCGAAACCGGATGGGAATTCAGTAGAATCGGCGTTATTTCATTTCAATTTGATGTTGTACACAGAACTGCCTTCTGGCTGAGTGTGAGATCTAATCGTCTACATAAATTCAAGAATGTTCTTGAAGTTTGGATAGTTTATAAAAACGAAAAGGAAATTCAAGCTCACTAAATCTGATGAACCACCTCAAATCAGCTCCTTGGAACTGAGAACATCGTTTTGAGAATGTACTGCAAGATTTTTGGTTTCTAAGAAGTGAACATTGTGTTGTTCGAGCCCTAATTCGTTTCAATAAACGATTCAAAATTCAGCAACATATATAAGAATTCTGTGGATAAATCAACTTGTTGTCAAGAACCACATTAATTTGTACACCCAGAAAACGGTATGCTTGAAATAAACAAGTGATTCTTACTACAACTCCAAACATCACTACAGCTGTTTCAAGTATTATTTTGTTTAGTACATGTGTCATTCGCTTATGATGAGGATGATTACATTTATTGCAAGAATAATTACATTTGATTAAAAAATAAGAACTCCTCAATATGAACATAATGTACGCTCGAATCGAGTATAAATCTCCAAAAAAGTAAAAAAAATAACGCCAAGTACATGAAAATGTAATCAAAAGTAACGACTAGTAAAAATTGAGAAAAAACATACAATAGGATGTATCCCATTTGAAAAAAAGATGTCAAATCAATGTGAGGTACAAGTATATTTGATTATGCGCATGGTATTTGAACGATTTTTAATATATTGTAACTCCAGTGGGTCTAAACTGTATTCGAAGTAATTCATTATTCTTCAAAAATATCTTCGTCTTGCAAGTATAAAGTCTGGAAGACTTTATTATCTCACTTTCTGTTCGCATATTCTCAGCAGGATTGTTTGAATATATATGAGACTTGAAACTCACGTTATAGGCCACATCAAGTGTTCCGCATCAACATGGTTTTCAAAACCTATCAGAAACGATCAACACTTTTGGAGTGAAATAGCTCAGTACTGTTTCTAGTACATAGAATGGATGGATTTAAATGTTGTTCCATTTTACTTTATATTTCCGAGACGAAGATGTTTTTGGAAAATAATGAACTACTTTGAATACAGTTTAGACACACTGGAGTTACAATATATTAAAAATCGTTGAAATACCACGCGAATAACCATATGTACTTGGTAGCTCACATTGGTTTTACATCTTTTGTTCGAATAGGATACATCCTATTGTATGTTTTTCTCCATTTTTTCCGTGCGTTTTGATTACATTCTCATGTACATGGCTTTATTTTTTCACTTTTTTGGAGTTTGTTTTTACTAGGATTCCACCTATTTTTCTGGATGTCACAATTATCGGCAATATCCATACTCCCCATTACTCTATTCTTCAATGAATATCTGTATCCTTAATTCTGTTAATTTTCAGATGATTCTTCTTTTGAATGTAACCGATGATGCATCTCTTATTGTCACATATTTAAACTTTCACAGATCCTCATTCTCAAACATATATTGATGGGATGAAGAAAAGATGTTGTTGAATAAGATTTTTCTCCTTCTTCGATAAATATTTACAAACGAAGATGTGTAAGGAAGAAAATATATTGAAACAAGGAGATGTCGAAAAGATATCTTTCAAAATGATCTGAAAGCTGTTTAAATCTTAGATAATCTTGAAAGAGATCTTTTCGACTCGGATTGTTTATTGAGTTCTCCACGAATTCCGCATTATCTGGAATTCGAGAACAACATGCTGATCTCGGAACAACAGAGCTTTGTAAGAATTGAAATATAATTCAGCTTGAATGGGACAACAGAAGAAATGAAACTTTTGAAGTGATCATTTTAGGATAAATGGTATTCCCAGTCAATTCAGTCAAACATATAAAATATTCTGATTCCACATTTCATTGGAAGTCATTAACTAGTGCATTGAACTGAAAATTGCAGTACATTTGCAGAAATATTCCAGCACATTCACTGGAATTTGAATGCAAAAATTGGAATTCCACAGCACGAAATTCAGAGAATTTCATCAAACGTACTGGAAAATGAAAGTATTCAAAGGATTAAACAGAATGAGATTTTTTTTCAGTTTCTATGTATATTTATAAATGTTTTGCATACATGCAATATCAAACTAATTGCATAATGAACGGATAAATTACAGGTAAGCACGGTTTATACAATCAAGACAACAATAAAATACAAATAATTTGGAACATATATATCACGCGAAAAAGTTGATGAAAACTGAATGAATGTGGGAGTTGAAAATTATCTATTGAAAAAACATTGGAAAAGTTTGAGGAAGCTATAGATCTGTTCGCCAAATTTGAAAAATTGGGAAAAAACATGACTTATAAATTCAAAGAAATACCTATGACTAGGAAATACTGTTATGAATCACTAGGATATAAACTGCATGTACTTTGGTACTAGGAACTCCTTGATAACACATCATCTTGTGAAAGAGACAAAAAAAAATTGAGGAAGCTAAAAGAAAAATGAATTTCAAAGCGAAGATCCACGATGACTACTCTCTAAAATCTTTGGAGTGAGATTTCACTCTTTAGCCAGCCAGAAGTGAGCCTGCTGAATTTTCGAGTGAAATTTCCACTCTTTTGGAGTGATATTCTAAGGTTTGAGGTTAGAAATTCACAACCACTTCGACGCTAGAGTGAATTTTTCACTCGAAACGAGTGAAAATTCCACTCGAAGCGGACAGGCTCACTTCTGACACTTAGTGGAGTGAAACGTGCGATTTTTCACTCTTTCAGATTTAGAGAGTCCTGTCTAGGTTGACCTCTCGCACCTTGATGCGTACATTGTACACAAGTTACCCTTCGAATCCCGAGCCAACATCCTGGTCCGATTGGACGAATTACAAATCTCCTCCAGGTTTAGTTTATGCAGGAGTGGTAATCTGCGATGGTCTTGCCGTAACCTTTTTTCCGCAACCTCCAAGCGGCTGTTTGGCGCTGTATTTTTCTCCGGATAGAAGTTTTCCCAAAGGGTAGCCGGGCTTGAAACATTTTTCAAGAGGCTGGTCCTCTGTTCTACGATTTTGGCTTCCATTTGTCTTGCCAGTGTTGGAAGGAGTGTCGTGTTACGTCCCGAACATGAAAATTTTTGAATTTTCTTTCATCTTACCTAACTTTCAAATCTCCGAATAGAAAAGTATTTATGACTGGGCCATACTCGTGCTGACGGACCACTGTAAAGCAACTCATGAAGTCCTTTCTTCTCAATAACCTTTTCTTTCAGGTTCTTGCTGCTTGAAATAATATTTTGTTGCGATTGCCACCCAGAGAACTGGCTTTGACAACTCAATGTCAATGCTGGTTGAAGGCTGAGATCTCGGAATCTCTTTCCGAAGATAGACGGGCGGGTGTGCGAGATCCTCTGCTTACTTGGCCCAGGGATTGGCACCTTCTCGATATTTGTTAATTAGGGTAGCGACTTGGCTACTGTCACTACCGTTGATTTGTCCCGATCGGAACCTGGCCTGCTAGGGTCATGAGGTTCCACCGCTGGTTTGGATAGGTTTTTAGGGATGGTCTTGGCTGGCACCGCTTGACTTAGAAAGTCCCCATGTGCTTTCGATGGCTTGGAGATCAATTCGGGTACAATGGACTTTGCTGGGTCAGCTTGATCCAAAATAATTCCCCGTGTCTTTGTCTGATCCGGTTTGGACACTGTCTTGGACGCATCCTCAGGGATCGTTAGATTTGACGTAACGCTGTGCATGTTGAATTGACTAGGCTTGACAACTGAATTCTAAATTGAAAACATTTTGTCCAATAAATTCGACAATTCTATGTCCGACGGAGTATATTGGAGCAAGTTTTGCGGAGAACGCGTCAGCCGCGGGAGATAAATAATGTTCGCGTTCACAAACCAGATCGCCTACCTTCGGCTTTCAAGAACCCTTGTTCTTGTTATAATGTAGGCTTTGCTTCGCGGAGGCTTTCGCCAAGTTAACCCTGGCCAACTCGAAATAATGACGCAACATCGTTTGTTCGACGTTAGTCCACTGCCATTTTCCGCGTTTCTCTAGAGAAGAAGTTAGTGGCTCTGTTAATCCAGAACAATTCGGGATGAATCTTCGGTACCACGATACCATTCCTATAAATTGACAAACCTCTTTGATGTGAGAGGGCGTCTTGATTTGGTTAATCGCCTTGACTTTATCAGGATCGGTCCTGATTCCTTCACTGTCTGTCACGTGACCTGGGTAAGTGATTTGATTTTGCAAAAATTTGTTCTGTTTGATATTGATCTTGAGATTCGCTTTTTTCTAACGTTGAAAGGGTTTCCGCGTTTACCACTATATCCTCCAAATATACCTCAACGAATGGCTGTAATTCTAGAGTGATTAAATTATTTATCATCTTCTTGAAAGTAGCGGATCCTTAATGTAATCCAAATGGCATAACTCTAAATTGGCACAGACCGCGACGCGTTACTGTGAACGCAGTGACGAGTTTACTATCCTCCGACAGGGGAATTTGCTAATATCCGTTTTTCAAATCTATCGTTGAGATATACTTAGCGTCCCTAAGCTTATCGAGGGCATCGTGAATGTGTGGAAGGGGATAAGCATCCTTCTCTGATACCTTTTGAACTCTTCTTAAATCAATGCAAAATCGATAAGGTTGATTTTTCTTCTTCACTACCACGATGGGGGAACTCCAAGGGCTGTTTGAAGGTTCGATCACGCCGTCCTCAATCATTTCATCTACCTCTTCGACAATTATCATCTGCATCGCGGGATTTTGCGGGTATTATCGCGTTTTGACTGGCTCGGTGCCAGGAACAAATTTAATTCGATGCTCTGTGAGCGTGGTAGGACAATATTATGAGCTTAAACTTCAACAGTTCTTTTTTCACACCTTAGTGAAACTTTTGAGCCTGTTCGCGAGAAAGAAGGAGAAACTTTTGTTTTCTGAATCACTCTACCAAACATCCTTGCATCCAGCGGAATGTTGTTCCTCCATTCAGTATGGTAACCAAATGTAGAGCAGATTATACAAAGTCTGTTTGAAGGAAATCGAGCATATGAAAATAAACCTTCTGTATAGAGACTAGTTTATAAGTAGTGAAGAATAATTGTAGTTCAGCTCAACCAAAGTGACTGGACAGATGACTCATACTTGAACCCAATGCTATATCTGAAATCAAGGCTCATCCAGAGACCTCTCAATTTCATCCTCCCTTCCAAATATCTCCATTTCCGCCTTTCTCTTCCTCATTCAAAAATTCCCTAATCCCTTCTATACTTCCCATACTACCATTTCTTCCCCTTCCTAATCTAACCGCATTATTCGGCCTCCCCTTTTTTCCACTCAACTTCCCTTTATCTTCCCTCTGTTGTTGTTGACCTCCCTTCATCTCCTCCCTCCTCTCCCATCATCACTCCTCGCTTTCCGTTCTCTGCTCCTACTCTCTCTCCTCTTCTCCCATCTAACCCCTCTTCCTTCTCTGTCTGACCTGGCTCGGACTCTAACTCCTCCGACCTCTTGTCTGAACATGACTCTACCTATTCCACTTCTTCCGTGGCTTTTTTCTTGACTCCTCTGTCCGATGGCGCCACTATCCACTCCACCACCCTTCACCCTACCTCATCCTCACGCCTGCTTTCTTCCCTCTACTACCTCCACCGCTCAATCCTTGGCGGCGCCACCAACTTCCTTCTTCACTTTCCTTACCTCCCCCTATCCTCTCTAACTCCTTACCACCACACGTTTACCCACTAAACTTTCCCTTTTCCCATCACCTACACTCCTCACCATCATCGAAATCCCACTGAGATCAGCTACATCAACAGCACCAGCTTCACCTCAACTCCACTACTCACTCTTTCCACCTCATTGCTCTCCCAAAATCGCTTTTAATCGCACACCTAACACAATTTAACCACTCGCTCGCACCTGTCACCCGGAACTGAGCTTTTTGTCAGTGGCTCAATTATTTATTCAAATGATTTATTATAACAATTTGTAGGCAGAGCATTGATTTGAGAGATGAATCATTCGTGAGAAGTATGTTATTCATTTCATAACAAATGAATTTTGTATGCACAATCTTTGTACTGTTGGTTATTCATTTGGATGGATCATTGATATCAATTATATACCCCAGATAGAAAACCATGCCCTAAATATTTTGTAACATAATGTGCCGTAAACATACTATCATAAACTTCGCTCAGATTGCAATGATGCATAAAATGTAAACATTATGTCTTCATTATGGTACCATCACCTCGTTTTGCTACCAATAACGATGCTTTATGCGGAAACACCTTGGTACCATGATGCAAACATTTCTTGGCGTGCATGTCACCATTATGATGGCATTATTGAGACATTTTTCTATCTGGGTACATAGATAATCAAGATGATAACAAAGATGGTACAAAATCTTCATTGGGAAAATTCATTATGAATCAATAACGCATTTTAATGTTTATAAAAATATAATTCAATAATATGTTCGAATGTTTGTCACCGAATGGATAAGAATTTGCCAAATCGTATCTGAAGAATGTCCCTCTGAAGAAAAGATGGTTCCATAATTTCTTCGTTTTCATGAAAGTTGATTAATAATTCTATTCGATAATCAATCTGAAGATTTTCAAACGTTGCGAAGAGCGCATGATGTTTGGCTGAATCTAGCTTTGAGAAAGTTCAAAAACGTTCAGGAAATATTTTTATCAACATTATAATACGTTATTGATTCATAATATTGTTGTGGATGAATATAAGGAGAAGGAAATATATAATAGAATGTTTTAAAATTCCACGGAGGATTTCATCTTTTTCCGAGAAAAAACTTCCAGGCGGAAAAAGTTCGTACTTCCCCAATGAATATTTTGTACGAACCATTCCTGTCATTATCTTGATTATTCATGTGCATAATTGATATCAATAATCCATTCAAATGGATAACCAACAGTACAAAGATTGTGTATACAAAATTCATTTGTTATGAAATGGATAACATACTCTTTTTGAATGATTCATCCCTCAAATCAATACTCTGCCTATAAATTATTATGATGAATGATTTGAATAAATAATTGAGCCACTGACAAGAAGGTTAGTCCATAATTCGTCCTTCAAAACTGAGAAACTTTTTTTGTCTGAACAATTTTCTCCTAACCCTGGTGAAAATGGAAGCGGCGAGGAAGAGTAAACGAAGCGTATACTGGAGGGTAACAGAGACTTTGATGCACAGTATACGAAGCTTAAATGGAATTTAAACAAAGGAAGCGTATAAAATTCAAGAAAATAATATTCAAAGTTTGAATCCCATAGTGAGAATCAAACCAGTGATCTTCACCGTGGACCACTAGGGGCTTATCCATTGAGCTATGGAATCCTCGTTGGTATCGAACACTTAAAAATATTATTTGAAGTCAGAATAGGTAGGTTTCGAATACGCTTGATGTAACTCACTATTACGTTACATGGAGAGTGTGTGAAACGGGATCGAGAGCTCATGAAGCGTATACGGAACGTGTGATATCATCACTCCACAACAAGCAGGCGTCACACGTTCGAGGAAGAGGGAATTGAAACGTTTTTCGCTTCGTATACGCTTCCTTTTCACCAGGGTGTCTATTTACTGCGTTTGAAGTGCACAATTATATTTCCACAACAGGGATTCACAAGGAATGTCAATAATGAATCATAGCCACAATAACCGGCATTTCCACATTTGGTTGGTCATCAAACGTATTATCAAAAGCTTTTTCACTTCCCAACAAGGTATTCTTCGGTATTCCATCATCATTCAAATCTCCATCGTCACATCTTCGGGTCTCGTTGTAAGAAGTAACCCACCCTTTATCGCCCTTAACCGTTCACTTTCAATATACAACCATAGCCGTCGCCACCGTCGTCGTCGTCGTCGTCGTCGATATACAGCCACTAAAGTTCCGATGCACTCGTGCCGTGTGCAAACCTTGGTATGACTAGGATGGACCCGGCGCGAGAACGGCCATTCGAATCCAGTATTAGTGCGGTGTTAAAGTGCTGTCGGTGTTTTGAAATCTAAATTTCCTCGCACAGGACAAATCGTTATCCCATTCGTATTCCTCTTACTCCCCTCTTTTTGTCAGTTGACTTCGATCGATATCTAGTGGTGAGTACCGAGAGATAGTGTTTATTTATCTTATTTATTCATGCACACCCTGAACGTATTTGAATATTGAACCTATGAACTCGAAGAACAAAGCTTTCATATTCTCTATAAAAAAAAATAATCATCATCAATATCGTAATTTGGAGGAAAAGTAATATAAAAAAGAAATAAGTGTTCGGAGGAAACGATTTGTGCTCTAGTGACTTTCATTCACCAATCAAGATGTTGATCCATCCATCGTCTGCATACACCTGAATATAGGAAATCAAAGTTTCTCTTTATTTTTTCGAGATTTTTTAATTTCTGGGTACCCGAACGTAATTTTTTTTATTTTCCATGAGTGATGAGTTTCTATAATTCACTGTAAGGAAAGTGGAATTGTTAGTGAGTTGTCAGCAACAACTTGAGATTGCGATAGTTCGAAAATATCTGGTTTTGAAAGACCGAGCGATCGAGTCGAAGTTCCCAATAGAATTCCTCTTCGTGTTCTTCAAGGTGGGGAAGATTTGCTTGCGGTTAGATAATTTCAACTGGATATTTCTGGACATGGGATCATTTTATGCCACTTGGCATCTTCTTCGAGATTTCTAAAAATGAAACTATAGTTATGTGATCGATGGCGTAACCGCTACGACTCCAGCGAGAGAGGATTATTTCTATAAATAGTGACGGTTTGATTCATTTGTGTGGCATTAAAGCCTCGATGAGACTGCTTCATTCAACTTTCAGGGCTATTCATTTATTTTAGATTCGAATTTCGGGGTCGTTAATTGACACGAATTTGAAAATAATGATGCATCATTGAGTATGTGATGTTTCTCGATGTTGACAATCGAGGTTTTGTAATAGAAGATGCTCAAGATTTTATACAAAAATTCCTTCTTCTAAAAACAATTTTGAGATTGAATTTGAAAGGAATGAATGACTGAAGGATTTTTTCACCATTTCTGCAGAATATTTTTATATAAATTGCGGAATCTTGCATGCTCTCAAATTCTCTTCTAGAATGTTAGAGAAATTAGATATCAAAAGAACTTTGAAGAAGCCGTCAAAGTTCTCCCGAAGTCTTGAAATTGTGAAAAATACAAAATTCTCAAGTTATTCTCCTGAGGTTCCTTCTATTCCCACAAACGTATAGATTTTTTCCTTATTCTTTCGATTGACTTTGTCCGTCATGTATGAGATTGTCGTCAGAGCCATACTACCCACTGAGCATTTCCGTTAGAACCTTGCATTAACATTGCAGCGATATTGATGCGATCAGTGAAAGTACTTGTCTTCCAATTTACAATTGCAATATTACGAAAGTAACTTGCAAAAATATCGTGAAAATATCACCTAACAACGTAACATTGCTGCAATTTACTTGTAATTGGATGTTGTAATATTACTGTTGTGATTCTCATAACACTTACTTTCAAGATCGCATCAACATCGATGCAATGTGAATGCAAGGTTCTAACGGGAATGCTCAGTAGGTATTTCTTATACTGACGAACTGAGGTTTGATTCCGTATATATCTCAACTTGATTTTCATTCAGATGATGTCAATATTGTGTATGAATTTGTTCGAATATCCAGGGAACAGGAATTTTTAAAAAATAGCAATTTTCACTTATAAACGTAGCACAGCCCCACCCCTCCCTCCCTCCCCGCGGTGTGTGATATAGCAAATTGTATTACATTGCATTTTTATTTTAATCGCATAAAATGCAAATTCAGGCAGGAAAATTACAGAAATTGCCAATCTTCATAGTAATTCACAACAATACCACATGATGTTACACTACACGGAAAAAATAATTTAGCTGCAGCAGCCAAGTAACTAGCACGGACACGGACAGCCATTAAATTGGTTCCTGCAGCTAAATTTCAGCTGTTACAGCAAGAAAATCTGCATTTGTAGTCAATTTATTTGCGGTAACAGCTCAAATTTAGCTGCAGGGGCTGATTTAATGGTTGTCCGTGTTCGTGCTAGCTACTTAGCTGCTGCAGCTAAATCATTCTTTCCGTGTATGTAATATTTCACATTACATGGGAACACGAGAAACATTATTGTTATTGTTGATGAAATACAATTGATGAAATTTGCTTTTTTCCAAGCAAGTACTTTGCCGCAGATATTAGATTAGGAAAATTGTAGTTTTCATGATGCAAATAAGGAAGCATCATCCATACATTGAAAGGAATTCCTTTTGAAGAACATGAATGAATTAATGAAGAATTCTGAAAACGTTTTACGTTGGTGAGATCAATGAATTCTCTGAGAATACTAAAACAGTTATTGTTCCCGAAGTGTCATTCCTAATGTATTTCAGTTGATTTATTCTACTAAACAAAAAATTAGGTGAAATTACATATACTTAAATATGTACATATCTTGAGGGGATGTCCTGAATCAGAAAGCAATCCAAAACAGCGTTTCTTTGTGATTTTTTGCTCCCTCGTTAGAGGGAAGCTTTCTGATCGTTTTCAGAGACCGAAAATTCTTTTATCTCCAAAATGAAAATCTCTTACACCAAAATGTTTCTCAGAGCTCGGGGAATGATTTTGGTTCTTTGTCTGTCTGTCTGTCCGTGTGTGTACGTGCACATTTTGCGATCGGGGATATTCTCCGTTCCTATTATTCGATCGTCATCCATTCAAATTAACTGAACATTGCATCACAAGTATTCGAGTAAAGATTTTAATGTTTCCAAGAATGTTTTCTCCCAGTGTAGAAGAATCAGGTTCTATGTAAGAGCCGTAGATTGTGGAGTAGGGAAATAGGATCAAAAAATATTCGCAGCGGGAAAGTAGGACCAAGTAGTTTCTGTAGCGTGGAAGGAGGAGCAATTTCAGGGACTGGATCGACAAAGCAGGGGCAAAATTTCGATTCGGGTAGATTCACTCATTTCTCTGACACTCATTTTCCCTATTGGTTTCCTATCAAAAGTACACAAAACATCAGTTGGTTTCAACACTGGAAACTTTTCGCAAATTGACTTCGTTGCGGAACCCAAATTAGTTATTTGAATTTTTGAAAAGCGTGATTTTTCTTTGAAAGGATTGCAGTAACGATTGTTGAGCAAATCACGATAAATTAATGCTTGGATAATGAACACGGGGAACGAAACATTAGAGGAAGAACTTGTGAAAACGCGTTTGAGCGGGTGAAGACGTAGAATAGCATCTGAACAAACGTAGAGGTCGTCGAGCACTTATAGACAGTCCACTATCACGCACTCCAGGGCGACGCGACTGTTATAATTAATCGTATCTCAAAAACTACTTGACTGCCCACTCTGGAATTTAGAGGAGGTATTCTATGGACTGTGAGGAACGTTTCAATCTTTTTTGTATTCGATACAAGAAAAAATATTCCACGCAATTTCATTTTCCAATTGTGAATTTTCAGTGGAATGGCCCATATTCAAATACGTACAAAAACATATCTCGAAGTTTATTGGGTTCATTTATTTTTTGCCCTCCTGAAAAATCACGAAAACAACGCAGTTTTGGATCTAATTCAGGACTGTCCCTTAAAATAGATTATTCAAAATCAATTTCCCTTCGACAGGTGGATGTGATCTTTAAAAATCTGAAGAGTGGAAAATTCAAGTGTGGAGATTCTATATTTGACCTTCAGTTATTTTTAAATGCCACTTCTAGGATGGTATCTCAAATTCTGCCGCCTTTATAACTCACTCTCCTCGTAGTTCCGATATTAATCATATCGGAAAGCTGCGACTTTAGTTAGTAAACAACGCGTCAAAATAGTTCATAAATTGAATTTTCAAGTCCTCAATGTTCTCATCCTGTGCTGAGAGTATTATTATTTCAACGGTCTCGACGTATTCGTTACATTATCTGTTCTTCCATATGGAATATTTGTATTCAAAACATTGTGATGTATACATATTACGTAATACCATATATTATTTGATACTCGACGTATAGAAGATTTTGTAACGGTCCTATAAATATGGAAGATGCAGAATGAAATGCAAGAGGCAAAAGAAATTTGATTTCCAATTGCTAAAAGATTATGATGCGAAGACACGATATGCATAAGATGTTGTTAGACCTTTCAAAGATATCTGGATACAAAGCTTCACATATTTTCTTCGACTCTTTGAAAGATTCCATAATTATACGAGCTATTTTTGAGCTTGTGATATTGAAAATTCGAGAATAATCAAATGATTAACCCCGCGAAACATTGAAAAAGCACAGCTGGAGTTTGAAATCAGGCATTTCAACTCTAAAATAATGCGAAGAATTATTCAGCCTTTCTTTTGAGAGGATGTCTGATTTCAAATGTATTTGATTGAACGGAATATCAATTTGAGTGAACAACTTTGATAGAATTACAAAAAGTCTCATAAGGATTCTGCACTGAGAAAAAAATAAAAGTCCCATCGAACACCTTGTGTGGTTGAAGAATTTGTAAGTGAATCAATTAATTTTTCGTTGAAACGATTTAGAATTTATAGAATCAATCACAGTCCGTTTCATTGATTCAAACATATCATTTGATCACTTCAACGAATCAGAAGAAGTTCAATTCAAAATCGGAAGTAGTTTGGTCAACCTCCCAGGCAAGAATTGAGTCAACTCACGAGAATAGTTGCATGGACGAAAAATGTTGTCCACTCACAAATTTCAGATCGTTAATCGAATGAAAATAATTCATTATCCTACACTGTCAGAAATGTCTTTGAATTCAATATATCTTTCATGTATATTTGTGAATGAAACTTCCAATTCCTGGTGATTTAAGTGAAGAGAATTCATTTACATGCAACTGAATTTTAAATTTTTGCTATATCATATCATACATCAATATATACTTTCGTAACCGAAATTTCATTCAAATGTGATCGAAATTTCAATAAATTTCTCAGTTACGTGGATAGCTTTTGCTTCCATTACATGTAATTAGATGTTCAATCAGAAATTTCTAACAGTTTAATTGATTCAACCGTTTAATTCAATGATGCATTAGGAATTAATCAACATTATTCTTGAGCTTAGGGTATTCATCCACGTAGTTGACTCAACAGAGTGAATGATTTGATTCAAGACTTAGTTGAACGTATCTAACGTTCCTCCTGACGTAGTTGAGTCAACTGAATTTTCGTTGAATTATCATATTTTTTTCTTAGTGTAGGCACCGAGACTTAAGCCATTTCGCAGTTGACCATTTTTGGTCAGTTTATTTGGAAATCATCGGATAAATTCGTACAAATCGAGTTTCCAAGGATTCTATAAGATATGAACAGTTTCTGAAAACTCAGTTCCGAAACTGGCCAACACGAAATTTTATGAATTTATGATTGAAATTGATTTCAATTACCAGGTGTACCGGTATGAAGTAAGCGTTAAGATACAAATGTGTCGATAGGGAACATTTATTGTGAACGAGCCTTAATTTTTGTTCTGTTTGGTTGTTCAATTGAATGAACATCAAGTCATTGAACAAACAACATCGAATTTTTCTATCGGTTCAAAAATGTCGAGGTTGTACCAGAAAGTGATGAGTTGCGGAAAGCATTAATCTTTTGTTTCCATTTGAAGAAAAGTGCTGCAGAGTCGCATCGAATGCTTGTCGAGGCATATAGTGATCATGCTCTATCAGAAGCAACGTGCAAAAGATGATTTCAACGGTTCAGAGATAATGATTTTGATGTGAGAAATGGAGAACGTGGAAAACCACCAAAAAAGTTGGAAGACGCCAAACTGCAAGCAATATTGGATGAAGATGATACTTTGAATCAAAAGCAAATGACAGCAATGTTAAATCTTGCACAACAAACAATTTCTAACCGTTTGAAAGCTATGGGGAAGGTACAAAAGTGTGGAAAATGGGTTCCACATGAATTGAATGAAAGACGGATGGAAAACCGAAAAAACACTTGACATTTTGCTTCAAAGACACGAAAGAAAATCAGGTTTGCATCGAATTGTTACTGGCGATGGAAAATGGATTTATTTTGAGAATCCTAAACGGAGAAAATCATGGGTTAATCCGGGACAACCATCAACATCGACTGCAAAACCAGATCGATTTGGCAAGAAGACAATGCTCTGTGTATAGTGGGAACAAAAAGGTGTGGTGTATTATGAGTTTCTAAAACCTGGTGAAACTAGTACTAATCGCTACAGACAACAAGTGATCAATTCCAACCATTCATTGATCGAAAAACGACTAGAATGGGCCAGAAGACACGGCAAAGTAATTTTATTACACGACAATGCACCTGCACATCAAGCGAAACCGGTTCAGGATTCAATCAAAGCACTTGGCTGGGAGCTGCTTCTTTACCCGCTGTATTCACCAGACTTGGCCCCTTCCGTCTACCATTTGTTTTCATCGATGGGACACGCATTGGCTGAGCAGCACTTCAATTCCTACGAAGAAGTCGAAAATTGGGTGTCTGATTGGTTTACTTCAAAAGACGAACATTTCTATTGACGTGGTATCCGCAAATTGCTAGAAAGGTGGTCAAAATGTGTAGGAAGCAATTGTCAATACTTTGAATAAATTTTCTTTACTTTCTCATTCGCAATTGGTGTTTCATTTTAACAAAAAACGCTCATCTCATACCGGTACACCTGGTAGGTACAAGTTTCAGAATTCAGAAAAGAGTGACCACAAAATCCGCCTGTTCCCCTGTTGGGACCGGGAGTTTCAGGTTGAATTGGATTCTGAAAAATACTTTATGTCGATCAGTTGCGAGGGTGACCATTTCCCCGGTGAGCATAACATTGATTTTGGAGATAAAGAAATCGATAGATTCTTGACAAAATGAATTCTTTTTTATAAGAAAACCTATCGAGGTTTATTGATTTTTATAAAACCTTGATCAAAATTTGATACTACTTTACCTCTTCAACCAGTGTTATGCTCACCAGGAAATTGTATATTCTCGCAAATTATCAACATAGAGTGTATCTTAGAATTCATTCTAACCTGAAACCCGCGGTCCCATAAAACAGGCGGAAAAATACTCTTTTTTGCGGTTCCTCTTTCAGACTATTTTTTACAATGTACTATCGAATCATGATTACATTGCAGCGATCCAGATTAGTAATACTCACAAAGGTTTTTCTCAATTTTCCTCTAAGAGATGACGAAAGGAAATGGCGAGGAACATACAAATGTTGCAAATGTGAGGTACACAACAAGGGAGTTTCAGAAATATGTTACAGCAATATTTGTTGTCTCTCCTAGTGAAGGAAAGAGATGAAAATGCTTTGTTGGTATGAATCAACAGGAGAAAGACCTTTAAACAAACGCATATTTCAATAAGATATATAATTCATATATGATTCAATTTAATTCATGTATAATGTATACATAATTTTATCGGACTCTGGTTAAAATGACCCATTGAATCCCGCTAAATCTCATTGGAATATGATGAAGGTCTGGGCCAATCTCATCTCATGATTTATCAATAAGGTTCGATCAGTTTTACCAACTTTTCCACCAAAAATCTGATGGAATCTTGCCAAATCTCGATGAATCTCGGACAATGTTCTGACTAAATCTCATGAAATTTCATCATGTCGGATCGGATGGATTCTTTTGATTGGAGTATAAATTATATTGGATTACATATAATTTTCAAGATTTTTCACTCGAATAGAATTTTATGACTCTTGTTGTAACTGGAAGATGGAAATATTTCACCTATGCGCGAAACTCACTTCAAATTCTCGAATTTAGAGTTTCTACGAATATACCTCGCTTTAGTGAAAGTTTATGGAACGTTCAAAATTCTCAGAATACCACCTTCGCTTTGTACAAATGTTTAATGGAAGATGCAGTGTCACTTTTTTGGTTACTCAAGTATTTTCTGGATGGAGAATTCGAGAATTTAGACAGTAGAAGTTATCCGGAGAAGAACAGCCCGAAGAAGAACAAAATGATTGATTTTTTTGCCTCTATTTTACTTTCTTGCGTCATCATCATCATCATCACCATCATGAAATAATCAGTCTTACGACTGATTTGATAAAATCCTGCAACCTTGTCTATTATCCACCAAACGCTGGATTTCTACATATCTATGACGGACCTTGTCTTGCGCGTTGAATCCTTTTTAAATAAAAAAAGAGCCCACTGATTCATAGTGAAAAGTCCCCCATCCATGGAGGAACTTTGCTACGATCATATTGTTTTTTTTGGGGAGGGGGGGGGGATATTTCACAATTATTGTTCAGAATGTAGTTCTAATAGTTGACGTTTTTTATGCAAGCAAAAAACTTTGACTCTTCAACTATTCTTCTTCAGCAGGCGTTATAGTAACAGACCATTTTGCTATGCCAGTGATACTTTTTCTCCGTTCAGAAGTATGTGGTGAAGGATATGGGTAGTTTTGTGTATTTCGGTGTTAGATTTTATTCTCCAATCGCGAGGGAATGGTTTTCTTCGAATCAAAAACAGGAGGAGGAAATATCCTGCTTTTTGGATATCAAATTTTTCAGAAAATAAGAAAAAACCTCTCCGAAAACATGGACAAAAATCCACCATCATGAAGAATTTTTGGTACCACTATTTTGTGGGAGAAAATGATTTTATCCCTTTGCGCACATGAGTCATTCGTTTCTAGCCGTTATTTCAGGTCGTAAAAGTGGTTCAAAAAATATGCCAAAATTCATGAACATACTCTCGAGTGTGTAGAACAGACTTATGTACTGAGAATAAGGCAACGATTAGATCTTGTATGGTTTAGAAATTAAATTGCGAAAGATGATCCATGTACGCACTCAAAGGGTTATTAGAGTGTATACAAAACTGTGGGGAAATTGCATCCCCCTGTGGAAAATTTGTTACAAAATTAGAAGTACACCCCATGTGGAAAAAATGTCCAAAACTGTATACAATTGTATACGTTTTGTACACACCTTGTGTACAATTCTATACATTTTTGAACATTGTTTCCACACGGGACATTAAAAATTATACAAGTGCTGAAAAATTTCCAGTTGTTGAATACCATCAATCGAGTTCCGAAACTTTTAGTTGAACTCAAGAGGGTCTTCGCAAACAATTGAATATTATTCCTCGAAATATCTGAATAACCTCGCAAAAGAGTGATATATGCGTTCCCATACACAATAAGAAAATGTAAGGAGTTAATTTTCGTCCCTTGAGCGCGAGGAAATTGTTTCTTCGTCAAAAATTGTTTTCCCTGCATTGAGGGAATATTTTACCGTTTAGGCGTTGAATCTTCTACAAATGTGAAGAAAGCTTCGCCAAATTACGGTGATAATTCCCCATCTATGGAGAATTTCGCTGTCACCACTTTTTAGAAGAAAACTCTACAATTGTTCTTCACAGAGTATATCCTGTGAATGACAAAAAGGCCAAAAGAAGTTTGACTTTTATTTCACCGTGAATCAAGAACGCTGTGAGAATTGAATGATTCATCGGAGGAACATGTAAAACCTCTGAAATAGAATTGAAATGAAATCAATTATTATATACAATCTATATTTGCATTGCACGCTCCTCGTGCATAGTTCTCTTCTATCGGCTGCTAGTGGAAAAGGAACAGAACATGAGGCCAAGTGAACTTCAAAAAACACTAAACCGTATACATTTGTCAGGATGAGATAAAGAATTAGGATATCAGGATAAACCAATGATAGTGAATTTATTTATAGCTCCAAGCGGACCTGTAGCATTTGGAATTTTGGTGGACAAAATTCAAAAAAGAAATTATACGAATGGAGGAATGTATAATGTTGGGAGGTCTTCGTGAGTAGGAACGAGTGGGGAAATTGCGCCCGCGCCGTGGAGAATTTGGCTCCTTCCCTAATACGGTCTCGCCTGGTAAGCCGGGTGCGCAAATTACGTCTGCACGGATATAGAACCCCTATCTCCTCTTTCTCTTTCCTTTCTCCTTCTTTTTTTGTGTTACTCTCCTCTTGTTACTTTTCTTGACATTCCCAGTTTCCAAATAAACCATACCCTCTTACCACATCTTCATCCGCTTTTCTATTTTTTCCCGTTTTCCTGATGTGTATTTCCAGAATTCTATGTTCGACGTGGATTCCTTCCTGAAATGTACCATCGAATTTCTTTTGATAATTCAATTCAATTCTCATATCATATATTACTCATTATATTTGAAATCCAATCGAATTCCATTGATTTTTGTTCAGGTTTGAATAGCTGTGAGAGGTTAATGATATACAAATTCTTCTGAGAACTAATAAGGATCGTATAAGGTGTAGGATACTACACTGCTTTACCTATCTCATAAATGTGTCATTTGTTCATTTTGAGAAGATTGGATGGATAAAAATTTTGGCAGATATCATGAGATGATGAAATGTTTATGCTTCAATGCCTCAAGGTTGTTGGAGTAATTTGAAAATCTAGAAAAAATTAGAATAATGTCTGGATAGATAAAAGATACCTAAGCGGAAATTATTCATAAATTGTGTATAATATATGCACTGTGAATTTGAGTATGTCATTCTGATAAATTTAGAGATTTCAAATAATATAGTCACTTCTATGTGTTTAAAAAGTCATCACACGATTTGAATACTTCAAGTGTATCAAAATTGATTCATTTGAATTGACATTGTATGCATATATCTGAAATACTTCCTTTGGTATATCATTGAATACAAGAATATTCGATATCGACAGGGTATTCAGAGAATTTAAGAATCTGATATCTACAAAATCTCGATATAATTGATCGCATGATTCGATTCAAATGAAAACTATGCATGATTTATCGAATCCCACGTGAAAATCACATATACGACACGTACGTGAAATACATCAAGTTCCCATCCATTTCTATGCCAAATTGAATTCCTCGCTATGACGATGCCTCTTCCGTTCTAATTATATTTTCTTCTCATCGCTTTTCTCGTATCGTTGACGTTGCGTACGGCAAGCGATTGACCCCATTCACGATGTTTATTTCGTGAAATGATGTGATCTGTTTGTGACGAAAATAGGGGAGATAAAATTCTTTAATAGCTGTGAAGAATTATTTAGCAATTGTTCCCCATTTTGTTATGTCCGTGAAGTTATTTTACGATTCAATCGTAACGCCAATTCATAACATGAATGCTGTTCGAGCAGTCCACTGAGAAAAAAGTATTGGTCTCATAACAATACTGTTTACCTATACCATTCATCTGAAGTATAAGAACATCGGTATTGCCACCACAGCGAAACGAAGAGTTCTAAAAGCCACACAGATTGCTGCAATATCAATTTGTATTGTTTTGAAGCAATATGAGTGTCGCCACTGTAGTTGTCTTCCCTGGCCATACTGCAGATGGTTAGTATAACCACACATTTTTTTCAGTTTGTATTATTTTTAGAATCCTATTTTGGTTGTCGGTTGTAGGAACAAGATCAAAGTAAGACACTGTAAACGCGTTGCATGTATTCTATATCAATCTGACACAATGGGTTGGAGGAAACCAAAGCAACGGAGTACGGTGTATGACATTTTGAGGATTTTGGACGAAAACGGGTTAGCAGGAATGAAATGCGCAGAAAAATAATGAGGGGAAAAGTATTTGTTCATCATCTAGTAGAATGAATCAAAGAAGGATTGCTTCGTGTAAATTTTTAGAAGTTTTGTATAAAAGTCGTACCCTGGTTAAACGAAACTATTGATTCTTGCCAAATCTCATTGAATCTCGTACAATGTTCTGACCAAATCCTATTCAAGCATTTGTCGATGAGATTTAATCAGAACAACGTGTTTTTTTAATGCAATTCTGATTGAATCTTGCCAAATCTGATTGAATCTTGAACAATGTTCTGATCAAATCCCATTGAATTTCATTTCATCAGATTCTATGAATTTTTTTAACCAGGGTACACAATTCTACTCAACTCTTACACCGTAACCCTTCTCAAAATCACATCGACCGTAAACCCCGGTCTGACAGACCGCTTTTATCTTCTTCTAGATCTTCAAAGTTGTTAGAAGTAAACAAAACATTTTGTCAATCATTATGAGTGTCTACGGGGTAGGATAGTGGGTTTATGTATAGAAGTTAGTGAACAATTTCATCTACACTGTGAGAAATAATTATAGAATTTTTCCCCCAAAAATGGTGGCAGCAAGGTTCCTCCATAGATGGGGAAATTTTTACCATAATCTGGTGGACTGCTCCTTCATTTGCACAAAATTCAATACCCAAAAAGCAAAATAATGCCTCAAAATGGTGGAAAGATTCTCCCACGATGAGAAGACGAATTCAACCAACAGTGTGAACGTCCGTACGTTTTTCGTGAGATATCACCATGAGTTCATGAGCATCGATTGATCCCCGACGCACTAAGGACTTACAAATGCATTGAAGTTCAAAAGAATTCTTTTTTCTAATGGAGAAATGTATTCTATGTAACTCGATATAATAGTTCTCGCGTCAGGATCTATGTATTGAGTATGTGCCTGAATATCTGAGTTCATAAGAATGTACAAAAAGTTTCAAATTTTGAAAGAACATCAGTTGCAAATATTGAATTGATGTCGGTAACCGGTCGTGAGCGACTGTTGGTGGTCGGTACCAGATCGGAGTCATTTTGCGTTATCATTCCGCAGTTCGACCAACGTTGGCTGCCTAGGGTTGTGCACTGGCAGCCTGTATCGAACCGGTACTGAGCCATTCGTCAATTTTTACGTGGGTAAACATGTGTCTATTTCATGGCATAAAAGAGTTGCATTTGTCTTATTTATTTGGATGAGGGATACTATTCTCTTGATAATATTTTGATTTCAATAACCCTAGTAAAAATGAATCATATAAGAATCATATATACCCGAGTGGAAAATTTTTCAAAATTATATATAATTTTTATATAATTAAATATAGTTTGTATATAATTCGATATAAATTATATATAATTTTGAAAAATTTTCCACTCGGGTATGGTCATACATGCCCATATATAATCCGTATATAATCTATATTGAATCCATGTATGGCCTATATATAATTCATATGTAATCCTTGCATGACCCATCATGACTGCAAGATCTTTCCATATATGCAAAAAAATTCTGTCATATATGAAATATTCTCCATACATGGATTATATATGGATTGTATATGGATCATATATGGTCATATATAAATTGTATATGGATTATATACGTATTATATATGAACTATGTATGGTATTTTTACTGGGGAAGTAGACAAAATTTTATGATTTCTGTGATTTTTCTTCAAAAGTTTTTAGGGTTTGGTTCAATGGATGTATTGTTATAGAACCATGTTTGGGATTACTTCGAACATAAATTTGGAAAAGTATTGGTAGCGACCGCTAAATATCTTTAAAAAATGTTGACAAAAATGCTGAACATGTCTTTTAACATGTAGAACAAAATCCAAGAGTAGCTTGGATTAAATTGGGATAGAAAGTTTTTCCGCCATGTAAGGAACACCCTAATACACATGAGTATAAAAAAATCCTTCGAATTTTCCGGAAATCTCCTGTCGATGTAGAGGAAAAAAATCATCAAAGAATGAAAATTTTCATATATTTTAACCCGCAATTTTGTTCGCATCTATACCAATGAATCTGTTCATCCAATTATGATACTATCCAAGTATAATACAAAAAACAGTTCATAGATTAATCTTCCACGATGCCCAGAGGTTGGCGACCTATGCATCAATTTATACATGAAAAATAAATGTTGTTGCAAAAATGAGGGATGGATGCGGGTTAATGCGGCAATCCCTACACATAGTACGGAAATTGATCTTTCATACAGAACTGGGAAGTTTGTATACTCTTTCCTTGTAAAAATGATTCATATATGGTCCATATATAAACTGTATTTGATTCATAAATGGACTTGGTACGAATCATATACGATCATATATAAATCATATGTAATTCATAAATGTGGCATATATGACCATATAAAATTGATATACGATTGTTCAACCCATATAAGGACCAAACATGACCCATATATAGGGAACATAACGCCATATATGAAAGGTATATGGCCCATATATGAATGTTTGAAATCATATATGGCCCATATATGAATTATATAAGCGTCATATATGAATCTGTGAAATCATATATGTACCATGTGTGCTCATATTTGCCACATATATGATTCATTCTTACAAGGAATTTGTGTAGGAAAAATTCGAAAAACTTTTTACAATGTAAATTATGAAAAAAAAGCACTTTACGTGAATTACACATAATATCATCATATTCTTGTGATCCAATGTGCTGTAATTAATATTTATTCTTCTATTTTCATGTTCACAGAATATACAAAATGCCTAATTTCAAACCAGTTGAACATCCCAAATGCCCCAAATGTGGCAAATCCGTATACGCTGCGGAAGAAAGAGTGGCGGGAGGACTGAAATGGCACAAGATGTGTTTCAAGTGTGGTATGTATAAATATTCTAGTGAACGATACTCAAAATCTCAAAATTATATATAACATGACATGCCTTCTGAAAAATTTAAGTCTAGACTATATCGAATTTTATGCCAATTACATACAATTTTGAAAACTTTTCCATAAGGAATATATTTATACAAGAAAAGAGATGGATTCGTTCTCAATGGAAGAGAAGTGAACTGTCATAACATGAATACTTGGTTCAAGTGAATATACACGGGTTATCTCGAAATTAACATCCTTTTTAGGCACTCATCGGTATACGTAGTATACCAGCACGGAGTGCTTATTGCACCCGCTATCGTACGCTCTGACCGTATCTTCTAAAATATTTGAGTAATCCCATTGGAAATTAGATAGTTTTACATTTCATGCAATACTGATTGATGATCCGTGGGATTCCCTGTCTGTCTGTCTGTCTGTACCAGGGATAACTCTGGACCGAGTGAACCAAATTGAATGAAATTTATAGAGGACCTCCTTCAAACGCTTCCTCAAGGACCATATATTTTTTTTATTACAATTGGACAAATCCTTCTATTTTTTTTGAAATTCTTTTCTGAAAAAATAGGTGATCTCGGAGAAAATTTTCTTCACTGTATACTTATATATATATACGTCATTTTCTCCGCAGTCTTTGAATATCCGTTATCTTGGCTTGAATCGATGAATTATTATGAAATATGGGTCCTAGGGGATTTGGAGGGTGAAGAATCCAAATCTGACGTCAAAAAACAAGTTCAAGATGGCGAGTCCAGAATGGCACACGTGAATATAGTCATTCCGGCTCTAATAAACAAAATTATATTGTTATATGGAACACGGGTTCTAGGGATTTTCAAGGGTGATCAATCAAATTCTGGGCTCCAATGTTGAAAGAAAATAATAATTTCGATCTTCCCGTGTAAGTTTTACTGCACCCGAAGACTCTTCAAGAGCTGGTTGACGTTATGAAAACTGCGCACTAGTGAGAATCCAAAAGTGAAGGGAGGAGCTATTGAAACGAATGAAGCCTGAAAAGATTCCGATTCATTTCTAAATTACGCCTAAATAACCCTCCGTTACGCTTAATACTTACTTTTAGTTCACGCTTCCAGGCTTTATTCCTACCTGGACAGTTGAAATTCTACAGTTCTTCCATTTGGGGATGGTATAAAGGATGGTGGGCAATAAGTTCCAGGCTTTCTGAACATTACATTCATAAAGTTTCTCAATTGAGGGAAAAACCGATGAGTGCCTTTCCATATGCCCCCGGATATCTGAATTGTTCAAAATGCGAGCGAAGCGAGCATATGTGGGCTACGATCCATTCAAAATGAGCGGAGCGAGTTGAAGAAGTCTCATAGAATTTCACAAGAACTCGTGAATGTCTGACGAATCCAATTCTTTTTGAAGCTCTTCAAGAACCTTTTGTATTCTAAAAAAGGTCTTGGAGGATTCTTGTGTGCTATGTGGGCAGGAAATTTCATTTTCTATATTAGTGATGGGGATCTTTGATATCTTTTCATATATAAAAAGTTTCTATTTTCTTACAGACTTCAATAAAAATTCGATAGGTTTTTACGCAAAAAAATCGATCTCTGATAAGGATCCCCATCACTATCCAGTATGCCCAGTAGACTGAAAATTACTGGAAATCGTAGCTCTCCAACTGAATTTATTTACCCCGAGCATCCCTCTCACAAATCCCATTCGAGATCCTACGTGGAATCTCAGCTGCGCAATAAACCAGCTGGAATTCAGAATTTTAGTTGGACTTCCACTCGGGATCAAGAATCCTTGAAGGGAATCCGGAACAATTAGGCAGCTGAGATTCTATATGCGTTCCCAGTTGGATTTTTGTGAGAGGAATTCCCATACAACAAAACTTGCTGTGCAACCGTTGCTATTATCTTTTTTTTTAAATGTACGCTGATTTGCTGAGAAGCTACGCATGCGGTTGAGAGTTTCACGAATCCGAACAACTTCTCAGCAATATCCCAACAATTGAGGCTAAAATTTCAGATTCACAGTATATTGTTGCACATTTGACGACGCCAACGTCCTTACGAATCGCTTCAAACTGCTGTTGAGTTTCCAAAACTTTCCCGCGTATTTGCGCAACACTTTGCTGTCAGGTTACCATGGAATTATTTTTCCTGGACTCAATAGCTGATTTTCTGAAAATTCAAAAAACCACCGCCATATATAAATATGCATCAATGCTCAACGTGATTCTTTCGTTTTTAGGTCTTTGCAGTAAATTGCTCGACTCGACAAATTGTTCCGAACACGAAGGTGAGCTCTTCTGCAAAGTCTGTCACGCGCGCAAGTTTGGTCCTAAGGGTTATGGTTTCGGTGGTGGCGCTGGTTGCCTATCGATGGACCAAGGCGAGCACCTGCAGAGAAGCGAGTGAGTGCATCCGCGGTCGTCTACCTGCCCCAACCCCATCTTCACCTTGGATTGAATCATTCTTTTGTTAAACCCCACCCTGCCCAAACTATATCAAACAAAATTCCACTTATCTATTCAAAAATCAACCCCCAATGAATGCGGCCAAATTTATTTTAATTTTTTTCGTAAATACCATGCCATGAATACTCACGAATCGATTGATCGAGCATCGTATGAAAATTAGTCACCAGCATGATCCTATTTGTAATTGACTTTTTATAAATGTATATGTATATACACACATACACACAAGTACACGAATAAGTAGTGCACGAATTAGAGACCTCAACATACATTTACATACAAGTTGTATTCATGAAACGCGACTAAATGTTTCAAACCACCCGTCGTAAACCAGGTGATTTAGCATCGAATTTTTTCGAATCCATATCCAAAGTTTGTATGTGTGTGTACATATATATGTATATATATATATGTATGTACACTTATGTGAAACAAACGTATGCGTAAAGATGTGTGAAAGAGTATATTGGGATGATCCTGTAAGTGAAGATGCTCTCAACGTAATGATGATAATGATGCTCTTAAAGATTCCAATGTAATGATCACTATGTTTTGGATCAAATTCATCTGGGATTTCAAGATCTAATGAGATGCCGTAACCGAATGAACATCGTTTCAATGTGTATATGCTTACGATTCCCTTAATTCAATTCAAGTCGATCTCAATCCAGAAACAACACTGTTTATGATTCATATAGAATTTTTTTTTTTTTTCATTTTCTCACACACTTGTAACGTTTGCGTCGATTTGGTGTTTCTTTCGCATTGAAATTCGGAGTTTACACATCGTCTGATGCAGATTAGTGGCGAGAATGACGTTGATTATCTCTTCGCTGATTACTCTCCTATTCTTTTTCCAATGACAATTTCTTTTTTTTTTAATACTCCAGTATGACGAGATGGTTCATGTCTCGTGATGTAACGATGTTTTCTTTTCTGCGTACGTCAACGTTATAGTTTATAGGATCATTTGTACCATCTGTAATAAATATCATTAAAATTAAAAAAAGATACAAGAAAAATCATTAAAAAATACCGTCAAGTTTATTTTATTTTGATTGATTCACACGAGTCACACTTATATACGTATTTTCGTAATTCAGTTGATTCATTCGTTTGAAGAATTGATGAGGATTGGGTAATGCGGTAGAGCGTGGAATAGGTGATCCGCGAGTTTATGACATAACTTTATGAATTTTCTTTCTAAGTTGTTATCGGAAAGGAATGGTTGATTCATAAAAATGTAACATGTAATGTTGTCAGGTCAAAATATCGACCGATTATCGTTGATTTTGTCATGCTCAAATTCTAACATTGAGGAAGTCTCGAAATGATAAAACGAGGGGATTGTTCGATTATTTCAAACAATATACTATGATTGAAATTATCATAAATCTGTTTAAACTCAACTTGATTGAGATTTCGATTACACCAATCGAGTGGGTAATGCTTCTACTAAATATGCTCTTGCTGAATTACAAGAAAATTATGATTTCCAATCACAAATCTCGAATCGCATTCCTCTTATATTGATATCCTCGTATATTCGTCGGCATATTTTTCTCCTGATGATGATGCATCGAATCTGACGATGTTGTACCAATAAGTCAAGGCAGAGAAAAGAAGAGAGTGAGAGAAAAAGAGATAATTGAAATTGCGAATATACGAGTGATAATCAAAGAATTATGGAATCATTTTCATGCATTATTCTACGTAATGATTATTCTTTCAGATTCATCATTTTATACACTATATTTTATAAGCGACATTACCCAATTCTCGATACAATAATCGAATTAGAACCGGCCGAGCTCAAAAATAGAGCGAACAACGTAGAAAACAAAGATCACATCAATTCAGCTATTTTATACATCAACGAATGAGTTTATTCCATCCCTTATGAGCAATTCCTATCCTGGTATCATCCATTTCCACCTCACTACTCGACAGTATAATCATTATAAACATAAAACAGAAGAATCCATGAACGAAAAACATTTCCGTGAAAAGAAAGAAAATTCTGAGAGCAACAAACAAAAATCATACCACACACCTTACCCCGCCAGCCCCGCCGAGTTCGAGCCATCGGAGGTCCGTTGAGAAAAAAAGTTGCGTTATCATGCAAAGCGCACGCAAAGTGATTCGTGATATTACGTGATCTTAAAATGGTGAGCACCGAGTCAGATACCGCCTATCTCTTTTCTCTCGCTCTCTACTTTTTCCAATTTTTTCTTTCTATTATTTTATTTTTCTTCTTCTGTCTACGTTCTTTTTTTGTCGCGTGTTGGATTAAGCTTATTGTTGAGTACATGAATATTATCATCAAAGGTTTTTACGGTAGATTGACGAACCTGTTCCAAATCCTGCATGGCCTTCACGTACCTCAGATACTTAACACCGTAATCTTGCTAACACCTAACTCTTGAGTGAGTATTTCGTACGTTTTTCCCACGTTACACTGTGTAATTACACACACGTTGCGCACAAGGAGCCCAAACTCTCTTTTTATCCTTTTTATTATTGTATCATCTGCTTCTCGGCTCTCCTCTCGGGGCTCGGCGGAAACCATTTGCATGGTTTCACGGGGAACAAAGTTCAGTGAAATACATTAACATAACTAACATCTGCTAACAACGCTAACTTATTATGTGAAATATTTTTTTATTTGTAAAACTATTTTTTCGCCTTCTATTTTGTTTTTGTTGGTGGAATAAACGATTCAGTAACTGATGGCTGAGAGTATAAATGAAAATTCAGGGTGTTTTTTTTTACGAAAACTCCATTTTTCATGATATTCGAATGGTATTCCGTTGCTGAACTGTTTTTGATGTTTTTATTATGTAAGAAGTATTTTTGAAAGAGTGAAAATTGGTTGTGTATTGAGAGTGAACGGAGAACATTAACTTGACCATCAAATTTGTTCTACACCACTCTCTCGATTAGCGTGGTTTTTCAATCCTTTTATCCTTGTAGTGGGATTTTTGTTATATTCGTTTCTAGAGGGTTCACAATATTCAATGACAATTTTTTATACAAATAATTGTTAAAAATAGAGTCGGGACCCTTTAATTGACTCGATTATCTGAATCAATAGTTGTTGCCTTAGTGAAAGAATTAATTTGAAAGAGTACCGACTGTAGCTGATGTGAAAATAGAGTCATCAGTCATGAATCCTTTATTGCTTGGGAGAAAGAGATTTCATGGAGAATCCTAATGCGGAGCAAATCTTTGATCCCAATGATGAAGAATGAATTTTCATACACTTAGATTACTGTCCCGATGAAATGCAATTTGCACTACATTTCATGCTGATCTAAATTTAGTCGTAGTTCGGTTTCTTGATGGAGATTGTAGAAATAGAGAAATTGTGCATAGAGACGAATCAAATAACATTCAAAATTTTTTTAGAATTGATTATAAACGAACGATAATTTTAGGAATCTCTCGAGAGGATCAAACGCCATATTGGAACCACGCGCCATCGCTAAAGCACCAGAAGGTGAAGGATGTCCTCGTTGTGGAGGTTATGTTTACGCCGCAGAACAAATGTTAGCTCGAGGCAGGGTGAGTTATTATCTATCTTTCACTTATTATACGATAATCAACTAGCGAAGGTTAAATGTCCGTTGATGTGTTTGAGATACAAAAAAACGTCCTTTGGAATTTTCCAATCTTCACAGCTAACATATCTGCTCTGGTGAAAATGGAGCCTATGGAACGACACTTTGGTGAAAATTGAACGTGCAACTAAGCATACAAGAAAAGCACTTCTAAAGTCAATTGATAGAATATGAGAAGTTTGAGAGGGATAATTTGGCAAAAAACTGTTTTCACAAAAGTGTGATGTCATTGAAGTTTCTAGAACGTTTACAGAATGTTGAAATTGAAGTGTTCACGAACTTTTTATGAAGACTCATCGTAATTTCTATCAGGAAGAATCAATTGACGCCAGTAATCCTGGAATGCGAGAGCTAGCGAACCTTACCATGTACCTTTTGAAGACTACCACGGTCTTATGGCACGTTAATTTGGAACAAGGAGGAGTATATTGTAGCCAGTGACTACACTGTACTACAGTATAATCTTTATTATTTGACTTATCCATGCGGTAAACTTGCAACAGTCACAAAGGGTTGCATAGTCAGGACTATCAGCTCCTGCATTCTGGGATCACTGCTTGGCACGGTCTGAGTATGATCCTTGTATCGATGAACATTCTTCTCACGTTTGGTGAACGTTATTTTTCCACCAGGACATGAAAGCGTGATAGAAACAGCAACTCAATGCCTAAATCGTATAAGTTGAAAAATTTTTACACTTTTGTTCCAATACTCGCTTTTTTCGAATATTGATCCTCACCAGGGTAGATGTAGCGTTATTTGGAGATCCAAATATGAACCTCGGTATCTATTTGACAAATACACATACATTTCATGTGTAATGAATGTCAGTATAATGTAGAAGGACTTTTCTCTTCTTCTGTTCTACCACTTAAAAATATGTCACGGATCTTCCGAGGACATTGCGAAAGTTTGGGTAACGAAAATTTTATCTGGTTCCAACAATTTTTAGTGGGTATCTGAAAGATGTTATAGGACGAATTTGAGTTTGTTCAAAAAGATTTGTTATTTGAATAGGCCCAAATAAATATTTCTTGAAAGAAAATAATAATTTTTTGATACAAATACATTTGTTATTTTCAAGGATAATAAAATAATAAATGTTTTTTGAATCAACAAAGATTCAAAGAAATATTTTTTCTGTGCATCTCGAGGCATAGGAAATGTCATGGTCCCAGGGGCACATTCGGAATAATTTGAAAACATTCTCCAAGGGGTACAAATTGGAATGAGAGATTAGATGTTTGCTGATATTAAGAGAAATTCGTAAATTCGTACATTCTCGTGAATTATGAAAGAGGGATTTTATACTTGAAGCGTGGGAAGATGGAAAAATAAATATTATATCCAGAAAGAGGTCGAGGGGAAGTGAAACTCGACAGATGTATAAGAGACCTGTGCATCAGTTATTTTCCTTTGATAACTGCCCAAGACCACTTTCCTGGTTATACGTTTTTTGGCAGCTATCCAAAAAGCCTGCACGATCTTTGTTGCTTACTATTAGTTGGAAAATAGCTTTTTGGCACCATTTTATATGTATGAAACATAATATGAATTCACATGTATGGGAAGAAGATTAACACACGCCACAAATTTTATTATTGATCTACCCAAAAAATGAACATCAGAACCCAGGAATTTGTATCTAAGCTGAAAACGTATTGTCTTTTCTACTTGTAATCAGGGTTACCATAAATCATGCTTCAAGTGCAAAATCTGTCAGCGGACTTTGGACTCAACATTGCATTGCGATGGCCCGGATCATGAAATATATTGTCGAGGTATTTTTTTATGATGAGTTTAGTTTATCGTTTGATGTGATTCTCATTGACGTACACTTGTTACTAATTTGTACCTTAGTGATAGAACGAAGAAAAACACAGCAAGGTGTACTTATATTACCTGAATTCCATAATTGTATCCTGTACTCGATACCGTGAATGCAACCCATTTTGTTGAATAATGGAATGAAAAGAAGCATAATTGTTTTTTTGTTCTATTCCACACGAATCATCCACAAAATAAAGTGGAATCTTTGTTAATATTATGAATTTGAGTAAACATTTCGTAAGTATCTAATAGTGAGAGATTGAGTTATATGTATAATCAATATTTCCATATGAATTCTTTTTCATCTCCATTGAACCAATTCAGTTGCAATCGAATGTGCATCATTTTTTTCATGTAATCCTGTCCTCAGTCATCAATACAGAACTGATTTGGTTCAATAGAAACAGAAAAAATCCATGCAGAAATGACTGATCATGCATATAATCCGGTTTCTACTAATATTTAATCGTCCTATGTGATTGACACATTTAGAAGGATTGAAGAATGATTGTTCATAATATTTTATGAAGTTTACGTTTTTATCGAATAATTTTTGAAAATGTCAGTGACTAACAAACAAACCCCTTTGTCTCTCGTGTAGCAATGGCACAAGGAATGCTTTAAATGTGCCACCTGTTCCAAGAGGCTAGACTCTATCAACTGCTGTGAAGGTCCTGATAAGGATATCTATTGTAAAGGTAAGGAACGGATTTCATCCTTTCTTATTGAGGTATGAAGATATGATTGATATAGAAATTCCAATAAAATGTAGTGGAATGGAAATTAGTTGGCAAATATGAAGAAGGACGCGTGAAATACATGACTGTTAACATCTTAGCCAATTCATAAATGATGGATATATTTGAAAAGTGATGATTTCATGCTATCTTTTCGAATTCAAAATTATAGCGAGGGATCATTTGTTTCATTCTACGTCATTCAACGATGATTCACTAATGCGTGACAACAGTTACTTGGATGATGCAAATAGATGACTCCTCTACCCGGCGATGGAATATTGCCAATATAGTAAGAACCCTCGCTATACGATTGTGAAGCGAAATGAGATGTTTTTTAATAGATTATTCTAATTTCTGTTCATTTTTGAATCAAATGAACCTTTATATTATGTACCATCATTATGAATCATGTAATTTTTGGACTCAGAACGAGGAATCATCTCATTCAAAATATTTAAAGGCCGTGTGCGTTTTGCGTAAGTGGTTGAAAAGCAGAAATACGAACTAGTGATCGGTAATATTTCGCAATATCGATATTTTTGATGGAATTGATGAATCGATTGAATCTGAATCGATATTTAATCTCAATGAGCAACTGTTTGTTCAATTATCAGAAAATTTTTATATTTGTTAGAACATAGATTTATACTTTAACGTATAAAAAACAAATGCCAACCGAAATGACAGTTTTTTTTTATTTAGAGAAGTTTGTTGCAATTTGAATAAAGATTACATCTGGTCATTTTTTCCTGGGTATCACTTCGGTACAATGGAACCCGCGATTTTGTACATAAATACATAAATATCGTGAGAAACATTCGATGATACTATAAAGGTGAATGGTGTGGCCACTTGCTCATGGTCAACAGGTCATGGAAATTCTTTGTATGCTTGTGTTCTCGCAGAAATTGAATTTAATTTCCAAGTGCCATGGATTCAGGGTATAAATTACACAATTTGAAACAAGTTGGATGAGAAAATAATGGGAACTCAGATTGATCGTTGATGGTTCCTTCCGGAAAAGATTATTCATGCTTCAGGAGCAATTTCTGATCATTCCTCAGTGATTATATTTGAATAAAATTTTTTGCTCCTTGTTACTTTTTCCATAAACGGAGAGGATAAACAAGCTCTTAAAAAAAACCATGCAACTACAAGCTTTGGACGCTTTTGTTATAAGATGCTTTCAATGTTTGCCCACCCATTCAGAAAAATTCGAATTATGCCAATGTTGACAACAGGTGCAGGCTCTATCATGCACGGGTTACGTACTGAATACATGGGAATATAGTACTGGCCTGTACTGATAAATCAGCACTGAGAGCTTGATGTTGGCCAACTACGAATAATAGGAAGCCTAATCGGTGACTCCTAGTTTTGAGATTCAAGAGCAGGAGGAGATCATTGAAATATTGCATATAAGGTATCCCAGGAAACATACCCAATCTTTCGAGGACGAATTTTTGACGCGAAACCAAGAAACGTATTTTTCTGGTGAAACGCTGTGGAATGCTTAATTTCAAAGCTGACCGAAATCCATTGATTATACTCATTGATCATTAGGGTAACCGATATGCTCGTTATCTCAATAGTTAACTCATTTTCTATGTAACTTGAATACTGAGAATTTCGTAATGTCTTATCAAAGGAAAATATTTCTAAAGTTTGTTTGATGGGGATACGAGCGTTACCATCAGAGCACGTTGGTTAGAAGAGGACAGGCTCATACGATAAAAAGAGAGGTCCCAATAAAAACTGGTATCCACTTAAGAATCCGCCTTCGGGAAGTTGGAAATGTTTACTGAGACATTCTTGAGGTCTATATCAGTATCGCCCTTCGAACCGATTGTATACACCAAAGAACAAAATAAAAAGTTCTGTACCAGGATCAATGACAGTATCAATTTAAAGTACTGTGTCTGTACTAAAAACCGTTCTCGATGATCAGTACCGGACCAGTACCAAGTAGCCAGTACAGAAAAGCATTATCATTCCAGACGAATACCAATATTGCCTCAGTACAGACTGCTAGTCGACTGCCAGTATTAGCCTGTACTGGTACAGTACCGCATCTGTTGTAGAATTCTGACTGGGTGAGTGGAGACTGAGGCTCATACATTGAGAGGATACCAGAGTTACCATCAGAGCGAATTTTCCCGCAACAAAATTCGTGCTCTATACATTCCTCACAATTTTCCAGACGCATGATCCCATAACAAATGGGTACAAAAATCCGGTGGTATCTGGAAATACAAATTATATTTCTGCGATGAGTGTGAATGCGTATGAATATCTTCAAACAGCACTGATGCAAATTTATTACACAGAGATTACTACGTTACATATTCCAAGTTGATGTTTGATTATAAACTTCATATAACATATTGAAGATTTCCATAAGTGAAACACATGGATTCGATTATTGATTCAAACTTTGGCATTTATAACTAATGTTGTCGATTTCCTTTCGTCTGTGTAGATTAAAATGCTGCTTGCAGAATATTCTGAAGTACGACTGTATAAATCTATAAGAATGTGATGGAAGAAATAGAGAAATTTTGTTACTGAACAACACACGGATAATTCAAATATTCCAAAAGAATAATATCTTCCTCGATCGATGGAACTTTTCACATATCTCAATTTATCCTTGTGTTGTTCAAGACAGGTATATATCTTTGACGATACAACGCTTCGCAGAAGCGACATGATGTCGGCGATATTTATATACTTTCATGATAACCGATACGAAAAGTATATACCCATCGCCTGTAACGCATATTTTCTACAGTATGCTACGGAAAGAAATTCGGACCGAAGGGTTATGGTTATGGCCAGGGTGGCGGCGCCCTGCAGAGCGACTGCTACGCCAATGGGTGGGTTGGTTTGCAATTGGAGTCGAGACGAGACGGGACGCACGAGAGATAAACCCGCCTCGGTTTCTACACTCTCACTATATATGATGCGCTTGTCTGCTTAACAGCTTGCTATCCGAAGAAATTCGGTCCGCGAGGTATTGGCCACGCTGGGGTTGTGTGGATCGGGCTGCAGTGCGATATTGAGGACGAGGGGTACGCGCCCTCTCTTAAACTACATCTAGTTCTCCCATCGATCCCGTGTTTCTAAACATTTCGTTACTCGATACCTTCGAATCTAGACGTACACCTTACCTCAAAAACACAGTCCCTCGTAGGATCCACATTGAAATACTGCGTGGACAACTGGAGAAATATGCATAGTTTCAATGTTAGTGATTATATAGATTCACCAATAGTCTGCACGTTGTCGTACAAGCCTCACGTTGTTGGCGGCGTGAGCGCATATCAACTGGGTGAATGACATGTCATTCAGCAAAAATATCTGATACTTTTTTGTGCCGAGAAATACAAAAGAAGAACCCCTGTTTTGAGAGAAAGATACTCACTGTATTTTGAAACTTCATTGTTCTGTAGAAATGTACACTCCGTGTGGAGTAAAAACGGGTATATCGACCCCAAGTAGGTCAGCAGGAATAATAGAGATTGATCCACGTCCATTCTATTGGTGCTGCCTAATTTCATGCTGGGGATTCTTACCTCGTCATAAAAGTTCTAACGAAATAGAATATTTATTCGGAATATTTTACGAAGGGAGATATTTGTTTGTAGTTGTTGCATCATTGTCATAAGAATCTAGGGTTACCATACGTCCGGGAAAACCCGGACATGTACTCTTTATAATACGGTTTTTCCGATATTAAAATGTAGATCTAATTCCTTCTCTAAAAAGAGAACAAAAAGAGTACTGAGAGTACAAGTCGAAAACCCTGGCGGATGTTCCCGCATTCTTGAAAAGAGTACATGTCCGGGTTTTTCCCCGGACACATATGGTAACCCTATAAGAATCACATTATTTAGAATGATTGTCCTCGAACGGTACAAGCATATGAGAAACAACCTTGACCTAAAAATTTATAAACACTGAGACCACGAATAAATTCCACGACAAATTCAATGAGGTATATCAACTTTCGATAAGCTTCAACACTGAGGGCTATTGACAGGCATGTGAATCATGATATGCTCACTATCATAATTCATAATAGCGTCGTAGTTCATTGAGCATGCTTCAAGTTGTCCCAGCTCGCTCCAAATATTTCTGATTCGATGTTTTCAATTATGAAGATGAAGTAATTGGCTTGATGCAACTTGAGGTACGTATAACAAGTGCTGAAACTCAAAACGATTAGTTCCAACATATTTCGAACGTCATCCACAGCAGTTTAGATAATTCAGAATCATGACACCAAGAAACAGTCCAACTTCCCTTGAATTAACCTCTTTATATTGATTTTTCCGTACCTTCTTTTAGTTCCTCCAATTTTATGTGGATCGCATTTTGAATAGCAGATTAAAACAATATGAAAATGAATAAACTATGTGTTACACCTTCGTGCGCTCACATTTTACATCTTTATTCGACGAAATGTGACGTAGAAAGAATGGCACATCAAATACAATGGTTACTTCGACGAAATATGCAAAAGATGCATATGGAATATACCTTTTCCATCATTCCTAATACGTATATGAACTATGAACGATTTCTGGAATAACTCAACTTTTTTTCAATGAAAAATCATTCGCCCTATTTCTCTCCTCGTGCTTACAAAATTTCCATATTTTATTTCATTTTCTAATATTTTGAGGACAAAGTGATGAAACAATCGGAAGAAAGTTTGGAGAACGTGAAGAAATTTTGCGAGGATCAGAACCATGTCCGTGTAGAAAAAGTTGAATGAAATCCAAATGTAAAATTTTCAAACAGTATCCATTAGATCTTCCTTAAAGGTTTGATGTTTGAGAGGTATTCAATAGAAATTTACAGGATTTCTTGTGCTATACAAAACCATCTATTCATAGCTACAAACACTAACCAATCACTGGTTTTCAAATGGTTCATTTTTAATCCAATAATGTTGATAAAGATTTGCTGACATCTCTTCAAAGCAAGGGCTGTTAGTATTACATCTTGGAAAATACATTATAATTGTAAAATATGTGTACCATGAACAATGTTTAGAATTTATCGAGACATCAGAATAGCAATACAAAACATATACGAAATGAAACAAGGTTTCACATTACCATAATATTATTACCCTAGCATGTATGTACCATGGGGCCCACCCCGAGACAGCATGGGCCCCATCCTGCCAATATGGGCCTAAGACTGGGCCAGAGTTCATGCACGCTAGGGTATTCCAGATAGGGTGACGTCCTGATGAATAAAAGATGATGTTCATCTTGGGAATATCCAAAACATTCCTACTGTCAATGCCTTTAACGCTTTGCGCTATTATATACTCACATTATATCCTGACGGGTGATATAAATCGATTCAGAATGTCGAATGGATGAATTTGTATTATTTCAATCGATTCATGACTTTCGATGTCATCGAGTTTTCAGCAACTATTTATTATTACATTCTGAATCGATTTAGGATTTTGCATTAACAGTATTTCCAAGTCTCCGCGTGGTATTTGAAATTAATCCTTCCCTTCTATGTAGCTGAGGTTTGAATCGTTTACTGAAACAAATTAGTATCGAAAAGAATTAAGATCAAAATCAATATTAGAATCAAATAACGAAATACTCAGCCGTTTAAGACCCAAAATTTTGCAATTATTATTTGATATATGTTTTTAGGTGAAAGAAAGTACAAAGAGTTGATTTGAGAGTACATTTGAGAAGATGAATAACGATGATCCATCAGATTTTGTGAATTTCAATTTTTGTTTCATCTCTATAAACGATTCAAACTTCAAGAACATCTAATTTTCTGATACTTTATGTGAAAATAATTAACTATTCATATAATAATTTCATTTTCAAAACTTTCCTGACAAAATTACTCCAGTATCTTTATCGTAAATAAAGACTCCTATTGCGGATATCATTTTCATTCAAACCCTTGCACGCATCATTGGAAAATATGATCTTTGAAAATTCAGAGAAAAAACGGTTATCGATGTTGCGCTACATCCAGATTCCATAACGATTATCAATTTCGTCTGAAGTTTCAGAAATACATTTCATCCAATATCGTTTTATTTTTGTTGTTTTCAATTTAACATCAAACCACCAATCGATTTGTTAAAATATCAGATTGAAAATTGCATAACATAGAATAAATCATAACGATTCGACAAATCAATTGGTGGCAATGATAATTCGAGAATCAAAACGTTCAACGGTATCCATTGACATAATTAAAGTGATGCTGCTCCTCGTACGACTGTGGTCGACACCGCTATAATCAAAGCACCTCCGGGAAAAGGATGTCCACGTTGCGGTGGTGTCGTCTTTGCAGCCGAGCAAGTTCTGGCCAAAGGTCGCGAATGGCATAGAAAATGCTACAAATGCCATGATTGCACTAAAACTTTGGATTCGATAATTGCCTGCGATGGACCCGATAAAGATGTATACTGTAAAACTTGCTATGGAAAAAAATGGGGACCTCACGGGTATGGATTCGCATGTGGTTCTGGATTCCTTCAAACCGACGGTCTGACGTGAGTTCATTTTCCTTTATCTTGATCGATTTTGTATTGGGAGTGAAGGCTGCTTTTATACTCTCTTTTACTCTCTAAAATTTTTAGAATGAGATTTCACTCTCCAGCCACCCAAAAGTGCGCCTGTCGAAATTTTGAATGAAATTTCCACTCTTTTAGAGTGATATTCTAGGGTTTGAGGTTAGAAACTTCCAGCCACTCAAATTCTACAGTCAATTTTTCACTCTAAAAGAGTGGGGGTTCACTCTAAAAGAGTGAAAATTCCACTCAAAGCGGACTGGCTCACTTATGAAACTTAGTGGAGTGAAACACGTGATTTTTCACTCTTTCAGATTTAGAGAGTAGAATGTAGAAATTTCAGGGGCATTAGAAAATAAAGATGATTATCTTACGAGAGATTATACACATTTAAAGGGAAGAAGAGATCTCGGCGAGCAGACCCTTTTGCAATCCCGATACCACTTCCATCAAAGCACCAGCTGGTCAAGGATGTCCACGTTGTGGTGGAATGGTCTTTGCAGCAGAACAACAACTCGCCAAGGGTACAATGTGGCATAAGAAATGCTTCAATTGCGCGGAATGTCACCGCCCGTTGGACTCTATGCTAGCCTGTGATGGACCGGATAAAGAAATTCATTGCCGTCCTTGCTACGGGAAACTCTTTGGTCCTAAAGGATTTGGATTCGGTCACACTCCAACTCTAGTTTCGACGAACGGTGATTCTGCGCCTTCCTAGTTAGTATTCGAAGAATTTATTCTGTATTTATACATATTTCTGAAGGTTAATTCATCCACGGAAAAAAAGAATTCGCCAAAATTTGGATGGCCAAAAATTATATAAGAGAGCTATTCCCCAGCTACCACTCACTTAGGTGTTACAATCAGAATATCATAGCCGAATTGTTTTGCCATCCCCGAGTCAAAAAATTCTTATGCTTTTCAAAGCCTGATTTACTCCGTAATACGCAACGAAAGCTACAAAGTCTGTACTGTATCGTCATTACAGCTAATCAATAGCTTGATGGATGATACGTTTACGACTGTTGTTAACTGTATTCGAAACATTACTCACGGATTTGTGTTGTTAAAATGAAACAATCCCTTCAACGACAAGGATAAGCACAAGAGAAGATTAGCGGTAGACACAAAAAGGGAACGTAATATATGTAGAATGAGGGCAAACTCTACACTGAGAGAAAGAGTCTATTCGAATATTTGACAACTAGGAAATTTAGTCACTGTAAATAGAAATTCAGCTATCCCATCTCAATTTTATTTGTCACAATTAAATTTTTTATTCCTATTGAATAAACCATTTCATTCATATTTCAGACAGCTAAACTTCTATTCACCCCAACTAGAGTCTAGCTAGCGTAAATGAAAATCTAGCTGCGCCAACTAACATTTACATTTAGTTGTCCCAACTAGGTACCTTTCTCTCCCCATGTGTGTATGGACCAAGCCTGGCACAAGACCTACTGAGACTTGTCTTGAACAATTCATCAAACTTGTCCCAGGCTTGGGAATGATGAGATCAGGACAAGCTTGGACCAGTGGTTTTGCCCAATTCATTTACCAAGCATCAACCAATGCTCCTTTGATCGCAGATATGGATGAAGAAAGTAATTGATTCATATTTCAGTTCATGACTTCCTCCCTCAGAATACCGTACATGAATTATCTTAAGAGGATAGAAAAAATGTGACAAGACTGGGACAAGCTTGTATGATCATTGGAAATTTCGCGTTCTTTGATATTTCGATCAATTTTGATTCTATTGTTGAATCATGCTCAAACTAAACTAATAAGCTCTCATTGAAATACCGTAAATCTTTTGATGATCTGATCCCGTTCGGAATCCAACATTGGAATTCCCCGAGTCACCCGGAAAACTGATGGTTCGAACCATCTGACTGTCTAGTAGAATCAGTGCTACTGTATAGTGTCTGTATATGGGGTCTGAGATACACAGATTTAATACAAGCGGTACCACTGGACTTCTTTAAAACAATACTCTGTCTGGCAAAAAACACTCTATGCAGACAGGCCAGAAGTTGATATCCTTGAAATTAGATCAAAAACATTGCAACGAGCGTTTGATTGGATTACGAGAATGACAATAGAGTCTCCAAAATCTACCTTCATAGGTTATATAAGTTACAGCAAGATTCAGACCAACATCAAACAAAATATAATTGGATTAATCATTTCAGCAATTCTCTAGGCACTCAATTATATCAAGAACTTTCCAACAAATTTAATAACGTTTAATGGAAAAATAATCGTGATAGAATCTTTGATTAAGAGAAGAAGATTGGAAAACCCTAAACTACTAGTCCTTCTTTCAGTGTCAATTACCCTTACCTCCTTTAAGTGTACGGTACATCCATAACGGAATGCCAATAAAAATGATGAGAGGTATGGCACAAATGAGGCTTGTAGGAAAGCATGGAAGTAGGATAATAATTGAAAAGGTAATACATACATTTCAACCGTCCACCCTCTGTACGATTCGTAACTTAAATACGAACGACACGATTGGGCACCTATTATTGACTTGCCCTATCTATATACCACCTTGAGAAATCACTGTCTAAAACCGATACTGTACCGTTTCACCCTCAAGGTGAACAAAGAATCCCATATCTTAGAATACATCTTAAACCTAAGTAGTCAACAGGATTGAGGCCAAATTTATAATTATATTAGTCAGGTGGTGAGACTAAAATCATTCATATTATAGTTAATAAATAGGAAGTTAGGAAGAAAGGAATAAGTTCACCAAAATTATAAAACAAACTGTAAAAGCAATGACGTTGAATAATGGCTCTCCACTTGATATAAGAGACTATGTTAATTGTAATCTTGATGAACAATATAAACTCTTATTATTATCATATTATATATTATATATATTTCTGTAATTATATTATTTTGGTGGTAACAATGCAAAAAGTAAATAGTTCTAGCGAATTCATTTCTTTCGCTTGTCAAAATCTATAATTCTTTCACGTTTTTTATTTTACAGCATCGATTCAAAACCACAAGTTGGACAAAAACGAACCGACGGTAACGGTTGCGCTCGTTGCGGATACCCCGTGTACGCGGCCGAACAAATGATCTCGAAGAATCGCTTGTGGCACAAACGCTGCTTCAGCTGTGGCGAATGTCACCGATCTTTGGACTCAACGAATCTGAATGACGGACCGGACGGTGATATCTATTGTCGTGGTTGTTATGGTAGAAATTTCGGTCCTAAAGGCGTAGGTTTTGGAATGGGCGCTGGCACTCTTACGATGGCTTGAACGATCTCCAACGATATCTTAAAATAATAATAATAATAATACATTCAATAACGATAATGGATTATACTTCAAATATATTGGTATCATGTATACGTATCTAAACAATTAAGTACATAAATTCAGATACATAACTTTCACTCAAACACTCTATCACAGAATCAAACGAATTCAGTACCAAATCCTAACAAACATCTTTAAAATATATTTTTTGATTGACCAAGTTTACTCGTGATACATATACAGTAGGCCTTCGATTTTCTTCCGTCTGATCTCTCTTTTCAATTCTTCTCCTTTTCATCGGTTGAAAAGAGATATCAGGCGGAAGAGAATCGAACGCCTACTGTAATATAACGTATTGATTTACAGTTAGTTTCTTCGAAGAAAAGACAATTAGCTCACACATCGACACCGTTAAAAACAATCCATAGATAAATGAATGAATTAGCTTTGATTCAATCTCATTCTTAATCAATGTAAAACATTGATTGATTTTTCTCTCTAATCATGTTCGAGCGTGTGGATCGATCAAACAATGTTTCACGGTTCACGACTATGTAGATTAAATAATTGTGGCATTTTGTTGTGATCGCGAACAAATATAGTATCGCAAATGAATTCACAACGATGTCAGAGGTAAATCAAATGATAATTATTACTATTTTCGTTCTTTATTCCACGTTTTCGAGCGTAGCGAAAGGTGTGTTGGGAGATCGTATCTTCAATGTTTTTCAATCAGCGTCGTATGATAAATTATTGCTTGGCGACGAAAATGATTTCACGAACGAATATAAAAACAAAAGAACAAATCAATGAGATTACAGATCTCGGACGATAGCTCATTTTTTTGTCGAATCGAATAAATTCTTTCACGCCAATTAGCTCGTGAATAATAATGCGATACGTGAATTGATTTATCGTGTGTTTCTATATCAATCGAACGGTTATCGTAAAAAACTATTGAATTCTTTTTGAAACCTTGTACATGCATTTTTCAAATTAACACTACAAGTAAACAACGATAATAAATCTAATACTCAAAGTACACTTATTTTAATTTATGTTATGAAAAAGAACAAAAACCCGAATGTAAAGCTGGAGGTTGTGATTATTAGGCAGCCAATGGCAACTGTTCTAGGAACGATACGATTATAAGTGAAAATGATATGAAAATATCCTGCTTCCGTTACGATCGTTTCGAATAATTGAGGTATGAATGATATATACGGGAAAGAGTCTCAATGGAAAAACAAAAACAATCTTCAATAAGGTGATTAAATTATTTGAAAAAATATGTCATGGAGTTTCTACCTCACTGAACATCCAAAACGAGTGAGAACGGCAGGAATTTGTTATCTGCTGATCCCATTTGCTGCTTGGTATTTTCAGTAGCTTCAAAGCTATCAGGTGCATAATAATGTTGTCTGGGTATTCACTAGGAGCACAAATGATATAGGAAGAAAATGAATAATTATTTCCAATAAACGATTATTAAATAAATGAAAATGATCATGGTTCTTAATTTTGTTACCCCGATTCTCTCTTGTGAAATATAATCAAAGACGTATGGAAATTGAAAATGAATTTCAATTCTCGAAAAAGATATTCTACCTTCCTTGGTGAAATCGACCAAAATTTGACTGAAAATGATCGTTAATTTGTGTGTATGATTCCATGAATTTGTAATTTCTGAAAGTTTATGATGAATTTCGAACTGGTTCCGACCAGAAGAACATCACAATTCAACCCTTCTTTTCACATAGGGGCCATCCACAAACTACGTAGCCCTGTTTTTACGGATTTTTGACAACCCCCCCCCCCTCCCCACATGTAGCTATACCGTGGCCTTCCTCTGAACCTCTCCCCCATCCACCTCACGCGTAAACGTAGTTTTTTACGTTCAACCAAATTTTATTCAAATTATGACCCAATAGAATGTCAATTAACTGAAGTGAAAGATTTATCCCATTCAAATAAAATTCCTCTAATTCCAAATGAAACTCACTTGAATCGAGTGGAATCTTATTTGATTTAATTAAATATCCATTCGATTTATATTCAAGTAGACTATTTTTCTGGATGTTGATAAAGAATTTTCTTCCAAGTACGAGATAAATGAAAAACCACGTAGCTTGGAACTAAATTCCCCCTCCCCCCATGTACCCCAGCGTGGCATTCCATCTCACCCCTTCCTGTACGTTTATCGGCCGCGTAGTTTATGGAAGACTCCATAAGCGGAAAAGGTGTTTTTTCATGCAACATCCGATGAATATTCGGTTTTTCATAAAAAATTAACCGATGGGAACATAGTTATTTCGAATGATTGTTTGAGTATAAGGCAATCCAAAACCAAACGATTCATGACCCAGATAGAAAAATGTCTCAATAATGCCATCATAATGGTGACATGCACGCCAAGAAATGTTTGCATCATGGTACCAAGGTGTTTCCGCATAAAGCATTGTTATTGGTAGCAAAACGAGGTGATGGTACCATAATGAAGACATAATGTTTACATTTTATGCATCATTGCAATCTGAGCGAAGTTTATGATAGTATGTTTACGGCACATTATGTTACAAAATATGTAGGGCATGGTTTTCTATCTGGGGACCACTGTTGTTGGTTACAGTATGATAAAATTCAGAAAAACTATTTTGCAAGCAAATTTCAACCGAAACATAACCAAAGAGAATACAATAGGTCAATTTTAAATTCATGTGAGGTTCTCATGCATCGAATGGAGGTTTGTAAAACGTGGTGTTTGGGAATGATCATCGTAAAAATCGGTCATTTCAAACTGCCACGAGATTTTATGAGGATCAATCGAGAAGATTTGAGGTTGAATAAGTGGTATACAGATTGAATGAGTAACTCCCTTCTTAGAAGGAATCTTTGGTGAAAAAACCCCGCATGAAAATGAGGCTGAAAACCAGATAGAACGCATTACAGAAAGTGAAAGTGAAGTTTCCCTCAAATTTAGTAACTGAAAAGTGTCTAGCAGTCGGAAATTCCGAGAAAGTTGGGAATCAGTCGGGGATTTTTATGCTGTCCGGGAATTTGTTCAAATTTCCCCCTCATGAAATATTTTATTTGGAACCATGAGGAAGTTACAATACATTTTGAGGATAATTCCATTGCATGTTCATCCACGTAGCACAGAATGTCTCAGTGACGTCATCAGAATATCATATTTGAAATATGCAATATTCAGGAAATTATCTGAAGAATATTGTTAGAGTGTCTCCAGCATTTCTGATTTCACCATCTTTTTTGACATTCTGCAGATATTCTGGATGTTATTGAGTTCATGGGAGTGATTTTTTAAAATATTGCCAAGATCATCTCAGCAACATTCTATATGGAAGGAATCTAACAATTATGTGTATTAAGGAACTTACAAAATATAAATACAAATAATACAATACATATTAATATTGATTGAAAATACATTCCTCTAGAGTTCACACCTACGAATGTCGCATAAGGCTGACCAAAATGATCTCAGTTTCAATGAGGCTTGAATCATGGTTCTACGAGTGAGAAACATAGCCTGTATCACATCATCGGATCTCCCAGATGACGACAACCTAGACAACACATGAGAATCCCTAATGTGCCAATTAATTGAATTAGAATTATTATTAGTGGAGATGGACTAATACAAATTCTTGTTGATAAATGAAAATGAGGTAATTATTGTCTTGTACAAAGATGATGAATCACAATACGAATCGTCATCATTTTTATTGTCATCAGAATTTTCACTGTCTTCGGAATTTTCATTATCACTCAAATTCTCGCTTTTATCAAAACCCTCTCTCTTCATTGAATCTTCTGACGTGGAAGATAATAAAGGGTTTTCTCAATCTCATAAATTTCTTCTTTTTCTAAAGGATTGTTACATTATGTTGTTCTTTCATATCCTTCATATTTTGTTTTATCTGAAACAAAAAGTGGATATAAATTTAATAAACTCAATGAAGTGATTGAACTTCATTTGAAACATCGTCAATCATGAAATTGGATAATAATTAATCATACAAGGATTATCCAACTTAAGGTATATTGAATGAGTTCATACTTACATCATTCGTTTTATCTTCAGCTTTTCGTTCATGTCTTTTGAAGACCTCTGAGTTTTTTTGGGCGATGGAAATTTCATTCTTCCAACATCTTTGATTTTATTATCGATATCAACCACGCTTTCTATGGCGGGAAGGAATTCCGTGATATTCAATTATCGGAGAATGCAGAATCACAGTGAATTTTGGTTGAAATTATCCATCAGCCATTCTCATTGTGCATATTTTTGATGAGAGAATAATGGAAAAGTGTATTTACCTCCCAAAAATAAAAAGCGCGCTTCATAATAATCATCTTCGTCAACGTCGATATTCTGGCCGTTAGACCATTCCACTTCGTAAAGGTTTTCTTTATCGAAATCTTTCATATGGGGCAGTGAAAAGTTTTGGATGTCTGTAATCAAGACAGTTTTGAAAACTTTGTCTTCTACGAATCGTACATACGCGTAATTGACAGACATTCCAACGGATCGCTCCTGTTCCTGAATAGGTATTGGGTTTGTGAATATGACTCCGCCCTTTTTTGTCGAAATAAAACACATTTGCACCTTGCCCATCTTTCAGGTAATTTATGTATTCCTTGCCTGAAGAAATCCTGATCTTTCGAGCTAATTCAATTATTGAGTCAAATTTTGATACTTTCGTATTGAGCGAACCGTTCTCCTGTAAGATCTGAATGCATTGTCCGAAATAAGTGGTAATTCGACGGAGCTATGTCTGGCGAATATACTCTGGTGGAAAAGTACTCCCCAGTTCTGTCCATCTAAATATTTTTTCATGACTTGTGCGGTGTGCGGTTTAGCATTGTCATGTTGCAGAATCAATTGACTGTGCCTATTCATCCATTCTGGTCGTTTTTTTTCTATGACTTGCTTTAATCGCATTAGTTGTCGTCGGTAAAGTTCTCCATTAATAGTTTGAGAGGGTTCGAGCAACTCATAATATACAACACCTCTCTGATCCCACCAAATGCAGAGCGTAACCTTGGCACAGTGGATATTTCCTTTTGGCTGTGATGGGCCCAGTTCACCTGGCTTCACCCAAGATTTTTGGCGTTTTAGATTCTCATAGTATATCTATTTTCCATTTCCTGTGACTATTCGATGCGAAAATCTTTTCCGTTGCTGTCTTTGAAGTAGTATTTCACAAATTGTTTTTCGACGTTCCATGTCTCTTTCTCTCAATTCATGTGGGACCCAGTTATTGAGTTTTTGAACCATTCCCATTGCTTTTCAACGCTTCGCAACAGTTGATCGTTCAACATTCAATGCTGCAGCCAGTTCTGCTTGAGTCTGGCAAGAATCCACTGTCAATGATGCTTCCAGATCAGCATCTTCAAAATTTTTTGTTGGTTTCCTGTATTCTTTGCTCTTAGTGCCAAAATCATTATTTTGAAATCGTTGAACCCATTCCTTGCAAGTTGTATTAGATGGAGCATGCTCACCGTAAATCTCCACAAGCAAACGACACGTTTCCGCTGCACTTTTCTTTGCAATAAAATAGGGTAACAACATTTCCCGCAAATGATGTTTACTTGGAACGAAAACCGACATGTTCAAGGAGGTAAAAATTTGTTGCTCACAAACCAAACCAAGTGTCGCGTAGTGCGTTTGACAGCTGACAAAAAGTACTATCGAATACCAGTGTTGCTATCTATTAGTACACGTAAGCAATATTAACAACGATATGTGTTAGGATCAGGCGAAGTCATATTCACATACCCAATAATTCAGAATCGATGAACTGTCGACTGTATCATGGCGTCTACTGCATTCAACTGAAGCTTTCTTCTAGAGCGAAATAGGAGCGACGTTAGATTATCAAATCACGACGAAGAGTTAAAAGAACCTGATGAGTTTTCTGTTATAAAGTTGAATATGATTGGATAATCTCATTCCTCTCCTGCTCCGGTCCCGAACGGTGAAACAACAGTGATGGAAACAATGTGGACGTGGAACATATTGCGCAGTGATTCAAAACGCAGGTTCTGCGCAATATATTCCACGTTCACGTCGTTTCTGTCGTTTCGAATAACGCAGATAAGAGTCATTTAAATTGGCGAAATATTGTTGGAAGGGAGGGAAACGGAACGTCAAGAACGGAAGATTGCGTAGAAAACAGATTCCGTTTTCCGCGCAGCCTTTCGTTGTACATATTTGTGTAGCCAGTGTTACCAGCTGAACCTTATCAATCTCGCGCTTGTACGATTTGTAATGAACAAAGTTTTGAACTCTGATATATTCCCTCACAGCACCCAATGTCTCAGTAATATTTCTAGAATATTACAATATCTCGCTCAGGACATTCTGTGTGAAATACTTATACATGACCTATACAAGATTCTATAGATATTGCAGATACGATATTCCGTTGAAAATTTTCTGAGAATCTTCCTAATGGTCACATGTGATGTTTTGAGAATCTACGATGGGGAATATGCTAAATTTGTCGCAAATGAAATATTCCAAGAATATGACAGAAGCAATATTTTATGAAGCAAAATGAATTTTCATATACCTGATTCAGGACTTGATAGAATTTACGATTCAGGATCGGAAAAACGCCGCTCCTACTATTCACTTTCCATTTCAGAAGATTCTGAACCGATTGGTCTATATACCACGGAAACAAATTTTCAAAGTTTTTCCATCGATCCTACTCAGCCCTTTGTGAAATTTCGAAGTCGAGGTAGAAGAAAACCTCTCTCCCACGACCTACTGATTTTTTGTGTCAGAAAATTCTGAATCGATTGTTCTTTATTTCACTGGAATGAATTCTTCAAACTCCCATCACGATGATTACAATAAATGGCACTTTGGAAGTATTGCCGTCATCTCGGAGATTTGCTGAAGTAATAGAAGCCTTGACTCTCACTCACCGAGCCCGGGTTCAATCCCCACTGGGAGAACTCTCTAATAATCGATTTCGGAGCAGGTTTTCTTCAACTCCAAGTGATTCTTGCCAAGCTCATTCAACATTTATAAAAGTAAATTCTGAAGAAATATTTTTTCAACCCCTAAGTAATATTTTGTTACATTTTTTTTCATACAGAATATCACTGAAATGATCACAGCAATATTTCAGAATGTCTCCAGAATGTTACCTCAATTGAGACATGCAAATTTACACGATCACATGAGTATGCTATATCTGCCGTACAGGGTAAGAAAGTAGTGAACTTTGAAATAAGATTTTTACACCATTCGATGTAGTAAATTTCCCTATGATAAGTATATAACTCTAAGTCGTATAATATCACTGATAAATCCCTTCCAAAAATCATTAGAAGAAATCGAAGTCCAAAATGCAGAAGCAAATAATTTGAGACAAAGATCGCTGAAAGGAATTAGTCATAGATTTTCTGAGATTGAAAAAAATCCGTGAATTGCAGTAACAAGTATTCTTGATCTCCGATTCAAAAGAACGTATTTTTCCAGCGCTCTTGCATGTTCTAAAGTGCTTCAGGAAATCAATCTACACTTGCAACAACAAGAACCAAATCAGAAACGATTGAGTGATGTGACAAACAAGGATGAACCTACAAACAACTAATGGAAATACCATTACAAACTTTTAGGAGAAAGGAGTCGACAGTACCAAGATGCATTAGGTTCAATTGTTATTGATTTGAAATCTGACCTCCAAAAGGAAATACACAGATATATTCAAATATTAGAGGGCCCGAAGAGAAGAATATCTAAAATTGGCGAAAATAGCTTCACAACATTCATCTATGGTGAGCGCTTGTGTACCATTATTCTCTAGAGCTGGAAATGCACTGAGTGATACTCGAAGCCAACTCAATTCAACTCATCTTCTACAACTTTTATTCTTAAAATGCTTGAAGGGAACTGATGGCATTTGTGCTGATTTTTGTATCAAGCTTCATTTAATATCTTGAAAATTGGATGTGAACAAATATTATAAATTAACAACATGATAGAACATTATCTTCCAGCCGTATTTTATTTCGCAAATTGATACACGGTTTTATTTTAGAGCGCTCAAAAATTGGAACATTTCAAAAACGTCTAATTTTCATGAAAATTATATTTTCGAGAAAAAACCGTGAAGAACCAAATTTGAAAACACGTATTGAATATTTTTCGACCAAAAATCTGGAGAAAATGGCTTCATTGAATTCTAAAATTCGCTTGTAAAAGCTCACACCCTTATATAATTTCATTAATTTGGCGTGCCAGCCGTAAACGTACGTAATCCGAAAACATTTCGCTACCAAGATACAAACCATAGTGCCTTGAACTAACGGATCATGAATAGCGAGGTTTGCTCAATATCAACTCAAATATAAGATGACTATAGAAGAATCTATTTTGCTTCCTCGGTAGGGGAAAGCTTTGTGATCAAAATCTCTGAGGCCAAAATGTTCCTCCAAACTCGGGGAAAATTATTGGTTCCGTGTCTGTCTGTCTATGTGTGTGTGGATGTGGATTAATCTGCAAACGCGCATATTTTCCTTTCCACTCATCCGATTCTGATAAAATTCATACCACAGTCGTAGAGTTAGGCGATAGTGATCCCATACAAGTTTCAGCCCGATTGCCCAAGAGCATTCGGGTAGAGAAGGACAAATGTGTTGAAAAATTGCGATTTTTGCGAACGCGCATATCTCGGCTCCCTATTATCCGATTGCAATGAAACTTATAACACGTTCTAGTTATGATCCGATATTGGTCCCATACTAGTGACATTCGAATCGATTGAAAACTGTGGGAACTTTTGTTTTTGTAAGCCGCATCGTTTCTCAATATTTTGAAAGCATGCCTTCCCTATGTTCGTATCATCCGAATGCCATCAAACATTCAGAATATTCAGTTTACCAGGTGTTAGTTGTACGATATGAATTTTAGGCAAATTGGAATTGAGAGAAGGAAATGCATTTACAAATGCTTACCATGGTAAGCATTGAGCTTTGCGATAAAATTTGAACATTTCGTGAATATCGTCACCATGCGGATATGTTCCGTTCCTATCATCCGATCGTAATGAAGTTTTCACCATAATTTTGTGCAGTGGTGATAATGATCTCATATAAGTTTCAAATTGATCTTTGCAGAAAAACGGGAGAGGGGGAGGAATCATGTTATCGACAATTTTGATTTTGGAACCGTACGTATCTTCGCCTCCCGTCGCTGCGATTTCCCAGGTGAACGACTATCGGAATGGAATAGACTCGAAAAAAATTGGTAACTAACACGGTGACTGGAACAAGACTAGTAACAGGTGGTGCTTTTTGATGCATAATTTAATTCGGTAGCATTGAAGCATGGTATGAGTTTTTTTTCCAATACAAACAAGAAAGCCATGGCTCAATTGCCAGAGTATTTCCTCTATGATAACTGAATGCCCACATTTCTTGTCTGATTTTCTTCTCTATCATTTGCTAAAAATTTGAATGCACAGTTGGTGATCAAATTGAATTCTTACCCTCGGACAGCTCGTCTTGTTTCTCAGGTAAATTGAGGTCCTCAAAAGTTCTGCTGACAACTTTTCGCTGAAAAATTTTGAAGATAATGAAAGAGTAAATAATTCTCACAAGTTTCAAGAAGACGTGGGGGAGGACTTTATTATGGGACGTCTCAGCAGGGTTCGTACAGTCTGGGAATTTTATTTCTCTCACTGGTTATTCTTTTCAACACCAGCGTGTGATTGGTCAATCCCATAAGAATTCCAGGACCCGTAGAAACCCTGCTAAGTAACACAAGAACTTTTTAGGAGAAATTGGGACGGTTGTCTCTTCAAGTTCAAATTCCAGACTCATGTTGTCCTAATTTTCAAAAACCTCGATCCAGACCACGCCATTCCAAGATTTTTCTGCAATTTCTTTCCATTTTATTTGGCTTTCTGGAAATAAAACCGAGGACAAATTTTTGGGAATGTTTGAACTGAATTTTAGCTTTGCGCTTGACATTGTTAGTTCTTTTGAATTTGATTATATCAGCAGGAAAGATCATTGAATAAAGAACATTGTGACGCAGAGTAATTTACTGCGAATGAGAATTATATTTATAAAATTATACAAGCTGTTGGGAACAAATATCAATGTGATGTGGCAAGGTGTTCATTGAATGATGACACATTCAACACCCCAGGCTAGAGAAAACAAATTAATCCCTAATTCTTCTAATGCATCTATTGCTATAACAAAATATTCTTCTACGTATCTTTATGCGGTGGGACGTGATCAGTTGAACAGCCCACACAAGGTATAATAAACGTTATCTTAATTGAATTCAAAACCTCGTTCAACACTAATAACAATGAAATATTATCATTCCATACATTCTACGATCCGTTTGTCATTGGAATATTCAATGAATTTGTTCTCTCTACTGGAAGAATGCTTGCAATGTAAATAGAAGGTCGGATAATAAATGTTTGTATCTGTCTCATCACAATATATTACATTTTACATCAAAGTATATGAGTTGATGCGATTCGATGAGATCTATGGATAACTAATTCGACATTTCCTTACATCTTAATCATCAACGTATCTTCATACGATGGATGAGCCATGACTAATCGATTGCAAATTTTGGGATCTAATGCACATTCATTCATAAAGACTAAGATTAAAATAAATTCACAAACATTGACTCGATGTATGTACATCCAACACTCGTAATACTCCACTTTAATGGATCCCTGAATTATTAGTCATCAACTCTGTATATTTTTTGCTTCATATTATCTCAATTGAGAAGACGATCATGCTTAAGTATCTACAATCTGTGTTAACGAAGAAGACATGAACAAAGAATTCACTGAAACAAAAATTATCCTAGGAAACAAGAGATCGAATACAATACCTTTCCTCGAGCTCTTGTTTCCGAGCTGAGTTTGAACTCTAAAAAATACTTCAATGCAAATTCTAAAGCTTTTTCTGAATATCGCGGACCTTAATTCACAAAATAATGAAATCTGTTCAATATTTACATGCGTCGAGTGATCAAGATTTCCCAATTGAGAAGAATTTTCAATGAGAACTATCCAAAGAAAGCAGTACGAGTGTTTATGGTCGGAATCGTTCAGGTTTCTAAGTATTATATCTTCACGTTCCAATGGGAACATTGAGAATAATGTCCTAGTAATATTTGATGATAATGAGAGCATGATGATGACGTCAACGATGATTAGAATGATTAATACAGATTTGCAGTTTTTAAGGGTAACGGGTCAAGCAAATACGGTGGTAATCCAGTTGAAAAAGGTCTAGGACTACATGAACCCCATGCACCTCCACCACCGGTACTACCACGACCATTTGGTGAGCCACTGTCGTTCGTACCGTCCTGTAAATGCTTAACGTTCACCAAACTTGGATTGTTTATAGGTTTGACGACTTCGTTTGTCGAAAGTACACTATTGCTGACGATCGGTGGGGTAGCCGGACTTCTCGGAGACCGTCCTTCCGCCTTGACATTGCCAGCAACTGGACTGGAAGCACCGTTATCAACGCTTATTCCACTACCGTTGCCACTGCCGTTACCCCCACCACCACTTTGGGACGTCGATTTCTGTTGAGCCAGTCGTTCCTGTTTCCTAAACTTTGCCCGCCGATTTTGAAACCAAACCTGTAATCCAAAAACGCACATCATACCTCGGATAGAAATTCTCTGTCTCGAAAAATTCGTTACAAAATCAATGAAACTCCATTTGATAACTTAATTTTAGTTTCATCCACATTTTCCTGAAATGATCCTGTAATCTAGTCATGTCGATTTCAAAAAAATCCAGTCTTGTTTACACAAAATATATCAAACTCTTGTCGATATTTTATAAAAATCTATGAGAATTAAATACTTCTTTTATAGACAAGAATCGATTTTGTTCAAGGATCAGCATGACAAGTTCCTGTTCTCTAGAAGTGTTTACAAAATTATGTTTACAGAAGTGAAAAGAAATGATTTCGAGCTAATTAACTTTTGAATATATAAAATAATGATCAACACAAATCAATAATATTAACGTCATTGTATCTTCAACGGAAGTTTTATAAATTCATATTCGATAATCACCTATGATTTAAATCGTTAATAACCACGTTAATTATATTTGAAATCATCTGATATTGTTGAACCATCATCAAGGATTCGGCAATAACCGACGAAAGTCAACAAACGATGGTACGAAAAAATAAAAGGAAGAGGAATGAGTGAAATCCTTCGTCGTTTATGGAATAGAAATACGTACAGAAAGAAGAAATAAAATTAAGCGACACGTGAAAAAGAATGAGGCAATACATGATTTTTCCAACGGACGATCACGCCAATCACGAATTAAAACAACGACCCATGCCAGTATGCTCGTAATTGGCCATAGCTAGCCAAATGAAATATTTAATGAATAAAACAAACGAAACAGCGGTGACCGGCATGTTAAAGTAGCGGATTTATTTACTCCCGTGTTCGTCTGACCAGCAACAGTAACAGCAACGAGTCATCCCTTCTAAACCACTCTTTTGTTGGTTCTGTATGCGCGTGTGTGTGTGTGTATGTATACATATATACCATGTACATTTATATGTACGTATGTTTACGCGCACTTGAATCCCACCCCAGGATTTTCTAGGGGCGGCTACGTTCCACAGACTCGTAGAATGGGGCTGGATGAATAGAGGAAGAGAGAGAAACAGAGAGTAGGGAAGAAAGCGGACAGGCAGAAAGGGAGACGAGAGATCGCACAGCGGGGTAGCAGAGGAGAAAAAGGTGGCAGGACACCATGATGAACGTGATTGCCCTTTTCCGGATAGCAAACAGTGCTATTGGATTTTTATCAGCCGCTTTGTTGTTGCAGAAAACAGCGACAAACGACCAATCGAGCAATTTTGAATAAACCCGTCGCTAGTTGCCAAATGATGTTCTCGGTACGTGTGAATCGCACATTCGAAAATATTATTTTCTATTATTTCAGATTATGCGAGTGATGTGTGTTGATGAGAAGTGATGTCAGTTGTGTCGTCACATTTATGTCCTAAGGTGTGAAAAAGTTTCTTTCTTGGCGAAATTCTCATATTTCATGGGGAAAATAAGAAAAATGTGAATGTGAGTTCTCATAAACCCCCGACGAATTCTGGAAACTCGATACAAACACTGTAAAAAAGTAGCTGTAGCAGTGTCATAATTAACCCGCAGTCTACAAATTTCAAAAACTTGCATTTTTTCACTCAATAATAAAGTGATACTAATCCATCACTTTATATTCAAGTTACCCTATTCGAAGATGGCCACATGGAAAATCATAATTCTTTAAAATTCGGATGTTCCAAATACTCACTGGGTTACGCGAACCCTGTTTGTAGGCTGACAAGGAAACCTCACTATAAGTCAGATCCATTGAGTATTCTAGTGTATGGCATTTTATAGTCCTTTCAAAGACGAACAAAACTGCTATATCAGATTTTCCTCATGCTATGCAAAATTTTGAGTAATTTTCAGTTGAAGTTCAGATTCAATGGTGAATCGGATATTTTTTGGTAAGATGATGAAGTTGAAATGAAAGTGAAGAATTGGGGATTTTTCGGCATGAGAAAACCGAGTCTGATGGTTATTTCTGAAGGAAATTGAGTTCTGATGTCCTACCGATTACAAACATAAATGGAAGCCGGTAAATGATCATTTACGTATGAAACATAAATCAAGCAATTTTTTGATTCATGTTTCATGTGTTCCAATGATATACTTGTTAGAGGTTCTGTTGCAGCCAGTATGTTGTGGTATTGTTGAATTATGGGATCCGACGCTCGAACACGGTCGATAGAACAGAGCTCCGTCCGCAATGTATTTTTCGACTACATATTGGAAAACCGGTATGGAGAACCATGCACTACTTCCAAGTTCTTGATATATTTATAAGGGATAGATGTAACAGCGTGTAACGGGATGTAAGGGGAGGAATCACTGCTGTTTGATATATCTATGTTTTCAAATACCTTGCAATAGAAAACTTGTTGCGTTCAATTTATATTTGTTCAGTTGCAATCAAACCGTCACATTTTTCACAGTTGGCCACCAATTGGGAGCAAACTCGGATGGAACTGTTATGGGATTGTTAATAAAACGTGGTATAAGTTTCACTGTGATCGGGTACGTAGACATGCAAGTACGAGCGGTTGGGGAATCACAATTTTCGATAACATGTTCCCTTCCACCCTCTCGGTTTTTTGGGACAATTAGGTTGAAACTGGTACGGGGCCACTATCGAAACTGTATATACCTGTTATAAACGTTTATTAACGATCGGATAATCGATCTTTTAATCGATGAACCGATAATTTTCTTTTGAAGTTCAGTGCTTAAGCTTTTCTTCCCTCCGTTACGACTTGCCTGCTACTTATACCTTACGGTTAACATCCTATGAATCGACTTTGCTCAGAGTTCTATGGCATTCGAATGACACAAACACAGGGAAGGCATGCTTTCAAAATATCGTCAAATTATGCGGATGAGGAAAAAATAATTTCCCACGTTTTTCAACCGTTTGGAATGAAACTCATGTGGGAACACTATTGGATCACAACTGGAACCTGTTATGAATTTTATCGCAATCGGATAACAAGGAGCAAAGATATCCGGGATCGCAATCAATCAAAATAAAACAAAATTGAGGAATCGCTTGAGTAATATATTACCATCTGGCCCTTTTACTCACTATAAGTCTGCTTAGAAATTTATTAGCGGTCGATTCTTCCATAATGACAGAACTGATCGAGAAGCACTGTCATGACACGTTTGATGATAAGGGAGACTAAGTTTATACGCATCCGAATATTATTTGAAACATTCGTTGAGTTAATTTGATTGTGGAGTTAAATTCCATATGAGTCATGTGATCAGAGGGCTCCATAAATGAGTTTTGCTTCAATTGATGCAATATAGATTTATTAACATTTCAAGAGGTAATAATGAATGTGTAATAAAGATAATAACAGATATCAGTTTTGTCATTCACTATTGATCATTGAATGTAATATACTGTGAAAAGAATAGCGGTTGGGGTCAACTGACTCGAATGGAAATAGGCCCGAAGTGCAACTGACCCGAATGAAATAGACTTGAATGAAATTAGACTCGAAAAAAAATTGGTAACTCTCACAGCGACTCTAGCATGACTAGCAACACATGATATTTTTTCAGGCATAATTTCATCCGGGTCTATTCCATTCGGGTCAGTTGACCCCAACCAGAATAGCAAAATCTGAGTTTCCCACATCTTTTCTCCCTTTTCTTCCCAAGATGTTGTTGTAATGCGGAGTTAAGAAGTACCAGACCTCTCTTTCGCTATACGGACCACCTCTCTTACTATCCTTCAACATCGGTCATAGAAGAAACACGTTCGTATCATTTTACCCAGATAGCAAAAGTTCCAAAAACAAGATCTCCATTGAATACTTTGGAAACTACAAAATTAATCACTGAAATGGCAGCGGAATGGGGTCCTTGGAGAATTCAATTCACCTTTTGTCAAACTATATATTGTACTATATATAGTATGACAAAAGGTGAATTGAATTCTTTAAGAACCCTATTCCACTGACATTTTAGTGTTTCATTTTGCGATTCTGAAAGTACATAATGAGATCTCTTTTTTGGAATTTCTGCTATCTAGGTTAGAAGCATTTGGTAGTATGCAGGAAGCCCGACCGGTAATAGCCCCGACTCCACTATCATCAGCTGATCGCTAGGAATATTTAGTTATGTCACTAGAAATTACCAGTATTCAGTCAATGACAAGCAATCGGGCTTCTTGCGAACTACCAAACATCCCATAGACCTTACAATTGCGGTAGCCCCTCCACGCTCATTGTCAGAGTTGCCAGGCAAAATCTTCACACTCCGATGATTAGTCATTTCTTGTGCAACTGGCCGATTATATTTGCAATTTCGGAAGAAATGACCAATGAACGAAAAATCTAAGGATTGTTGTAGAGATAACTGGCTACCATGGGAAGAACAGCCTCATTACGAAGAATTGCTTTTAGAAAAACTGGAGAATTTTTTGAAGATTTTGTGGTGAGATAGCTAAAATTTTTGAGGATGTGTGAGTTTTGGAACAAAGAATTGTTGGAAAATTCTCAGAAAGAAAACTAGAGAAATTTGAAGGTCTCTTTGTATTCAAGATATCTGAAGATTGTTTCTTCATCACCTGGCAACACAATATCATACAAATAACAAAAATTTTCTCATTCATTAGGTTGGCAACTAAGTTCTCGCTGTTTTTTTTTTGTGAAAATGTAACTTTATTGTGTAAAAATGGTTACAAATGAATCATTCAAATCATTGCCCATCGCTAGCTACAACTTTTGCCCATCGTCCTGGCAGAGCTCGAAGACCGTTATGATGAAAGAGTTCGTCTTTCGAGGCTATCCACGGATCAATTTTTCGATGTCTTCATATGAGCGGAACTGTTGATCAGCCATGTGACGTTCCGTAACCACCTGACGCGTTGATAATTCTAATTATCGCTAATTATAAGTAATCAGCCCCCAGTCGATGCCTCTGGCTCGTCGGATTCCAGGGTTCTATTGGATGAGTTGGAGCACGGAGGTCACAGACTAGTAAGAATAAAACAAGACACGGGTTAAATTTGAAACAATCGAGATTTATTTCTTGAATTCAGAAATGGATTCAGCTGATGAAGGTTTCAAGACAAAACAATTATAAGATCAAGCCTCAAAATAATTACAAAAGAATAGACAGAATGAATGAGTACATAATTTAAATAAATGCCTCAACGGTATTTCGACTACGTAGTCTGTCTGGAAGTATAAGAAAACGTGTGCACACGCAGCCTACATGTACGCGACGATTATAGTAAAGATCCACCGATGCATCTAACGGAATCTAACCAAGTTTCTCGCGCATCTAACGGAATTCTTGGAAGTGCCTCACACGTCTATTGAAAGAGATCGATTTTAAAGATTATTTCCCGCGATTTAAATGATGCCTGCACAAGCTTGACGAACCTTCAAACCAGAACCAAGTGTTCTCGAACAATAACAACTATGAAATCTGATTGGCTCAGATGGAGTTCAATAGATATCGATTTCGGAATCTGCGATTCTGAGTTGAAAACATGCACTTGGTCAAGCGTGTTTGGTCGTAGGTTCCAACGGGTTTGCAACATGAGGCCAAGCGTTGTCATGCAGAAGAATCACTTCGCCGTGCCTTTGCTCGTATTTTGCTAGGCTCAGTCCCATCAATTGAGTTCGATACCGATCTCTAGTGATGGTTCCGTTCGGTTTGAATGACTCGTAATAAATTACACCGACCTGGTTCCACCAAATACACAGCATAACCTCCGCAGCGTGAATATTCAGCTGAGCCGATAACGTAGGAGCATGATCGGACAGTCCCCATGAGTTTCTTTTCTTTAGGTTGCTGTAGGGAATCCGTTTTTCATCCCCCATCACGATACGATGAAGGAAACCCTTTCTTTCTTGCCGCTAGAACGGTTGTTCACAGGTGAAAAAACGATGCTTCACGTTCCTTGACTTCAACTCATAAGGAACCCGAGTTCCTCGCTCTTGAATCATCCCCAACGCATGCAATCGCTTGGAAATGGCTTGGTGGATAAGTCCTAATGCTGGAGCAAGCTGTTTATGCGTTTGACGCGGTTCCTCGTCAAGCAATGACCAATTCCAGCGTCCAATTCGAATGTTTTTGGCTTTCCTACATGCAGACGGTCGTCAACATCGAAATCACCGTCTTCGAAGCAATAAAACCAATCACGGCACGTTGTTCCACTTAGAGCAGTATCTCCATCAACTGTTTGGAGCTCTCGATGCGCTTCACCCGCCATTCTCTTCGAATGAAAGAAACGAGAAAATCAACACTTCCCGCAGATGACGATTATTTGGCACAAAATCAGATATTTTACCACAATCAAGAGTATATGACGCCAAAACATAATCACGAACGTGTCAACGCGGTTTGTTTGTGTCTAAGCTTGGCTCATGACATTTTGGATATGTCAAAACCGACCAGCATTTACTGCCCTGAGAAAACATTTGTTTCGGCGAAACACAATTTTGGTTGAAATAAACGCGAAGAAACTTTTTGGTTGGCTGAAATAAAATTTATTCAGGATAAACAAAATTTATTTGTCTGTATGAAAGCCTGAATTATTGTGACCTAAATTTAGTTCACCCCAAATAAATTTTATTCCAGCCAACCAAAAAGTTTCTTCGCCTTCATTTCAACCAAAATTTCGTTTGGCTGGAACAAACTGTGTGTTCAGTGTGCTGCAGCCATCTATCGACGAATAGCGAGAACTTAATATTATGTTTAATATCTTATAGTACCCAGACAACACGAAGTCCTCAAAGATAACATGTATGTTATCTTTCAGAGCTTTGTGCTGTCTGGGAAGCTAATTTTCGTGAAATTCACTAACATCTGTAACTTTACTCGGAGTCATATTCTTCGTCAAGTTTGCGAGTCACAACTGTCTTTCTCAACTATCGTGACGTCTTTCCCAAGGTTCATCTGTGGCTTTATTTTGTCGAGGAATAGTATTTTATGGAAGGATCTGTTAAATCCCGGGACGTCAATAATTACTCATCTGTTTTTGTTAATGACTTTGTGTACTTGATACGGCCCTTCCCATTTTGGGAGTAATTTTTCATTTCCTCCTGCTTTATTCGACAACTTCTTGACTATTACCAATTGCTATGGATGATAAACGGTAGCTCTCTTCATTTCCTATCATGTCACAACTTATTATACTCCTGTAACGCTCTGTTCGCAACTCGTGGTGCGTCTCCTAGCTTGTTTCGCTCTTCGAGTAGATCTACATCTGTGTTTGAGAGTGTTTTAATCATTTCCTTGATATTTTGATCTGTACGATTCCGTTGATCACACCCTAGGAAGAGTTTGGTGGGAATGGTATTAATTGCTCTATGATAGGTATTATTTAAGACGAATTGAACGTCTTCTAGCCGATCATTCCAGGCTTTCGGTTCATCGACTGTTTTTTCCAAGGTATTTCTAAGGAATCGATTCACATGCTTCACCTGCCCATTCGTCCACGCAGACGCCGTTGCCACTTTCCCATGGATAATATCTCGCGGAGTCAAAAAGCTCTCAAAACTTTTCGCAGTAAAAGCCGATCCTCTATCGCTCACAATTCTTTCGGGGTGACATAATACAGGGTGTTACAGAATTCATCATTCGGATTTCTGTGGTGTATTCTGGAACCAGAATGCAATAATTTCCCGTTTGAAAAAAATCTTTTGGAGGCTTAGTTCTTGAGCTATGAGGGTTTTTGGATTTGTTTTTTGAATCCGAATAACTAGAAAGCATTGTGTTCTATATTCTTGAGCCAAACATCATTCTCTAAGTTGGGAAACGCCGAATCCCTGGAAGAAAATTCAATTATCTTATCGTTCGTTGTTTCGGAGCGATAGTAATTTAAAGTTGCTGAATTCTGATTGGCTAAAAGCCAGAAAATTTCTAATCGCTGTAGCTCCGAAACGAAGATTAATATGATAATCGAATTTTTTTCCAGAGATCCGACGTTTTCCAACTTAGAGAATGGTGTTGGGCTCAAGAATGTAGAACACAATGCTGTTGAGTTATGTGGATTAAAAAAAAAGTCTAAAAATGCTCATGGCTCAAAAACTGAGCTCCAAACAAATTTTTTTCAAACGGTGAATTATTACATTTTGGCTGCAGAATACACGACAGAAATGATTAATTCTGAAACACTGTGTATATTGGAGAGTGTCCTACACTTAGATTTACTTCCTCTGAGTCCACGGTCTTACAAGCAGAAAGCCACACGTGTTTCGTAAAAGCATCTGTTATAACTAATATCTCCATGTGACCTTCGACTGTCTCCTCGATTGGTCCATAATGGTCCATACGCAATGTACAAAATGCAGGAGCGGACTGCGGCCTACGCCACCAACACTATGGCGTAGGGGCAGCAGGCCGTAAAAAGACGGCACTCCGGTCTGAAACATTTTTTTCTTCAATTTTATTGAATGAAAAGTAATTTTCAGAAGAATAATAAATTCTAAGCAATGTAATAACATTTTTTGGTAATGAATATCTCCTAATTTCTTGAAAAATCATCCTTTGCTGCCTTATAAAGGGTCGCGAGCTATAGATAGCGTAGGGACGGCAAAAACATAAATCTGTCCTGACGAAATGGTTCAGATCCCTTATCGACAATTTGGAGTTCCCCCTCCATGGTTCCATTCTTTTCTGCGAGTGTGATGTATTCAATGCAGTTATCAGTATGAGCTTTTACTTTTATCTTTATGATACTCTTATCAATCCCAACATGTCCAATTCCTCCATAATGCGCGCAAATTGAATTTGAAACCATGGAATCGAGAACGACAAGGAGTGTTCTATCCTTATATTTTCTAAACAACATTCCGTCGATAATTGGGGAGCACTCATCATCTTCAGATTCTAGCTTTTGTGCATGTGCCTTCAGTTTCGGGTCTGATAATTGTTCGTAGAGCAATTCGTCCTTTATAGAAAAAGTATCTATTTCCAACACCACTCTGCTTAAGGCATCCACATGATTCATTTCCAATGCAGATCTATGCAGTGTCTCGAAATCGTAATTTTGAAAAACTGAGCTTCAACAAGCGATTCAGAGTTCAAACTAGAAAATTACAATCAGTCACCACCTTGAAACATCAGCCACATAAATACATGTGAACTCTTTTCAATGCCTTTACGATTGATGATACTTTTTCTTGCATTCGGTGGTGCCTTCACCAACATAAGCGGCTTGTCCAAAATGACCATCTGTTTGCTTCAGTAATAGAATAGCTCCGAAACATCGAGAGCTTCCATTGGTATAGAGCTCTGTTTCCGCGGTCGGATTATACACTTTCAACAGGGGGAAGGACACTAATTTTTATTTAAGCACTATAAATACCTCCATACAGCCTGAATTGGAATCAAAACAACCTTCTTTTTGGCAAGCTCTTGCAATGGCTTAGCCAATGACGCAAAATTGGGGATGAACTTTCGAAAGTACGCCGCCAGTCGTAAAACACTTCGAGTTTCGTGTAGAGTTTCCGGCACGGGGAAGCTTGTTATTGCTTCCACATGTCTGTCACTCATGGTGACCCCTTTCTCGCTTACAACGTAACCCAGATATTCTACTGTGGACATGTTTCTGGAGTTTAAATCGTTTATCGAAATGAACTGGTAATCGAATAACGGAATAATCAGCTGTCAAAGTTCTAAATTTCTGCGGTACATTCTTTAAACGATATTTTCAGTTCCAAAATGTTAATTTGGAAACACAAACACCGATGATTTATCAGATTTTGTGGATTCGAATTTTCAGTTCGTATCTATAAACGATTCAAACTTCAGGAACATACTGAGGACTTGAAAAAGGAACATTTGGTTAAATTTAATTCTAACCCATACTTCCCTAATAATATTAATAATCCTTCTAATATTTTCAGATTTTCGTAAACGTTCTCTGTCGCTATCAAGGTGTCATCCATATAAATGAGAATTTTCTCTTCCCTAACTAATTTATGAAAAATCTGTAGTGCTTCTGCATATCCAAGAGGCAATCTATTGAACTCGAATTGACCTTCCGCAGTCGGAAACGGAAAAGACTGTGTTCTTTCTTGGTGGTTTTTGACCTGATGGGAATAACCATATCTTTTAAATCCAATATGTAAATACTCATTTGTTTAGGTGATTCTCGATGACCGGGACACACATTCGATATTGTTTATTCTTCTCCTCAACTAAAACTACGCGGGGATGGTATTCGGATGTGCTAGGTTTGATCATACTTCTCTGTAAGAGAGCATCTGTTAACTTACGCAATTCCATTTTTCATAGTCAGACATACGCCTTGGTGCATATGGAAACAATGATGTATTTTTGGAATGAACTTTAACGGAGTAATCATCATCTGCTGTCTCAATTTCCATCCCATCTACTTTCCTGAACACATTCAGCAATAAACGTTCATGATCTATCCGCAGATCATCAACAGAGTTATTTTCTAGTATCTGAAATTTATGTTCGTTTTTTTCGATATCTATCGCGCAAATACTCAATATCCCCTTTGTTAACTCATAACGAACTGCGAGATCAAATTTATAACCACTGTAAGTTACCCAAGCAACAACAGAAGTTCCAAGTATATACGAAATATATAATCCTATGGTAATAAATATTACAAATTTCCAATTTTACATTCTTCAGATACATGACCTTGTTCACCACACCCATAGCACACTAACTCCTGTGATTTATCCCGTGGTCTTAGTGGAAAATACCTCGATGAAAAATTTCCTTCTATCTGACGTTTGAAGTTGTGGCGATGACCCACCACCTCGTCCTCCGTGACAATTCTGAAGTGTTCTATAAAATCCGGTACGTTGTCAACCCATGTATCCAAGAGTTAATTTCTCCTGAGCATGATCAATGAACTTCTCCGATTGATGGTACCAACAACGTTGTGCCGCCTTGTAAAACGTTCTGGTATACGTCTCCTTCCTTTCGAAATATTTGTTTATGTTATTCTTCAAAGCGCCCCGATTCGTTATGTTCTCGAGTTCGTTATGCTGAACTCGTGTTCAATGTCGGTGCACATTTCTTCAAAACAAATTTCCACATTTTTCAACCGTTTGAGATGGAACTCATATGGAACCACTATGGGAACATAACCAAACCGTGGTATAAATTTCATTGCAATCGGATAACACGAAGCGAGAACATGCCCGATCGCAAAATCACAATTTTTTTATATCATGTTTCCTCCCTCTCTCCCATTTTCCTGTAAGGATCAAGTTGAAACTTATACGGAAGCACAATCGACACTGCATGAAACTGTAGTAAAACTTTCGTGACGAACGATGATATCCCCACAATAATGGCATTTTCGAGATTTTCAAATTTTGTTTCAAAGCTTCTCCCGTCGATTCCGATTTGCTTGGGATTTGAAACGCATAACTAACACCTCGTGAAATGAATATTCTCCAAGTTCGAATGCATCCGGATGATACAAAACATTGCCAAAAAACACAGATCGCAAAACAAAATTTTCCACAGTTTTCAACCGATTGGGATGGAACTCACATGGGACCACTATTTTTTAAATTTAAAAATTTTCATTTCGGGTTCGCTAAACAGGACTGGTGCAGGCGTGTTGCATTTTTCTGCGGTACTGTTGCGAACGTGATGTGCCCGCACTGGATCTGCAACAATACCGCACAAAAATCCAACACGTCTGCACCAGTCTCGTTTGGCGAACCGAAATTAACAGTTTTACTCGGGGAGTTTCATTGCAATCGGATAATAGAACCCGGGGATATGCGCGGTCGCAAAAACCCCTTTTTTCACCCCCCCCCCTCCCCCTGCCGTTTTTCTGTGAGAATCAGGTTGGAACTTATATGTATTATAATTCTTCCACTGAAGATGGAGCCTCGGGCAAATGAATTCTTCAACATTTTCTTCAAACTACACTTTCTTTATTGAAATAAAGCAATATACAATTGATATTCTTGAAAATCGTAGGAATAATATGTACATCAACTATATGCATTGCATAAAACAGTATTCCTTTACAATCTAGGACTTGTTTGCATGGGTGCCATGGAAAAATTGACACTCGTTTAAGCGTTCTTATTGAGAGGATTGCATAACGGAAAGAGAGACAGAGACAGTAAGTGTCAGACAGCACGGAGCGTGCGTCTGATGGGGGTACTCGAATTCTAGGAAAAACTCTTCCCCTTAAGGGCTTTTGCGTTCTTATTGAGAGGTCGGACTGTAAATGTATACAGCGGGAAAAATGCCCTCCGACATCCCCTGTTTTTACAGAAAAAATTATTAAAAAATTTCAGGGCTTGTCCGATTGCATGAAGAATTAAATGTCCCTCGGGGGAGGATTTAAAGAAGGTCTTCTATAAATTTAAGCCAATTTGGTTCGCTCGGTCCAGAGATATCCCGAATACAGACAGAGCGACAGACAGACAGATAATCCACGGATTATCAATCAGTATTCCATGGAATGAAAAACTCTCGATATGACGTGGGTACGATAGCGGATGCAATAGGCACTCCGTGGTTGATATACAAAGTATTCCGAGGAGTGCCTAAAAATGTGTGTATTTCGAAAATTACGCCTCAAATAAAATGTTCTTATGCAAAAAAACACCCGTAAAATCTGGTTAGCAAATCATGAGACACCTAGGATAAAGCACAATAATGATTGACTGTTCAACTATCGAGTCAAAAATTGAACTTATTTTAATTTAATGGTTCTCAAGGAATTAGGGTCTCACGTAACAATTTACGTCGTAAGATATTTTGGTATACCTGCCATATGCGGCCTATCATCTCACCGCGGTCTACCGCGGTAGACCGCATACCGCTCTTCTGTGGTGTGTCACATGCAGTCTACCCGGGTACTATGTGGGATCACCTCAGTTTGATATGAATCACCACGCTTTTTGCGGAAACACCTCAACAACATGATGCGAATATTTCTTGAAGTACATTTTACAATCATGATGACATTATTGAGGCTTTTTATCCAACTGAGTTGTTTATATATTGTAGTCAAATTGTGCCTGACGAGATTTCAATTAAAGTAAGTTCTCTTCAAATCTCAATTATTTGAAGAAAATAAAAATAAGATTCCTCTCAGGGTGAAACAGCAACTTGCCCCCTGACACTCCTTTTTCCGTATGAACAAAAATTTGTCATTTAAATGCACCGAAGCTTGTTTTCAACCTGCTGATATCACGCAGATGTGCTTGCAGGAAGAGCTCACATTTGTGTACCTTGCGACTAGTTATATTTATAGAGGGGTTTGATAAGCCTCGGTGTGGTAGAACGAGTTCGAAGAAAACGTGGCATGTGCAATGTTGTTTGTAGAGTCGACACCGAGACACAATTGATTTTTCGAATGAGAGAAGAGGATGGGGTGCGAAAATTAAGGCCTAGAACCAAGTTAACACGAGTCGCGTTAATGTTAAATAAATACACTCGAGTGAATAAAATGTATATACAATAATAAAGACGTCGTATCGACAGATGTCCTTGCCCCGAGTGAATAAATATTTAATCGAAGCTCCGATGTTTCATCCTCGTCAGTAGAGGAACTTTTGTCCGGGGGAATTCAATGTTCGCCCTTCATCTGCAATACATCAGTTCCTTCATTCAACCACCTATGACACTCCCTACGAAAATTCTCCCTTTTCCCTTCACTCCCCGCATCTTTCTTCTCTATTTATCGTGCAGTTGCGCATTTTCCAATTCCCTCTGTACGTACTTTGATATCGAATAAAGTGCACCATCCAGCGACATCTGGCTTTTTTCTTCTGACATCGTGCTTGATCCTTTTAAAGTCACGATTTTATTTCAATTTTATGAAAAAAGTATGGAATAATCATTTGAGGGGTGCATTTGAAGAAAGTGTATCGGTCGTTACGGATTGTCGAGACGTATATATCATTTATTAAGGCAACTACACTGTAAAAAAAAAAAAATTGAAAAAAAAAAAAAAAAAAAAAAAAAAAAAAAAAAACTTAAAATAAAAAAATATTTTTTTTTTATTTTTAAAACAAAAAAAAAATAAAATTTTTTTTCAAAATCTTCGTGGAAAAAAAAATTTTTTTTTTTTTTTTTTTTTTTTTTTTTAATTATAAAAAAAAAAAAAAAAAAAACTGCCAACTTCTTTTTGCAGTTAGGAAGCATATTTCTTACAGTGTATTTCAATTCGAATTCAAGTCAAACTATAGTGGAAGGTCTTCAATGCATGAAAAAACTTCACTGTCACCATTTTTCGCGAAAAAATTCTGCAATTATTTTCTACGGTATAGAATTTGGAAGGGAAACCTGTGCATGGCGCGGATTTATGAGGGAACGATAATTTGATACAGAAGCAACGTCATACAAAACAACCGAGATTATCATCATTCGAAAACAGAAATGTATATTCAAATAAAGACTCCATCGCTGAAGAACATTCCTAGTGAGTTTACTAGGAATCCATCGTGAAGTCACCATCAGTTGATTGTTTTATTGTGAAAAATAACGATGAATCTATGAAATTTTAGTATTTTCACTACAAATTTTTGGCACACTCGGAAAAAATGTCAAGTCCGTGATGGTTTGTTTGGATGCAGCGAATTTCGCCGTATCCAAACATTGACGGACTTCAGCCAAATCTGGTGTTTTCTCAGTGTAGATTCACTCCGAAAATTCTTCAGCGATGCTTTTTTTCTCTGAATTGATAGAAATTTCACGAAATATTAATAAACTGGGACTTCCCTTGTAGTCTACCAGTCATCAAAAACGTCCTGTCATGTTTTTGAATATCAATGATCTCGATTGTTTCGTGTAAGCAGGCAACGTAGAAGGTTTCTCTCAAATTCTCCAGGAAGACGACATGCATGCCTCATCGATGGTAGTGTCGAATGGGAACTCTTCGTAGTCGAGTCGACTACGTTTTCGAATGGATTGTGTCATTAATCGTGTTTGAACGTATCCAATCGTCCCGCGTAGTTCATTGCACTTCTTTTTTTTCAGTGTACATGAAACACATGTTTTGAATAAACTTTTTGGGGGGCTGACGTTTGACTACTAACTTTTTAGACATGATGTCCGGTCCGCTTGGGGTTCGAATCGAATCCCAATCAAATCAGTTGCGCTCTAGCGGTAATGCCCGCAGACAGAAAAAATGGCGGTTGGTGTCAACCAAAGTTACCCCGAAAGCGGATACCACACCGTATAGGGACAGCGGTTGAGTTGATAGCTCAAATCTTCCGCCGCGTCGCGTAGCTAGTTTGAGGTTTTCCTCCCCGGTCCAATTGGCCCTGGCAGCGAAAGGTGACCGGGTTAACAAAATTGATTAAAAAATGAAACAAAACTTTCAAACAAACTTAGATAATTCAGGAATTCTTTAATCGATTTTTATGATTGATTCAATAACATGTGAATAACTCCAATTAAGATTGAGCATTCAATATTTATTTACTGCCTTGTTTTGTCCATTTGTTGCTTCTTCATGAACGAAACAGATACAAAGCAAGACATTTATCGAAAAGCAAGAATATAAAAATTAACAAGTTTGAAAGTTTTTAAAAAACACTTTCTTTCCGATTCATTTTAATTGCGAGTTAATTGAGATTAAAGTAATCCAATGGGAACGTATTGAGAGGAACCAGAATAAATCCCCTTATAAATCTGAAGAGATTTGGTTTCCTCTAACTCTTCCTCTGATGTATCTTATAGGGTTCTAGTAGATGAAAGATCATTGGTATGCAACGGATCTACCGCTCCTACCATCACCACTACTAGTATGTGCCCACCGCACATCAGAAATTCTGTACGAAGCTAGATAGGTTGAATATGGAACGTGAGAGATCCTCGTGTATTGTGTTTATCCATTGGTTCAGCCTTATGATAGTGGTTTGCCGAGATTCCCTCTTTACGACCATTGCCTGTGGCTAAGTTAGTTGCTTTTACCTACATTTCATTACAACTATCCATAAACCCTTTATTTTCCATGTATCTTCACACTGAGTATGAATGAATCATGAATGCCTTCGGTATCAGTTTCATTCAACAATTCCATGAGATTTTTCATTTATTTTCTCACAGCACTACAGTCCCAGAAGAATTCTCAGAGAACTCATAAAGGACACAATTGGTTTAATACGAATTCTTTATGAATTCTTCTGGAACTGGAGTGCTGTGTAAGTTTACATAAAAAGACTCTGGACCTGATCCATATACAAGGTGACTCAGAACGTCTATGGAATATTGAAATCGCGGATTCCTTGTGAAGTTCTAAAACGATTTTTCTTCATAAAAAATTTATCCGCAGCTCAGTTTTTGAGTCATGAGCGAAATGAATTGACTGATAACGTGCTAGATACACATGGTAGGCAGGGAAGTCCACACGAACGTTCAGACGCGGGCACTACCTGAAAAGCTCAGCCGAAAGGAACGCTGTATCGATCGATCGAGAATGTAGATTAATAAGTAAAAGTACGTGATGAACATTTTGCAGCAGCGGGATAGCAATGCTTCAGGAAATTTCTGTAATCACAGGAAAGCACTGGAGAATCGAAAGAAACAGAAATAACCAGTGGAAAAACAAAAGGAAAAGCAGTCACGTGAAAATTCAGGATTTCCATTAACGAGAAGTCTCATGTAAACAGGCACAATCGGAGGTAGAAGATTGTTCACACATTCACATTGACCCGGGTTGTGAGTTAGGTAATTGACGAAGAACACAATTCACGATCAAAATTAAATTCTTAATCGGAATTTGTTTCAATCAACAATCAAATTCAATTCTCAAGAAAAATCTTGTTGAAGTAACAATTGAAATCTATCTGAATTGACGATGAAATTGAAGTCTTAATTGAAATTTTTTGCAATGCAAAAAGACTGATCACCTCATGATGATGATGATGCAATGAAAATATGAATTTAATTGATTCAAAATCAAGCAAAGATTGATTGAATGATTTTCATTTGCGCTTTGTATTCTTCAGTATTCGTTAATTGAGCAAATACAAAAAGAAACACTGATTTTGAATCGATCAAATGTATTTGCTAATTGGGGAGAATTTCAATCGGGGATTGAATGTGATTGTTGGTTGAAGAAAACTCCAGTTGGGTATTAAATGTAGTTGATAACTGAAACAAATTGCAACCAGGAATTGAATTTGAATTGTTAATTGAACATCAATTCGATTGAGTTTTAATTTAATTACTTCCAACCCTGACACTGACACACGCGGAACTTGGTTTCTGGAGACAACTGTCACAACAAAATGACAAGTCCATACTTACACGAGAATACCAGAAGTTGGAAAAACGTCACTCCCGTCAGATTTTGTATTTGGCGTTTGACGAGATTCCCTATCGAATAGAATGGGTGAAGGAGTGTCAGGGTTGGAAGTAATTGAATCAAAACTCCATCGAGTTAACGTTCAATTAACAATTTGATTCTTGATTTCAATTTTGTGACGTTTCTCAATGACCTAACGCGTTGATAATTTCAATTATCTCTAATCACGAGTCAACGGCTCCCAGTAAATGCCTCGTGCTCGTTGGGGAACCGAGGTTCGTTCGGATGAGTTGGGGAACGCGGGTCACAAATCATTAAAGGAACAAAGCAAGACAAAATTAAAAATTTCATTGATCAATATTTGTTATAATCAATTCAAATATCGACTGAGCTGATCGAAGAACTCACTCAAATGAACAATAATCAAACGTCAAACCATTATAAAAAGACAATAAGAATGAATAATCAAACAATCCCCAAAAGTTTGAAGACTTAATCAAATTTTGACTACGTAGTCCGTTTCTTATACTATTAAACGTGTGCATACGCGGCCTACATGTACGAGACGTTGAACAAATGATCCGCCGGTGGATCTGGCGGAATTAGTCAATACGCCTCACACGTCAGCAGTAGAGATCCGCGAAATAGTCGGTTCCCGCGACAATCAATACTTTACCTCATCTGTTCGGCTCAGACGGAGACCAAACGATAACGATCTCGTGATTTTGAATTCTGAGTTCACGAGCGTCCTAACACGGGATGAGGAAGGACTCTATTCAAGATTTCCATTGGCCTATCAAAGGCTTCCCTCTGTTGTGTTCTCAACCGTGAGAGGGTAGCTACCACCCACATAGCACAAATGTCTCAGTAATATCTTAAGGGCATTCTAACAATATCATAATGTCTACAGAATGTTGTCGAATATTTTGAAGATCTTACTGAGACATCCGTACTACGTAGGTTTCCAACCCCGGTTGGGCTAGACTTTGCCCCTAATGACTAAGTAGTATTATTGCCATCCTTGCCATGAAATTCCTTAACCAGCTTCGACTCTATGGTGGCAGTTCCTTTCCTGTCAACCAACACCCTCCCTACTCAAACCTAGCTAGAAATCGTATGCAAGCAGACGACCTGACTTTCTATCTCTGTTGGCTCAGTGGAGCAATTTCTCTCACCTTTCTTGAAGACTCGTCTGTTTTAAACTGCTTGGGACAGAAGAGTGACGATACCTATGCCAGCCTCTCGTTACAACCAACGCCAGGATTATTTTCCAATGCGAGCAACCGGTCTGCCGCCTATCGGATATGAATCATACGTGTGCCCTCCTCTAACATGATTCTGTCCCGCGTGATTCTCGCACATTCGCGGTGCTTTCTATGATTTCGACGTGGTTGACAGGTTTGTTTATCACCTGTCATTAATCGTGCGTGGAGTGCTACAACACTCATTTGATTTAGTTTCACGATTGAATAATAATTGTAAAAGCCTCAGGAAGCGAAGTGTTTTCTTTCGCTTATCATTCGTAACCCCTTTCATCGCCGTGGAGGTTTTTCGCGAGTGATCTTGTCTTGAATGCTTGTACGACACGGACTTCTTCTCAATTAGCCAATGAATTTGATCGATTCAAAATCAATGTTTCTTTTTGTCTTTACTGAATTAACGAATACTGAAGAATAAAAAGCGCAAATGGAAATCATTGAATCAATCTTTGCTTGATTTTGAATCAATTAAATTCGTTTTTTCATTGCATCATCATCATCATCATGAGATGATCAGTCTTTTTGCATTGGAAAGAATTTCAATTAAGACTTCAATTTCATCGTCAGTTCAGACAGATTTGAACCCAGAAGTAGATTTCAATTCAATTAGAGTTAATTCAACAACATTACACTTGAGAATTGAATTTGATTGTTGATTGAAACAAATTCCAATTGAGAGATGAATTTTAATTGTTAATTGTGTTCTTCGTCAATTACCTAATTCACAGCCCTAGTCAATGTGAATGTGTGAACAATTTTCTACCTCCGATTGTGCGTGTTTACGTGAGACTTCGTTAGTGGAAGTTCTGAATTTTCACGTGAGTGCTTTTTCTTTTGTTTTTCCTCCAACGATTCCACTGGTTATTTTTGTTTCTTTCGATTCTCCGGTGCTTTTCTCCTTTTATAGAATTTTCCTGAAGCATTGCTATTCCGCTGCTGCAAAATGTTCATCATGTACTTATACTTATCAATCTATATTCTCGATCGATCGATACAACGTTCCTTTCAGCTGAGCTCTTCAGGTAGTGCCCGCGTCTGAACGTGCGTGTGGACTCCCCTGCCTACCATGTGTATCCACCACGTTATCGTTCGATTCATTTCGCTTATGACTCAAGAACTGAGCTGCGGATCAGTTTTTTGTGAAGGAAGATCGTTTTAGAACTTCACAAGGAATCCGCGATTTCAATACTGCATGGACGTTCTGAATCACCCTGTATAAACCATATTCAATTCATATTTTTGAGCCTGACAAAAATGTTTTTCAAACGGGAAATTATTGCCTTTTGGCTGCAGAATACGCCACAGAAATGCTAATGATAAATACCGGGTCATATATAACCTTCTTTTACTAGGGATATGATTATTCAATCCATATAAGAATCAACCAGGATCCATATATAGGACATACAACGCCATATATGAGATGTATACGGCCATATAAGGCCGATGTATGAATTATACAGTGGTTATATATGATTCATTCTTGGTAGCGTGAAATGATATAACATCTCACACAATTTGAAACAAAAGATCTAGAATTTGGAATGCTGAAGTTTGATACGATTCAAGATACTAGTACCTATTAACCAGTTCAAAAAATTGAAATTTTTTCAATTTCATTTTCCGCCTCCTTCAAAATATAGAAAAGGATACGTCAAAAATTTTAAACACGTTTTTTTTTAAACGACTTTTCTTCGCACGACGAGCTTTTTTCATTTGTTTATTTAGGTGTTCTTCGAAGGAATCCACCACTTTTTCGCAAGAAACTTACCAACCAAAAATTTGGCAACACAGAAAAGATGGAAAAAAAGGGAATTGAATTCGGATTCACTATTCACTCTATGTAACAACCTAATGACTCAATTTCCTAACATCTCCTAAGGTTTCCGTGTTACCCTCTACAAAGATCTTCCGTACGATAATGAATACTCCATCAAGGATACTAATTTGTTCGTATATTCAAAAATCTAATCCCATATAACTGAAAGATAAAAGGAATTAAATGACTGGAAATAATTTTCTATTATTGGTTTTTCTGTTTCCTATGGACCCTACGTGTAACTTATACATGCACTTGTATATACAGGTATATATGTACATCGTGTTCCGTGGAGGATGCTCAGCAGGACATTTTCTAATCACTGTAAGTGGATCTACATAGAAGAGCTCACAATTACCAGGGCACACTCACAACCTCTGGCATGGGCCCCTTGTGTACCACACACCCACCCCAGACAAAGTCCAAGTACGCCAGAAACACCAGCAGAAGCAACAGTAGTTTCCCAACACCGTAAGTCCTTCCCTCATCTCCCTTTGTATATTCCCCGACCCTTCGTCAACGAGTTCCACTCTGTTTGTCTCTGTTCCTCTTCGATCCGTTACACCGAGTCGGATATTCACAGACCCTTCTGCACATTTCTGCTTGTCTTTGCTCTCTCGACTCCAGATCTTTCGATTCAGGTTCCTTCTTGGTTTCTTGAAACTATCTTCTGATATAATTAGTTGAATTTCCATACATTCTGCAAACTTCAGTTTCTGCTATTTTAATATTTGGAACTGACTAGGATTCTTTAATGTTTTGATTTATGAATTTATGGTATCATTTCAAAATATAATCCTAGTCCGTTGTATTCGATTTGACTTTTCAATTCCTGTATTAATCTCATCTCGCCGATGCATTGAATTCTTCACTTGACTTGATCGAACTATCACTAATTAGTAGCGTGGTGCAGATCAGATGGAAATAAAAACTGAATTTTTTCTCCTTCTCACAGTTGCGGTATTTCAGATAGAATTTTACTCGAAAGAATTCAGTCAGAAGATATCGTTGATTCGAATGAGCAAAACTGGAATTTGAATTGTTCATTCAAATAAAACGGAAGTATATGAAATTTACTTTGTTGAACAAAATACGCTGTTTGTGAATCATAACAGCGTACGATTCAATTTCAGAACCACAGAATTGGCCTGATATTCAATTAGAAATTCGTTCCAATAAACGATTCAAACTTCAACTACATAATTTTAGCCTGCTGAATTAACAATCAGAAGGAAACTTCATAGCGTGCGGTAAAATCTATTCGAACAAACGCTCGCTCTACGTCAGCATAAATTCACAACTTCAAATAATTGTTTATTGTAAAGGGAAGCCACATATTCATGTCACTACACTAGTATCTTGTCACTTTTAAAAGAACAAACAAATCGAACGTTCGACGAGTTACTTTTCGTATATACCACTGGGAATTGCGAACGTGAATCATTCAGGTGTTACGAATATTTCCAAGAAAACGTGCGAGATTTATTTCAGCAGTTCTCAGTGGTTTTACCATGTATAATTAAGTCATCAAGTCTATCGGTCAGCAGAATCTACACTGTAAAAAATTTTCGTGAATTTCCAAGCGGAAAAGTATGGTGAAAAACTTACTGATTGGTAAATTTCCAAATTTATTTTCCTTGAATTTCCTATGAATCAGTTTTAAATACTTCCGATGTTCGTGAAGAACTGTTTCGAAAATCTTGGTATTCCAAACGAATTATTCTGAAATAACCTGTGTTGTCTGGGGATGCTTACCGAAGATTCCCGAACAAACGTTTCGTTTTCCCTCTTGGAGTTAGGCTGATATATATTTTGAAATGGATTGTTGAATATTTTGTTATTGAAGTTCACTTTCCCGCCTTTGATTTCAAAGAGATTTATGTTTAACGCCACAATGCGTTGCAATCATCGCTAGGGTATTCTTTTCACGAGTGGTGTTAAAAAACTTCCTTTCTATATGATATTTCTATATCACGCGTGAGTAGAAGAAAACATATGTTCGAGACGTCATGTAACATTCATATGATCATCTGTAAGCTCACATGGTTGTGGAATGTGTGTACGTGTCAGATTTGGAATTTTCAGCAGCAGCCCATGATCAACCAAGGAGAAGAAGGAGAAGAAAATTTGCCTGTTGACATCAATTAATCTAGGCTTGACCAGATGAAACTAATTATCTGATCCGCTGCTCCTGCGAGAATAAACAGTTCGGAAAATGGAAAAAAAGGAAGGAGTGAGTGGGGGGGGGGGGAGATAGATAAAATTGAAATTTAGAGAGTTTGGGAAACGGGGAAAGGCAGAAAAAGGCAAGAGATGTCAAATTTTTATTTTCTTAAATTCAAACAACCTCAGGTTGAAAAAAGTTCTATATTCACTGGCATTCTTCCAACATTGATCATTCGAAGAATGTGTGTATCAATAGATTCAAAACTTCTTGTATCATCTTGGTGAAATCCTGATAGATTATTGGAATGTACAGCATGAAGTTTTGTACATTACGCTGTGAAAGATTTTTCCCATAATGTTCGGGAATTTTCTAAAGACACAAAGACGAGTGCCAGTTCTCTAGAAATTATGAGAAAATTGTACATAAATCCTACTATATTCTGCTGTCCTGTTTTCTCCGCGTATGAAAAGAGAATAATTCCCTCCGTTTGGTGCTATAAACGTGTAGCACATCTCTTCTCTTCCATTCAATGTCCTCTCACCTTCATATCAACTCCTCCTGACAAATGAAGAATAATTTTATCAACACCAGAATGTTAACAAACGTGAGGGTTGATAACTTCCGATTCGGGATAGAAAATTATAAATTAAGGTTGAAAGAAAACACGAAATTGTGATGAAGAAGTAAATGAAAATGTTAGAAGAGGAAAGAAATTTTATTGAGCAGACGCCATAACTTGAACGAGACTAGCTGGAGGGTAAGCGAGTTGGCAGGGCAGACCAAGAGGGACGACGAACGAATCACGAGTTCAGAGAATGAAGGGACTCCGTACATACATGAGAGAGATATCGTATGTGTCAGTTAGGAGGCAAGAGGGTAAATCTAACATGGCTAACAAAGGAACACCCTTCCTCCGTGTACTTTCCTCCACTCCGTGTCCTCCATACAGGTTGGATCTTCACTAAAAATGGCGGTTGCAACCAAGGTTTAACCGCTAACCGCTATAAAATTCATACTTATTCGGTATTTTATCATCACATATTCTTGCTGATTCTGTAAAATCATTCTGCTATGTACATATATATATATAGATTTAATGGAGGCTGTAAGAAGGGAGAAGGAGAAGATGAAATACTGACGATGATGACGATGATGATGATGATGATGCGACCATTAAACTTCCATTAATTCTTTATTCACAGTATTTTACTGGAGGTACAAAGTTAGGATCCAATATGTTCTCGAAGTTTGAATCCTATAGAATTTCTAGACTTTTCTCTGGCGTGTAACTTATTTCGATTCGTAGTTTTAGTACAGAAACATGGAATATGATTTATCCCGAATTTAAAATCTGATATTTCGAAAAGACTTCATTCTTGGAATATTTGGGATGAGTATGGTCGAGTAATTAGCAAAAAAGACGAATAAACTGATGATTTTGTCTCCATCTACTTTACTTTCTCATTTGATTATTCCTGTGTAATAATTAAATGAAATTAAGGCATTCCGATGGAAAGATTCTAAAAATAATGTTTGAAACATTTACCGTCGTGCGAACAATATAACAAAATTGATCCTATAAAAACATATAATATTCCAACGGAATCAATTCGCTTCGTTGATGATCACTTCAAAACGTCCGGGTAACATTTTCATTATAGTATTGAAAAGTTATGTGGTAATGAGCGTATAGGATCGAGATTAATTGCCGATGATCCACATTGGCTCATCTCTTATTCCAATTAGATCGTTGCCACTTACTGCAACTCGAACTCAAATCGCAAAGACGAAGGGAGTCTGATCTAGTCCCTCCAACAAGTGCACAAGCGGGTCGGTCGATTGATCATATGTCAATTTCCCCCTTCATGGTTTGGCGATGGTATATGAAACTAACCAAGGACCATGACACCACATCAGCTCCATTGACAAGTGTCGTCGGGACCCCGAAATCATCGGTCGCGTGGCTCGACACGTTCCCTGTTCTGACTCACATGCAGTTTCTTACGAATTACAATTCCATTAACACAACTGTACTCTGCATAATGTATCAAATATTCCGTACAGAGTTCGTTCGAACACGAGTTTTGGATGGGAAAACTTGTGTTGCGAGGGATGAATTATGTTCGGATATCTAATTCATTCTTTTAAGAATATTAAATCAGTTGGAGCGTTGTGAGGAAATCTAGAGATGAAATTAAATCTCGTGGTATCAAAAGAGGTGCAGACTTTTAACTGTTGATTGGGATTTTAATAAATTGAAGTATCCTGTGTGGGAAACATCCTGGTGAGAATGACCCATACACTGAGAGAAATTTATAGTTAAATTTACTACGGAATTATAGGAATGGGGGCACATGCTGACTTCTAATGGAATTTATTGTAATACATTGTAAATTTGATCAGGTTTCTATTGTTTTGCCATAGTAAATTTCATTATATTATAGTGAATTTCATTAGAGGTCAGTATGTTCTCCCATTCCTATAATTCCATACACTGTTAGAAAAATCTGTCTTAAACTTAACAATACTATTATGAAGTTTTTTACATAAACATTTTATTAAATTTCATACGAAATTTTCTATGAAATTTCATAAGAAATTTCGTATGAAATTTAATAAAATGTTTATGTAAAAAACTTCATAATATTATTGTTAAGTTTAAGACAGATTTTTCTAACAGTGTAGTAAATTTAATCCCAATGGGAAACTCTAAAAAAATAAAAAAATAACGCCGAACGCATGAAAATACGATCAATATTCACGAAATATAAATCTATAAACCTATTCTAGTATGCCAAATTGTTTAAATAAACGATTGATTATGACCAAATCCCATTGAATGAATGAGGAGTACTCCAAAGCATCGATGGATGACGATTGAACTCCAATCGGATTTGGTCATTTTCAATAGTAACGAATAGACATGACTGTTTGAATAGTATCGAATAAGCAATATACAGATACAATGAGTGACCCGGATTTATAGGAAAATATTGATCAGAAATTTAATCGAATGTAATGCGGTGTATACGTATGCATGTTTCTGGTTTGGATAGTGATTTTAACATTTGAAATTTCACATGCAATTCATAGAATTCAATGAATGTATTGCAGATTATCATTCAATCAGCACCAATCAGCAAATTTATTATAGAAAATCTGGGATATTTGTGATTGAGAATTGATACGGAAAATGATCAGCATTCGACTTGGAATGATGGAACGGAATAATCAATGGGATTCAATAGGAGGAACACGACTATGAACGCGAAATGGTAATAATAGGGATTAAATGAGATTGATTCAGAATATTGTGCAATCGATATCCGGATTGAATACATTTAGTTTCGATGAGCATTACAACGAATCGCCCAACGTGAATGAATAAGAACTAATGGGCGAATGGACAGAGATCTTCCGGTACTTCTCTATTTTCGTACGTATCAATTGGTACGTAAAAAATTGGTGTTGGATGAAATTTTCTTCCATTTTCGACACATATTTCGGAATACAGACCTGCAGAAGTGGAAATATGTGAAGATGAAAATATTCAACGTTGATGATATTGAAGAATAGAATTATTCGAATTCGTTGAGTTCATATTGAATTCATTTTTACTGTCATAACGGGAACTGTTCAAGAAGCTCTGTCCGAAGTTTTTGTGAATTTAAAATGATCATTTGTGTCGTCTGGGGGGTTGATGGCATTGCGAGTGCGATGCCTTACCTTAGCTCAGAACCCTCGTCTCACCCCATGTTACTCGAAAGATCTGTAGAACAATAAAGTTGACCTGTAAATACATGAAAAAGATGTAAAAGTAGTTTTAAGAGATATACACCTGTAGATTATCGCTATTTGTTTTCTTGATTGAACTTCTTGGAATCGAAAACATAGTTTAAAGTTGCACTGCAGGATTTTTGGTCTCTAGTAGCGGAATATTGTGTTATTCGAGTACTAATTCGTTTCAATAAATAATTCAAACTTCAGCAACATACTGAAATTTTGCTTTCCATCACTTAGTGTTCTTCAACCGTTCTTATACAATACAATATTCATGCCCAAACTCACTATGTGTCATTGAATTACTGAACGTTCTGGAATTGAGTGACACGTAGCGAATTTTGACACGAATATTGTATTTTATAACAACGACTGGAGAACACTGCGTAATTGTCAAGCGAAATTTCAGTAATGTTTTTTGGAATTTCATGACAGTTCAGTAATACTCAAATTTATCGATCAAATATATTATTATTTATCGAACCTCCTAATTGCCCTAACAGCACACCCACCCACCGCTTCGACGTTGATCTCCGTGTAGGTGACGTGGATAAAAGGGAGACGTAGATATAAGTTGGAGGAACGAAAGAGCGAAGTAGAAGCGATGGAGAAATGTCCGGCTATCATTGGACTGCTGTACGGGGCCTTCCTTTTAGTGTAATTATCATTACATGAAGGTCTCAGTCATACATCCAAAATATTCAGACAATATTACCATATCTCCAGTATGTTGCGGAATATTCTGGAGATATTACTGAGGCATTTGTGCTGTATGGAAATGCAGGTCTCTGAAGGTGGTCAATTGGTCCTAATACTCATTGAATTCGATGACAAACATGGCTTCATACTCGCCGATTCCTTGCTCGAATCGCTGTCAAAATACCCAACGATTCCCATTGAATCAAATCGTCTGATGGGCTATTCAATCGAACCGGATTGTCTGTTGAAACGCCTACGACTTCTCGCTGAATCTTTCACTAAGAGAAATAAAATGTACTTTTTGGCTCCGTACAAACTTTTTGGTAAATAAAACAGAGAAAACTGTAATGTTTCATATCATAAATGTAATAATTACATATTATGTCATTATTACATTTTATGATATGAAACATTACAGTTTTCTGTATTTTATTTGCCAAAAAGTTTGTACGGAGCCAAAAAGTACATTTTATTTTTCTCAGTGTTCAATCCCGCGCATGTATCATTGAGGGGGGAGGGGCGGTCGGTCGAAATACTCATTGAATCCGATGAAAACCCAATAATGGATCAACAAAAAGTTATATGAAATCTCTGAATTTTTTAGCTGCAAGTAAACAGCGATAAATCAAACTTGTAATATCGAGCATCCATCGAAAAGTGACACGAATAACAGTTGCAATATGCTTGATTTCCATCCAATGATTGTTTTTTGCAGTTTAGTTGGAAACACATTGATCAATTTCTCTTACTTTCATGATAAATTTCCTCGATATTTTTCAATATATTTCCTATGAAGTGTTACATCGTCAATTTCCAATTCTTGTTTGGATTTCATAGTCAACGTATGTGTACGTGTACGTATCAGTATCTTCTTAAACCAACCAGCCCTCAATCTATCGTCTTTCTCCGGCCCAAGAAGTTTGCGATAATCCGTCAGAAACATTAGACAGTATAATCCATTAGGTCATGACTGCAGATGTCCATGGAAACGAAAATGGGTCTTGTAATGTAATTACTCTACTCCTTCACTCGAAGATCTTCCGACCCTACCTTTCTAGTCTAATTTTTCTCCTTCTTGGGAAAAGAGACAACAATAACGTATCACGGTTCACACGAGAGGAAAAAACGACAAGTCACATACGGTGAGGTTTTTCTTTCAATGTTTCGAGAGATTACATTGTTTTACTCTTCGCAATGATTTTTGATCTTCAAAACTGATTCTTACGAACATTGGTCAAAAATTGTATGAAATCTTTTGTGCTTTAGAAAATTTTGCACTTGTGTGATTGATGCAAGGTGATGCAAAACATCAAGTTACTATAGTATACACGAATACCCACGTGTGTTGGAAATTCCGTTTGGGTATCGTATCGAAGTTTCGCGATTCCCAAAGAAATATCGAAAATGATAAAACCATATAGATATTGAACAAACATATTTGTTATAGATATTTGATTACGAACATCGGAACGATATAAATATCGTGAAATGTATGTGAGGTTCAGATGGAATTTGGAAACCTTGGAAATAACAAACTTGATCAGTGATGCCAGGAAAAACGGTGTGGACCAAAAAATCAGCCAAAACAAAATCTGAAAATCTCGTAAATGCCGCTATCATGGGGATACTTTTCGGTCCTATCATCCGATTGTTACGATTGTTCTGACCACCGTTCAATGCAGTGTCGATAGTGGCCCCATATAAGTTGTAACCTGATTTTCACGGAGGAACGGGAGAAAGAGGGGAAAATGTTTCAAAACTTCGTGATTTTGCAACCGCGCATATCTTCGCTTCCTGTGATCCGATTGCAATGAAATTCATACCATGTTTCAGTTACGATCCCGTAGTGATCCCATATAAGCTTCATCTCAATCGATTGAGAAATGTCGAAATACCATCACTAGCAGTTTGCATTGTTTTCACTTCCATGTTCCTCATATATAAGGAAAAGGAAGTATTGTGATAGGGTGAAAACTCCGCCTCAGAACGTCGAAAAACTTCGATTCCCAAAAATGTCTGTGTGTGTGTGTGTGTGTGTGTGCAGACGATTTTTTGGCACACGATAACTCTCCTCAGAATGCACCGATTTGGATAATTTTCTTTTCAAATGTTCTTCTTGGAGAGGACACGAGGCCTATTGATTTTGGTCTCGATCGGATGACACGTTTTGAAAATATTGTGGAATACGTTTTTGAAAATCGTGATTCTGCGCCCGCTCATATCTCCGCTTCCTATTATCCGATTGCCATGAAATTTGTACCACGTTCCAGTTATGATCCGACAGTGCTTCCATACGAGTTCAATCCCCCTTGGGTGAAAACTGTAAAAAATTTTTTTCGAGATCCGCATTATTGGACGATGTTTTGGAAGCATGCCCTTTCTGTGTTTGTATTATCCGAATTTCGTGGAATTTCGGGCGTACTCAATTCGCGGGGTGGTGATTTGGTGATATGAATTTCGAGCGAATCGGGATGGAGGGAAGAAAAAGGTGAGCACTGAGGTTTGGAACAATTTTTGAAAATTTCGTGAATACCGTTCTGATGCAGATATCTTCCGTTCCTATCCTCCGATCGTCATACAATTAAATGGGAATTGCGAACCTATAATAGTAAAAATCAGGATGCAAATTCAAATTCAACAACCGAAAAGGTGCAATAAACATGTATTTTCATTTCTAGTGAGAACATGGAAGTACTGTATGGTTCTCCATGCCGATTTTGCTTCCTCGTCAGAGAGAAGCTTTGTGATCGTTTTCGGGGGCCGAACATTTTTTTGGTTCCAAACTCAAAATCTCTAAGACCAAAATGTTCCTCGAAACTCGGGAGAAATTTTTGGTTCCGTGTCTGTCTGTCTGTCTGTGTATGTGTGTGTGTGTGTGTGCGTAAACTTCTGAGACCAGGGGTATCTTCCGTTCCTATTATCCGATCGGCATGAGATTTTAACCACGGTTAGATGTAGTGTTGATAGTAGGCCCATCCCATATCAATTCACCATAGTTTCATGCAGTGCCGATAGTGGTCCCATATGAGCCCAATTGGATCCTCACAGAAAAACGGGATAGGGAAAGGAATTGTGTCGTCGAAAATTGTGATTTTGCGACCCAACACACGCAGAAAAAAATCTAGGAACTAGCGCATGAGCACCGATTACATATCAATCGCAAGAAGACATTCTTGAAATAAAAGCATGAACCTATCCGTTTATCCCATGCGGCAGTGCGATAAGTGCATAGGTTCATATTCTTATTCCCAGAAGTTTGACGGAATGAACTGGTGAAACTTCTTGCGATAAATACGTCATCGGTGCTGATGCGCTAGTTCCTAGATTTTTTTCTCCATGCATGTTTTCGCTAGCTGTTATCCGATTGCAATAAAATTTATACCACGGTTTAGTTATGGTCCTATAGTGGTCTCATATGAATTTCATCACAATCGGTTGAGAAATATGCAAAAAGAGTCTTCAGCAATTTGCATTGTGTTTTACGATGTTTTTAAAAGGTGCATCTTCTATTGCTTCCTCGTTAGAGGGGAGCTTTGTGATCGTTTCGAGGGACCAACAATTTTTTGGTCTCCAAATTCAAAATCTCTTAAACCAAAATGTTCCTCTGAGCTCAGGAAGTAATTCTCCTACAGGAAGAAAATGACCGGGGGGAGGATAAAGACAAAAGAAAATGTTGAAAACTGAATTTATAAAAAGTCAGTATATGGAAAGTTGACAAAAATTCTCAATTTTGCCTTGTTATGTTCTTCATATTTTACTATCCGGGCCTCTGAAGCCTGTACTGTACGGATCTGTGATCATTTTGAACTGTACCGAGGAGGGTTAACGTAAAACGTGAATGAAACTGCATTCATACATGTACTTGAAAAAACTTCCAGCAAAAACATTAAAATCAATGCAGAAACTTCTGATCGTGTGTTTGATCAATTAGTACATTCAATTCCATGTTATCAATGTGTAAATATGTGTCTATTTAATGATGTTAAGGAGTTGCATTTGTCTTATTTATTCGAATAAGTGATACTATTCCCTTTGTAATATTTCGATTTTGATAAAAAGACAAAATTTTATGACTTCTGTGATTTGTCTTCGGAAGTTTTTAGGCTTTAGTCCAATAGAACCATATTTGGGATTACTTCCATCTTCAATTTTGAACATTTAATCATTTGTAACCAACTTTATGTATCTGCATTTTGAACTGGTTGAAACCTTTTTTTTAAAACGTTAAGACTTACAGTATTGGTAGCGGTCACTAAATATTTTCTAAAAATTTTGGAAAAAATGCTAAATATGTCTTTTAACATGTGGAACAAAATCCAAGGGGGGCCCGAATTGAATTGGAAAGAAAATTTTTAACCATACCTCTATCAAAAAACGTAAAGGCAAATTTATCAGGCCCGAATCTAGTTCCCCGATCCAGCTCGGATCAGATGCCTGGATTTGGCCCGGATCAGGTCGCCAAATCCGGCCCGGAAGAAATCCGATTACCTATATCCATACCGGGTTTGATTTACGACAAATCGGATTGATAACAGATTCGCACTTCTGTTCGGATAAGAGCGACATTGGGCATCCTGATATGCGCGTTTGCAAAATGGACCTAAAAAAAACAAAAAAATATCGCCACATCGATCCAGCGTAGCTCTGATCCTCACAACCGTTTTCCTGAAATTCATTTGGAACATTTATCTCGTCAGTTATCATATTCGAGCGGAGTTACATGGTATTCATATCATTACACATTACGAAGACATACCCTCAAAAATTTCTGAAAATATATATTTCAAAAGAATTTGTTTCTCTCTCAATTGATTCAACTCGCACTCATATGTGACCACCATGAGACCATCGGTGAAATATACTATAAATTTTATAAGAATTTGAGAAGTAGGATATGAGAGACGCGTGTTCGCAAAAATCGCAATTTTCAATCACATTCGTCCTTCTCCAACTACTTACTCTAGATCAATTACGCAAACACTCATATGGCATAGGTGATGTTTTTATATATTAGTGTTTATAAAATTGTATACAATATCAATATGAACTATATTCTTATTGTATATAAAACATCGCACATCTCTGATATGGGACCCCCTCAATCTACGACTGTTTTATAACTCTCATAACGATCGGATGAGTAGAACGAGAGAGACTCGTGTTCGCAATTCGTTGACATATCGATAGTGATGAAGACAAACAGGCAGACAGACTCATAGACAGATACAGCATCAAAATTTTCCCCCAGTTCGGAGGAACATTTTGGTGGAAGAGTTTTTAATTTTGGAGACGAAAAAATTCTCGATCCATCAAAACGAGTACAAAGCTTTCCTCTAACGAGGTAGCAACCAGGATAATTGAAACGAACAGGTATGAACTAGCGATGACTCATGTACATCGCGACAAAATCGATTTTCCTCTATAAAAACTAAAGTATCGAATCATTTATTTTTATAAAATCTTGATCAAATTTGGATGCAAGTCTTATAGAAAAATATCGAGTTTGTCGATATCATCTATCACTAGTGTAAAGATTCCTTAAATTTCAAATAAAATTTGTTCTAAAAAAGAATTGATCGAATTATCGGAAAGTTGTAGGGATTTGAAAGTTTGATATGCGAATTATACAGGAAACTTATATAAACTCTGCCACTGGGGGGTGATTTTATGGAATATGTATACAATTTTGTATATAACATGTACATAGAATATACTTCATTTGAGAATATTCTCATATTGATTCATTTTACAAATAAAAACTTTCAAATTCATCAAGCTTACCTGGACTCTAGCTTCTGTTAAGTCAATCTTCATCGCAATTTCTTCTCTTGTATAAATATCAGGATAATGAGTTTCCTGGAAGGCACGCTCCAACTCCTTCAGCTGAGCTGACGTGAATGTGGTTCGTATCCGACGTTGTTTCCTCTTCTCCGCGAGTCCATCATGTCCTGAGTAAGTCTTATATCCTAAACCTCCTGAAACATACAAAACATTCCTGATCATTTGAAGATTAGATAGAATTAATGAATATGTAGACGAGAAGAATTGAATGTAACAAGAGAAAAATACCTTCGTTGAGAGATCTCAGTTACTAAAAAAGAATCAAAGTAGTTCATCGTATACAAAGTCAGCCAAACTATACTTGACCTGTATAAATAACAGCAACTTTCTACAGAGGCAGAGTTTTACTGCAAGGTTGCTGGATTCACGATGCATTTAATCTCTTTCGTTTCTGAACTTTGGGTAATTTGAAATAAAGAAAGACGTGACGAGAAACGCCACGAGAAATATATAATGGAAAAAATTTGTGAAGCGAGTGAAGCATGATTTTCATCTTTACACAAGTAACCAAATGCCTGGTTGCAGTCGGTAGCTAGTTAGGTAGATGTTCTGCGAGAAGCGACGACAAGATGGCACTGAAAATCAATGGATGGATGTTCTCTTCCCTTCTGTATCTCCTCTTCCCCAGTTTCTCTACTACTCTCACTCTTCCTCAGTCACTCATTGCTATGGTTACGTCCCTCGAGTAATACGAGTCACCCTCTCCCAAATTTCACTCTCCTAGCTTCCTCCATAATCCAACAAAGTGGAAGAATATGAAAAATCATGTAGCTTACGCCAGCTACTGTAAGAAAAAGAAAATCTGACCGAGAAAGTCTCATGGATATCGCCATTCATAAAAGTTTCCAGAATAACATTCTTCGTTTATTCTATAATGATGATGTTGTGGAACGACTGTGAATCTCATTTGATTCATTCAATATTACTGCGATATTTGTGCTGAATGGGTCTTACACGGTGTACAACTGTGCAGATTATTATCAAATGAATGCCACATTGTGAACGGGTTTTGAGATTTGAGGGAAAACAACTTCAAAGCATGAAAAAGATATGTGTGGATTTTGATGTTTTTTATGCCGAAAGAGAAGGCTATACAGTCATGCAGACACTGTAAAGAAAGCGATGTCAGCATGAATACCGCATGGATTCTGTAAATCCACCCCGAAATTTGGTATGATAATACCTCCTAATGGTGTTGGAATAACATCAACCGGTGTCGAAATAACACCATGAGGGGTTGAAACAGTACCATTCAAGGTGGACTTTTTCTAACACCGCCAATTTTCTTACAGTGCACAGTTTCCGGAGAAAGTTCAATACACTCAGAGAAATTTATAGTCTTGGCAACTATGTGAGGGAATAACTATCCAATTATAATTTTCACAACTCTTTTGATAGTAATGAGACTATATAAATAGTTTTCATCACTGCAAATAACTGTTTATATAGTTGTAAATACTGCATTTGGATGATTGTCCTCAAATAGTTGATCTGACTATTTAAATTTCTCTCGGTGGACTTTTCTGCATATGTATTTTAATTTTAATAAAACACAAAATGGTGAGCAAATCGTTAATTTTTTTCAGCTAATGGAATTTATTGAAAATAAAACTTGAATTCAAATTGAATTGCAATCTGACATCAGTCCAGATGTGTTGGGATCCCATTTGGAAGATATCTACTTGAAAATTGCTACATCAAATAAATATGAAAATTCTGTAAAGTATGATTAGCAATATAATTGAATCATAAGTTTAGTGAAATTCACCACCAACCGTTTATAAGTGTCCCAACTATTGCTCAATCAGTAATTATGAATTCATGAAACACCGAATAAGTAATAATTGAGCAGTGGTTGCGGCACTTGTCACTAAATTCCGATGACATTCCATTGACTCAGAATTGAATTGAACAGTTCAAAGGTTTTTTACGAAAGTTCACGTCGAATCATTCGACTTGTGTTTTACAACCAAATTTAAAAATCCAAAAAATTAATTCCTTGTCGCTTCTTGGTCGAAGAATATTCGATACGTGTTGAATAACCAATCAAAATGAGGAAAATTCACGGTTGTCATAAGCCTGATGAAATATAATAGATATTTCGAAGTACACTGAGAAAACGTTTGTTTTGGCGAAACAAAATTTTGGTCGAAATGCACGCAAAGAAACTTTTTGGTTGGCTGAAATAAAATTTATTTAGGATAAACAAAATTTATTTGTCTGTATGAAAGCCTTAATTATTGTGAACCAGATTTTGTTCACCCCAAATAAGTTTTATTTCAGCCAACCAAAAAATTTCTTTGCGTTCACTTCAACCCAAATTTTGTTTGGCTGGAACAAACTGTGTTTTCAGTGTGGCTGCGTTTGATTGATAAAGAATAAAGGTACATCGAGATATTTCAATTGTACACGGAAAAAATAATTTAGCTGCAGCAGCTAAGTAGCTAGCACGGACACGGACAGCCATTAAATTAGCTCCCGCAGCTAAATTTTAGCTGTTACCGCAAATAAATTAACTACGAATGCAAATTTTTTTGCTGTAACAGCTAAAATTTAGCTGCGGGAGCCAATTTCATGGCTGTCCGTGTCCGTGCTAGCTATTTAGCTGCTGCAGCTAAATTATTTTTTCCGTGTATTTCACCCGTTTCAGAAAACCCTACAGACAAAATCAGCTGATCTCATGGCACTGGTATCGTCTCAAAGTCTTGTAATTTATATAACAACTGTAACTTTTGTGGGTTTCAAGGAATATGAAATTTTTTGGGTCATAAAAGAATCTTAATTTTTTTCTCTTTATATTGCTCAGTGGTGGAAAAATCCTGATTTTTGAAGACAAATGTGAGTTCAGGCATATTTTTTCTACTTCCCATAGCATTCAAAAGTCCTACAGATGAGAAAACTATTCTTCTATTTTTTTTCATATTTTAGGACCCGAATTAGGGACGGTATTATAATTTAAAATGATGTTTTTATAATATTTTACAAAATATCCTATCTTCGAAAAAAATGAAACTGTGGAAGTGGTATTGGTTTTGCACATCGGAGGATTTTGAAACGATTGCAATGAACCGGAATCAGAAGGAACCCGTTTTTTCACTACTAAAGTTTACTACACAACACACATTTCCATTTCCATTCGTTTTCATGTCCATTCATGAATACAAAAACAAAACAATATCAAACCGTTTTGGATATGAAAATTGGCCAGGATTCAAGTTTAGGCATGTATTACAAATTCCTGTTTGCAAAATATTACCGCAATATTTCAGTGTGATTCATAATATATTATCGACACTGTAATATTGCAGTGATATCACATTGCAATATATAATATTGTAATATTGCTGCAATATTGCTGCAATATTATGTGCTGTGTGGGGTTGCATCTGTTTGAGGAGCCCGATTACGATTTTCTAGTACCTGAATTGGATAGTGACACCGAGAAACCGAACAGCTCTTGCGGAACCATGGAAAATTGTTGCCATGTCCATGGTATGATTCAAAATCACATTAACATTATAATAATCATACATTGAGAAAGAATGGGGGATGCTTGACAATACACATGCTGTTTATGAAATTTAAGAAATTTCAATCAATGTTTTATTGAATTCAATATAAGCTCGATAACATTCTTATAAAAAGTATCGATACAATCAAGGATTGCTTATCGTACCGTTGAGAACGATTCTCCATAGTTTCACTGGAGTTTTTGGGTTTCTCGTTGTCATTATTGAATTCAACGACTCAAAAACTGTAAGCCCAATTTTCTATCTACGTCGGCTTAAATAAGACGTATTCGTTAACCCTCACGGAGAAAAAGGAATTCGCTGTGGCAGCGAAATCTACTTTTGCTGGGTTCCTTTTGCTAGAGCAGCAAATTTTTTGCTGTGACAGCAAACTATTTGCTGTTCCAGCAATCTTGTTAGCTGCGACAGCGAATTTTTAGCTGTGGCAGCAAAAAATGTTTGCTACCCCAGCAAAATTTGTTTGCTATTCTGTATATAATACTGAAAATTTGCTGGCGGAGCAAACATTTTTTGCTGCCACGGCTGAAAAATTGCTGTCGTAGCTAACACGATTGCTGTTATAGCAAATTTTTAGCTAGGTCAGCAAAAAATTTTGCTCTTCTATATATAATACTTCGATTTGCTGCGTCAGCAAATTTTTTCTCTCCGTGCTTGTTTACCATTTTTTGCAGGTCAATGATGCACTTAACTGAGACGTTCTTTGATTACCCCTTGAGTCATTTATAAAAAAAATTTAAATATTTTTATTGATTAAAACATCGATGAATTTAATAAAACATCGATCAAAATTTTATGAGTTCCACAAAATTATTGATACTGTCAATTATCGCCCATCCCTCCTCAACGTATGATTTGCTACGGTTTTGATATGATTTCAAATCACACGATGAACATGACAACAATTTTCCATGGTTTCGCAAGAGTTCTCCGGTTTCTCGGTGTCACTATCCAATTCAGGCGCTAGAAAATAGTAATCGAAATTCTCGAACAGATTCAACTACTTTGCATGGAAAATATATCGAGATCATATCGATAACTTGAGAAAATTTATGAGAACTAGATACTTTTTCTATGAGAAGGAATTGATTCTGTTCGAAAATCTCCGTCACTACTAAAGTACTAGGTAAGAAAGGATTTATCCGTACCAGTACTGAATGTCATATAGTGATGTCAAAGAGCCACTGCATACGTGTCATGTAAACTAAAAATTTCTTACAATTTTCCGGAATGTGTTCCGTTTTCCCATGAGTTTTCGGATGACCGGTCATTATTCTCACTCCTCAATTCAATTACTCAAGGAATACGTAAGTGAAATCCCATTCAGTTCATCATTAAAAATCAAATAATGATAAACAAAACTTGATGAATGTATCTCTCCCTATCACCACAAGTAGTGACCAATATTTGACAGCAATATATATCGATATTTTCTATAGAAAATTTGTCCAGTTCATATCAGATTTTGGAAAATATTGATCAAAAGTCTGTAGAAATTCGAAAAAGAAGTACCGAGAATCTCAAATATCGCTCCTCTCTATTTCTTGTATGGGAAGTAATTTCTCCCTGAATATTTCTAAACCAGCTACTTCTGAAACAACACTCAGAGATTCTCACTTTTAGTCCAGCCAACACAAATTATCAATTTGCATTTTTAGAACCCTTCCAAGGACCTCTTGAATAGTTGCCGTTATGCAACCAATAATGAATTCAATGAATCCAAAATAAAGACGTATTGAATGCCCGCAGTACACGTTATGAAATTTCTATATGAATTCTTTCTGAACATAAATTGTTCATTCGGAGTTCAATTTGAATTCAAAATATCCACAATGAATACACGTTGATTAGTATAACGGGAGATCTTTGTGGAAACGCTTGTGCTGTATGGGAAAGCACACTTGACAGCCGTTATTAATAACATCAGATTCGTGATGACCATATTCAAACACTCCGAAATCACGTTCTCCTCTGATGATTCGGCAATTTTTGTACCCAAACCCGTTGATTCTCGATGTGAATAGCGAATTCAATGCTGTCAATTGTCCCCATTTAATTCTAAAATCATGTTTTGCCGTAATTCACTCCCTCAAAATTTTCACCATTGGATTTTCTCAAACACCATCATCTTTTTGCAGATCGAATCTATAATTTTGATCTCGAAAGCAAGCTGTCAACAGTTTTGACGCTTGAGAAATCTCAATATTCTATGTTGTTGGCACTGGACCATCGATTAGAATACCCCACAATCCCCAAATGAAAGCTCATATTCTTGATTCAGATACTATCGTTCGAAAAATCAATCGATTGAGGACTATGACAAGAAGTTGACAGCTGCTCACTGTCAGAATCAACAGCAATCCAAATTCCGCTTTGAGGGATCGATAGGTAATTGCTTCCTGAACATTAAAAAAAATAAGCTCATTTGGACTCGAAATGAGTTCTGAAAGTTAGTTTGTTCGCAAAAAGTACGATAGTTCCCACTGTCGCAACGGTTGAAGTGATATGTAACATCCGGAGTCAAGGAATCTGGACTATTCTCATCCTCTGTCACAAATCCTGAATTCATTCTCCTTACTCTTTTTATCCTACTTCATGTGAAAATTGTACGGAGGAGAGTCAAAAAGTAAAGAGATTTTTGCAATTTCCTGCACTAGGGTCTGGTAATATTGCAAGTATTCATCGCTAATTTGTAACATTAGTCGTTGTATTGTACCAGACCTTTGAATATGGACGCTCCATTGTCGATCTACACGAAGGAAAAAATGAGGACAGTGATTTGATTTTTGTTTATGGAAGGTGTTGAACCTGCAGAAATTATTCGTCGAATGCAAGCTGTTTATCGCGAAGCAAGATCTATAAATGGATAGAGCGCTTTAAACAGGGAGGAACTTGTTTATCAGGTGACGCAAGAACAGGAAGGCCATCGACCTCAACGACTGAGGACAATTTGAAAACCGTTGAGAAGATGGTGATGGACAACAGACGAATCACCGTGGATGAAATCGCTAATACTTTACACATTAGTCATGATTCAATGTATGCCATCTCACACGACGGGTTGAATTTTCGAATAGTATTTGCAAGACGGGTCCCGAAAGAATTGTCAGCACAGCAAAAAAATCAAAGGTTGGAAATCTCTTGTAAACATTTGGCCCGTTATCGTCGCGAGGGAGATGGATTTTTACAACAAATCATCACAGTAGGTGAAACGTGGATCCATTATTACGAACCAGAAAGTGAGGCCTGCGGGCAAGGTTTGGAAACACCCATCATCGCCAGAAGTCAAGAAATTTAAACGTCAACTACCAGCTGGCAAAATTATGTTAACACTATTCATGGACATGGAAGATGTAGTATGTAGTCGTTCATTTCACCCCAAAAGGCGGAATTGTTAACAGTGAGACCTACTGTGATATGTTGTGAAATAAACTGAAACCTGCACTTAGATCCAAATGTCGTGGAAAACTTTCAAAAGGTGTCATCCTGCAGCCAGATAACGCTCCACAACATTCTGCCAAACGGACGATTGATACGATCAAACGGTTGGGATTCGAAGTGCTGGAACACTCGCCATACAGTCCAGACCTGGCTTCGAGTAATTTTCATATGTTTTTACCATTGAAAGAATCGCTAAGGGTGAGAAAGAAAAAGATTTAATCGGTGAAAAATCTTCTGATGAAGAAATTATTGATGCGGTGCAAAATTAGTTAGAGATGCAACCGACAAACTTTTTTGCCTATGGAATAAACAACTTGTGAAACGTTGGGCAAAGTACGTTGAAGTTCAGGGAGGTTATGTAGGAAAACAATACTGGTTTCAGTTTTGTATCATTCAAATAAATATTAATACATGCAAAATCCCTTTACTTTTTGACTCTCCCTCGTACACTATTTATGGTTGTAATTTTCAACGAACAGAACAACAACAGTCCTAAATAAGTCTGATTTTATCCTCGAGCTGAACAAAAACAAACTGGGATTTTCTAAAAGCTTTAGCAAATTGAATTCAATTGAAATTTTATTCATTTCTAATTGAGAGCTTCATGTAATAAATTTATTTTAATTAAATTGGGTTTCTTGCAGACTATGACACACGACAATGTTTCCCGGAATAGTTATCTTATTTTGTTATTGTAAGAACTGGGACTGGATGTATGGCATATGACAATATCTCTTGATATTATATGCAGCCTATCTAACCACTAACCACCGTAAGAATAATACTATATAACATCAGGAAACGGTGTCACGTGCGTTCTAAAATTTTTGGCAGATTGTACATGGCCGGTATCCTGAACGATTTATATTTGTGAGAATTCTTTGACATCAACGTCTATAACGGGACATCAATCCATGATTGGGAGAGTTTTCCAGATTCTTATAAAATTGAAACTATTCTCATTCAAGTATGAGAAAAAGTAACTACAAAATTAACTCCTCACCAGTGAATTGACACTTCAATGCAATAGTTAAATTTTCATTGAACTCTGAGGGCATATTTTGAACAATTCGAGTAGATAAACACACGATAATCCGTAAAATATTTCCAAAGAGTCATATCACTCACCCTGTAAATTGATGGCCGACGGGAAAATGGAAGCATGCCGATGAACCACATCCTGGGTCCGCGCAGCCATAACGGAACAAGGTGACGTGTGAGTCCCATGATGTGCATGGGCAGCATGAGGATGTGAGGTGTGATGAGCACTGAGTGGAGTGCCTCCACCAGCTCCCCCAGCCCCGGCATTCGTTGGATAACCAGCCCTAGCAGCGGTATACCGATATGCAGCTTGACTCATTTGGGAGCAAGAAGTCAAATCCCCATATCCACATTGCATTTCACTAGCCGCCAGGGCACAGCTCGAGGCCTCAAATCCCGCGGCCGCGGCGGCGGCCGCTTGATTTAAATATGAGTAATCCATGATAACTAGTTGTTACAACAATTCACTATCCACAAGCGACACTATGAAATATTCAATGACCGGACATCCCGTGCGTTATCATATCGATCCACATTATCTTTCATTCGAGCACAATAAACATACGGAACAATCACACACCCCTCGAATGGGTGAGTAAGTTCCTCGATCGGTTCGATGAATAAATATTTCACAAATGATATCGAAGATGGTGTTGCAAATTGGCGGTATATCGCGGTGTCGAGGAGCACGCGCGAGCGCGCGCTCCCACACTCCTTTGTTATCTTTTCACACACTTTTCTACTTAAAATAATTTTCGAGTTGACAATTTTAGATCCGATCGCGATCGAAATGCCCTATAGGCGCTACTTTGGCAGATCGAGAGGATCACAGCAGGCGGCGGCTTTAAGCCGGCCGCCCGAAGGCAACTTTTTCTGCAAGTTGCGTGAGAAATCACGATACCTGGTATCCAGAATACACGCAAGGCTGGGTTGTTCCAAATGTGGAGATACACACGCTCCACCTCTTCAACGCAACGCCAACAAGAGCTTTATGACACGTAATCGGATCAAGCGGATATCAAATTGTTGTGATTATATCCAGGATGTAGTGGTAGTGGTAGAAGTAATAGTCGTAGGAACGATAGTGGTAGTAGTGATAGCGATTCGATGGTATCGGTGTTAGTGGTGGTAGTAATAGTAGATAGGAGGAAGTTTTTCAGCCCGCTTAAGAGCGCGCAAGACTACCGACTGGTGGGTCTCTTCAAAATCAAATGATAAGCTTAATTCAATAACACGGTGGCGTTAGTGGCGACACCGACATAGGGTGCAAGCCACGAAGGGCGTGACTTGCAATTCTACGAGGGTAGTTCGACGATATTCGCCGTGCCATTGGACAATTCTCGTACCACCCAGAAGGGTGGGTACCGCCCTTCCAGTCTTCGCTCATCGTTTTGATACCTTTATCGTCTTCCTTGCTCGGTGGCCAGCCTTTACATCCGTCTCGTCCACTGTTCCACCCTTGTTTCTCTATCTCTTTTATCCAGCCACCCCTTTACAACGACCATCATGCCAAAATGAGCGATATCATTCGATGATGCCTTCACCATACCAACTCCCGATTTTACGATCGATTTCAACGATAGTATGGAATCCCTGTCACAACCTCTAGCTACCATACACAGAAACGATTGTGAAGATTTTACGCTGCATACTGATGCTCTCTTCTCGTGTTTACAATCATATGTTCCATAGTATGTGCATATATACACGCATCTTGACAGAGATGGATCAGAAAAATATGTGTCTTGGGATTTTGCTTCGGCATTGTTGTTTTTCCAGGAAGGAAGGAAGTTTCGCATTCGGTTCGAATTTTCGGTTTAATTATTGGTATCTTTGTCGAATTGTGATCCATTCATCCTAATGCTGATATTTGTTCAGGATTAATTATATGCTATTGAGAGGAAATAATCATCAATCTTTCATGAATTTCCATTATTTGGAATCACTCTTCAAACCATTATTCGTGTGAAGAAAATCTGTGAGAAAATGAACAACGTATCAATTTTTTTTCACTTCACTCTATCAAAACTACAATGTAAAAATTCACGAGATTGGGAAAAGTTCACACCGAATGGGATGATTTTGACACCGCATGTATCATTGTAACACCGTTTGGAGTTATTATGGCCATGAATTCCTAAGGATAGTAATTCAGAATTGATTTTTTTGTATAGAAATTATATCGAATTTTTTTCTACATTTAGAAAGTAAGTACTTTTTCTATAAAAAAAGGAATCGATTCTGAATTACCATCCCCATGAATTGCCGAGTGGACTTCTATAGAATTGACGCAGTGTTATTTCTGAAATCGTCTTTTTTACTATGTCATATCAAACAGAAGAACACCTTTTATAAAACTTTCAGAAAATTTGATGCCGCATCAACCACGACAAGTATCCCAATAACCTTATACACACCGAGAAAAATTCCTGTAGTTAATATAACTAAAACATCTCAACTGAACTCTCCTAATGAGAGCTACTAAAAATTTGATTCAACCGAGAACTTATACTTGATTAATTGTTTAATTGTATCAACTATACTTTCTTGGTTGAATTAATCAAATTTCTAGTACATTTTACTGAGAATATTTCGTTGAGACGTTTTAGTTACAGTATCCATAGAAATTTCTCTCAGTGCAGGTGGAAAACTATCCTCACCGCAAATTTCGAACTTCGTGTTAGTGATGTGCAAATTTTGATGAATCGAATCTTCTCTATAAAACACTTATCAAGTTTCAATAACAATCTTACAGAATTCAATAGGAACTGGACATTTTTTCACACAAAAAATTACCACCCATGTACCATCAATCGCTGAGTAGGATGCACCAGAACACACACGGAAAAAATAATTTAGCTGCAGCAGCTAAATGGTTAGCACAGACACGGACAGCCATTAAATTGGCTCCCACAGCTAAATTTTAGCTACTACCGCAAATAAATTAGCTACCAATGCAAATTCTTTTGCTATAACAGCTAAAATTTTGCTGCCGGAGCTAATTTAATGGCTGTCCATGTCCGTGCTAGCCACTTAGGTGCTGCAGCTAAATTATTTTTTCCGTGCACTGTGAAAATTATGCAGAGTTTCTTCTCCCTTCAAGGATGGACTCCATCCTCTGATTGTGAGGAAAGTTTTTGTCAAAACCAGGGAATTTTTCTCTCCTCCGGTGTTGAATATTTTGAAGAGTGAAAGAACAGTTTCCTATTCACGGACGAACATTGCTTTGAATTATTTTTCAAAGCGTCTTTATATATAAAATATTTTCTTCTTCGTTCTTTGCCGCATGGCTTCGGAAAAAATACACGGAGAAAACATCGTTATTATATTTACAGCGAGCAAGTTTGCGATGATGAATGGCAATTTATTGTTCCAACGGATCAAACTTTGCAAGACTAGCGAAGAACTAATAATTACAACGAATCAGTTCGTGAACACAGCGAATTGTCATCGTTAGGTCATCCAATCCACTCAGCGAAGACGGATTCGTTACAATAGTAAAATCTTTTCCTCCGTGTAAGAAAATTCTGCGAGGATTAAGTAAACTTCTCTGAGAGTAATTTTTCACTGATCATCAACTCAAGTCCGGTTTCAATTTTCGTTCATTGTTTGTTGCAAAAATTGAGATCCAGTTGAAAAGAAATCACTCAATAAAATTGATCTATCTCTCAATAAATGTTACGGAATTGGATATTCATTCATCGTTGGAAAATATGCTCTTCACCGGGGACGATTGAAAATTTCATTTATAACGGCAGTGCCCCCTTATATCCTGTGTCAAATACCGGTTGAAGAGGCATTGAGAATTTCATATGATTGTTTAGGGATGATGCATAGCGACATTTCTCTTCTTCAATGACAAGAAATGTGATGCAATAGAATTCAGTCGTACAATACGGACAATCTTATTAGTTTCATTTTCCACATATTTTGAAAAAATATATTCAGAGAAGTTGGCCAAAATCTAATTTAACTTACTGAGTATCAGCTTTAGAACCGTAACCTTCATTAAAATCTACGAGGGAACTACTTTTCCTCCTTAGTCTTACACCTTCTTTCCATTATTTCCTAATTATCTTATAATCTGCTTTCTTCTGCTTCTTGGAAGTATCTAACTATAATGCGATTTCCGCTCTCATTTTCATAACAAATAACGAGCGAAGAACAGCACGCTTCGTTAGGCATTCTATGAAATTCATTTCACTCTCTACTGAAGTGATGTGGAGTTCACGAAGTTTTTAAATCAACGCAAATTGTGTTCTAACTTTCTGAATATCAAGGCGTATCAACTCAATGGTTTATTGGAATGTTGTTAAACAATTCATGTTCATTGATGAACAATCCTATATGCTCAACCAGTCGATGGGGATCATGTCATACATAAACCTGAAAGGGTGAAGAATCACTTTTCAATCACTCCATCAAGTCTTGAAATTGAGCCTGTCCATCTCGAGTGATAATTTTCACTCGTTTCAAGTGAAAAATTTAGTCTGTAATTGAATTGATTGTGAAGTTGCAACCTCATATCTTAGACTATCACTCTAAAGGAATGAAAATATCACTCGAAAATTTGATGAGCCTTATCTGACGGGCTGAAGAATGCAATTTCACTGTAAAAATTTCGAAGCGTGCGGTTTTTTATGAATTTTATCAAATCTGATGAGCTTTTCATCGAATCTCACTCAAATCAATCCGCGAGATACAATGAATCTATTTAACCAAAAGTACGGTAAAACCTCGCAATAAGGAACCTCGCAATAAAAAACTCCCCCGATTTCTCGCTCGCGAGTCCGACTTCCGATTCCGAACTCAAATTTTGGAAGTCATTTTGAAACAAAACCTTGATGACATTCAATTATCATTTTATTCTCTTGATTCGTAATCAAATAAAGTTCAAGTTATCATTAGAAATAATGAACATAGGATTTTTTTAAATTGAAATACATTTTTTGAAAGATTTTCATATGGAACATGAAAAGCTGTAGTAATTAGAAAAGATTCTGAATTTTTTTGAAAATTGTTTTCAACTGTAATAGGATGAAACTGGTGTTCATTGGAAGTAACGCAGTTGACTTTTTGAAATAAATGAAAACTTTCAGACTCCTCAACCCCCTCCGTAATGAGCATATTTGAGATGAATGTTTTCTTCTACCCTTATTTCGTAAATGAGCGTAAATAGATGAGCATAAATGGCTGAAGCAAAGCTTCCTAATGCGGGGTCGTCGCCGAAAATGCGAGAAAAAGACAGACAGAGCGAGGAGGGTTAACAATTTAGAAGTACTGAGGGGATCCTGATTCGCGAAAAAACGCTCTCCCTTGGGGACTTTTAGTATATAATATATACTACATATATAATTTGTATAAAAAATATATATCGTTATATATTTTATATATAATGAGTAACGAATGCCGTACTCATTACTGGATAGTAAGTATTGTACAAATTGACGATGCTGTGAGAAATTTTTTAGTACAGTTAGACCCCGCAATAAGAAACTAAAAACCACCAAGGGGGAGAGTTTTTCCGCGAATCAGGTTTTCGAAACCTTTAATCTGCTCATTACAGAGGGGGTCGAGGAGTCTGAAAGTTTTCATTTATTTTCAAAAATCAACTGCGTTACTCCCAATGAATATATTATTTCTCCAGATGAACGCTGCCTTTACCAATACCAGTTTCATCCTATTGCAGTTGAAAACAATTTTCAACAAAATTCAGCTTTTCATGTTCCATATGAAAATCTTTCAAAAAATGTATTCCAATTTTAAAAAATCCTATGTTCATTATTTCTAAGGATAACTTGAACTTTTGTTTAATATTTATATAACATCATTTCATTACGAATGGAAAAAATGACATAATAATTAAATGTCATCAAGCTTTTGTTTTAAAATGACTTCCAAAACTCTCTAAAACTGAATGTTTTAATTGCGGGGTTGCGCGCAGAAGAAATTTGAGCTCGGAATTGGTAGCCGAATTGGGGGAAGACTGGCGAGCGAAAAATTGGAGAAGTTTCTTATTCCGGAGTTTTACTGTAATGAATAACGTACCCATCACTGGTTCTATCTTTCAATCATGTTAGATTCATTTTGGGAATCAGGTTTTAGACAGGTTTACAGTTTGTAGAAATTTATGAGAAATAATTCATTGTTTTGAAAGCTACTTTATGGGTGCAAAAGTTAACATATGCTATGGTGTGAATAAACGGAATCATTGATATCATTTTGAATTATGTGGCACAAAAATGAGATCTAGTTCTGTGGAAGAAACGAAAGACCTGTGCGACACTTGTTTTCCACTTGTTCTCACGAGAGTTTTGAGAGTGAGAATCAATGGTACGAGGAGAAGAGAGATAACAAAAATATTTCACCCTCTGAACCGAAGGTTGGATGCCCAGAGGGATTTCACCCTGATACGCCCAACGCACGCCGTACCATGTTGTCCAGTTTTGTACGTCGATTAATGTGACATGTACATACACGAACGTATTCGAACGGAGACAATGATGTTTTATTGGTGTAATCACCGGGAATGATTTACCTTGAATATTCTCAAATTATATCTTTCTTGTATTGTGAGAAAATAACGGCAAGGACAATGAACGATGAGATCAAATTCACGCACGAAAATTGTGATGGTTTTTATACGAACAATGCATAAATTATACATTCATAAATTCAATATACATCCCCGCATGATTGGAAAATCGTCCTTGTAATTTCAATTGAATCTCATATAAATTCACGCTACTAGATCCGAGTTTTTTCTTTATTATAATTAATTTACTTCTTTGAAATCCTTGCAGTGAAAATCGGGCATGATTTATTTTCTTTATATTTCTTCTTTTTCCACTCTGAATATAAAAACGCAAGTTTACATCGAGCGTGGTATATTTTATGATATACATCGTATCCTTACGTGCGTTTTCATTCTATCCCCTTGTCCCTATCTTCCAGTCTACTACACATGTCTCTGATTTGTCCAGAGAATACTATTCTCCTATGGAGTTGATTAAATATTGGTTGATGATCTCGAACTGGCTCCCCATACACTGACTCCGTCTCGGTTGCACCCCGTGTGGTCCCGGATCCGAAACGCCGATCCTTACTCATACAGACACAGCGGTACATACATGGGAACATGTGCACATATCTCCACACATATATACTGTTATGTCTGTGTAAGGTCGGCGTTTTGGATCTGTGACCACTGATTCCGACACGATCCATAGGGATCCACAATTTAATATTTTCAGATAACTGTCATCGATCACTTTTTTTTCAGCAATTCTCATTTTCACATGGAATACAAGCTTCGAGCAATTTTTGCAAATGGTGTTCAACTAGAACCGAGCTAGTTTTTCTATCTGAATAGCCAGTGACTGTCTAGCAAACCAGATAGTCATTAGCTGAAATGGAACGCATGGTTAGCTAGGTTTTGACGAGATAAAAATGCCTAGCCACTAGCAATAAATCACCTGGTAGCTAGAAATTCACTAGTATTCAGGAAGGAACTGATGAGAGGACAATTAATGTAATACAATAATACATACCTTGGAAAAAAGGATCTGTGTGCTCAATTACGGCGTAATTTGATTACGATGGAATTCAGCATGGATTACCTATAAATTAGTACAACTACATCTTGAATTTTTCCATATCCAATTATGCCCTATTTGAGTACACGAATATTTTTTTCTTCGTTAGTATATTTGAAAGAATTGAAACTATGAAAAAATTTGCTTTTGCTTTCAGAGTAATTAAGGAACTAGATAAGTAATCAAATGAGATGAAAATTTATGTGATTTGATCCAAAGCACTTGATTTGCATGAACCTGTGTGAACTTGAATTCCTCCATATTTTCAGTTATTACAGAAATTTTAGTGTATTCTGAAGCTTTTACAAAATTGATTGAGTCAAAATAAGAATAACATGTTCATGATTTTTAGTCAATTTATTTGAAATTTTTCTCTACCGTGTCTATTCATCGTGTTCTTCTTCTTCCCCTTCTTTTTTTCTTCTTCATTTCCTTTTTCATTAGGGTCTTCTTTATTTTCGTTGTTTTTATCGATGGCCATCCCGATCCTTCACATTTGGTGACACATTTCCAAGTGCTTTTCCGTATTCAGCATTGGTCAGAACCGGTTTTCCATCCCTCATTGTTTTTTCCGATAAAAACCCTGAAATTTATACATTGTAATTATATATTTGAAGAAGTTATTCCGGAGTTGCTGGATTTTCACTCCAGTTGTGGCCAGTTATGGGCAATTCTCTTTTCCCCTCAATTCGGCATCAATTATTTCGATCGTCCTGGCAGCAGTTCGTCCGTACTTGATTCAAAATTGAGTAGGAAGTCTAGAAATAAGAAAAACTCCTTCAAAGAGGAACAAATTTATGTCAGAAGGTCATCGAAGAACTTGATAACTCATGTAGAGGAAGAAGAAATTATATCCTACCTAACGGGGTTTGAACTGATACTCCTACCTGCCTACCGACTGAATACCCTAACCGTTGAGCTACTACCCGACTTTGCGCATGTTCACCTTACAGATGCATAAATCGAATGACATTGAATTGATGAGTTTGTATCCGATTTTCCCGTCATGAGACCAATGAGATTGTATTGGATTTTTCTATCATGAGACCAATGGGTTTGTATTGGATTTTTCTTACATTACAGTAATGCGGTTGTATTGAGTTTTCCTTACAACAGAGCGTTGGATATATATTGGTTTTTCTTGGCTTTGGAGTAATGAATTTTCTATGCAGAGGAACAATGGATTTGTATAGAATCTTTCATTTCACAGATGAATTGGGATACATTGGAAAAACTACTCCAACGAAGACTAGGGGTGCACCGCATATCCGGTTCTGATTCGACCACCGGATACCGGATATGCGTCCAATCCGATGTACGATGCCGATGTCGACCTATCCAGAATGATTTGTCCGATCTGTCCGGATCACTGGATACCGGATCGGACACATATCCGGTCGGATCAGAACGGGATATCCAATGCATCCCTAATGAGGACCTACGGAAAAGTAGTATTTCAGAAATTTATCATGATTCCTCATAGAACGTATTTCCGGAAACGTTCATTGAAGATTCATCGAACGTTTGAGGAAGCTTCACAAAAATATCTATACTTGGCTTGATTTATAATAATTTATGTTTATTAATTGATTTATTTTTCATATAAATTGATCAAAATTAATATAAGTATAGATATTTTTGTGAAGCTTCGTCAAACCTTCGATGAACCTTCAGCGAACGTTCCATCTATGTTTCCTGAACGTATTTCGAGGCGGACATTTCAACGTCCGTAGAACCTTTGTCAAACATTTGTGAATCTAAAAGTGAGCTCTAATGAACCTTCGGCCCGATCTACCCTAACAGCACAATGTGTCTCTGGGACGTTTTCTGAACGTTCAGGAAACCTCTTCTACGTTCTATAAACCTTCCACAAACGTTCCAGTGGCACGTTGTGCTGTCTGGGTATACAAGTCTGATCTGAACGTTCGCTGAAGCTTCATGTTCTCTTCAGGGGGTAAGATAGCCACTTCCTTCTTTTTCACCGACGAATGAGTTCGTAAGATAACTCACTGAACTCCATCGGTGACTTTCCGTTAGAGCTCATTTTTCGAGCTCTTTTATGAGTCCTGGTGACGGTAGCCTCTGAATAATTGTTGAGTGAGTGGCAGGTGTTTCCGTCCTTTCCTAATCCTTGTGAGACCAAGTGAATCGGCACGAAACGGTCGGGTTGGTCTCTCCTGCTTGTCCTTCCATCTTTGAGAACAACGCATCTTATGCTCTTTTCTCTCTCTCTCTCTCTCGGAGACCAGAGGTTGGACAGAGAAAGCGATACCCCGAGATGTTCTCGGCCCCCTGATAGGTTGCCGAGAGAGGAACGGCCGTAATGGTGTTAGGGTCGTCTCTTGACGTTGAACCAATCCTTCGTTGTACTCGTGGTGTAGGTGGCCTCGACAAATCATGAAGAGGACGGGGATTAGAAGAGGACAGGAGTAGTCAAGGGGGGGGGGGGGTATGTGTTCCCGACTATCGTATGAGTGAGTGATTGCTGTGTTCCCTTACGTGAACCAGTTTTTTCTCAAATTATACGACTACGTTCAATATGGATCGTGCGTGACGCCACGACTTTTGTGACGGAAAGTCACGTTACAGTTGTTGCGGGTGACAGTCACTAGCACACTGATCTATATTATACACTAGATAGTGCATAGCATAGCCTGGCCTTCCCGTATGCGAGCTTTGTTCCCATCGGGGCGACGCAATGAAGGGTCAACTCCACCGCCTTTCTGATCAACAGCCGCGCAGGATTGGCTGATCCTATTACATTCCGTTGGATATGGGCAATTCCACCGATATATATAGCTGTCTAAGGCTGGGCTTCCATGCAACCGGATTGTCCGGAACAGAACGATCCTCATTGGTAGAGTACTAGTCTTATTTGAATATAACTATAACAACACTAGGGGTCCATCAATTGTGAGCGTTTCGTTCGGGACAATCCAGCTGCATGGGAGCTCAGCCTGAGTGAAACACGTTCGACGGCGAGCTATGCACTATCCAGTGTATACTATAGATTAGTACGCTAGAATGAGTATCCGGGGTAAGGTGTTTCGTGTATAGAGATATCATACTAGAGAGGGATAGTCTAGGGACATGGTCGTCACCCGAATGAAAAGAGACAGCTGCAAACGATGAACAAAGGGAACAAATATGGCGAGGTGAGTGTCCTTGCCTTTAAACACAAAGGAGACAAGAACGCTCACCCCATCATATTAGTTCTTTCTTTTCATCCGTGTGACGCTTCCACTTGTACGTTCGACCATGGCTAGCCCCCTCTAATATTATATCTCTATGGCAATGATGCCAGGAAAGACGGTGCGAACCGAAATATCAGCCCCTCCACTGTAAATACATTGTCTTTCCTGGCATCACTGGTGTATGCTGTGTTGCCAGAAACAAAGGAACTACAGCGCCGAGGCCAGAATACATTGGTCATTCCGATCAACAGTAGTATTTGATTGGGTTGAGGCCGTTGGATCTAAAAATTCCTGGCATCATTGGCTGTATGGTTTCGTGTTGCATTGTATTTCGGCCCTAACGTGTGTCATCGGACATAGAGGTTATGTTCCAGTATTTTTTTGCATTAAATAGGAGTTTATTTTTGTTTATAAATGAATGTTTGCATATTAGTTCAAAACGACATAAATGTTATCCGTCATCCGGATTGTAAATAGTGTATTCAAAGAAATATGTATCGGTAATCTATAGAAAAGTTTCGTTTGTTCATTCAATTCTTGAAAATTTCTGTGGAGAATTATATCAAAGGTAAATCTGAAATGATTGAATCGATTAATAATATAATTCACCTTGTTTCATAAACAGAACAAATAAATGAACGATATAACGTTTCATGCCTGTGGGATTATTGATTCGATGGTATGGTTTTGGATTGAAATCAACTGTGGAGGAATAATTGACTGTAAAAGCTCCCTTGTTGAAAACCCCTTATGAGGTTATATAAATTTTAAAAAGTTTTCATACCAATCTATGTATGGTTTCGGTCCTGGAACTCATGCTTTTTGATGATTTCATCTAAGAATATAGAAATTGTACAAAAATTATAAAATTCAATTAATAATTACTTACAAAACCTTTAAAATCATACACAATTAAGTTTATGCACTAGATTTCATACAGTTTCTGTCTTAGAAATAACTAGAATTCCTTCGAATTTATAAGCCCCCTTCATCAAGAGTGATAAAAAGAAGTTGAAGTAATGCCTTCAGAATTCTAAATAATCTTCCATTTCCTGCCTTTCTCGATGGTGTATTGCATAATTGTTTTTTTTTATAGTTCTAGTAAAAATTCAAGCATTCTTCATCTTTTTGACATGATTTTGTCTTCTTTGGCAACACTATAGATGAAATTTTAGACATAAATGTGGTTTTACTTTCCACATTTTTTTATTGGCTTTGTCTAGAGGCACAGGACCCATGTCTCATTTTTTTTTCCTCCGAGAGGAAAGGCAAGGGACCCGTGTCTCCAAAAAGGAAATTAGAGACATGGAACCCGTGCCTCTAGACAAAACCTTTTTTATTTGAACCTTCTTGTACTCATGAAGCATCTTAATTACCATAGGATTATCGAATTGATTATATGGAATTGATTTATTCTTCAGAAATATGGTTGCTGGTCCTGTGGAACATGGCATGCAAGCAGATGTGGTATTTGTCATTGAAGGAACTGCTGTGAATGGAGCATACCTCAATGACATCAAAACAAACTACATAATACCAACATTAGAGTGAGTTGATATGAGAATAATATATTTTTCTTCTCTAACAAACTACCTTCGATGTTAACAAATGGTTGCTGAATTCATTTAGTTTTTGAACAGCACCAAAGATTTCATATAAAATATGTTAATGATATTATCCATATCCACACTTATTCCTAGACATCGGATTATATGCACTATCAAAATGTCAAAATATGCACACAAAAAGAACAAAATATTTACCAAATATACACTGATGAAAAAGTCACCGTTTTTTTTAAAAAGTATGAAAAATTCATTATATGTGTTTGGCATATGCGTATATGCAAATGCATATAATCTGATGTCTACCCATCACATATTCTACTTGAAGCCTCAAACTAATTTCCAGCATAATCTCTAATAGAAAATTCAATGTCAAATAGTCGCAACAAGATGTAAATAATAATGTAAAGATTATTGTCAATTAAAATGTGGTAATTAATCAACACTATTAACAATTCAAGTATAGAGCACTATTTGCGAAGAATATTATTCTAATGAGTGCTTTATTACAAATTTATAAGAAGTGAAACGATTAATAAAATTTTGGACTATCAAAGCATGTTTTGCTTGACACATCCATTTTTGTACCATATAGTTTTGTACATGAGAAGATAAAAATGATGAAATCACATAATATATGATTTAAAATGATATTACAGGAGTATAAATTCCCATTGATACAGCTAGAATTCTTTCAAATTGAATCAAGATTACATCAAACATTTACGCTCTTTTTCGCAGGTACTTCAGTCAAGGTGGAATAGAAGATAGAGAATACGTTTCTGAGGTACTCATACTCACATACGTTTATAAATTACAATACTACTGTCTAAACACCTTTACATTCCAAAGGACAAATAATTAATCTGAATTATTATTCAATCATTCTTACAGAAGGTATTAAGAGGCAATTTCGCACACATTCCCTGAGATTACGAGAATTCTTCATTAGAATATGATTTTGTTCTTTTTATCCCTTAATTAACCACAAGTATCGTATGTTCAAGTATGATATGCTGTAATATAATATGATGAATAGTATCGTTACATTGTTTACTTAGTGACTGATTTGTCCCTATGAATAATGAAATGATTATTATTGAATTTCATTATGTTACGGCATTTATGCTTGAATATATTGTATATTCGTCACAGAGCAGCACAACATTGTATGGAATCGTGGTTTATCATGCAGCCGATTGTTTACCAAGATCAAGTACAGATACCTATGGACCTTACGCAAATCCTCACAAATTGTTACTCACTTTGGATAGAATTGAGTAAGTGAATCATTTTAATTAATCACAAGGGAATATTAGCTTTAGAACTTCAGTCATTTTGTATTAAGTAATTTATTTAAAATTGATTTCGTAGTGCTCATTTTTTTAACTATAATAACTATGAGCAGGGAGTACATATGTTTTTCATTTTTTGGGCTGATACAAAATGATTGAGATTCCAGTGATAGTATTTCCTACACCACATGCATCCGCAAGTGTGAACATTTAAATAAATTTTCATTCATTTTACAAACAGTATGGTTGGTGGTAGAGGTGAAGCACATGCGAATATTGGTGAAGGTCTCGCCACTGCCTTACAATGTTTCGAAGATTTACAATTGAAACGAGAACCCAATGTTGCCTCTCAAAAACATTGCATATTGATCGGCAATTCTCCTCCGTACCTAATACCAGTTCAAGAATCTTTTAAATTTGCTGGGCATACCGTGGAACAAGTAGCTGCTGTTTTTCCGGAGGTATGAACACATTTATGATATTGTATCGAAGATGTACATTCTTCGCAACAATTGTTTTTCAACTAAAGAACCGGAACTACTGAAAATATCATCCAAACCTAGGGCTTCCATCTTTACTCTTTCTTTTTTTCCTGATTGGTCATTCTAACCAACAAGATCATGTGATTGAGTGATTCCGTTGGAAAGAGTAAATGAGTGGAAGCCCTGTTCAACCTTGAATTTTTTCAGCCAATTTTTCAATCGATAAATTTTGGGTGATATTTTTGGAATAGTGTATGGATTCATATTTATTCTATGTGCTTTTATTTTAGAGGAGCATCAATCTCTCTATACTATCATCAAGAAAAATACCTGCATTATTCAAATTATTTGAGAAGGCTGGAGGAGATTTACAATCGTCCCAAACGAAAAATTACGCCAAAGATCCACGTCATTTGGTCCTGTTACGTAATTATAGTTTGAAAGAGAGACCTGTAAGTCCCACAATGGGAGGTACTGTTCATAATCCAGTACCTAGCGCCGCTCAAATACCGCTCAGTCCGTTACAAAGTAACGATAGTCCAAATACTAATCCAGTTCAACAGAACATCACTCAACCACCGCAACAGCAAGTAGCCAATTTCAGAAATCAAGCACCTCAAAATATTCCCTCCGTACATCAAAATGTTACTCCAACCATGACTGCTCCTATGAGTACTGGGCAGCCTCAATATAATCCTCAGATATCAGCTCCTCCGAATTATCATCCAAGTGGTATGGGGGCAAGAGCTACGCATCCGAGATGGATAAGACCATTCATAACACCAGGCGCTACCGCTCCTACGAATCCGCAAAGCAGTGCCTTAATAGCACAACTCTCACAACCGCCGTCGCTAGGACTCAATGTTGCTCCATTTGGACAGCGAATGGATGGTAGGATGATTGTATTTCGTTGAAGTTTGAATTGTTTCTTGAAACGAATTTATAATCGAATCTCAAAATTCTGGGACGAAGATGTCTTCAATTTTTTCAAACCATATTGAATCAGTGCTTATTTTTGGGAAGAATTGAGTTTCAAACATTGTCATGAATTTGGAATTGGATTTTTGAATACTTTATTCCAACCTTCTAATGCCTCGCCACGACACTCCACGCTTAGGTGACACGTCGGAGAAGTGAGACAATCACTCAATACGTGCACTAGGGCTGTGAATTGGAGGCAAACAAGAGAAAGAAGACAAGGAAGAGATTCTAAATCTGCAAAGTAACGAAACTTGGATAATCGAAAAGATTATACTTCATAAAGATATCACGAATAAGAGCGTACATTTGATTCTCACGTTTTGAGTTGACTTGAATAAGCGTAATTCGAGTGATAAAAATATATTTTCTACTACGGCAGTCGCACGAAACATGTAGTGGAGCGGAAAAGAGTGGAGAAGAACTCATGGTAACATCAATACTTCTTTAGTTTACAAAGATGAATATATGATTGGTTGTAATCGGCGGTTTCCCGGCGTAACTCACACTGAGACTCCTCAAGATTCTGAACCTTTAGAAGATTACATTTGTTTCAATAAACCATTCAAACTTCAACCACTTCATGATTATCATGTTAGTCATCGTTCAAACATGAGATCTGTATAGTTCATATTTCCAATTCGTTCATAGGTAACACTAATGTTATGACAGCCAACGCACAACAACATCAACAACAGCAGCAACAACAACAACAGCAGCAACAACAACAGCAACAGCAGCAACAACAACAGCAGCAGCAACAACAACAACAGTTACGAAATCTAACTATGCAGTTACAACAGCAACAACAACAGCAGAATGCACAACAGACTCCAATGTCCATGCCCCCACAATCCGCTCAAAATCCGACTGGTGCTCAACTTACTGTATCTTGTGTGAGTCAGTCGATACCCACACAAGTACCCCAAACGGTAACAGCGTCTCAAGCACCAGCTTCTGTTTCTTCCGTGGGTCCACAAGTAGTTACTCACACTCAACAACAGGTGATTTTGTTGTTCTTCAATAAGATTTCTTCCTTTATATAAAAATATGAAATTTGATTTGACAATTCTTTTCTTTTCAATCCAAGAGCAATATAGCTGCTGGTTCGGTCCCTGGACAACAAATAGCATCTGTACGTAAACGACATACGATTTGGCAGGGTATCGTAGAATGGATTGAGAAAGCGAAAAATTCAACGGATGCGCAAAAACAGACCAGACACGTTCCATGTCACGTTTCTGCGAATGTGAAGAATGGTGAACCAGAATTGTAAGTTGTTTTTTATTCAAGTCAAGTATTTTTCTGTATCCAATTAAAATATTAAAATTCGGTGGAATTCTGTGTGGAATTGGGAGATCGAAGAATTTTCTTCACCCAGACTTCTTTTTTGTTTACAGAAAAGCAGATACATGGCCACAGAAATTAATAATGCAGCTAATGCCTAAACAACTCATAGGAAATATAGGAGGCGCCTATCTAACGAATTCCAAATCTGTTTTATTCCATCCTACCCCTTGCGAAGCTCTAGATTCTCTAACAAAAATGATGAGTACAGGATTTGTGAGTGATGGGAAAATAGTTTCTAGTACATTTATCTACAGGATATCGAATGACAAATAAAAATTTACCTAAAATATTTTAGGCAGGATGCGTGCATTTTACATCCGCGTCACCGGCGCCAACGTGTGAAATAAAAGTTCTAATACTGCTTTATACCGCAGAGAAAAGTACGTACTTAGGTTTCATACCAAACGATCAAACAGCGTTTGTCGATCGTCTTCGCCGAGTAATACAGCAGCAAAAGACAAATCATGCTTCCATGAGACAAGGACAAGTTAGTTAATATTGATGAAAGGCGATCTTGACAGAATCGATTATTTTCTTATAAAATTTGTATTGAATGTCGATTGAGATTATATGAAAATCAATAAAAACTCCATAGAAAAGAGTCGATTCTGTGAACATCATCGGTTTATAGTGAATAAGTTTGTGATAAAAAAACTGCATAATTGATAACTTCATTTATATGAGAAATCGTACAGACAATGAGCAAAAACCCTTGTTGCAGACTGGTACAGGGCCTGCTAATGCGATTCCTGGTCCCATACCAACCACTGGAATCTCACAAGGAGGCATTCTCATGTCTCAAACAAATACGATGGCTATGGGAGGTGGACAGATAACTCAAAATGTTGTTTCCACGAATGCCCCACAACAGTCCCTACCATCCACTACGGTTCCTCAAGGTCAAATGAATATGCAGGCACGAAATTTTTAAGATTTGATTAATCTCTTCAGATGAAAAACAATGCTTTATCTCAATCATTTATTCCGATAGAACACTGGCCTTTCCGGACCACAAGTAGGCCCTTCCCCTACTGCGGGGATGATTGGACAGAGACCGCAGTTCGATGATATTGAAATTGCAAGGCATCAGAATCTTCTTAAAATTCAACAATTCCGTCAAGCTTTGGAAGCTGCCCAACAGCAGGAAGCTCAATACAAATCGCAGATGGAAGTAAATGTAAATATGAATTTCATTGCATTTTATCAAACTACAAGGAATCGTAACTAGTTACTATTACGAATTTATTATATTATCATGAATGATAATATATGATTAATTCTTGCGCAGACGTTTGATAAATTTATTCAATTTGTGCTTCTGATTCGATATTGAGTTATTATATCTATCATGCAAAAGAAATTTTCATTTGGTTTTCTGCTCGATTTCATTTTCCACTGCACATCGCTTGATTAATTACAATAATTTTACAGATTGGTCAAAATCTGGAAGTGGCACAACAGCAAGAAATGCAATATAAACAGCAAATCGAGGTGAGTGATTTTTTCAACCCCCAAAGGTGTTTTATTATTTCTTTCGTCATAATTTTATCAGTTGAATTGAATGATTTGTTTTGTTTCTGTAATTCTTTTTCCAACTGTTTGTGAGAGGAAATAATTACGCAGCGCTTCATTACAACAGTAAAACAGAATACTTCCATGGAATATTCCTCATAGTAAAAATTATGAATTCGATTTAATAGATTTTCTTTGAATCGAATATGATTAATGAAGTCCTATATCGAATTTTATTATGAATCGTTACGAAGTTGAATCACAATAGAGAATAGTTCTCAAATCATTGGATCTACAGGCACAACAGGCTCAAAGGAATCTGAATCCAGTTCCAATGCCGAACCAAGCGAACGCCCAGCGTATGATGCGACCTGCTAATACGAACAGTCTTGGCCTTCGACATTTATTGCAACAGGTACGTTGGAACTGTACTAGATATCATCAAATAGCATATCAATGTCGTATCATCATTTAATCTCGTTACATGGTGATACGATAATTCAAAAAGTAGTGAAGAAATTCAAATGAAATGAGGCTGAAAAGTGATTTCAATTTCCAGAGAAACGTTATAAAAATAATTGTAAGAAAGTACATTTGACCAGATTGGTGTCGGGCAGACGTTTGGGATAATCTTACATCAAGGTGTTTAAAAAAAAAAAATCTTATTCATTTTTTTGGCTCTTGCCCTCTCAAATGTTTCTATTTGATATGAAAAAAAATTCTCATCAACGATGAGCGCCGTAGCTCAACTGTAAGAGATCGCTATATTAATTTTAGTTTCCCATTCAATTAACATGGGAAACATTTTTTTTTATTACAATCAAATTTACACCAGATCAACTCAATTTTCTACAAATAACCATTTTATATTTTTCAAGTTGAGTCTTTAGCTAAATTGCTAAATTCATCAATTTTCAAATGGCTGTACCTAATCTTTTAGTTATGATAATCATACTTTGTTACTGAATTTTGGAAAGCTCGAAGACTCAACTTGAAGAATATACAATGGTTATTTGTAAAAAATTGAGGTCATTATGTGTAAAATCAATTTTAATAAAAAAAAGTTTCCCGTGTTGATTAAATCTGAAAGTAAAATTAAAATAACGATCTCTCACAGTTGAGCTAAGCGCTCATCTTTGGTGGGAACTTTTTTTATATCAAATAGAAACATTTGGGAGGGTAAGAGCCAAAAAAAATGAATAAAAACATTTTTCTTGAGCACCCTAATCTACATTTTGCTGAAATATTGATAGGACATAGCAGCTGGATGGAGAGAGAAGAGTGGAAAGTACACAATAAAAAATTGAGAGGGATTCACAAGAAATAAATCAATATGAAAGGATTTTGATGGATATAATATAAAACAAAACATCAGACTGGAGGGCAAAATCTACCTTTAAAGATGTAAAGATATTATGATTAGTTTATATATCATATCATGCAAACTACTGATGTCAGAAAATATCTCAATTTCTTATTACTAAAATGAATGCTGTAATAATTCTCTTCTGAACATAATTTGACAAACCCTAGCAAGAAAAGCAAAAAATTTAGATATTAGGATGAATGAACATTGAGAAGGGTGTATAAATTTGTTTGAATAGGCACTTGACACATGATTATCAATATAAATCAATCCATACAAGTCACGCGTGGATATTGTAATACCTCCTTCATGAAGAATACTAATATTTCGAATAATCTAGTTCTACTCTTCTAAGATAAATCAGCATAGAACTAATGCACAATATAATTAGTCTTTTTTATTCTAACTTCATTTATCTATTCAATTTTCAATCCTTGACCTCGTTTTAGCAACAACCACAACAGTATCGGCAACAAGTACTTGGAATGCAACAGCAAATGGTAGCTCCGAGAGGACAAATGACAGCACGACCCATGGCACCTGGAAATCCTCAAAATCAACAATTCGAAGACGTTTCAAATTACGATTTCCTTGGTTAATGGTGAATAATCATCACGATCGATTAGGAATATGTATGAGTATTTGATATGATTATGATCGAAGTTATTATATATTAGGTGAAGGCAGATCGAATAATGCTTTGCATTCTGATTATATAATTCTATTGAGGATTGCAATTTTATTAACGAGTTCTCATGTTCATATGAAAAAATCCAATCATGTTTGATATTGTGTAATTTTATGGATGAGGAAATAAAATTTATTTACATCATTGATCGATCTCTTCATTCGACGATTTCTTCATTTCATTCGAAGATGCAAATTAACAATGTTATAAGTTTCAGTAAATGTATTACTGGTCTCGAGGATCATTCAAAATTTCCAAAAGCCTTGTTGAAAATGTTTAATACATTCGGACAAACAATGGGACAAAACCCGTATGAGAACTGACAAAAACGGATTAGACCTTATCAAATTTTCATCCGATTTTGTAGATTTTTAGCGAAGAGAAAAAAGTGATGAAATTTCTGATTATCGATATTGTTGTTGAAAACCCTCACCCCGTATGTTTCTTTATCTACTTGAATTGGGACTGATCATCTATTTCCTTGAATTCTGTATTCTTTATTGAAAGGAATTTGTAATAAATCTTATTCCTTTATCCATGGAAATTGATTTTAAAAACTTTTTCATCAATTCCGATCTAAATTAGCTTGTATTCAATTTCAGTAAACGATTCAGACGTTCATGATATAATTATTAAGCATAGCAACAGTTGAGTCAATTTATCAACTTTTCATGTGTCTATACACAATTACGACAATGAGAGAGTAATCAATTTGACGTAATCCAAGAATATAATAATAAAAAACACGCGTAGTAAATATTGAGATATTCGTAGTTGAACTTGGATCTTGATTAGCGTAATTTATATGCAAAATCAGATCAATCGTGTGTGTGTGTGTTATTAAGAGATGTTACCATTTCTAGGCCATCAAGTATGATACAAAATATAGTAAAATGTAGAACTATATCTGATGCGAACACACTTCACGATGGTATGAAGATTATATTTCAAACTCCTCACATACGAGCATAATTTTAATGACGGGGAAAAATTTTCGTATCATAGTGGTTTCGATTGTTGCAATAGGGCCTTAAGCTTAATATCACGCTATGGAGTAAGTTGCGCCTTCTGGATGATCAACTAGGAACTAAGCAAATCTCTTAATATATTCCAGTATATACAGTTTTGATACACATTCATATTCGCGTCTAACATTACACGTGTAGACCACGCGGTTTTTGTTACTCAATAAATGAATTATCATTTTTTGTTTTGTTTTTGATTTTATAATACGAACATTTTTTAGAGGATATTAGTAATATACATATTCCGGTAAGTAAAATTCACAGAAATCTGACATCGAACAATCATTTATAAGAACATCATTTATCATATTTTTATATTGATATTTTGGTACAGTATTTGAAATCATGTTTTCTAACCCGAGCGGAAAAATTTTCAAAATTATGTATAATTTATACCAAATTATATCTAAATTATATATAAGTTATATTGAATTATATAAAAATTATATATGATTTTGAAAACTTTTCCACTGGGAAAACATTCAATCAATTATTTTTTTCTCAATTCAGTAAGTCAATAAAAATTGTATAGCAATTTTATAAAAATCGCATATAAATTATACGTATTATTCATAATATAAAATTGCGGAAATTATAAGTTTCCAAGGTTGCGCCTTCTATTTAACCCCGCGCGTTTTATTCAACATGATTCTCGTCACGCCATAGATATCAAATGAACGTTTTCCAACCGGTTATAAATTGACAAATAATGATAACATATAACGACCTCTTCATCTTCATCGCATACCGGGGGGTCCAATTGAGTTCCAGTATTATTACTTTCATTTACAATATCACAGTACATAATTGTAGATGAATCAATAACGACTAAACTACTTATTTTCTGAACATTTTCCTTCGATATTTAACGTTTCAGAAAATTGCACATAGTGTGAAACTATGACTGTTCTGAGGCTTTTTAAAACACCGGGGTTGAAATCCGGTCAGTTGAAAAAGAAATTGAACATTATCAAACAAATATCGAAATCCGTGACTGATGTGCACACAGAACTGTGTTTCTACATTGGAATCGGAGAAGAATTGACGGAAGAAGAACTAAAAGTGTTGAAATGGATTCTAAAAGGACCTTTGGAGGATGAAGGGTCGATAAAAAACAGTAGTACCTTCTCGAAAAATCCAAATCAATCGTTAGTGATTGAAATTGGTCCCAGGTAAGAATATGATTTGTTCCAAAATTGAGGATTTAACTGAATGTGAATCGAATGTAAAGCGAGTGAATAATCATTGAATTTTAATATCTAATGAAGCCAAAGATATCTTCAAAGCTAAAGTGAAATTGGAATTTATCTTTTGCGTTTTTGTAGTTATTGGACGCATGCTAGTGATTTTCTAACAGAATCGATTTTTTTAATAGAAAAAGTATATAGTTTTTATAAATTTATACAAAATTTTGATAAAAATTCGATATAATCTTTATAAAAAGAATCGATTCTTTCAAAAATCTTCATCACTAGTGTACACACAAAAAAAAAAGTTAGAATTTCTGCAAACACAACTAGAACTTTAGTTGCTCATTAGTGACTAAATTTCTCAACTGCCTTAATCTTCGAATGAACTTTTGCACTCAAGGTAAAATGTTGCTTCCTCTTCACAAATCTATACTGAAAGAATTACTGAATACGAATAGCTGCACCTTTTCTACGAGTGAGAGGCGGTGCGGTGACTCAATTGGAATAATTCAATTTGAATTCACACTACAATGCATAACTACTACAAAAAGTTTATATAAAAATCACACAATATATAATTAGTGATATTTAGCCACCCAGATAACATGCTCTCACGAAGCGACGCACATGGATAAGGATTTGCGCGCAATATGCTTGTACGCTCAAAAGGCGACGCTCCCCAGATAGAAAAATGTCTCAATAACGCCATCATACTGGTGACATGCATGCCAAGAAATGTTCGTATCATGGCGCCAAGGTGTTTTCGCATAAAGCATTGTTATTGGTAGCAAAACGAGATGATGGTACCCTAATGAAGACATCATGTTTACATTTTATGCATCATTGCAAGCTGAGCGAAGTTTATGACAGTATGTTAACGGCACATTATGTTACAAAATATTGAGGGCATGGTTTTCTATCTGGGACAATTATTGACCAATCCCACCCAATCAAATTGGATAATAATTGACCGGTTATTCTTCAGCTTTGATTAGCTGGGAAGGCTTCCCTGGTTAAAAGAATCCATTACTTCTGACAAATGAAATTAAATGAGATTTGGCCAGAACATTGTCCGAGAATCAATGAGATTTGGCCAGATTCAGTGATATTTGGCGAGAATCGACTGTTCTTTCTGACCAAATCTCATTGACATTTGCTGGATGGGATTCGGCCAAAACATTGTCCAAGTTCAACTGTAATTTAGTGAGATTTGGCGAGAATCAATGGTTTTTTTGAACCAGGGTTGGCAGGCAATTTCACTGCTACCGTCGTTCTAGTGTTGAGCAAAAATAAGAAATGATTTTAGGAGAACTGTTGATTCTTTTATATGCTATATTATCTTTACATATCATTGCAGGTTGAATTTTTCTACAGCATTCTCCAGTAATGCGGTTTCTATTTGCCGATCAGTACAATTGAACAAAATAACAAGACTGGAAGTGGCAATAAGATATGCGATCACATACGATTCCAATATAAGCCCGGAAATTGAAAAATGTGTGAGTATTTACAAATTTTTCTCACAAGAAATTAGAATATTTCAAATGTTTAATGAGCTTTCATAGAATAATTCAAGATATTTAACGGTGACTTATGGATTACCCAATGCAGTTTATTATAAACTTCTGAAAGAATTATACACAATATGCAAATTCATAGAACATGTGTATATGATAATATATCCTGCTCATTGAACATTTCAATTATATTTAATTCCGTTAGAAAATAAGCAGAGGAGACCGGTATCAGTTGTAACAGGGTGTTAATGGTAACAACGAAGATTCGTCTGCGTATAGAAATAAGATAGCATCTTTTGGAAGACCCTCATTAATTTTTGAAACATATAAGTTGAAGAGAATTGGGCTTGAACCCCCCGCCCCCCCCTTTGCGGAACGCCTTCTATTCATTTCTAGTGGAGAAATTGACTAGAGCACTCCTTCAATTAGCCTCAACATGTATGTACAATGGGGCCGACACTGGGCCAAATTGGGGCCAAAATGGATACACGCTGAGGAGGGAACATTCGAAACAGATAATCTTCTCTGTGTAAACCCCATATAGGCCCATATGTCTCTTCCTGGTGCCCATGCTGTTCGGTCTAGAATTTTCAGCTGGATAAAGTTATATAAGAATATCATTTGAAACATTTATTCAATTCAATTATTCGAATTTCTTTCAGTATATAAAACTATATGAATTATGGAATACGAAAATACTTATCTGCTACTATAATATTCAATTACACACAGATTGTCGAAGCGTTACACGATCGAATGACGGAATGCAGATACATGAAACCAATCGAAACATTTGATCATGGGTACAGACCAGAATCCTGGTTCGAAGTGGACATTTTGAAAAATGGTAGAAAAGCTCTAGAAGACGTCAATACTCAATTAGGTAACACAAAGAATTCGTGAAAAACTTATGCTAGGTAACATATGCTCAGAAATATTCATTTCTCATCCTAATCTCGTTAATGTAATCAAATAGGATTGGCATTCGACAGTTGGGATCTGGATTTCTACACGGATTTATTCCTCTCTAAATTGAAACGAAACCCGACTAGCGTGGAATGCTTTGATTTAGCACAATCAAATAGTGAACACAGTCGACACTGGTTTTTCAAAGGTCAAATCGTTTTAGATGGAGAAAAGAAAGAAAAATCGCTCATCGACATGATTATAGATACGCAAAATCATTCCAATCCTAATAATGTGATCAAATTCAGTGATAATAGTAGTGCCATTGAAGGGTTCGATGTCCCCACATTACGGCCAAATCTAACTCATAAATGCAGTAACTTTTATTTGAAGAATCTTAAACAACACTTGATATTCACTGCTGAGACGCATAATTTTCCCACTGGGGTTGCTCCATTCAGGTAAGCTAGTTTTCGCAATCAATCTTTTAGAAAACCAAAACAAAACAATCAAAAATGTTTCCAAGTTTTTCTAAGATTTCTTTTCTTAATTTCTGTGATATTTCTTCTCTTTTTCTGTAGAATATGAACTATTTGTAAGCATTAGGAAAAAAATTAAGTAAATTCCAGACTGTTGATGTTCGGTCCTTGTATTTTTCAAATGAATTGTCTCTGAAACGATTCTATGATATTCTAGAAAGATTCAATTAGAAATGTTCCATAAGAAGGAAAATTTATAACGGTTTTCGAAACGTTCCAGAAATTGAAACCTAGTGGGATGTCAATGAAATTAAGTTTTTTGGAAATCCTCGAGTTTTATAATTATTTCGTGAACGAATCTGTTAGATTTTTGAAATATATGCTTGATTCTTTGAAATTTTCAGTGGAGCTACTACAGGAACGGGAGGCCGACTCAGAGATATTCAAGGTATTGGCAGAGGAGGATGTTACATTGCCGGAACTGCAGGTTATTCAGTTGGAAATCTTCTTATACCAGGTTTGGAAAACACAACTTTGTGCTTTGAATGAATGAATAAAAGACATTGAGGCTTTCTTTGCGTAGTCAGCGTCTCTATACCCTGCTTACAAATCTCACGATGTCAGATAGAAACTGATTGAACAAGACAGTCATTTCATAAAACAGCAATTACATAGACTTTGAATGCGGTTTTTGTCTATTCAATCCGGTTTCGGAAACAAATTCATTCGAAACTTTCATTATTGTGTTAGGATACGATTTGCCATGGGAAGAAAAGAACCTTCCTTATCCAAACAATATGGCTACCCCTTTGGAAATAATAATCGAAGCGAGTAATGGCGCATCCGATTACGGGAATAAATTTGGTGAACCTCTGATTGCTGGATTCGTCAGGTCTTTCGGTATGACCAGTCAAACCGGTATACGTCGTGAATGGATCAAACCAATAATGTTCAGTGGAGGATTAGGTACCGTGGATGCGAATATGACCGATAAATTGGCACCGGAACAAGGTAAAAAACACAATTCACACTTAACGTCTGTTATTGATATATATATATATATATATATCATTTTTTATTATCTCAGGTATGGAAGTAATCAAAATTGGCGGGCCAGTGTACAGAATTGGTGTTGGTGGTGGATCAGCAAGCTCTGTCGAGGTGCCTTGTGCTTTTTTTATTCGATTCAAGTTTTAAAATGATTTTCTAAACCGCAAAGATACAAACTTGATTCATTTACAAGGGAATATTGACTTTTTATTGCGAATCTACGTTATCTTGAAGGATTTGAATCATTACATTCGCTGACATTCTTGTTTATTACTTCAGGTTCAAGGCGATAATCAAACCGAATTGGATTTCGGAGCTGTGCAAAGAGGTGACCCTGAAATGGAACAAAAATTGAATAGATTAGTTCGTGGATGTACGGAGATGGGGAGTAAAAATCCAATATTGAGTATCCATGACCAGGGTGCAGGTGGAAATGGTAGGAAAAGGACTTTTTCGATACGCACCACACTCCATCTGAATTTATAACTGAAATTTCCACACATTATTGTAACAGTTCATTCAATTTTTCTTCTTTTTGTATATATTGGTCATACTATTTAATTGAATGCAGGAAACGTACTCAAGGAGTTAGTGGAACCAGCTGGCGCCATTATATTCACAAAAAAATTCGAATTAGGAGACCCGAGTGTCAACACATTAGAACTTTGGGGTGCAGAATATCAAGAAAATGATGCAATTCTGTGCAAATCACAAGACACTCAATTACTCAAAGAAATAGCAGCCAGAGAAAAATGCCCTATAAATTTTGTTGGAACGGTTACTGGAAATGGAAGGATTATTCTCTCAGAGGAAGACGATTGCGATGCGTCAAAGTACTTGGCTGGCAACAAAGATAGTACACGTAAACATCCAGTGGATTTAGATTTACAGCTCGTTCTTGGAAAAATGCCAAGAAAGGTATTAATTTCCATATTTTATTCTATCAAGAGCGATATTGGATAATATTATTACGTTTTTTCTACAGACTTTCCATCTCGATATACAAAAAGAGCCTTTATCAGCAATAAAGTTACCAAGTGCATTGAGCGTGGATGCGATACTGGATAGAGTTTTAAGATTACCATCTGTAGCTAGTAAACGATATTTGACGAATAAGGTGGATCGATGTGTAACAGGCTTGATTGCACAGCAACAATGCGTTGGTCCACTACATACGCCTCTTGCTGATGTAGCTGTAACTGCGATCTCTCATTTTTCTCATGTAAGTACATCTTAAAATTTTCTAATAAACAGTTTAAAGTTTTTTCACGTGATAAATGCTTTCCATTCAGGCTGGTATAGCGTCTTCGATTGGCGAACAACCGATTAAAGGACTTGTGAATCCAGCGGCGGGAGCTCGCATGACAGTTGCAGAGGCATTAAGTAATTTAGTTTTCGCAAAAATTTCTGATATCAAGGTTTGTTCCTTTCTTAATTGTATGATATCATTGAACGTAGCGCGTTGTAATCATATTTCCAGGACATAAAATGCAGTGGAAATTGGATGTGGGCTGCTAAATTACCAGGCGAAGGTGCTGCTTTATACGAGGCATGTTCCGCAATGTGTTCTGTTATGAAACAATTCGGAATCGCTATTGACGGTGGGAAAGATTCTCTCAGCATGGCTGCACGTATTGGAAGAGATGTTGTTAAAGCACCTGGAACTCTTGTAGTTTCCACGTACGCGCCATGTCCTGACGTGCGCCAGGTAACTTTGCATTTAATCATCGAATCTCCATACTCTCTTGCTTTTTTGATCGCGCTTATAAATATTTTTTTGTATTCTTTAAAATCGTAGATTGTTACGCCTGACATTAAATCTCCCTCAACGGGAAAAGATGGTTGTCTAATTTACGTGGATTTATCTAATGGTAAAAACCGTATTGGAGGTACCGCTTTGGCTCAGGTTTACAACAATCTCGGTGATGTAGTTCCCGATGTGGAAAACACAAATCATATCACAACCGCTTTCAGGATGACGCAACGGTTGATAGCAGGTATGAATAAAACACGATGACAACCCAATAATATGAATTTCTGGTATTGCTCAGGCAATACACGTTTCATTTAGTCCAAAAGATATCTTATGCAATACTTTTCATCACCCTCTATTGAGTGGAAGTGTATACATTTATTTGAAAAAACAGATAAAATTGGATTTGAGAAAAGTACTGCGTATTTGAAGTATGTATAGAGCTAGAACTTTGAATTTTTTTCAATCATCTTTTGATGTTTTCGAATCCCACATTTTTATGTGTCAAATGTTTTTTATACCTTAAAGTAATAAGATCCTTTTGATAATATGTCCCTGTCATAAATGTTCGATAAAATTGACCTAGAAGTTCCTGTTCTGTTTTTACTTGACAACAATTTGAGTGTCACTTTTGCTCTTCGCGTATCAATTGTTCGATAACCTTTTTGAAATAGAAGGGAGAATACTTGCTGGTCACGACGTAAGTGACGGAGGTTTGATTACTTGTCTACTGGAAATGGCATTCGCTGGGATCTCTGGAATCAACGTCGATATTCAACATAAATTTGGCTCACCAGTCGATATATTGTTCTCCGAAGAAGTAGGATGGGTTTTAGAGGTCGACAAGGAGGATTGCGATACTGTGATATCATCTTTCAAAAATCATGATGTCCCTGTATTTGATATTGGAAGATCCACTGGGTTTGGAATGTCATCTGATGTACGTAAAATTTCTAGTGATGTTGCATTCATGAAATTTAAGTGACATCGGTTTACAGATTTTGGTCAAAGTTAACGACAATATTGTATTGAATTCCAACGTGATATCATTGATGAAGATATGGGAAGAAACGAGTTACCGATTGGAATGTCGACAAAATAACATGAATTGTGCATTAGAAGAATTCGAAGGTTTGAGAAACAGAAGTGCTCCTGCTTATAAATTAAGCTTTGATCCAGCAGTCAGACCACTAACAGTTCAGAATTATTTATCTCGTGAGTACAATTTTTTCATTTATGTTCTCTTATTGTAGGAAAATTTCTTTCCTTTTTCCATATTTGTTTTCCACCGTAAAGAAAATTTAAGCAGAACTTTCGATACATTTAGTCAAAATTTTGTAATTATTCTGCTGCACGGTGTTGGGAAAGTTTGCTTTTTCCTTGTGATTAACAATACAAACATTCTTATCTTGTTGCATTCAGCTCAGTATAGTTGGAGTCAATGATTTGAAATTATTGTAATTCATTTCGCATAAAAATGCTTAAAACTCTATATCGTCAATTCAAAATTTTAGGATAATTCATTTAATGCATTGTCAATCCTCTCCACAATAGATATTTTTTTATATACTTGGAACGCCCTCAATTTTTGAGTCTGAGTTTTAGCGTATTTCATAAATTACATCAATCGATATCGACCTCCAAGTGATTTTTCATCAACAATGAACAAAGAAAACAATCGTTTCACCTCGTTCAAAGGATTCACATGATTGAAGTCTGAGAAACAATGAAGATATACTTAGATAACGAAAGAATCAAGCGCAACGTAATACAGCATGAATACGATTGGAAGAAATGTAATTTCCAGCAACTTGTACTGCATTTCACATATCCTGGTACCCTTTGTTATATCTTCATTACATGATTGGATGATCTATGGTTTCGCCACCTGAAAATTTCAAGAAACTAATGAATATTCACACATTTCAAATATTCCTTTGAACGTTCAATGAAACCATGACGAATGTAGATATATTTTCTACACATTGAATGCTTCATGCATCTTAATTTATCCTTGAATCACTTGGGTGTAGAATATAACTTTCATATTTTGAGAATGTACTAGTGCATATTACTACAAGCTTGATTGCACGTCTCACTTTGCAATAATATGATCTTTGAGATTCTTCCACGAATCTTCAATAACCAATCGATAGGTTTACACAAATGAACCTTATACATCTGAAATACAAACGAATTTATTATAATTGTTGTGCTGAACGAATTCACATTTTTTTTTAAAAACCTTTGTATTAATTCTTGAATTCTGAGAAAATACTATATGTAACTTGTTATCACTGACATAAAAATAACAAAATCCGATGAATATTTATCATGACCATACAGCTAAAATCAAAGTAGCTGTGATACGAGAAGAAGGCATCAACGGAGACAGAGAGATGACTGCATCTTTGATGCAAGCGAGTTTTGAAGTCTGGGACGTTACGATACAAGATTTATTGAATAATCATATTACACTTGACAAATTCAGAGGAATTGTGTTCCCCGGTGGCTTCAGTTACGCAGGTGATTGATTGTAACGAAACAATAATTGTATTTTGCATATATAATACAAAATCGATTTATTCCTCATTGTATGTATTATCACAACACCAGATGTTCTGGGATCCGCCAAGGGTTGGGCAGCGAGTCTCAAGTTCCATCCACTGTTACAAGAACAACTGAAGGCATTCGTAAATCGCAAAGACACGTTCAGCTTAGGAGTCTGCAACGGATGTCAATTGATGAGTCTATTAGGATGGGTTGGAACTGCAACGAATTGTGCGTAAACAGAATTCCATATAAAATACACCATTACATATTTACGATATATTTTCTCTTTCTAGGTCAAATTGGAGAACCAGATATCTTTTTAGATCATAATAAATCAGAAAGATTTGAGTGTCGTTGGAGCACGGTAAGAATTGAATCATCACCTTCTGTAATGTTGAAAGGCATGGAGAATAGTGTCCTTGGAGTTTGGATTGCACACGGAGAAGGGAGGTTTACATTCCGCAATGATAAGGTGCTTTGCAAATTGAAAGAGAATAGTTGTTTACCTATCATGTACACCAATGACTCAGGAGAGCCAACGGAGGTGTATCCCTTGAATCCGAACGGCAGCGTTAGTGAGTATAATTTTTACTTTAATAACCAAATCTTATGAATTACACATCGCGCGATAATTGTATGAAATCGATATAACGCTCAATGTATGCAGAGTTTATGCGCGTAGTAATATTCATGAGGTGTAATATATTCCTAGCACATTCTATGTTTACGACGATGATCATTATTAGAAATCCTCCAATGATTTTTCGTGTTCTTCTCGTCAACAGATGGAATTGCAGCGATTTGCTCGTTGGATGGTCGACATTTGGCTATGATGCCTCATCCGGAAAGGTGTACGTTCATGTGGCAATGGCCTTGGCGACCAATGCATTGGAAATACGAGGTTTCGCCCTGGCAACGTATGTTCGATAACGCTCACGCTTGGTGCACGTCTAATTGATACCACACTTCACTTCCTTTCACGAATTTTTATATTTCAATTGTGTACATTTCGTATGTATATATATATATTTTTTTTTATATTATTGTTGATCGTCAATTATATCTTATGTATAAAATATTTACATCATCAATACAAGATATACATAAAAATGATCGTTATCCTGGCTCAATCGATCGTCGTTTATAAAACATTTTTTTCAAACAGTGAAAGAATTTCTCTTCGTAGATTAAAATAATGGTAACGTTAGCAAGTATTAAAGACAAATATAAAAAAACTGGTAATCAAAATAATTGAATTTAACCTTACATTTCAAGTGTATCATCAATCATTAATATTTAAAAAGTGCAATTATTATTACTATTTGAAATCATCCGACCTGACTTTGAAAATTTGATTCAAAGGGGCGAATGGTGTGTACTGGCTTGGCGAGAAGAATTCCTCCAATTCTAAATCGCAACGTAATATTACTACGCCCGAAGGGTTTACTTTTACTTTGATCTTTGTTTGAGGCGTCAGAACACCGTAATCTACATCTTCATATAAATCCTGGAAACAGAAATGTGATATTATTCGAATCGTGAAATCGTGTTGAACAGTTTTCACTTACCTCAACTCTGTATCCCCTAGGAAATAGCAATCCAAGTTCTTTCAGAGTTACTGATACGTCAGATGGCGTACCATCTGTTCTTCTATTCAAGAAAGCAATGGCATAGGAATAGTAAGTTTGATACACCGGAGTTATAGGTCTCGCCCAAATCTCTATACCTTTATGCTAAAATAATAATGGCATTGGACAATTTTAATATCGAACTTGGTATGGTTGTAATGAGGAAAATTTTAATGCTTACTTTGTATATACGCCGACCTTGAATTCCTAGAGGATCTTGATCGACGGCAATGATTTTCTTATTTTGTAAAATAGCTTTGTATTCGGGTCTTATAGTTCTGAGATCCACGGACATTAGCAGGGGCGCTGCCAGTATCGCCCAAATGGCCATTTGTGTCTTACTCTGTTCGTAACTCAATCCAAAGTTGCCAATAATTAACATATCAGGATCATTCCAGTGTCCAGGCCCGGCGTTTGGCACTATAGAATCTTGATTATTGCCGTAATAATCTATAATACTTTCAAGGCTGTTCCACGAGTCTTGTATGTCATCAAAATTTCTCCATAAGTTACAGTGTTGTATTATGGCAGTGAAATTTGGCTGAAATAGATTTTTATGTTCAAAGTCCTGGTCTCAATGAAGTTTCAATAAGTTTCGCATTGAGATAGCCTAATAAATTTGACTAAATTTGATTCAATCAGAACATTGCACAAGATTCAATTAGATTTGGCAAGATTACATAGGTTTCTTTAATGACAGATATTATTTCTTTATTGTAAATAATCTGATGTTTTGAATTTTTTTCTTATCGTAATCATAATCTATTATCGCAATTCTTTCATAGTAATATAGAGTTTGATATTTCAACTTTTTATGTGTATCATATTTAGGATACCAAGTAGAAACTGATTGAAATAGACAAAAACCTGATTCGAAGTCTACCTGTTCTCATCTGTTTCTATCACGCATTGTAAACAATAAGGTGAATATTGGAACAGCGTATTAAAGTTTCGAATTCTTATGAGATTTCCGAAAGCCCAAAGTCTTGATTTTCCATTCATCCCTCAAAATTCAACTTCTCAATCACGCGCAATAAATATGTTAGAGAAGATAAACTCATATCCCATCAATTTTGAAAAAAGAAAAATTAGAGAAAAAAATATCAATCATTTTAATGAAATATTTTTATCATGATTGTGGTTTGTTTACTACGACTGGGAAATAGATTCATTTTCTATGTTCTTGAAGTTTGAATCATTTATAGGAAAAAAATGAAAATTCAAACTCACAAAATCTAATGAATCATCGCTATTCGTCTTCTCAAATGAATTATTTGTCATTTTTTGCATTCGAAAACATCGACGAAAGGATGCACTGCAAGATTTTGGGTCTTCAAGGGGTAATATCACTTTGTGTCCAAAAAATTTTTAGTCAATTTCTAAGACGTGCCACAAACGATATGGGTTTTTTTTGCATATGAAAGTACTAGTCGTTGAGTACCAGAAACACATTTTCTTATATTTTTACAATACAAAATGGCGACACATCAGCGCACTGAAAAAAAGTCTGGTCTTTCACATGGGCGTACCGCTGAAGGTCACAATTAGGAATGTAGAACAAAAAACCAAAATTTTTCAGAAAATATAGTCCAAAATCTAGAAATCCACGTAGGATTTTTTCGATATCAGCTTTTTTACCGATTTTATAGCCGATTTTTTCGAAAAAATCGAAAAAGAAAAATTTCAAAATGACGCCATTCTCTTCGAAATTTGTTTCTCGAAAAAATCCTACGTAGATAGCTAGATTTTGAGCTATATTTGAAGGAACTTTTTGATTTTTTGTTATAGATTGAAAATTGTGACCGTTTTAACCATGAGAAAAAAAAATTTATTCTGACCGTACTATGAAAATGTATTTTATGATATACTAACTTGCATATTGGCGTAGATCTGATAAACCGGCCAGCTACACGAATACACCATGGGTCTTCCAGTTTGATTGAGGTGATAACCAAATTCAGGATATCCTGAAAAAAGAAGTAGCATTCGTCTTTGAAAGGAACGATATATTATTTTGATGAATTCTTTCATAAATTCAAGAATCTGAGAGAATTTTACGAGAGAAAAAGCGTTTTTTTCTTTTCTACGAAAAATCATACGCATGGGAAAATTTTTCTTCATATTATATTTCATTTACTGAAATAGAAATTATCAGTGCTATTTTATTAAAAATCCTATCTACGGAATAATGTTCATTACAATACATTTTTCTGTCATGAAAAATATAAAGCTATCTTCTGATTTTAATCAGATTCTAAATTGAACCGCACCAAATTACTAGGTACTCGAGTCATTCAACTGCAAAGAGAGAAGAATCGAAATGAAATTACAACATTTCTGATGAAGTGGTATGATTATGTACAAATTCGGTAACAAACAATTTGCGATGGTATTATTCACCAATATTTTTATAAAAAATATATGAGTTATGAAATTCATTCCATATTTGAGTAGTACTGCACGTGACATCAAACATAATTATACTATTCGATCATATTTTTGTCCTGTGGGTGCAACGAGAGGAGAAAACAAGGGGAAATTATTATATCTCATAACATACTCAGGGGAATTTGAATATTTTGAATTTCAGAATTCATTCCATTCTTTTCAATCCTCATTCCAAGAATGCAGGAATGATTTTTTGAACGCCTGCATAACAAAGAATTTATTTCCCTTCAAAATTCTCGTACATGAATCGCACGAAACGTTCAATCTGTAGAATTTTCTGCAACTCCAAATTACATTGGTGTAAAGTTATTCATCAAAATCATACTATATCACGATAGGAATAAAATATGTAAGAACACGAATTTTCAAGAATTTTGTTTACTTGTAAAAATAACATGTTTTTTCATAAAAACATTTTCTTTCGCGCAAAAAAAGAATACTTTTCTCTCACATAAATGTGCTATTTTTGATTTCATGTTTAATAATTCCACAAGATATCGTTCAGATCACTTGATGTGAGTCATACCCAATCGTAATTCGTTTAAACCACAGAATGATCAAATTTAACATTGAAAAATATGGGAAAAAATTAATTTCAAGTTCACTCAAGGTTGTCGAGCAAAACAAATGAATCGAAAGTAAGGACAACGTGAAGTATTTTTTAACTGAAAAATATACAAAAATTCTTTCATACCAAGCATGATTTGGATTTGAATTTAACGGAAAATAAATATGAAAAAACTGGGCAGATCTTGTTCATGTGACGAATGTAAATTTCTACGAATTGGAGAACAAACAGAAGACTTCAATTTTTTGCTCGTGATTTTTATGATATACACATATCGTCGGTCATATCACGAAACGTAACAAGTCACTTTAGAATTTCTTCATTTTTTCTGAATTTTCATTATTTTAGGAGTTGAATAATCGTTCGAAATAAATTCATCTGGTAGCTAAAGTCCAGATTAACAATTTGATATCAGATTTATGAGAGATCGCGATCAGAAACATTTGTTATCGTGAAATTATTCAAAAACGTGACTTATTACGTTTTATCATGTGGCCGACGATATTTCGTCGTGGAATTTATATTTTGTTTTGTCATAAACAAACGTAGAGTATTGGAATTTAATTGTTTCTCGTTAAATTAAAGTGAATTGCACGCAAATGAGATGAGATAAGATAAGGAAGCAGCAACCCTTATGGAAAAACCCGACATCGGAATTTCATCATTAAATCATCAGTTACATTGTATTTTTATTGGACTGGTCCGATAATGAAACAACGCGATACAAGGAGAAAAAAGATCCCGGAATGATCACCAGTTTACTGTCTTTTCTAGTGATCATTCCATGATCTTTTGTCTCCGTGTAGATTTCCGATATTGTTACAATATTGACGATAATTATCCGATACAAAACCAACAAGCAACCCGATAATTTCCCGATAGATATCTATATTGGGTTTATATTGGATATCTCTCGTGTACATCGTAACAATATCGGAAATCTATCGTATCGGTCCATGATCGGATGAGTCCCATAAAAATACAATGTAACTGACGATTTAAGGATGAAATTCCGTTATCGAGGTTTTTCTATAAGGGAAGAAAAATCATAACAATATCATAAATAAAAATGTAGATGAATTGTTTATCAAATGCTTTGAACATTTTTTTTCCTTTTACTTCAAACGTGGAATGGGGGAGACCGGGGCTGAAAGTAACAGAGGTTAGTTGTAACACAGACTACAAGTTTCATATTTTCCTACGAATAAGGTTCACTGTTCGTGAAATAATTATTTAGTTGCTGAAAAAGTATCTGTCTCCCCTACACCAATCAGGATTTAAAAATATGAAAACAAAAAAAAAGATTAAAGGAATTTCGGAACTGAAATTGAAAGTTGTGTAAATTATTTTCTCAATTTACAAATTTCTTGTGGAATTCCGAGTACCTTCGTTACATTGTGATTTAACAATTAAACCTTCTTTGCTCGCAATGCTATTATTTAAATATTAAAAAAACACACGATAGCTGACTATCATGTAAATCGCATTCAAGTAGATTACGTTTCCTCCATTTTTCAATTATCATTTCATAATATTTCAAGGATTATTCAGAAATTCTAATAAAGAGAACAATACGATGATTACTTGTCAACCAAGTTAATTTGAATATTAATATTTTATAGATCTCCTGGAAACTCAGCTTGTTATCTTTCTTAGACTTTCAATGAGATCATGAACTATTGATACTATTGATGTTGAATGACTATCGTGTTTCATTGTTCCTAATGATTCCTGACAATAGCCATCCACAATTAGAACAGTTTATATATGTTATGAATAAACTTTTATTGAGTTGAGCATCTTTAGCATTGCTTTTTACGAATTCTCCTTTTCTCATCTTCAAACTCATAACAGTTGACAGTAAAACGGTTTTTTTATCATTACGAATCACTGATAATTTATCTCTCATTTCTCTCTCTTTTTTTCAACACAATTGTTGAGTTATTTTATTTATTTATAAGATCTTATTTATAACATGAAATCAAACCTTTATCCATCTCTGTAGGATGTGAATAGCAGCCATCTAATTTCACGTAATCCACTTCCCAGTCGCCAAAAGTAATCGCGTCTGTTTCCAAAAATCCAAGCACTCCTGGATACCCGGCACACGTATAGTTGCCAAAATCCTCATAGATTCCAAATTTCAATCCTTTCGAATGGACCTTGAAAATATAAACCGTTCATGCATCAACGTTTATGGTGCAGCGTATAGAATTGTTATAATTTGAATGTTAAACTCACATAATTTGATAGACTTTTCATGCCATAAGGAAACCTTTGTCTGTCAGGTACTAGTTGCCCGTTGAAATCTCGATCTTTTTCTAACCAGCAATCATCTACGTTAATGTATTCATATCCTACTGCCGCATAGCCTTCTGCAACTACGATATCTGCCATCGTTCGAAACAGTCGATCGCTAAAATTAAACAAAAAGTTTTTATGAAATAACTGATGATAATTTCATTAGTTTTTTTTATTGATATTGATTGGATATTGGAGAATGAATATTGATCAGACAGAAAATAAATAGAGAGAAAACACTAAAATCATGTTTGTGGTCTCTTGTTACTGGGAGTTGAAAAGCAAAAAATGAATATTCATATAGAAAAACTACTAAGTCTATGAACTTCTATTAATGAATCAAAACATTGAATCAGATTCAATGGTGTTCCTGTGAAATTTATGGAATTATGTTCAATAATTTGATGCGTTAATGGAATTCTATGAATTTTTTTATATCAGAGTGTGAATATGAAAATTGAAATAGTATTTTCATGAATCAATAAAAGTACTGCTCAGAGATATCTTTTTTTGTGGTATTTTCCAATGATTTTGACAACTACACTGTAGGATGGTAATTCGAAAATGTCATTTACCAAGAAAAATAAATCGTTTGAGATGAATTCATAGACATTTCATTAAAGTCAACATATTTCAAAACCTAGGATGAATTATTCAATCTTCAAGACACATAATCATTTTTGAACTTTGTTGGAATACTTCTTATTGCTGCAATATTAAACTCAAAAGCGCTAATGAAAGCCCACACTTTGACGTTACAAAAGAGATTCATCAATCTTCAAGAAATATTGTTTTCTACCAGCATTGATGTAATAGAATTTTTCTGCTGTTATTAAAATATAATTACTTGGATTAAATAGAAAAGGATAATCTTCTCCGCGAGAACTATTCAATTTTCTAAATATATTGACCGTTTCATTTCAAAGAATTACAACCTTGTTTTGTAAAACAAATATAGTGGATAGAATAATGATTTTCCCTTGCAATTGGAATTCAATGAACATAATTTCGAAGATTCTATTCAGATATTGAAATATGCTAAATAATGTTATTGTATTATCAAACTCCACACATCTACACATAAATGTTTTGAATTCTAGCAAAGAATACAAACATTCGATACTTAAAAATTTCTATTCATCATTCCACATCAATTAAATCTTTCTTTTTGAATTCAGAGATGAATATAAATGAAATTATCCTTCAAACAGCAAATCATTGTATTATGAAATTATGTTGCCAAATTTGAAAGGATTACCGAATTATTGATATTTCAAAAATGATGAAAAAAATGACAGATTTAATAAATCTTTGTAAAGAAATTGGCTTTTCTGATGATGTATGAATGTTTCATAATTAGATACTCATCAAGTTGTAATGTATCGGCTATTCTTCTTTCAAGGCTAACAAATATGAGAGCTCTAGGTATTCATACATCAATTAAAAACCACAATGAATAAAATTGAAAATCACGAATAGAGATAAACCAATTAGATGACCAGTAGGGTAGATGACTTTTGTTGATAGAAACATTTCAAGATCTATCAAAAATTCTCAATGGTAACATAATGTTGCAGCAACTAGTTATACTCATATCGTAATGCACCTGACTCAACAACATACTACATTTTGACATTTTAAAGATGAAGAATGCGAATTGAAATGTCAGAGTTATTGTGACATACAATATCTGATACCGCTATATCTTGAGAGATAAGGGAATGCAAATTAATGTAACGAATAGAGTATATGAAATTGATTTCACTTACCTGATACAGTTTTCAGGATCATTTTTGCAATCAGTGTTACACCTAAATCTCTCCCATGCGAGCCATCCCATGGGAGGTGTTCTCGCCAATCCATTTTCAAGAGCCTCAACTAAACTAATCACTAGCACAAGCAAACACCATATCCATACCATTTGTAACATTCTATGAAAAAACACTTTTACTATTTTCACTTTGAAGACGTGGGAGAGATGTGTGTGTAAACGTATATATATACATACATATATATATATATATACACACGTATAAAATCACTTGGCAGAAAAAAAATAAGAGAGAACAGATGTTGGTACTATGACTCTGACAACATAGTTTTGTTATTGAATTGTTACAAGTTACAAAATTCGAAATAAAACTGAACGCGGTTAAATAAAGAATTAAGAGGAGATGTGGTCATTAGAGGAATAAGGCAGAATTGCCATCCACATCCTGTACCGCTCCTGGCACACACTGATCTGATATAAGACCTCCCGAGCCAGAGTACTTTCACCCAATGCCCCATTTCATTTTTTACACACAACAACCAACCACAACACAAGCCGAACGAACGCTCAAGTGTGCGAGCTGATGTTCTTTTGTGTACGTATCATCATTACGATCGCACACACCCAAGAAATCAGTATCCATTTATAGTACAATCACGTTCATGCTTGTAAACGTTTATTTGTATATTCATTTTTTCCTTTTGCGCGAGAATTTACCGAAGTTGATTCAAGTTGATTATTGTCGTGTCGAGTGCATTTATGCACTTTGCACGGACGTCAGGTTTCATGGTTAGGTTATATCCACGTACTTGAGTGTAACAACGTTATGAACATTAGGGAACGTTACTCACTACTAATGGACATTCGGTATTAGGATTTTTTCGCCCAAGTTGATAATTGCCAATTTATTCGTATCGGTACACTTGTTATCATTGATTCGTTGATTTTTCATTCAAATGTACTTTGTTTGCTTCTTTTGTGTGAACAATTGTGTAAGTATGTACACTGTGCGAATAAAATGAAGTTTAGGAGTTTCCTTTTAAACTTTTTTTTTCAATGATCATTAAGAGTGCTCTCAGGGGGCATAGATTCAAATGAAAAATTTTCAGGCGGATTTCATCGTACGATTCCTCCAATTGAAATAATTTTCATAGATACACTCATGCTACTTTAACAATTTCTATGATTTGTCAATCATTTGTGTTGGCCTGTCCATGCAAATTTACTTCAATGGAGGTTCCGTAAGGCGGCGCTGAAATCCGTCTGAAAATTTTTCATCTGAGTTTATCCCCCCTGTGTCCTCTCCCATGAGATGGATTTCCAGTAAACATATCCCAGTACACATAGGTCTCCCAGACCATTTTTCAGAAACATTCAGAGAGATTCAGAGGAATTTAGAGAGATCCGGGGGGTCTGGAAAATTCAGAGAGGAATGAATTCAGTACAATTCTTGGTTCTGCATTTCAGAGGCTTTCTGGAAGTTTCAGAGATAAATTAAGAAAAATTGTGCGTGGAATTTTTTAGAAATATTCAGAGGAATTTAGAAAGATTCAGAGTGATTCAGAGAGATTCAGAGAAATTCAGAGAAATTCAGAGGAATTCAGAGGAAGCTTTGAAATCTGAATACATTAAATTCCGGGATATTCAGAGGAATTCAGAAAGATTCAGAGAAAATCAGAGAGATTCAGAGGAATTCAGAGGAAGCTTTGAAATCTGAATACATTAAATTTTCGGAGATTTAGAGGAATTTAGAGAGATTCAGAGAAATTCAGAGAAATTCAGAGGGAGCTTAGAAATCTGGATACATTAGATTCCGGGAGATTTACAGAAATTTAGAGATATTTAGGTAAATTCAGAGCCCAGACAGCACAACGTGCCACTGGAACGTTTATGGAAGGTTTATAGAACGTAGGAGAGGTTTTCAGAACGTTCAGAAAACGTCCCAGAGACACATTGTGCTGTTAGAGAGGGAGCTTTGACATCTGAACCCAAGTAGCACAAGAACATTTTAAACATTCTGCGTTCATTCCGTGATCATGCATAGAATATGCAGATGAGACTGTTTTGGATAAATTCGAAAAATATGTTCTGAGAATGTGCATAGAACACACTTATCCAAAACAGTCTCATTCAAAGATTCTAAGAATGTTCATAAAACATGCTCAGAACTTCCCAGAACCCTCTCAGCATTTCTAACCTGTTGTGCTACTTGGGAATACATTAGATTCCGGGAGATTTAGAGAAATTTAGAGATATTCAGGTAAATTCAGAGGGAGCTTGAAAATTTTAATATATAAAATTCTGAGAGATTCAGAGAAAGTTGAAGAATTCAGAACGTGTCACTATCGCAAAAGTCTCTAACTTCATCTGAATTCTCTGGAATTACTCTGAATCTCTCTGAAATTTGTCCCAAAATATAGAGAGATTCAGAGAGATTTTTTCACCAGGGGAACATTTGTTGTGAGCGAGCCTCAATTTTTGTTCTATTTGGTTGGTATGACATCTGTCAAACATATTTAATGAACATCAAGTCATTGAACAAACAACATCATATTTTTCCATTGTGTTAACAATGTCGAATTTTGTACCAGAAAGTGATGATTTGCGGCAAGCATTAATTTTTTGTTTCCATTTGAAGAAAAGTGCTGCAGAGTGACTCTCTGTTAAAATTAATGTTAGTGGATTCACTCATTGAAATTTGGTTGTGTAAATCGACAGATATGAATTTTATTGAAAAAAAGGGGGCGGACAAATCCACGTCGCTTCTCCGTTGCCTCAACGGGGACTCTCCCTTATTTCTCCCTTATTTCCACGGCTCTCATTTCTCCACTGATTCTCCACCTCCAGTCCACCGAAGTCCTGGGTGGAGAATCGGTGGTTGTGCTGTATTTGTGGTGGACATTTGTATGTCCCTGAAATGTCTATGCGACATTTTTAAAACGCCCTGGAACATTTTTTGAATGTTCTTCTTGTGACCGAATACGTTTTCTGAACGTCCAAAGACCGTCCCAGTGCTGTCTGGGTAACCCCAAACCTTATAGACTCCCACTCTAAAAGAATTGCAATTCCACCCGAAATTTCAACAAGCTCACTTCTGGCTGCGTAAAGAGTGAAATCTTACTCCAAAAATCTTAGAGAGCATTCCAATGATTCATTCTGCGTAAAGAGTGAAATCTCACTCTAAAAATTTTAGAGAGCATTTCAGTGATTCATTCTGTCCTCCGATCGTCGGAGAATGACTTTTCCACAAAAAATAAGAAATTTCCCCCCCGTTTTAAGGAATTTTTCTGCCTTTTGAAAAGTTTCCCATCTATGGAAGAACTTCCCAAGCAGCAGAAGAGGTTAGAAATACTAAGAGCGTGTTTGGAAAATCCTACGAACATGCGTGGAACCTCCAATTGAGACTGTTTCGAATAATTATGTGCTATGCACCTCCATAGAATATCTTAACGAATTTATCCAAAATAGTCTCATTCGCACATCCCTTTCACATTCATAGAGTGACCATAGCATCCCTAACAGCACACTCCTTCGCATCTCCGTGGTCTCCACGTAGATACCACCTATCTCCGTGGAGACCACGGAGATGCGACGAAGTGAGCTGTTAGGGATATTTGAGAAGTTTTCGTGCTACTTGGGTTGATTAACACTATGTTTGAAGAAACAAATCTGAAATCATGTTTTAGAGTGATATGTTTGTAAAGGGATCTCAAATGTTCCACACTCTGCCGTCCAAAGCAAGAAGACCGTAAGTACATTTGACTTGAATTCGAGAAAATCAAGAAAAACTGTTTCCTTTTAAAATCAACAGCACAACCCATCATTGTTCAATAGCAAACCATTCCTAGGGTATATGGAGGGTGCTGTGTCTGATTCCGTAAAAAATAATTAGGATTTTTCATAACAACCATTAGTTTATGCACTTACGGTTGTTTCTCGACCAAAAATACTTGTCAAGAAGGCCGTAACTAACCTTACGGTCTTTTACCAAGAAACTGCGACCAAGCCCAGGCCACTTTACAAAGCATGAAGATGGTTACCTACATCCGAATGTCAGAACTGATGCACGAAGGTAGTTACGATTTTTTCATCAGGGAAATGGGCAATCGACTCACGGGATTTACAAGAGAAGAAAACGTCAATTACATAGAGGTGATTTTATTTTGTATTTGGGAGTCTGCTTCGAAACTTTTGCCAGAGAGAAAGACCGTAAGTGCACTTACGGTGTTGTTATCTGGCAAGATGTTGACGTATTCGAATAACTTCCCATTTTTGTGTGAGTTACGGCTTTTTTTCTAAAAACGTTTCAAATGTGATTATATATTTTCGTACTTTGAACTGCTATTACCGAAAAAGTAATACGTTTGTTTCAAGATAAAAAACTCAGTAAAATGCAGGATTTCTTCACGATTAAAATGATATGAAAAACTCATTTTCGTCAAAAATGCGACTTACGGTCTTCTTCGCTTAGACGGTAGCACTTTCCTTCGTTAATTCACTGCACGATGTTTGATTCATGCGACAATTCTGTATACTTGAATATTGAAAATACCTGTTTCGTTGCACGCAGAGAGTAATATAGTTCCAGACATCATTTTGTACGGATACAATTTTCATATTTATAAACCGTTTATCAGACACGTATGAATAATTTTTCACCGTCACATGAGTCTTTGTTCCTCTTTACATAAAATTTATTACCTCTCAAAAAATATTTGTTTCAGAGAAATAAATCATTGTGTCATAAAAGGAATATTGATACATCCATTAATTACTTTAGTGAACTTTTTTCTTCTGTATAAACATTTATCAGATCATAATATGAATTACTACAATTCATATTGTAATATTTATTTTCTCAGATGAAAATATTCTATTCAATTCTATTACGCATGGTGGAATTTCTGATTGAATATCATTGGATTTCATTAAAACTCATTAATTTTTCTATTCGTCAATGAGATTTTATAGATCATTTGTAACAGCGCTTACAATCGCATAAATCATTTTACTTCATTTGTTGAAATGGAAATTAATACATTTTCAATTGACTGCGATCATTTTTATCACGAATGACCCTTGTGTTCATTAAATTTTTATTTGAATCAATTAAGTTGTAATCCTCATTGAATTTCTCCACACTTAATCAGTCAAATATAGATATCTCTCATGGAAACTGATGTTTTCACTCTGATAATTACCTTGTTAATCTCGACTCTTCGCAAAAAAAGTCATTTTTTTCAGTACACAATGATGAAATATCTAATGTTCCATCGCATGTCTTAAGAAACTCCACTGTTTATTTCGGACTTATTTGTGAAGACTGTTTGAGATGATCATGTTTGCAATCGTCGCCTCTTTATCGAATGATCAACATGAAACAGTGTTTGTTCAGTAGGATCGTTATGTAACATCTTTTATTTGAAGAAAATCATAATGAAAAGAACAGGCATCCTAATCCATCATAATAAGTTTTTCAAATTATATATCAAGAGTATTCAAGAACTTCTACTCTTCCCATACTTCGTCTCTGAAAATATGGGAAGAATAGGGAATAAAACCGAAACAATTTTTGTGTAGAAAATATAATTGGAAGACTTTTGGAGCAGAATATTTTCATGTAGGGTATCAAGAGACGCGGTAAAAAGTCAATTGAATCTAACCAAATCCTATCAATTGGAGGAGTAATCGAATTCGATTAGAACATTGTACATGCATTATAGTAATGCAATCCAATGGGATGACAATTTGTCTATGCCTGATTCATGAATAGGAAATTGTAACAAAATTCCCGATATCATTCGGGCAAAAGAATGGATTCATTGAGAATGAGGAATATCGTATTCAATACCATTTCACAAGGGATGGTGATAGTGTTCGCTGAGAAAATCTTACAGGAATCATTAGATACTCCGTCGAGTGATGCGGGCATGAAGGTATCGCTTTTGATCGGAATGAATGTATATTTTGACTACTTAATCCACATTTGGGGAGTTATCATCCGAAGTACTTGGAAACTCTGAAGTAGTTAATAATTTAATCATTTTGTGCCGCAAGAGGCACGTGTTGATATTGCCCAATCGGCCTACGAAGTTCGAAGCGTCATTCTTAGGTCGATTCTAATTCCTTTGAGAGAACGGAGGCAGAAAGAATTTGGGTTATCCACACTAAGGAAGTCATCATTTAAAATACTCAAAAACTCCAAATTTTGAGCTTTGGGGGCCACGTGTTGATATTGTCTGATCGGCCTGGGAGTTTTCAGGTGTTATTCTGAAATGAATTGTAAGCCTTCTAGGAAGTGGGACAAATGAAATTCGAAGATCGGGAAAATAAGGACCGACCCAATACACAGTCAGAATTTCCAGAAAATGGATTTTTTTTTAAATCGATTTTCGCCCCTAGTAAAAAACGAACATATATGACCCATACATAATCCATACATAATACATATAAAATTCATATATGGTTCATATATGACCATGTATGGTTTCTATATGCTTTATGTATGTTCTTATATGATTCATTTTTAATAGGGGTGATGTACATATATTTAAGTATACACACAGAAAATTTTATGCCGATCTGATGAATATTTTCAAGGTTACACGGAGATTTATGAAAAATTTCCAACTATGTGAAATGAGCTTTTGAAACTTCTTTAGTAGAAATATTCTAGCTAGTGACGAGTTTTGTAACGCTGAATAGCCAAAAACCAGATGCTTGGAAGTACCTTGTGAAGCGTATGACCACGTATAACCCCTCAAATTCAGATCATTTTCATTATATCACAGTAAGCTATAAGCTTATTTTTTGGATAATGATGGTCATCGCAAAATAATCCTGGGATTTCCAAAATAAAGTCATTTCTTAGAATAAATACAGATAAATTCAAAGTGAAACAGTTAATTCCAATACATCTTCATAACGAAAGCGAACAGACTTACATTGAACCCAAAAAATCCATAAGTCAATATAATTCATTCGCGTTGTCGGTAAATTGATTGGGAGATTCGAACGATTAACCGATCAATTTCTTTTTATCTGTTATAAATATTGACCTTGTCTCACTTTTATCATGTATTCATTTTGTTTTTTGATCCTGATAATTGATGGATCTTTCTTTAATAATCTTGAATAATATCACCAAGTATTTTATATGTATGTATTTGATTAAAGTTCATTGATTCCTGTCATTATCTAAGAAGTATTGGAAGGAGAACTCCATTGAAATCCCTGTTAACTGCATAACGTTGTTTTCCCCCTTCGATATTTGATCGCATTAGCATGTTTGTAAAACAGAATGGTCTATGTCATAAGGAAAAATATATATTGCAACTCGAATTCCTTGATGATGGTTGGATGATTTCTTGGAAGTCAAACGAACAGATTAATCATCAGGTTCGGCTTCTGGCCACGCGGGGCCCGATTTCCAATATTTTTGTGGGGCCTCTACGTATGGACAAAGTGCCATCGGAGAAACAAGAAGGAACATGAGATTTCCACATTACACAGAAAGAAAGCTGACCTCTAGAAGTATGACGTACTTCACATCTTTGCTTTCAACGCACGAGGTGCATGTTTGTGGAGTATGGATTCGTACGTTGAAAGCACATTTTGACAAATACGTAAGGGCGTCAAGTGCGTCATTCTTCTAGAGCTTCCCTGGTGAAAATGGGAGCGGGAAAGAAGAGTAAGCGAAGCGTATGCTGAAAGGTAACAAAAACGGTAATGAAAAGTATGCAGAGCTTGAATGGGAAGGATACAGAGAGTATGCGAAGCGGGAGTTGGAACAAAAGAAGCGTATAAAATTTAAGAAATGTAATTTAAAAAATTGAACCCCTTAACGAGACTCGAACCGGTCACTTTTACCATGGTAGACGGGGGTCTTCTCCACTTAGCCATTGATCGTTGTTGGAATCGACCGCATAAAGATATTATTTGAAATCAGAATAGGTATGATCCACATACGCTTAATATAACTCACTATTACTTCACATGAAGAGTTTGTGAAACGGGATCAAAAGCTCATGAAGCGTATATGGAACGTATGATTTCATTACTCCACAGTAAGGGGGCACTACACGTTTCATGAAGAGGGAATTGAAACATTTTTCGCTTCCTATACGCCTCCTCCACGCTTTGTGTATACGCTTCATTTTGATCAGGGTTGTTTTCCCTCTCCGTCTGAGCATAAGTTCTAGCCTTCTGAACAGGGCCTTATGCGATCGAGGCACTTTCATCACGAAACCATTGGAACGTGGATTTTCATGATTCTAGAGCTTATTTATTCTCTCCGTGTAGGTATAGAAAAGGAAAGAAAAATTTATCATGCTCTTACCAAAAGAAACATTTATTATGCTCAAAGAATATTAGCAGAAGTAAGGAACAAATTCTTAAAGAGTTACGTTTGGAGCACAGCATTGTATGGTTGCTAAATTTGAACAATGAGAAAAACTGACCAACGGAGACTTGAAGCTTTTGAAATGTGGTGTTGTAGAAGGATGGTCAGAATAAAATGGATGGAGAAAAGATGGAGAAGTACTTGGGGACTTGAATGAAAAAAGAAATCTTTTGAAACATGTCGTTGAAAGGAGAAGTAATCTGACAGGATACACCTTAAAGTATGGTAGCTGATTGAAAACAATATTGGAAGAAAAAATGGATGGCGATATGGAACACATTATACAAGACAAGGGCTGTCGTAGATATGTAGGAATTAAACGTTTGACGGATAATAGACAGGATTGGAGGATTCCATCAAACCAGTCATAACCCTATTCAATCTCAATGAGTTCCAATGGGACGAATGAGAAGGTCTTAAGTTCCCATTCAAAATAGATGAGAATAAATTGGTGATCGATAACGGGAATCGATAAGTAATAACCTATTGGATACATTACGAATTTTATTGGTTTCGATAAGCACATTTTAAACTCAAAAATTTCAATGAATTCTATTGGGAAACATCCAATTAACTCCTGCAGCGAGTTGTCAAATCAATGGGGAATCGTTTGTATTGGGAATTTACACAACCTGATTTTATAAGAATGAATAGGATAGTTCCACGATGGAGGTGTTGAATGAGTTTCTTTGAGAAATATCCGATTGGACACTCTCTTTGTTTCATATGAAGGTTTAATGGGTGGTTATTGAAAATTCCCCATAACTTGTCCTATGGGAAAGAATGGGAAACTTCCAAACAATGAACTTTCAATTGGTCCGTATGGGAAATTCCTAATTGAATTCCCAGTGAACAATATGTCATCACCGAGAGCTCTTGAAGACCTTCCAAATATGTGTAAGAGGTCAGATAGACCTTTCAGAATGTTAACATATAAATATCAGAATGATATCAGATAAGTCGATTTCTGAAGAATATAGGAAGTGGTACTTTGATAGAAAAATCAATTCAATAGTAGCAACCAATTTTAGTCGTTACTCTTCTTTTGAAATTTTAATATACAAGTATCAGGAAGTAATTTGAGTGTTTCTAATTGTTACTGTTGTATCATAGAGGCGTGTATAAAAAGTTAAAAAGGTTTTGAAGGGATGGTATAGTGTAAAAATCAATTTGATAGTGGCGACTATCCAGGGTCGTCAGTTGTATTCATGAGTTTCTAATCTAAGGATGTTTTAATTGTAACGACTAAGTAGAGTCGCTATACTTTGAGTTCTGAACTGTTGTTACTCAAATATCACGGAATGTTTTGAAGGTTTCTAGTTAGTTTTACAGTGCAATAGAGGAATGTGTGAAGATTTTCTAGATTCACAGTGACGATTTTGAAAAAACTTACATTTTGGTTCTGCGACTCTGTGGGTCACTAACCCCAGTGAAAACAGAACCGTATAAGAGTGATCTGCGAGAGGTCGTTTGATGAGGGTATGGTTTTAGGCTAAATCCCATACTAGAATCTAGACTTGATCTGTACTTGGACATTTCAATTCAATAAGAATATAGTATGTGGAGAGTGAAGGTTGATGAAGGATTGCGGACTGTTCTCAGGATGCCTACAGGATCTTGGTGAGAGTTTTGCGGAAGATTCACGCGTTCTTTGTTGGACTTATTAAACAATTTCATTGAGTCGAAGATCCGCCAAGAGTACAGTTGAAGTCGATCATCATTGACATCGTTTTGAATCTTTGAACAATTCCTTGTGAATCACAAGTCTAGCAAAAGTACAGCTGCAGTCAATTGTCATTAAGAACCCTCAAAGAACAGGAGTAGCGTAGGACATTGAATACATTCAGCCATGCATCTGGCAGGGTACTGGCATTTGTCTAGGATGATAACGCTTTTCTGTACTGAGGATTGAGTACTAGTACTATTATTCACAATCAGTGCGGTGCCTGTACTGGATCAGTACCTGACCGGTATCAGGCTCTCAGTACTGATTTATCAGTACAGGCATAGTACTGTATTCCTATGTATTCAGTACTGAACCCGTACGTGTTGACCAAGTGTTGAAGATCCAATACTGGCACTGTACTGCACCTGTTGTCAACATTGGCATGACTCGGATTTTTCTGATTTATTTGATCAAATAAAAATTCCTTGTCACTATTAGATGTGTATTTGATTGATCCCTACTCTGTATAAGTGAATTCATCAACACTGTTGTCATCTCAGCCGCGTATGTCCATCCAAAACCTTTTGACTGCGTTATACCTTCAAAAATGAGTGGAAAGACTTGGTGTATAGTGTGGTGTTATATCGATTGGCACTCGACAACTGCGACTATCATGACATAAGGGATGTGTTCCATAAATTTTCTTTCCTGAACTAAATGTTGAGAATATTATGAAAAAAAAATAATACAATGTTGTTAGGAAACAATGTAAGAATCTTCTAATATTGATCATTCATTTCAATTATTGATAAGATATCCTATACAACTGAGGAATATTCCACTCGAGATGCGTGGCTATTGAACTGTACAAACACATGCGCGCGTTGATTGGATAACTTCCAATAGATTTTGAATTTTTCTTAAAGCATTGGTTCCCACCGTAATCTATCAAAATCATTCAAAACAGAACTTTACATTGACATGCAAATAACGTGAAAGACATAATGAAACATCCTTAGACGATGATAAATGTTTGGAACATAGGAAATATATTACAGTGGATTAAGTTCTTCGCAGATATTTCACGAACATACCCCTTTTGCGGACAGATGATATCCCCAGAATTCAAATAATTCATACATATACTGGAGAATAGCCAGGGTAGGTGGACGCTTGTAACGCCACCACTGGATATCAAGCAGAGGAACTATCGTGGATCAGCCCCTTCTTTTTCTCTCGTATTCCTCTTCCTCAGTTGTTCTCCGTCGTTCACGAGGAAGCGAGTGATCAACCAACCCCCAGTAATCCTACATTCAGATATTGAAGAAAACAGTCGAAAGGGATTGCTTGATCGTCGAGAGGTCGCCTTTGCTTCAAGTAAGACAAGGGTGTAAGTAGCAATCATTCCCTCTCGTCTTCAAAATTATCAATTCTTCGAAGAGGACCAACCAAGTCGAAAAACATGAAATCATAATACAATAAAATTGAAAAAAGAGTATTAACCATAGGGTTGAAATTTGAAAAGTGACAAATTCAGTGTCTACCATGTCTTATCATGTGAAATACGTTGAACTACTTATATATTGATAACCTGTGTATATATATATTCTCAAATACATTCCCTAAGTGCTTTTTTGTGGATGTTATGGCGTGTGCGGGGCACCCTATGATCGCGATAATACCATCGGTCATCGTCAAGCCAACATCCGAAACTTTGTCAGTATCGTTATCCATGTCCTTGTTATTTGTGGTGCTGTTTTTATTATTATCCTGTGAACTTTGAACAATCACTGCATCGAGTATTGCGGGGATGCCCATACCTACTACCGCATTGAATTCAACATTGCCTTGCACCGGGTACATGGACGTTTTGGAAACATGAAAATACCGCATCCCTTATGACCCAGGTAAGAGATGAATTGTATAGGGATTCGTGCACATGCTTACTCACTTCTTTGCGACATTTCAAACATGAGAATCACTTTGCTCACTAACGGTCTTGTGAATTAATTCTGTTTATTGAACGAATTTATGCTTGAGATTTGACTCCCTTCTTCAATGAGATTTTAGATGGAGATTGACGAGAATTTCAATTGCGAATCCCTTGTAAAAATGATTCATATATGGCCCATATATAAACTGTATTTGATTCATATATGGACTTGGTACGAATTATATATGGTCATATATAAATCATATGTAATTCATATATGTGGCATATATGACCATATCAAATTCATATACGATTGTTCAATCCATATAAGGACCAAACATGACCCATATATAGGGAACATAACGCCATATATGAAATGTATATGGCCCATACATGAATTATATAGGGGTCATATATGAATCTGTGAAATCATATATGTACCATGTGTGGTCATATATGCCGGATATATGATTAATTTTTACAAGGGATGAATACGATTGAAAGATTTGTTGATGTTCGAACCTCTCTAGAAAGAAACATTTTAAGACTATGACATGATTTCACATACGAGAGTGCAAAATCGAATAACAAAGTGTCACGTTTCCATAAAAGCCAATTTACAGCATGAATTTTTGTATCCTCACGCGTTAAAAAGCATGAAGAATACTGAATTGTTCATTTCAACTTTGAAATAAAATATTATGGTATAATGCTGCTAGCTTGAGTGGGAATCATTCCGATATGGAGACTCGGCACACAACCTCTTATGAATCCAAGTTTCTGTGTTTTATGCATTCACGATTGTGTCTCATTCAGCAATGCCCACATTACAGGATTCAATTAAACTTTTCTATTATCATGGCTTTGAGAATATATGGGGTATTTTTTGGTAATGCTAACATATTTTGTATAAGATGCGATGAATATTACGTCTAGCTGCTGCAATTGAAATTTGATTGTTCCAGTTGAACGTTAGCTAGCGGAAATGAGACTTTGATTGTCTGGAACATGAATGAAACAATGTATTCGATGAGGATGAACAATTTAGTTGTGAAAAACAAAATTTATATAGTTCAACCAAACTGTTATATAAAGTAATTGAATTTTCCTGTTATCCGATAATTAGATAAACCTTTTCCATCTCTGTAATTTTCAAAAGTTACAAAAAACTGACAGAGTTAATCTTTTATCACATTTGTCCAAATTATCCACAATGTCAACGAATCTTACCAACATTCGAATAGTTGTATATTTTGGAAAAAGAAAACTATCAAAACTGATTGCAGGGTTAAGAATTGTATAGAAACTTGGCTATTCCAAAAACTTGGTCAGAGAATAGGTATTTTATGATTTTCACAATAAGTTTGTAAAGTTTTGTCAAAAAGTGACCAAAGAATTTAATCCGTCTTTGGAGTTTTTTAGACACTCATCGGTATACGTGGAGTTTATCAGCACGGAGTGTCTATTGCACCCGCCATCGTATTCGCTGACCGTATCTTCCAAAGTATTTAAGTAATCCAATTGGGAGTTGAATAGTTTTTCATTCCAAGCCATACTGATTGATAATCCGTGAGGTTGTCTATGTGTCTGTCTGTCGGCTATCTGCTTGTGGTCGGGATAACTCTGGACCAAGTGAATCAAGTGGATTACGTTTCTCAACTCAGGCACAGTACTTGTAATTGGTAGTCATTGATCCTGGTACAGAACTCTCCATTTTGATTTCTGGTGCATATAATCGGTTCAAAGGGTGGTACTAAGGTGGGAGATATCTAAAGAGTATCTCAGTGAACATAGCCAACTTCCCGAAGGCAAATTCTTGAGGCAAAATCCAGAAATTTTTCCTTCAACAAGACACTAGAAAATGTGTACCTTTTGAGTGACAAAGCAAATAAATTGACTGTTCAGAGAACGAGCACATCCGATACTCTGATGTTCGACGAGTACATTTGATAGATTTAAGGGTGCATTCGAGATGAGACGATATTTCAGAAAATATCGCCCCGGTATCGACAAATATGGTCAAGCTTGAATATCGTCGTAGTATCGTATAATATATCGTTGGACTGGTATCGATATCGTCTCGATATAAAAAAATTTTGCATTCATGATTTGAAATTTGTACTAGTATTTCACAGTAGAAAGTGAAAGTTTTATGTCATTAATGTGGGATATGCCAAACATTTGTATATTGAGAAAAAAGCAACGTGGTTACAGGAACTATGTTTGTATGGTCAAAGATTCACGGTTGCAGTGACGTGGAATTTGGTTATGATGACGAGAAAAACAAGACAAAATCATATGAATGTAGTTGTAGCAACTACATAAGATGGTCAAGGCAAAAATCAACGACGTGGTGTGGTTGTGCCGGCCAGATCTTTCTCTGAGTGTACCATGAAACATCACATATATTTGCATTAACTTCCACAGTCTATCAATAACGCACAATCCAGTCACAATTTCTTCGTCCATCCACATGATAACTTTCAAGTGACAAAAATCAAACGAGTAGAATCAATTTAGTTTAGTAGAAGGATTATGAGGACTAGTTCTGCTGAATATGTTGTACTATGAGAGATTGATCGATAGACGTTGGTTTGAACCACCCAATCAGAAAAATCCGAATTATGCCAATGTTGACAACAGGTGCAGTACAGTGCCAGCATTGAGTCTCCAACATTAGGCCAACACGTACGGAATCAGTACTCGCTACATAGAAATACAGTACTATGCCTGCACTGATAGATCAGTACTGGCCCTGCACTGATTGCGAATAATGGCATCAGTATTCAATCCCCAATACTGAAAAGCGTTATCATCCCAGACAAATGCCAGTACCCTGTCAGTCTTGGCCAGTAGGGTGCAGTGCTGCGCCTCTCGTAAACTTCTAGTTGGATAATGAACATTCTACAAGTATTTCTCTTCAATGAATCAATACTCGATAATTAATATGTTTATTTCCGTTCCAGTTTCAGCTATTCGGAAGCCTCTTGATTCGATAGATAATTCGTATTATTATATTTTAGTTGACAGTGAATAAGCTGTTAATCATTGAAGAGTGAATGGAAAGGAACCGTACTAGGGTCCAAAAAATCAACTTCACCCAGGCTAAATAGAAAAAATACCAACTGTCTTTGAAACGATGAATGGATGCGATGAATAAAATTGACAAGCTATTAGAAACGTTGGGAAATAAAACATGGAAAACAGATCAAATGAACTCAAATGTCATACGAAAATGTGATATCAATATATACATTACAAAGATAGTGACATGTGGGACGGAACTTCGCTATTTTTTGTCAGATATAAATACATCAAATATTCTTCATATCATTTCATGCTCATGAGCAACGGCCAGGGAAAAAATCAATACAGATGATAATCTGGTGCAAAAAATAGTATATCGTTGTTGGTTCATCCTTTACAGCATCATCACAATTTACGCTTCCAATGAATATACTTGAATAAAGAATAAATAAATAAATAAGTAAATATGAATGTACATAAAATAAATCCTGTGCTTTGGTCTAGACAAAACCAATGACATTTAATTCGACGTAACGAAGAGTTGAATAAAACGAGGGAAGAGAACCGATGACGTTTCTTAATTTGTTTTCCATTTTAGTCGTACTATTTAGTATTTATCATACTTTATATCTAGGGCGGTACTGATAAATCGATAAGCGCTACTTTCATTCATGGTTGCTTCCACCCTTACGCTGGCACGTTGCCGGCCACCGCTGTAGTCTTTACGTCACCTACACACCGGCGGAATCCTCCACTCCTAGCTACTACTACAACTACTAACCGGCTATCGTTCGTGGTATGGCAACTCTTCACTGCAGAGATTCTCAACTGCACTCGTAATATTAACCTTGCTAGTTGGAAGTGAACATTACTAATACCAACCGGTTTGACGGTAGGATCTTAAAATGCCAGCAAATGATATTCCATTTAATAACAAGCTGGTATTGATTACTTTGTCTGATATTTCATCTGAAAAGTGGTAGTGCATCATCATATCGGTTATTATAATGATTTAAATTAGTTCGTTGGTCATTGAATCTCGGTATAATTCTTGTGTATAATAAATAATAATCGGTATAATAAATTTGTGTCTTGTGATATCTTTTGGACGTTTTTTAGAGGTTTCGCATTGAGGATGATCAGTAGCTGATCGAAACGTTGGACGTTAACCCTCAGTTACCCCACGTATTTTTGCGTACTTTCGATGACCTTCCGTTGTGCGTTGCAATCCACTAAATGAAACTTCTTCAATGATCAAAAATGTAGTATGGTTCTTGAACTTAATCCTCGTTCTTGTTCCAAATCGTACCTCTTCACTTCTATGAACAGAAGATCAGATTTTTGAAAAACTCTTGATCCCTTTAGACTCAATACTCAATAGAAGGATGACTTCTTTTGAGTTTTTCTCCATTCCTTGAGTACTTTCATCAATTCATAATTTTTTTCAGAAAATAGAGTTGAACTTTTGTTTTATCAATTTGAGTGTGATAATTCATCATCAATAATTTTTTTGTATGCTCAATCGTTTCTATGTTGAAAAGACAGTGTAGCTCTAGAGAAAATGAAGCGTTAAACCACGACGAAAGTGTAACAAAAAGTCATCTAGGTATGATTTAGGAAGCAATTAGAACATATCGACGCTTCATTTGTTTCAATACTCGATTCGTTCACTTTTGGATTTCCACCAGGGACATTGGGTGAATTTTGTTCGGAATGGGACTATAACATTCATCACAAATCAAAATATTTTCACATCCCTTTATACAAATCTATTCAAAAAAGTACTTATTAGTACTTGTCAGTTTATAATTCCTTTTTCCAGTAAAGGATTCTGGATGCTTTAGATTTCCAAATTTTACCCACCTTTCCAAACCAAAATGTACGGCCGTCATCTAAAAACAATTGAAATCAGCAATGTGATTTGTTTCATCTTCGCTTACTGCATTTTTTGCTGTTTATAGTTCATTATAGATCATGTGAAAATAGTGAATATTTTTTCCAAACTATCAAATATATTCAGTTTAATTTTGTATAAGCAAAGATTGGCAAGAAAGAAATTTGGATTTTCCATTCTTTTATTTTTTGATAATATATAATTAACATACATATATTATCCATTTCCGAATAATCATATTTATTTATCCATTCATTATTCATTTCTTATAAAGTGGGCAATATACGGAATTCGATTATCTATCACTGATGTAATGGATATATAATGTAGTCAAAAAATTGGGCATTTGAAAGAATTATCCATCAAATAATTCAAATAATGGGTAATCAAATTCCGTATATTGCCCATTTGCTCGGGCCACAAAAAAAGTAACTATTGGCAATTGAATATCTAGTTGGGAGAGGAACATGCACAGAAAAAAAATTCTGTGAAATTTGTTGAAACAATAATTGTAAAACTTCCTACTAATCCAGTAAGGGGATTTGTAAAATCTGTGAAGCAAATTCTTTAACGTTTGTTATTTCAGCAAATATTTTTCTCTCAGCGCGAATGAACTTGACTTGATGAGGTTATTTTGACCTCTTTTTACAAAAATCTCAATATCCTTCAGGTCTTTATCCAGACAACAAAAATCCTCATATCTTTATCGACTTCTCCAGGAATCTTGTAGATATCGGCCACGCCGTTAGCTTACATAGCCCATAATGTACATGTGCCTCATAAACAGAGAAAGAATTCAACATGCATTTTGTTCCTATGATACTCATAATCTTCAAGCGTAGCCAAAAACAATATGAGGTTAGCCTTCGATGAAGAGAAATAAAATATATATCAGGGGGTTAAGTGATGAGAAAGCAACCGGGATGGAAGACTAAAAGATGGAAGACCACGATGATCAAAAGTTTGTCTTTTTTTTTATTTGTACGTTTCCGCAAAAGCTCAATGTAACTGGAAACGTGAGGACGATCAAATGACGTGAATCTTGAGTGAAATACTGAATAGAGAGCCACTGACCTATAACCAGTACCAATACTATAACGCTACAATGTCCATCACTACCACGAATGGAGTTCATTCTATAACTACGAGAAGGAGCTACCAATACTAAAATCAGATTCAGGACCACCACTACTACCTTTCTCGTTATCACTACCGTATCACATCGCAGGATTTTCCTACCACCATCCCACGTGACATGATCACGTCACTACCAGCAGCGATTCTTCGCTTTCCCTCTGCTGCTGCTGCTCCTTCCTTCTTCTTTTTCTCTTTTCTCTCGGTCCATCCCCTACCTGTTTGGCACGGCGCCGCTGCTCTATAGTTAGGAAGGGGCGTTTAGCTTCCTTCTTTTCTCCATGACTCCGCTCCTGCACATTTCCCTCTGCGGTGGCTGCTGCTACCGCTATTGCTGCTACTACCGCTGATCTATTTTTAGAACGTTCGTACAGAATAAATGTCTGTGTAACCGTATCTTTCATTGCGACTAACTTTGATCTATGTAAATGTACTTGCGCATGTGTGCTTGTACTTTTTACGTAGGAGTAACATCCACTTCACGTTCCTTTTTTCGTCCTCCCTCTTTTTTTATCAACATCACCATCTCTTGCTTCTCGTTTCCATTTTTCTGCTTGTGTCTGCACACGTGAGCGATTAAATATACGTTCGTCGTTATCACGACATATCTAACTCCACAATCATTTAAAGTTACAGGGATTAGAATTTGATGAAGATTTCTGGGACACGATAACGATTTTTCCTATCGAAGTGTCCCGAAATAATAATGTGGATTCAGTGACATCGGATTCTGGAATTCATATACTCTCGGTTGAAATAAATCGTGACCTTTATTGGGAAAATTGTACTTACAAACAGTGAATTTTTGAAGTTTTTGAGAAATCTGAATTTTCCGAAAACGACTGGTGAAAAGGTTCCGTTGAATAGATAACTCAAGCAACAATTTCCACTTGTATTGGGGTATGGAATTGATACTTCTCGATCCACTCCGCATTTTATAATATAACTGTATAGACCATGGATTTCGATTTAAACACCAAGTACAGGCAGTTACTTATAGCCAGTGATGCCAGGAAAAACAGTGCGGACCGAAAAATCAGCCCCTCCATTGTTCACACAATGACACGTTTGCATCCCTGGTAAAAAGACCGGACAGGGACCCAATGGAAACCGGATAAAGCCCGGACAAGAGCCCGAGTGGAATAGGATACGGGTCTATCCGGGGATTGAACGGGAACCATTATCTGTTTCGGGTATATATACGGAGCTATCCGGGAACCATCCGGGAATAGCAAGAAGGAGAAATGAATTGTATCCGGTCTCATCCGGGTCCTATCCGGGCAAGTTTTTGAAAATAGGTGTCGTATACGAGTGTATACGGATCCGTGGTGGGAACAGCTAAGCATATGGCGGAACTATATCCGGCTTCATCCGGGAGTCATACGGGAATTGGAACACGAAATTCATTTGGAACTGATGATCGGTATTCCATCCGGTAAGTTTTTAAAATGCTGAAGAGTGTACAAATTTGCGATAAGAAAACCTTGACAAAAAATTCTTTATAAAAAAATTATTTAAACAAAGTACAGACAAAATTTTTCCACTCAAAAACTGATACCGCCATTCGATGTTTCAGGACGATTTTTTCCGTAGAATCGAATAGCGGTATCAGTTTTCACGTGGAATAATTTTTTCTGTAATTTGTTGATATAATTTTTTTATAAACACTTTTTCTCAAGGTTTTTTGATTGCAAATTTGTACACTCCTCAGCATCCCATGAATTCATATGCACACTCTCTTACATTCCGACTGGTTTGACGATGCGCTGGAACGGGTGTAACCCATATCTGAGAATAGTTTATTATTATTTTTACGCCTTTTCAGTTTGATAATTTTAGCCAGTTTTTGCAGTTGTCTAGTGTAAGTATCCGCCGTTACTCATCCCGTTCTCAGCTGGTAGCAATTCGTCATAGAGCAAGCCTTCAGAGTGCCACTAACAACAGAGTAATACTCTCTGTACTTCGCGAGGCAGTTTAGGGGTTGGCTCTGGTTTTTCTCCTTTCGGTAGCTACTGTCGCTTGCGTGTGTGGTTAACATAGAGCACCCAACTTTCATCTCCAGTGACGATTCCTCGAAGAAAATCCTCTCTGTTCGGACGATGCAGAAGTGAAAGACATGTAGACACCCGTGACGCTTTGTTTGATTCGCTGAGATCGTGTGGTATCCAAGACGACGCAACTTTTCTATATTCCATTTCTTGTGAATATAGCGGAATCGTGGAGTGGCTACAACCGAGTTTGTTGGCTAATTCTCGTGACGATGTGTTAGGCTGTGCCTTCATAAGTGCACGAAGTTTTTCATCGTTGACAGCTGATTCCCTGCCGGACCTGGGTTTGTCTTCAAAAGATGTATCGCCTAAACGGAAACGTTGATACCAACGAGATACAGTTGAATGATGAACAACGTCTGACTTGGACGCGCTGCAAATACCAGCGGCTGCAGCTCTTGCAGAATGCCTTTGTAAAAATTCGTAATAAGCGATTGCTCGAAGTGCACTTTGTTCCATTTTTGCTCGTACTGACTGCGCGATTTATAAACACTGCGGTATGGGAGGTCCCAGACTAATCTCACATAGACGACTCTCGGATGCTCTAGAACTTTATTATTATAAAAAATGAATTATTGAAAGAAAAGTGTCGCAAGATTTTCTTACCAACCTAATATTCTGCAATTATTCAGCGAGAAATCATTAGAATGACTTGAGATTTGGTACACAGATTCATCATTGATCCCCGCAGACAATCAGCCAGTTCAATTTGTTGAAATATTTTATTATTCAATGAATATTCAATAATAAACAAAATCTGTTGAGTACACGTATTATCAATAAGTTTTCACAGAAAAAACTGTCGAGGGAATCTTCTGATTTGGGAAAACTCAAAGCGACAAAGTTGTTCGTCATGGTTCGAAGAACCTGGAATTTTCAGATCAATCGAGCGAACAATGTGGCAGGTCTTTAACAATGTTTACGAAGACTCGCTTATCAACCATGGCGCATACAGCGTTGTGTTTCGTGGTTGAATAGCATACCGTAACGGTAACCGATTAGCGGCATACTAAACATTGTTAAATAATTTTCACATTTTTCACTCGATGGATCTGAACATTTCAAGAAAACTTTTTCCAACCTTGACGAACAACTTTGTCGCTTTAAGTTTTCAGAAATTGAAAATTCCCTTGACACTTTTTTCCGTGATAATTTGATAACAAGTGTGCTCAGCAGCTTTTGTTTGTTATTGAATAGTAATTGGATGATGAAATATTTTGACACATTGAACGTACTGATTGTCTTCGGGGATCAATGATCAAGCTTTATACTGAATTTCAAGTCATTTCAATGACTTCTCGCTGAGTAATCGCAAAATATACTTTGAATTATATTGATTTTGAGGAAATGAAAATTTTCACTTTTTAATTTTTATCTCACAAACTATTGATGATAGACACAAATTTTTCCATGAGAAAAATGTGTATTTTGATGAGTTTCAACAGGCTACATTTTTTTTATGTTCCAAGTTTTGTTTTCTCGTTCTACTGGTCTCCTGGATCAGATCCGAGATGCGTTCGAGCGCTCGGCAAGTTAATCAACCAGGCCTTCAATTATATCAATTGAGGGTTGATTTTTTCAAATCAAGTCAAGTCGAGTACTCGAAAATTATCGAGTATTCAAGGATTTTTCGAGTACTTGATAAATTTCCGAGCATTCAATGAAACATTCGAATTTCATTTGGATTCTGAAACCGAAACCGAAATCGAATGATTCGAAACCGAGATTGGTCTCGACTTTGAGATCGAGACGAGGCCGAGACCGATATGAGAATAGGCGAACAATTATTTTTCGAGCCCGAGACAATACCTGTCAAGCCGACAGCCTCGATGATACCGAGAATTCCGGCGAAATGTATGATGTATTGCAGAGACCGAGAATCTCGACTCGAGACCGAGACGATACTGGTTTTTTCGAAACAAAACCGAGACTGAGACGAGATTATAAATTCCGAGACTAAATTGAGATCGAGATCGAAACCCGGTCAGTCTCGGCGAGACGAGACCGAAACACTAGTCTCAGCGAAATATCAGTTCTTTTAATTGAAAATTTGTATTCAAACAATCAATATTTTAATTCAGGCAACCCAATATTTTTTTCATTCGTTGTACCTTTTGGTCATTGTAACTTGGGAGTTTTTTCAGTTGAAAACACTGAAGACGCAAATTTTAGGATCTCGTCATTGGCTTGCTCATACCCTTCTCATTAAAGCCCATAGAACATCACGTATTGATATTTCTGCTGGTAAATTGATAATATCCGAAGGTCCTCTGCATATTGAATTATATAGGCGAATCATTCCTGCTGCAACACATGCAGGGTTTGAACTCATGTGGAACATAATAACGTACACTCACCTAATTGATTCAACAGCGCATCACTACCTTGCACAACCTTAGTTATAATTTAATTAAAGTTCACGACTGATTGTTGAAAGGCTTGAAAGAGTGTGTGATACCCAACTATTAATTATTAAGTAAAAACAACGATGAACAAAAGTATATGGGTACGATATGATCAAAGCATCTCGAAATTACTGACGATCATTACAAGTACGATGAACAATTCCTGTGATAACTTGTATACAACGATAAATCTAAACTCTCAATTCATTTCCAATCTTCGAATCACCTTTGATAAGTGAGACCAGATGTTGCTAACAATGAATGTACGAAATGTGAAAATTATGAGATGAGATTAACGTTCAGTTACGTAATTCGGTAAAACAAGGTATTTCTTTGAAATCTCGGTGCAACAATTTTCACATGATTATGGGTGAAATAAAAAAGATTTCAAACAATCACCATCTGCGCAATCTATTGGAAAATTCTTAGAGCACAGTCGCATGAGATCCGATGTGGAAACTACAAAATCTTAGAGGAATATGTATCGTGATTCATGAAAAATGAATTCCCACGTCTGAATACGTATACACCGTATGTGAGAAAAAAATATCCTTTATTGGAATATTCGTACGCTGATATAGAGAGGGGAGGGCTCGGATAATGCCTGGTGGTCTCACTCGGTTATGATTATTGTAAGCAACCCCGGGAGAAATTTATTCGAATCTGAGGGATTAATCCAAGTCGACTTAGGTTCATTTAGATCTATGGAGACCTAATTAATTTGATCCAAGAATACTCAATTCCTAGAAACGATGTGAAAGTGAAGGAAATAGGCAGTTAATGCACGCGAATTGCAATTAAGTAACGTGGAATTCTTCTTAATTCAGATCTGTGTAGATCTCATTAGATCTAATGTTCTTGTAGTTCGAATCGTTTATTGAATCGAGCCGAAATTTCAAACTCACAAAATCTGATGAAGCATCGTTATTTTTCATTTCGAATTAACTCTTTGAAACTGAAAAAATCGTTTGAAGAATATACTGCGTGATTTTTGGTCTCCAACAGCTGAATATTGTGTTGTCCGAGCACTAATCCGTTTCAATACACGATTCAAACTTCAGCAAGATGATCTATTCAGATCGAAATTCAAATTTTCCATCTCTCAGATCTAGTAAGATCTAATTAGATTCACGTAGATCTAAATCATTCTTTCCCGGGACGTTGTGTTTATCTATCGACAAAGAATTTGGTGTTCGGATTATGATACTTTTGTGATATAGTGTGAGAAATTCGGTTCATCTGAAAATCTGCATTCGGCTCCAACACCATTAGAACTACCATCAGGTTACCCTCATCCATGCTGGATCTGGAATCTTCGGTAAGTCTTTACCTACAGGCCTGGTCAGGCATTTCATTCCACAGCCGCATCTGGTCCCGGACTACTTTAGAACTTATCAGATAGGAATTTCTGCTCGGAAAGTTTACGGCAGTATTAGCGATCTTTCGTCACCGCGTTGTCCCATGTATCAAGATTAAGACCATTGATTGCTGTGATGATGTTATCATTTCAAAAGTCTGAGTCAAATTCCTTCTGAATACGTTACCAACGTTCTTCAGGGCTGGTCCAATCTCATGCCAGTGGTGAATTCTTAAATGCGTCGTAACACTCTCATGAAAAAGGATCTTCTTGTTATTGAATATAGCAGCTGGTTCCTAAAACCTCAGAATTTCATAGGTTCTTTGCAAAAAATTGTTTCCAATCTGTCATCTTTCAGAATTTTCACTGAAATATTTGTTACATAAAATTGCATTCTTTATAGAACTAATGGACGAAAAGGAGAAAATTCCTTAAGATTAGAAGACAGCTTGATTCCAACACTGAGAGAAAAACGACCTGGTTGGACAATTTGTGGTCGCAACCCACTCAGCACAAATGTCGCAGTAATATTGCTGCAATATGACTGCAATATTTCAATATTGCTGTAATATTTCTGCGATATTTGTGCTCGATGGGAATAACTTCAAATCTAATGCTATTCATCAGAAAATATAATTGTGATGTCGAGGAAAAGTGGTTGAAGCCACAATTGACTATACTTTTCAGGTTAGAGAAATAAAATTTTTTTCTCGGTATAATAATCAGAATATGTGGGTTCAACTACTTTTTCTGGACGCCAAAATCACATTCTCTGGTGGATCAAACCAGATTTCAAGTTGTTACGGCCATCAATATTTCAACCAGGTTGTTTTTTTCCAGTGAACACATCTCCCCGATATTTCTTCAGTCATTTCAACAAATGACATTTGAAAATTGAGAGATGACTTCCATAAATATCTACCAACTACCTTTCGTGAATATCTTAATGAACAAATTCAATCACAGAAAAAGTGTTTACATAACCCACCTCTACCGCGCATATTTATTCAATAATCATGTGGGTGAAATTGTTCAGCTCAATTCCATAACACCAAATCCATTAGAATTTCATCAATCATTCGATGATAGTTATCTGTGTACAATTTATTTCGATTCTCCTTCACAGATGAAGCAATATCTTCCCACGTTGTAGAAATTTGTACTGAATAAAGTGGTAGAACGATACATGAGTACAGTGACTGGTAAAGGAGAGTGGTATCGTGAGGAAGGCTGATCAGGGCAATCTTCCGCGCATACGCCCATGAATTGAAAGCTTCTTGAAAATCGTAAATTCTATTTCATCAGAGGTCGCATGACAGTGATCTGAGATTTGGAATGATCTTTTTATTCAACAGTTTACTAATGAGCCACGATAGTATATTTTTGTGAACGTTGTGATTACATGCTTGAGATTAGCTGTTAGATGGATGCGCGATTCTTCTTGTCATGATTTTTTGCTCTTTTTTTTCCTGTGGTTTAATACGTAATCATTCAAATGACATACATTCGATTATCATTTGATAATTTTTTTGAGTGAAAATGGATCAACTGTCATATGTATTGATGGGTTCATGTACTTCTGTTTTCGTTTCATTTACATTTTATATAACTACAAAAATAATAATTATTATTATATTATGATCACACTCTTCGTTCAGAGGGAAGTTTTGAACACAAAATGTTTATGCATAAGCCGAGTGTATAATTCACTCACTAGGAATAGCAGGATACTGAGAATTCAAACATTTTTAGCCACCTCCACAAAGGCTCGCCCTTCACTTCTATCTTTTTATTAACTATTTGTTAGTCCATTCAACTCAACCGAGCAACTTTTCATATTACAGTCCGTGTAGTTACTCCAACCATCACTTTTTTCCTCTGTTTTTGTTGAATATTTTCCTTGATATGAAATGAAGTTTGCAACAGCGTATTCCATGGCTTGAAAAATTTGTCCACAATCCTAAATTTTTAAACATTTGCATTAGAATCTTTCAATATCTCATACAACTGTTTGATTGGGAATAAGTCCATCAAATGAAATTTCATTCAATAAAAGAGATCACAAAACACATTTGTGATATTATAATTCACTAAGAATGAGAAAATGGTGATCACTACAAAACATACACTTTTCGTTGTGAAGCATAAGAATTGCCATAATTTGAGTGCAGCCTTGGATCTTCGATTGCGTGAAGACGTTATTCTATTCCAGAATAATAAACCGCTGTTGGGAAATATCCAATTACGTATATGGCCAACCACTTATAAATGTCGTGATAACAGTATTCGATAATGGTGAACAAATAAGTCTTGCCTACTCACCATCGTTACCAATCGTACATTCATTTGAATCTCTCTTTGTTGCGTAGGATTGAAAAGAAAATAACGATAGAAATGGAACATGATGAATTTTGAAACATATTGCGGATATCCAAAGAACACACTCCACCACAAATAAAACATGCAAAAAAGTTGCACCTCCTCTCATGAGAAGAAGACCCTCGAACCTTCGTATGAATATCCTCATAACCTAAGGATGTGCGAATATCCTATGATGTGTCATTTATAACATTTGCGTATTTAAGAAAGTCTCGAAACTTAAACACGCGAGTACGTAAACGTGATCATGGAGAAAACATAAAAATGAGCATTATGGAAACCAGGTTTGATGCGTATCCATCCAAGTTTACGTTCACGTTCACGATCGCTATGCATCTAGTACATTAAGTCTACCTGTTTAAAGTTTTGAATACATCTCAAAAAAACTCCAATGTCATTGTGACATCAACGTATTCTTATACACAAATCTCAAGTGTTCAAATATTTCATTCAGCCCCTTGTTAACAACCGCTGCTGTTGATCAAATCATTGTCTGCCTCCAATATCCTTTTGTCGCTCGAACAAATAACATTCATCAAACCTGTTAGAAACTATCCATTAAGTTACAGTTTGGGAATCAGTTACATCGAATACTCACATTCAACAAGATTCCAGACGAGTCGGCCTTCTGATCTTCATTCAGAGTTAGAAGATTGAAAATGAAAGGTCCAGCAGAAGCTTGGTACGAGTCAAGGCCACATGAATGATTTCAACTCGGACAAAAGTTGAAGAATTCTTCACGATTGATCGAAAAGAGTAATAAAAAAAACTCGATTAGGCTCGTTTCTTCGAATGTTAATTTTCAATATTCGATGCTTATCGACAAACATTTGAAAATCTTGAACAATCATCTATTCCATTTCTCACAGTACTTTAAATTTCGATGATGGGCCAAGTTTGTTTACTTCTATAGGAATAATTATCTCTTTGGATGATAGAATATTTATTTTATTCCATGTGGAGATCAAAATCATTGGGACATGATTCGATTGACTTGTAGAGTAATTTGTTTCATATGAAAAATCAGTGGGAAAGTGGGAGATTTCGATACGAGCGACCCTGAAAATGTTGTGAGAAACCATTTCGGTCTAAATTTAATTAAAGAACATTCCGAGATAGGATGGATCCGCTTCCACATGAACTCGATGGTTTTCTTTTCCCGGAAGTTGATATCAACGGTTTTCACCAATTCCAAAAGGTGCGTGATCATAACTACACGGAAAAAATTTTAGAACTGTGAGAGTTTGAAATTTATATAACTCTAACAGTTCAATTATTTTTGGTTATGCAAGTTCGAAATTCGAATCTTCAGAGTTCAAAGCATCATTGAATTCGTATAGTCACACGATGCGGGCCATTAAATCTAATAGTTTGAAGTGAGAGAGTGCGGCGCTGCGTCGAACTGCGAGAGCTCAAGCGATTGGACTCTCAGAGTACGAAATCTCGGACAAAAAGAGTCGGGAATCTCCGAGATTTCGTACTCTGAGAGTCCGATCGCTTGAGCTCTCGCAGTTCGACGCAGCGCCGCACTCTCTCACTTCAAACTATTAGATTTAATGGCCCGCATCGTGTGACTATACGAATTCAATGATGCTTTGAACTCTGAAGATTCGAATTTTGAACTTGCATAACCAAAAATAATTGAACTGTTAGAGTTATATAAATTTCAAACTCTCACAGTCCTAAAATTTTTTCCGTGTATGAAAGATTCTGAATTGAAGATCGGGGAACAAATTTTTTGAATGTTATGCATTTGTTTTTAAATCATATAAATGCTCGACAAAGAAAAAGTCATGATCTTATTCCATTCCCCAGCTAAAATCATTGTTTATTATTTTGCTGCATTGTACTGACAAGTTGGCAAGTAGATAACAAGCTTATAGGAACGTTTTGAATGTGCATAGACCATCTATGCACGATAGAATTCATTAGAATTTCAATATTTGAAAAATAAAACATTTCTATTCGCTCTTGTCGAAGTTTTGCAACACATTCATCGTATGAATGAGAATTCTCACAGTGTAAAACTATTTACATGATGAAATCAGACTTCCATTTGTTTGTCTCTCGAGAGACAGTGTAGATTTTGATATTCTCATATATATTTTTATTCGCAAAATCAATACTCGTCCAAGATTCGTAGGATCAGGGCCAGTACTGGCTCGGTCCAAATTTCCACATGGAAATGCATTCTTCATTTCCTTTAGGATATCGATATATCTATGGATAAATGAATGAATGAGTTCATTGTTTGAGGTCAAAAGATCCTTACAATAGAGTATAACATACAGCCTTTTCAAGAGGGTAGCAGAGTTACCGTCGGAGCAAATTTGTCTGCAACAAAATACTAGAAATTGAATTTACAAAAGAATCTGAAATTTTCAGGAATGATGCTTTGATCCTTCATCTACGTCTTTATGTCTTTAATAATAAATTATATTTTCTTTAATGTTTCTCCAAATCGAAAGTCCCCTTGGCATCTTTTTCCGGGGAAACTCGCAAGCGTGTGTTCTCAACAGCATTTGTTTATTATTGAATATGCATTGAATGATGAAATCTCTTGACAATTTTAACTCACTAGTTGTCTTGAGGGATCATTACTGAAGCTGTATACCAAATTTCAAGTCATTTCAATTTCAACTTTGAATTCTATTGATATTGAAAAAATGAACATTTTCACTTTTTAATTTTTATTCCGGAAACCATTGATGATAGAAAAATATTTCTCATGAGAACCATGTGTGTTTTGGTGAGTTCTAACAGGCTATAATTTATATTTTTTACTACAAGAAATTTTTTTTCCTCATTTTATTAGGATCCTGGATCAGGTGCTGAGACCTGTTCAAGCGCTCGGCGAGTTTTACGATCCAACCGCTCAATTATCACGGTTGGAAACATATAAAAAGATACAAGAAAGAGAATAAGAAAATCAAAATTCATAAATGGAAATTGTACATAAAATCCAAAATCTTGAGAAAAAGTTGTAAAGAGATAGAAGAATTAAATTTAAACTAAAATTAAAAACTAGTTCGTGCTACCAGGTTATTACAACATACCGGATGTTTCATAATTCATCATTCGCATTCCTTGGCATATTCTGCGGCCGAAATGCAATAATTTCCCGCATGAAAAAATTGGAATACCCCAGCATTTTTCAATTCCAAGTTATAGGGATTTGAAGTTTTTTAGCTCCTAACCAATCAGATTTCAGAAACTTTAAATTATCATAGCTCCAAAACCAACAATGATAAGTGAGTTCAATTTTTTTCCAGAGATCCACCGTTTTCCAACTCAACGTGGTTTGAGAACAATAAGTCAAGTAAAGAAGAAAGAAACGAGTATGATTGTACAATAGAAGAGAGGTGTGTGAGAATAGAATTATCATCCAGCTTGAATGTAACAACAGGAGAGATAAAACTCTTGGAGAGATCATTTTAGAACAAATCTTATCTTCAGTCGCACGAGTCAGGCCACTTATAGTTATTTTACAACAATTTTTATGATTTTAAACTTATTTATAACAAATATGGAATTCCGAAATGTTCTTACTTTCATGTCCTTAGTTTTTCATAAAATATTCGGATTTTTATTTCTGTTCATTCTCAGAAAATCCTTCTCTTCAATACCATATCTGATCATAAATATTTTCACCATACTGGAATGTTCAGTGGTGAGGCTTTCAGAACATTCAAAAATCTTTCCTAGAAATGTTAACAATCTATGAATATCGAACTCGTTTATATTCATGAAGGGGCCATCGATGAATACCTCCTCATTCAATGATTCCATCTTTGAGGTGATACCAGTGACCCCCTGAAAATGCAAATGGACCCATAGGTTACAAAAGGACACAACCAAAACTATTCCCATATAGCACAAAACTCCCCGCAAAGAGCTCCCGTTATGGCGGTAAACATGAATTCATTATGAATAGTTTGAATTCAAAATTAACTCTTGATGAATAACTTAATCTTCACAAAAAATTCATATCACGAATTCATAAAGAACTATTCAGGTACTCAACATGCATTTTGAATTCATTGAGTTCATATAGAATTCATTTTTACTGTCATGACAGGGACTGTCCAAGAAGTTCTTTCAGAAGTTTTTTCTGAATTCAAAATGATCATTTATGCTGTCTGGGTTCTGACAAATTACTCAAAAACGAGAGAATGAGATCGAAATATCGCTGTGTGCAGATATTTTCATCAATAAAGGTGGTCTGTACAGAGCGATATTGTCCTTTCAGTACTTTACTTTTGGATAATGTGTCAAAAAAGATTTGGCTCGGGTTGCATCGTCAGGAGCCACTGGTCCCATTAAGGTTCTGCAAGACTTTTCGTTTGAAAGTAAGATTTCTATGAACGGATAGTTATTCAACCTTGATCGTCGGTCATTCACTGACAGATTATTACTCCAAGGACGTCTCTAAACAATCACGATAGTTCATCATAGCAATCATTTCTAGATTAGAAATTGAAATGATCTTTCTTCCCCGAGCAATGCTTGATGGTGGCATCCCATTGTCTTGACACGTGGTCTGATGTTGTGGGTTTCTCACACTACGTTTGTTCAATAAAAATATCACGCGAGGTGGAATAAGATGAGCAACTCTATATGCGTTCAGTGATTTTTTTCATGTTCCTTATCTGGGTTTCTGGAACACTACGAGTCATTTTAGAGTATCGTACAATTTTTCGGTCATTATTTCTCAGAAGTGTTGGTATATTTACGATTCTTATTTCTTTCGTCAGTTTCCATTTACGAAAGAATATGCATATACACATTCAACGCTGTTTACGCGTATTATTATTACGAGTGAAAGTCCGTCGAACAGACAATCTGACTCGAGTCATTCTCCAGCTGGTTGCCCGGTCATCTTCGAGCTTTGTTTTTTCAACTCCTCTCTCTTGCTCTATAACTTCAAGTTGATTTTGTTGACACGTAATCATTGCGCTACATTGTTCCAGTAACCGATTGAAGTTTGTTTAGGAATTTGCAAGGATCGAATTTAAACAACAATTTGAATTCAACGAATTACCAGAGATCACATATCATTTATAATCCAATTTGTACGAGTCTTCCTTTTACAAAACAAATTCCTTGTCAGTTTTGTATTCGAGAATCAGAATCTTGCAATGAAACTCTTTGAGAAGAATAGAAAATAGATTTGAAATCAAATGTTTGGAAATTTCTCTCTGTGAACGAAGAAATTGTTGAGTACTGTTGCGTCGTTGTCTCTGACTTGTTGATCGGGATGGATCGGAAAAACTTGTTTCTTTTAATCGAAACGTATGATATTGGGGGTTGGAATTAATCCGTAGCGTTATACAAAAGCTGACGTAGGTATTGCAGTATTCCGTTGTTGCCTACAATAATCTATTCACCGTAAAACAGCTATCATTGGACGTCATTTGTTTTACATAACCTTTTTTTGAATCGTAAATAACAACACTTCATAATTTATTGAACATGTCAAAATTTATACCGAATAAAGTATTTTTGCGGGGAGTCTTACTCCATTACTTCAATATGAACAAAAGTGCTGCTGAAGCCCATCGTATTTTAGTGCAAGTGTATGGTGAACTGGTAGCTGAGCAAAAAACGTGAAAAATGGTTTGCACGTTTCAAAGCTGGTGATTTCGACTTGGATGATAAGGAACGACTTGGCCAGTCAAAAGAATTTGAAGATATTGATTTGGAGACGTTGCTTAATGGAGACTCATGTCAAACCCTTCAAGAATTGTCGACATCATTGAGAGTTGACTTATCAACGGTAGGAAAACGTCTGAAAAGTTTGGGCATGATCCAGAAGGAAGGACTTTGGATCCCATATGAATTGAAACCAAGGGACATTGAGAGGCGTTTTTTGATGTGTGAACTGCTGCATCAACGGCAGAAAAGAAACGGTTTCTTGCATAGAATTGTCACTGGGGATGAGAAATGGATCCATTGCGACAATCCGAAGCGCAAAAAGTCATGGATTCAGCTCGGCCAACCATCACAATCAGTGCCATGGGTCATCAAATATCCATGGGTCTAAGCTCCTGCTCTGTATTTGGTGGGATTAGATTGGTGTGATTTATTATGAACTGTTGAAACCGAATGAAACCATAACTGGGGATCGTTACCGACTACAATTGATGCGCTTAAGCAGTGCATTGAAAGAAAAACAACCGGACAATGTCATAACGTACGGTGCCAGATGTATCCTCTACTCTCAACTCTACTATCAACTCACCCTCAGTGTACTATACAGTCCAAAGAATGAGCAATAAATAACTCAAATCACCTTTTCATATACTTGAAACATCAGGACTGATTGGCAAAAATCATAACCATTATTCGCCTTGAACTGCTCAGGGCCCCTTGAATTTTCGTTATTACATCAATAAAAATTGAATGAGTCTTCAGTAAGAATTCATTGTGTCAGTTAATTATTGACACAAAGAAGTATAATTCAAGTGACTTAAAGGGCATAACATCGATCTTCATATTCCTAAATGAAAATAAAATGAGTTGCGATTTGCCTCACATTTAGGTATTTTCGGCTAAAAAATCGAAAATTCAAACTCAGGTTTGGAACAGAAGATATCCTCTGATCGAGCTGTGGTTCTTGGTGGTTCATATTGATACCTCAAAGCAACTTGTCCCCACTTTCATGTTCCGATCAGAAAAAGGAAGTGTTTTCGACCCACCCTACTTGTTAACCTTGACTGGTTTCGACCTTGTCCCAGTCTTGTCCAGGTACTGTTTGACTCACATCTTGATCTGATCTTGTTTTGGTACGGCTTGGTCTTGGTGGTCAGGATTCATACGAATTCCAATGGCGAATCGATGTTTTTCTGATACAATCCAGTGAATTGGACACTCATGATTTCGAATTCCGAGGAGATAAAGAATGGAATCATTTCCATCTCCTACATTTTTGGGAGGTCTCTCGATCGAAATAAAATACACAAAGATATTTTTCTTGTAGAACAAAAATGTGTACACCGAAAAAAAAAATTAGTAACCCCAACTCCAAATCAATACCAGCAACTACTTTAAGTAGTTAATATATGGACAACTAAAATCGTAGTCGATGCACATACAAAAAAAAAAACAATTGCCGGTAATTCCTGTAATTACAATCGTTGTTGAAATATGAAATAATCTGGATCCTCAGTTGCTCCATGTATTTTCGCATGTCTTCTTTAACCTTTCGTTGTGCGTTGCAATCAATTAAATGAAGCTTTTTCCATGATCAAAGATGTACTGTGGTTCTTGAAATCCTCCCTCCTGAAAGGCTCAATTCCTTTCCAGTTTCAAATTGTAACTCTATATTGTTCACCATTAGACATAATATATTTGTAAAGGGAAATCGGGTCCAAAAGATTTTGTATTCCAATGCAAATCCACCGATCCTCATTCAAAACTTCCTAACCGATGATATTTTCATTGTAACCTTTGCAGGGAAGCGAAGTACAAATAAAAAATATTTGCTCTCTCATAGTGAAGATGAATTTTAAGGTGGCAAACAATGGAGACATTATGTATCATCTTTCCCAATGACGAGAACCATATTTTTCTGATAGCGTGTGCCTTTATCGTTCGGTGTTAACTCAGCAATTGATTCGGATCGTTGAAAAGATCATTTCAAACAATTAGAAATGTTGTTACAATAGCTGTAGACTGAATCTTCCCAAGTTAGTTTTGGCAAATAATTGATTTTAATGCTTGAAACTAAATTAATGTTCGAACAGCAATCGTAATTGTACGTGTACATAATTTTGCGGTGCTAATCCATTTTCGTTGGGGGAAATAATTTATTTGTTTCGGTGTAGAACACACAACTGGAGTACTTGTTTCTTCTACTCCAACGTGCTCTTGAATGTATAAGAAATCACAGCGAATTTCACAGAATTGGGTGTGTTGAATAACGTAATTTGATTCGCAAAGGATTTTTCAGGTAATTACGTGCATAATACTTCATTGTTTTATTTAATAACACTTCACGATTGTCTTGACGTGCAACGTATAAGACTGATACGTTGATCATTCAAACGTTCCGTATTTCACACACTGTTGAATTCCTTGATGTTTTTACATTCGTATTCATGAGAATGATCCTCATTTTCACATTAGTTATACGATAGAATGTGCAGCTGTAGATGTTAGACGAGTGTGACACTGAGCTAATTGACATGTGTTCACGCGCATACAAATATTTCTAAGCAAATGAAATACTTGTTTCTGATTTTGAAACTCCAATCCATTTCAAATCAGTTCCAAGCTCAGTTCAATATCATTGAATCATTCAAAACTTCACAAATCTTCACTTTCTTCGTGTCGAAGCATTGAATCGAATCGTACTATTTTCAAGATTCATATTCAAGAATCACTGTGTGGGATGCAATGAGACTTGGACAAATTATTAAATTGAATCTCAAATACACACCAAATTATATGACAACATGAATATGTGGTTATTGCATGGGGACCCTCATATAGTTACATCTTAAAATTTCTACGACTAATGAGTTTATAGTAACACCGCTGACATCAGTATTTTTGTTACTTTGACATCTCTGTCTCCTAACATCATTCCACAACGATAGCGGTACTATAAGAGAAAATCATTTTATACATTCAACACTAACGAGTTGCACTAGGAAGACATTACTGATATCTCACAGTGAAATTCAAATGATTTTAAACTGTTGATATCCCGTTTGGTTTCCGTTCTTTGTAAAACTTTGTTGATCATTGGAGTATGAGTTTCGTTCGCATACAGTTTAATGGAACTTTATTTTTTATAATTGTCGTTATCATTGCCGTGTGGAGAGATTAAAAAGCCTAAAACGTTAAAGTGAAAGTGAACTTGAAAGAAAATTTTTATTCCGTGAAGGAGAGGAACTTTCGATTGGACTCGATTTCAATATCATTCCGGACGATGCATACAATTTCAAAGAAAAAGAGAATGTTATATAAATATTTCACACGTCTTATGAATGATTTCGCATTTACACAAAGAGTTCGCGAAACTAATAGTTGGAAAAACATTTGATATACTTGATATAGTGTTGAAATATATACGCAGCAAAATTAGTAATTCCCACGGTATCAAATCAGATTAAAATAAAATGAGTAATTGAAAATCTGAAACATCTGGTTAGGCTTTTGTCATGTCATGCCGTATCCTGGAATTATTCTGATCAGGGTTATAATTCGTTTCGAACTCATTCGATCGAAAGAATCATTATAAACAGAGATGTTGAGATCACCGATGGAATTTCAAAACATGAATTGTAAATTTGAGAATTTTTTACTCATTGGTGTGGTTATGCGCTCGTTAGTCGTTAAAACATGCCGACGAAAAAATGAGCATTGACCACGCAACCGTCAATGACTTCACTAATATTTCACTGAGGATGAAATATTCGACAAATGAATTCATCTTCTCGATTTTATCAAAAGCGTATCTCAAAACTCCGATGATAATCGGCTCATGCAAATTCGAATTTCCACACAAAATATGTTAATCTTCTCCTTGTTTTTTCATCTTTATATTTAAAACGCTTGATCGATGTAATCGTTGAATACGAAATCAATCATTCCGTTGAACTGTCATTTGTTGTCATTCCAATTTTTCGTGAATATCCCTACGTGAAGATGGATGGTGTATCAAAATTTAAATATCGCGTTTCAAGGAATGCTAGAAATCATCCTCCGAATTGTAATGCGATTCCTTTTATTCAAAGAACTAATAGTTCGATGAGTCCTTTCTTTCGAGTTCTCACAGAAATGGAATGAAATGTTCATTGGACGATTTTTAAAGCAGACAGAATCGATTAATTTCCATACGAAGGTCATTGAATTGACATCGTATATCGTTAAGGGGATACCAGCGGCCTGGTAGCAGCCAAATCGTATATGACAAACTACGAACGAACGCCTCAATTGAATCAAAATATCGCTCTGTACAGCATTTCCACTGGAGTCAGAGAAATGCTGTACAGAGCGCCCAAATATGAAGAAACGAATGGCCCGATGCCGACCCCAGAACGAGTTATCACCAGCACGATATCCGAAATGATTACTACAGGCCGATGCACAACCAGTGTTCATGCGGATATTTGATAACTCTTCCTGACTGACAGTTCCAAATGTAACCTTTAACTTGGAAACGTGTGAATGAATGAATTTTAGGCCTGTATACAACTTTATGACACGCCTTTTTCTGAAGTAAAGAATGGAGAATGAAGAAGAAGAAGATCAATGAAGAATTAAATATGGAAAAGATGAACCACTTAATTCACCGGAAAATTTCGTCTATCCTTATATCCTCATACACTTGACTCTCAGATCTTTCGCACCAGCATCTTTTACTCAATCGGACCTTTCACTGCAATTCTCTCGAACCTTTTACTTTAGGTACAGCCCCTTCAACCCCCATCTTCCTATCCGCTCGACCAATGATTCCAAACAGATCACTCCACTTCTTTTGGATCAATGTTCAAACAAAACACGAAACAAACTGAATGCGAATTATAGTCGAAACTGGTTAACTTACAGGCATGAAAATGTTTTTGAACCCCTGAGTTTATGAATTATCAAGGTTTCTCAATAATTAAAACATCTGTCGAAGGTTTCAAGGGTACAGCAAGGCTGTATTAGTGTTATAACACTATATAAAAAAAAACCATAATTTCCAATCACAGGAATCCTTTTTGAACATGAATTGCATGAACATTATGAATGATGAAAATATTACCACACCAAGTTTATTTCCAATGTAATATCTCGTTATTTTTCAGGCTTATGAAAAATAATTATGGATGTAATATAACGATTCGATTTTATGACAGCCTCTCATATCACAGTTTTGTTTTCAACTTTGTATTTTATTGAACAAAAATATTCATTTGGTAGTTTCAATTTTTTTCAAGCAACGCAAAGCTTTCTACAAAATTGTCTATTGCAGATAGAGAATTAAAGATTAAAGAAGAAGATGATCAGAAGATTCTCTATTGTTGCTACCGAGTTCATCCATTTCACAGCCTTCTGCAATACTATTCTTCCCTTCGTAAAGATCGTTGAGATTATCAGCATTTTGCACGATCTCTTCGTCTATCAAGATCCGATGAGTGGGCAAGAGCTTTGATCTTGGATGCAGTAATTGATCTCATCTACCGAATAAGCCTCATCTTCAGGAGGCTGGTTTGCCAATGTTACCCCATACGGCACAAGAGTCCCCGCAAAGAGCTCCCGTTATGACAGTAAACATGAATTCATTATGAATAGTTTGAATTCAAAATTAACTCTTGATGAATAACTTAATTTTCAGAAAAAATTCATATCACGAATTCATAAAGAACTACTCAGGCATTCAACATGTATGCATTTTGAATTCATTGAGTTCATATTGAATTCATTTTTACCATCGTAACGAGGACTGTTCAAGAAGTTCTTTCAGAAGTTCTTGTGAATTCAAAATGATCATTTGTGCTGTCTGGGAGAAGTCGTTTTGTACATAGCTCCAATCCATTATCCGTAGTAAAAGTCATGTGGTTAGTGCTTATTTTTTTCCCACGCATTTTGGATTGCTTTTTCGCCAACAGATCACAAGAAGTTAGTTTGATTGGTTTTCGATCCTCAAAAATTTGTGTGTCAAAAAATATATGCCAAAGCAAATGAAACATTTGTGACATAGGATTCAAATCATTTGATTCAATGTGATCTTGAATATCTGATAATTGGTCTTGAACTGACACAGTTACATTATTCGTTGAAAGTTTGTAATGATGGATGAATTATAATCCGTAGGATTTTCATCGTATTCTTTTTACATACAGAAGACATTTAATGCAAAATTTTCTGTATACATAGTCTGGTGAAAGGGAAGCGTGTCATGAAAAGTAACAGAAGCGTAGGGGTGTTTCAGATTACTTCCCTATTACATCTTATATCCTTCCCATCTACTTTTCAACTACGCTTCCACGCATAACGTTCAATTCCTATGAAATTGGTGTTGTTCCAATACGTTCCACGTACTTCAAATATACGTTCGGGCTACTCTTAATGTTTCACTTTACCCTTTCATCAGGGTATGCTCGAAAAATACGATACTGTGCTTTCAGGATATTTTATAATGTATCATGGTGATTTTTGTGGTACAAAGCGGAACTGTATCACACTGTCAAACATCTTGAGATTAGAATATGGTATCCTAAAGCGTACCCAATAATTTTCACGTATAGTGGAATATGAAATAATGATACAATTTTCGTAATTCAGTATTTCAAACATGTAGAAAGATATTATTTTTCCCGTATTACATCCGAATGAGGTTTATTTTTTTCACAGAAATAATAATTAGTCATTTTGATTGTGCCGAGAAAGAGTATAAAACTGCACTCACTGCTTTCTTTTCTGGAGCTCCGGATCGAGAAGGCGGAAGAAGAGAAAGGGTTTTGCCAGAAGAAAACATTAATGAGCAAAACAAATCTTAACTGATGAACAAATGAAATTCAAATCCAAGCGCAATTTTATTTTCGTTGAATGTTCTCATTCCTTTTGTTCGATTGATTTCATTTTTAATCCATCAGAATTCATCATTTATATGTCGCGTAAATCGCAGAACTCTTTTATTTTTATTCAATCAATCATCAAGTCTCTCAGTAAAATTTTGATTCAATATTGAATAATGAATCAGAAGAGATTGTACGTTTTAAGGCTATTTACACTGAAGAGAAAAAAGAAGCGGATTTTTTTCCGTTGAATATTCTAATTTCTCTGTTCGATTGATTTTATTTATAATGTATCAGAATTTATAATTTATGTGTCGCGTAAATCGCGGGAGTGTTTTATTTTCTTTTCAGTCGATCATCAATTCTTTTAGTAAAATTTTGATCCAATAATGAATAATGAATCAGATGAGATTGTAAGTTTTTTGCTATTTACACTGAAAAGGAAAAAGAAGCATATTTTTTCCCGTTGAATATTCCGATTTCTTTTGGTCGATTTATTTGATTTATAATTCATCAGAATTTATCATCTATATGACGCATAGATGGTGGAAATATTTCATTTGTTTTTTCATCGATCATTGATTCTTTGGGTAAAATTTTGATTCAATAATGAATATGAATTCAAATTCAGGGACTGTATGTCCTAAAGCTATCTGAAAAGAAAAATATGAACAACCTCACAATGAAAATGGCTAATTTTGCCGTCTGCTCGAGTTGAATATAAATCAAAAAGAACGGATATGGATAGACTTTGACTAATATTGAGTTAAATCAACCATACGACGGGACTGGTCGTATCTGATCTCGTTTCAAGGTTGACTCCGTTATTTTTTCCCTGTATATGCATAAAAAATTTCTATTTTAATTTTGCATTTAACAAAATATTAGCATATTGAATACTTATAATTTATGTTCACTGTAGAAAGAAAGTCTTAATTTGTTTGCATCATAGATTCAGCCATCAAATGAGCTGAATTTGAGACTTTCTTTTTACAGTGTTGAGTTATGATCAATACATTACATGTACTGAAACACATACATACACATACATACACGGAGAGAAATGTATGGTAATATTTACCATGCTAACATAGTATTCGTTCTTATTTTATTGAAAATCGTAAATGTTACTATATGAGAATAGAATCCTTCGCCATTTTTCTGGTAATGATTACTATACTACATAGAAATCAGACAAATAGAACTCAAAGCAATGTAAAATGGTACTGATTACCATGTTGACATAGCTGTGATTCAAGTTAATGAAAATATGCACGAGGGGGGCAATATCGACACGACGTGTATATACATACATATATTATACGTATTATTACGGTAGTCAGCCCACTATTAATGATCAAGTAAAAACACAGTTATTATTCAGAAGACTGATATAATTTGTTTCTGACTGGGTGCTCCCTTTTCTTTCTATTAACCATTTCATAACCTAATTTATTTATTTATAACCTCATTCATTGAAAAGCCTTGTGTGTATATACATGTCAATAGTTTAATTTAGGTTATAATCAATGAAAAAATCATGGTCAATATTACTTTATAGCATTGGATTCATGTTTAGTTGCATAGTACTGTCTCCAATGTAACATGGTAATCATTACTATGTTAACAGGGCTAATGTTACCACATGAAATCGGGAGCATCACTATGTCAAGTGACTCGCACCATCTAAAAATTTTCGTCACCATGTAACATAGTAATCATTCCCATGCTACATTGAGAATATAACTATTCTCCTCTCTCCGTGTACTTATTATACATTATGTATCATAGATATTACGTATGATATGGAATAAATTTCAAACTTCATGCATTTTTTTAGAATTTCTCCCGCAGAACAAATTGTATTATTCTTCAAAATTTCTCCAACGCGCCAAATTCCAACACTTCTTGAATGATATGGCTCTTTGAAAGCATCTCCTATGATATTTAGTCCATTTCCAGCAAAGTGGACAATTCTTCGTGATTTCAAATCACGTTCATGTGGTGGAACGAAGATTTTATTTATTCGTACAATTTTTTCATTATTTAATGCAACAATGTTGTCTGGTCGATGTATAGTTATGATAAAAGAATCCTCAATTTCTATGAATGTACTCCAATTCTTCCTATTCTCTGTTGAGTACACTCGGCCCGACAAAGGGACCCACCGATGTTGTCAACTTTGGCGATCTACTTCGCGAGGAAGGGTCATTTCACGTGTTGAAACATTTTTCTGTCCTCTTTGCGAAATATATTCGTATACCTTTCGAGGCATTCTTCCATACATCTTACGAGAGCCCTTCGACTTTGATACAAGTAGAATAATCTCTGTTCGGAAGGTTTATTGATTCTATTTATTCATCCACTTAGAAAATTCTAAATTATTATTTCTATATTATCATTCAATTCCCTTATTCAACATCATGTTCTATTTCATTTTCATTTCTCTTTTCCATTGTCTCAGGAACTCATCTTCGAGGTTCGTGATGTCATCTGAACCATTTTGCTTGAGTCGAACTCTTGACCACCCACTGTTACATGAATATGGGGGGATCCCCCAAAAGGCCAAGTGGAGGGGGTTCCCCATGGTGGTGTATACCTACTATCACATGATGAGTGAATTACATCCACTCAAAAAATCATATTCTAAAATTGAGAATCTACTCCATAATATGAGCCTAGTACATTTCTCTCCTGATATCAGTGGTGGATCTTCTAATGTTCAGAGGAACTCCCACATCAATCCTCGAAAATTCAGAGGAATATGTACTAGCTTCATATTTTAGAGAAATATTCTTAACTCTAGTATATGATTGTTTCAGTGTAGCTCATTCTTCTGAAAACATAATAGAAACATCAATTGCTTCATCGAATCGTGAACTCTGTGTATTCCATAGAGGGACTTTCCTGCGTTCAATGTTGGAGAAAGCAACTCCACCAAAATTCACTTCCTAGCGATTGATACAATTATGCATCTCATCATTCGAATTCAGCGACAGCAAATGATAGAAGAATATCAGTACAATGAAGTCGGTATATAAGGGAAGAATAGGAATCACAAAACTTGATCTAAATGGTATAATAAATCCTAGACCTTATCGTTAAAATTTTCTATCTGTGAGGTACATTAAAACCTCTGATGAATGGATTTGCCACAAATGCGCGCAGTAGTAGAGTTTCACAACGGTATTAGAAGTATGTTGGACACGCATCCCCTCGCTCATTCACTCGGCACGTGCCTCAAACATACTTCGCCTTCACGTGTTATGTCGTTTTGCCTCGTTAGATTAGATGTATTACACGCAAAAGCACCAGCACATTTCTTCGTTATCGTTGTACGAGCGAGAGTAAAAATTCTGTCGTTTCTTTCTCTAGTTTCGCTCACTCCCCCTCTCTTTCAAAAAATTACAATCTGCAATCATACACTTTGTTTTGAGAAATTCATTCGATACCTGCGACTTACCCGAAATAGACTCAAGGAGGGTGAATAATATGTCATCGGGCTGTTGAAGCGTACACTGAGAGAAATAATTACTAATCCCAAGAAAATATATTCTTGAATATTCTTGAATGCAGCTACCCGGAGAGGAGTATATGAGATTGATTACCATTTGCCTCAGTCCTCATCGCGACTTTAAAATAGGAAGTGAGTGATGACTCGCTGATGTTTGTTCCATAGCAACGTAAACAGCTTATCGTACTAAATTCGATTTCACATGGGACTTATCACACTTTTGAAATATCTGTCACCAAATTACTATTCTTCATAGTAACCGTTACCGTATACTTCTCTCCGTGTAATATGGCGTGGAGCCAAGAGAAATTTTCTTGAATCAAGAAAATATTTTCTCAATTCAAGAAATCTATGCTTGGTTTCAGAAAAATTTTTTTAAATCAAGAGAAAATATTTTTGGAGAAATGAATTTATTGGAACAAGAAAATATATCGTTGATGATGGTCATTATTTCTTTCTATGTATTGTATCGATTTTTGTATCGCATTACTGCTCAACAGAACTGCTGTTGAAACTAAAGCAGCGCGTTCATCGAACTACGACAGACTAAATGTTAACATTGTATGAAATGTTACACGAAAATAGATTTCTCGATCCAGAACACCTATCATAATTTCATGGACATTGAAAGGAAATGCGTCGTATGAAAAATCAAGATGAGGTCAAACAACAAGGAGAAGGGATTTGAAATTCGAACGTTAAGCGTTTCACGTATGAGGCATGCGTGCCCTAATGAACGGGATATCTGTAAATGAGTTGAAATAGTAAACAGTGATTAACCCAATCATGCGGAGGGTGATATCGAATGAATCAAATGCGCAGTCGCATATTGACTCCATTGGGAGGAACTATTAGAAATGGCATAAAGAGATAGAGGGAGAAAATATAGGGAACGTGGGATGCACAACTTGGGAGGTTTGAAGATACTTCGATGGTGCACTTGCTACCGCCATCGTCGCCAAAGTCACCGCCGTCGCTGCTGCTGCAACGGCGGCCTCTTGTTTCGATATAATGCATCATAGGGAGGGTATGGAGATGCGAGAGAACGCTATCGAAGAGCCAGTGAAGCTTTCCACGGTTCCGTGGCCTGATTGTAGGCATCGACAACTTGTTCTCTCAGTCCTGACACTTATATCCTCCAAATTTCCTCTTCGTCCACCATTAACGATGAGGGGGAAAACGAAAGAAATGAATAAGAAAGACGAAGAATCATTCAATGACGATCAGTGATTTCCGGTTCCACTCATCATCCTGTGAAGAATTGATTATTTAGATTGAAACATCCAAGTGAAAACAAGAAGGGATATATGAAAAAAATGAATACATTATGCAAAGAGTTAGTGAGATTCTCCTGACAAAATATTACGCTATCTTGCATACGTAACCTGTTGCTCTGATGGGTTTGAAGAATTTGTAGTTGAAGGGAATCATCGGAATTCATCATTTTTCAATGACCTATGTTTTGTTACAAGGATTTATAGTTGAATAAGTATATTGGATACAGCGGATTAATGATACTTGATTAAGAGATTTGTTGATGATCGAGTTGAACTTGACCATCGAAGAGTTTAATTTCAAATCACCTTTGAACTTCGTGTTACAAGATTTAATCCTTGAGAATCACTTGAACCGAAGTCATTCTCGTTGATCCAATCGATACACTTCCCCATGCCATTGAATAAGCTTTAAAGAATTGTGGAAAAATTCACGTTCGCTTATCTGGAATAGTACGGAAGTATCGAATCAATCGATGGAGGATCGGTTGAAGAGAAGAAACAGCAGTATCGTTGATTTGATAACATTCCTGGACATTTGCCAACTTTATTTGCACACTTGTAGACATGGATCTCGTAACGTTGGAACTCTATGGGCGATCATCACCTTCATCCGAACGGAAGATCGAGGCGACTTTATACGCTGGTGCCAAGCTTACAAAACACCTCATCTACGTTATCGCGAAGATCGATCGAATCTCGATGATACGGAGGACCGATTTCGTACCGATAAAATCATCTTCAAACTACTTCAAGAGTTTTTCTATTGCGGATGTTTTCCTAATTAGGACATATCTCTGATAAAAATGACGATTATCGTTGACAATAACAAGATAGTTCTACGAATCCCATGTATAACTAACTGTATGCCTGTAAATTCAAAAGAGAATATATATTTTTCGACACATCAAAAGATTCCTCTTCCTGGAAATATATGACATTCTGAGTGATAATGGTATTTGTTCCATCAATTTGAACTGTGCCATTTACCTTTATTCCATATTTTCATTCGAGATAGAACTCTTCTCGTATAACAACTTTGAACAAAGTTTTCTTCACACGTGCGACATCCTGATGAGTAAAACAATTTGAGTGAACGGGCAAAGAATATCCAACAACATTCCAATGTGCAAGTATTAGGTATGTGAAAAAGTGTGGTGTATTTGATGAGTTGCAATGTGATATCATCAATATGGCTTATCAGTATGTCTTATGGATATTAGAAGAATATATTTCTATACGCCGAAATGAGAGAGTTTCATAGATCTGGATCTTTTAAAACACTTGAATCAGGAATTCAAATCGTAATCGGTGAAATATCGTATAATTTGTTGGAGAATATCAACTTCATCTACCGAACGAAAGGTAGAGTCCGTTCCTTTATTCCATTCTTGTTGATTCATTCATTGATTCATGGATTGATTAACACTACTCGATAAATGGCATTCTGAAAATCCATTTCTGGGATTTCGTGCATAAGAGCATAAGGTTATATAAGCTTACCTCGAGGGAGAAAAAAATTAATCTGGTAAAGATCAATGTCTTCAAATGTGCCCGATAGGATGATTGTATAGCCAATTAATCAGAATAGAAAATGAGTTACTCATTTCAAAATTTCAAAATCGTCGAGGTCATACAAAGTGTTATGTAAATAATAATTTTCCTCAATCCAACATTCAAAAGATGCATAAAAGATCCATTCTACAATATTAAAGATTGGTTGAATTTTAGACTATTTCATTCAGATGAATGAGTTATTTTCTCTGCAGTAACGCATTGCGAATACAATTTAGCATCATACTGTGCTACACCTTATTACACCGCCACGTGTTAATCCACCGCATTACGTACAGCATTTCATTGCGGTACATTTCATAACGGACCACGTTATGTTCTATCCTGTCGATAATCCCGTACTTCCTTTCTTCTTTTAGATTTTTATGATTATTGCGTCGTTAGTGAGATTTTGATACTTTAGTTTATCGTGACAATCGCATCATAAGTGAAAAAAATTTCACGCAGACTATAATGTAGTATTCTATTGGAAAAGCATTCGCATTTACCTTGTATATAATTTTCACACAAATTTTCCATATTCTTTTCCCTTGAATTCTAGTATTCATCGCAGGGTTGCCAACTTGGGGTATTTTTCCCTAGATCTAGGGGGAATCATGCGCACAAAGATTTTTTTAGGGGGACGAATTTTTCAGGGTCATTTTTAGGGGGGGTCCAATTCAAGTTTCTTCACTCGATAGAAAAATTATAATTCTGAGAAAAGAGAATAGTGGACCCAACTACTCACGACAGTTGGATATGTTCAAATGCAATACATCTTTAAACCAATTGGATTCGCAGTTGACTCAACTACGCGTACTTAAATTAGCCTTGTATTCAGATTGCGATGATGAAGGATTGTGCCATGAGTGGTTGAGTGCACTATCTTTTTTCTCAGTGTATCAACTTGATTGAAACAATATTAATTTGATTCTGCTTATGAATTTTCAATAACTCGCAAAATTTTCGTCATCTCAATTGGTTCTATTTATGAAGATTCATCGATTCTTACAAATTTATTATAAGGATTATATAGTGATGAAAATGCACAAAAAAAACGTTAGTAATCAGGGCTTCCATAATGAGTTTTTCTCTTCAGTTGGTTGGACTTACTAGTCAACAAAAGTTCGTGATCGGTCAATTCCGGTAGGAATGGAGCTAATGTGAGAACACTGCTGGTAATTATGGTACTATAAAACATTTTAGTGTATGCTAGTAGCACACTTGAAAAGTTATACATACATATTTATATGTTTGAATAATATTCCTTATTTGACAAAAATTTTAGGGGTTTCTGAGTGAAATGTAGGGGGTTTTTACTTCCTTTCTAGGGGGAGAATTCCAAACCAGTTCGCAACTCTGATTTTTCGTGGTGTCAACCGGAATTATATTTCACATAAATTCATCCCTCTACAAACAACACCTTCACGCATCCGTATATCTCTCGATCCCTTTGACAAAAAGTTTCTTCATATCTTGAAGAATATTCTGTGTTATCATTGATAACCAGGTGGCAACAATATCATAATATTGTTCTCTTCAGACAAGTGCACTATGTGACACACTCGTTCTCACTTCTCATGAATATGAAAACAGAAAAATCAAGGCTTTCAACTGGGTCGAGTGGTAAGGTTCATCAACGAGAAAAAATGTCGCCGTAAGTTGACTCAACCTCTTCTTTTGCATGTGCTCTTTCTTCGACCGCGAGTGAGGAATAATCTTTAATGTGACCCAGTAACGTCTAAGCATCTGCTTTTGGAATCCACAGGTAGATTCATGAAACCTTCGTATTATCATCTCCTTTACATGTGACGTGAAAAAAATTTTCCGCATAAAAATAAAGTAAGCATCCCAACGGTATTCAAATGTATTCCTCAGTGATAATGTTCTATTTGAATCGTTGCTCTCTCGGTGGGGTTTTTTCGCTACCACGAGACCGTATTCCACACTACTGCACGAAAAAAAGTGTGTGCAGGTTCGATTAACATTCATTCTGGCTTTTGTTGCAACTTTTGAATAAGAATCGAGGGATGAATTCGCGATCTGACCATTGATTGTTCCTATAATAACGAAAAGAGTTTATCGCATTCTTTTAGATGTTGACTGATATTTATTACAATTTTGTAATATATTCTTCCTTGTCATCATTATCGTATGTCATTTTCCTTGTAATATTCGCAACAACTCTGAAACATTATCGAAGAAATTCATCGTATAATCTTACATGTTTCAATTACTCAAAAAAACTACAACCGATTCTGTTATGAGTTCATCACATATCGTGTACAATAAGAAATTATCCTAATTCATTTCACAAAAGTCAAGTTGTTCCGTTCCGGAACGTACAATAAACTTTCATTTTTATTATAAATTTTATTTGTCGTACTTTCATTTTCACCGTATACCTTATTTCTTGAAGTCAAAAACATTGTTTTCTATGCGTGTCTACTATTGGATCATCATTTGCTTCCTCGTTGACGTAACTCACTCCGGTAGCGTATTTGATTAAAATTCCTATAATCGTATAAATAGGTTTCTTCTCGTACAATGAGGTTCTTTATTCATGCGTACAATGCACGACTACGCTGTGTGGGATGGCAGATTGAATAAAATTGATCATCGATATTCCTCTATCTTTGTAACAGCTTCGTTTGGTTAATGTATAACAACTGCCAGTTGATTACGAGATGAATTGTCACCGTTCATTACAGATTTTTTTTCTAAATATGTGCCATTTCTAACATTATCGCATAGTTTGGTATCTAAAAGATATGATATTTACTGTGATCACAAAGTGAGAGAGATTTCATCGTGTAAAGTGCGAGTTTTCCTCGTAAGCCAGGGACATGGGAAGATGTTGACTATAAACTACCCTCCATTTATCTTCGTATTTTCCATTAACGATAGCAGAAACGCTATACTATAGCAACTTCTACCACAGGAAATAATAAATGAAACTTTTGAAATAATCGTTTTCAATTATGTCGGAAATTCAATTCAGCGGACTATTAAATACACTGCATTGTTTTGTCCTAAAATAATTTCAATTTCCAATAGTACCTCAATTGGACTGTCAAAGCGATTTCAATGGGATACCAATACACGGACACTAGTATTTCCTTAAGAGAGGACGACGGTTGCTCCGAACTTCTCTTTCTATCGTATAGGTTTGTGTTTTTGCAACCAACATGCTCGGATGATAACGCTCGTATCTCCTTGAGGTAACAATGGAAGCACATGGATCAGTTCCCACAGGGACTAACACACAGATGGCGGTATCAATACTACACCGCTTTTATTTTCCGCTAAGACCAGATTTCAAACGATACGTGCACTGGAAATAAGACCACGTTGAATCGACTTGGAAACAAGTTCGTCCAACATTAATGACGCCAAGTTCAAGTGACAGGGAAAACACAGGAAGGCTGTCCACGTTGTTTTTACTTGTAAAACATGCGGAAACAACTTGCTCCCAAGTTAAATTAACATGAAGTTGGCTACATGGTAGGCGTAAGTCGATTGAACATATCATTTTTCCCAGGGTGTCAAAATTTCATGACTTCCGGTTTCGTCGTTGTTAAGGTGATAACAGCGATTCCTGAAGGTGTAACCAAACCCATTGGTTACTACAAAAACTATTCTGACAAATTACTCGAAAACGAGAGGATATAATCAAAATATCGCTCTGCACAGACCTTTTTCAATCAATGTAGATCGTCTCTACAGAACGATATTTTCCTTTCATTGCTTTATTCCTTCACAAGTTCATCGTGTGGTTTTGCAAGGCCTAGAGAATAACTAGAGTGATTTCTGCTGAGGATATTTTGTCTAGGAGAGATTCTGAAAAAGTTTTCGCATTCCTATTTTCTCCATATTGCATCACAATTTCACTGCATGAAAAGAATCGATAACCCGATGAAATTGAAATCTTTTGCTATGGACCCTTATGAAAAAACCCGATATCGAGATTTCATCGTTAAATCATCAGCTGTATCAATACCCCGAGTAGAAGTTCCTATCCGTTAAGCCCTAAAGTGGTCCAGACCGGACCTGACCAGGTCCGTGTAGATGAAAACCTATCGGGGATTCCAGACCCGGCATCGATGAGGATAACCTGATGATAGTTCTAATGAGGTTGACCCTATAAGAATCTATCTGGCCCTGATCCGTTTTCCTGATTGGGGCCGGATTCAGATAATTTTAATCAGGTCCGGATATGACTAACCTGATCTGCCTCCTAATAAGAAAAGCCTTATTCAACCTTATTCACCCTTGATCAGTTTACCAGACGAGGCACAAATTAGGGACATCATAATGCAATCCGGAAGAAGCAGACCTTATTGCGGCCGTAACAAGGCAAGCTTTTTAAAATCTCATCAGATTCAAATAAGTTTTTCTGACGGGAGTCAGATACAAATAATGTTAAGATATTCATGTCCAGAAGTAACTAACCTAATCTCCGCCCTAATAAGAAAACTCAGAATGAATGCAAGTAAATTTTTTCGAAATGCCCCTAGAATTATACAAATTTCAATCCTTCACCGATAACCTCCGGGATACCATCAAATTTTTGATATGACGCTGAATAACTGAGGTTTCTCGCGAGTGCTGGTTGTATTTATTCGTTGATATATATACCTCACTCAACCATCCATCTGTAGCGTGCGAATTGCGATAATGTATTATACGACAAATACGTTTTAGGTTAGGAGAGGAATACAAATAGTGATTGGATTGTTCATGAACTATATTACACGTCAAGTGAATAATAATTGTACTTTCATGTTTGAATGTAAGTGGACTTGGACCATTGCGATATCTACGTAGAAAATGTCAAGTTGTAATCATTATCAACAATTAAATTTGGTAATGATTTTTTTATGAAAAATTCAATCACGGGGTTATGGATCAAGCAATTTGGATCGCATCAAGTAACCTGTTTAAAGTAGGATAACCACATCTCTTTCAGAAGCGTGGAGGAAAATTTATCACGCCCAAATTTAGTTGCCGGATCAAGTGCCCGGGTTTGGCCCAGATCAAGTTGCCGGATCCGGCCCAGATGAAACGAAGCGTTATACATTACATCCGGGACCAATCCGATTACCCATATCCATACCGGATCTTTTGATACAAGAGACTTTTTGATGTGAAAGTAGAAGGTACTGTCGCTACCAAAAACACTCCTTCGATTTTATAGATTGGACCAGCCCTCTCTAACTCCCCCACTCTTTGTGTTCCTTACTATCGCCAAATGGAACTAATCCGCATATCACGCTGATGGTCTTGGTGGGCTGCATAAAATATACCTATTATTCAGTCGTCCAATCAAATTAAAAGGAATAGCCCACCAACAGAAGTAGCGCAATCTATCGGTTTAATGTTTTTGGCTACACTAAGAATACCAAGTCTTCTATAGTTTAGTCAGTGAGTCGGATAGGGCTGGATTGGACACTGCCACCCAAAAGACATTTTTATGAAGAAGAGCTACTGCCATGTGCTTCTGGGTCTACGATCTCACTACTGCACAATGAAAATTTGAATGGAGAAGCGATGCTACTACTCACTTCTAATATTACCGCTTGCATCTTGCTATCATAAGCCAGAAATTTTCATCAAAAAGCACTGCTATCGCTGGCTCCTATAGGAGCATTTCTTCAACTTTGCCGATCAGGCTAGTTTCGCTTATAACTATATATCTAGTTAGATCCAACTCATCAATTTTGAACTCGCGTTTTGTTAGTTTGTCTGAACTAGTGTTTAGGGAAAAACTTGTAATATCCTTTCGAAGAGGTAATTCCGCTTAAATCATCAAAATCACCACATCCGCTATTTTATACAAAAATTTCTCAACCAAACCAATTGCCGAGTATCAATGAAAGCTTGTGAACGTTCCTTCAGATCTTCATCTTTATTTCAACCGCATTTCTATAGGAAATAATTTCAGGCGCCAAACTATGGTGTGACGACAGGAATTCTTGCAAAAGGAAAACATTGGAATAGAATCCAGAGTTACATAGTTTGACCTTCTCTTGTGTCCCGATTGTCGTTCTCGACCTAGATACTACAGAATCACTGGAATATTGATGTGTTGTCTATAAACAGATTTTGTTTTACCTTGTTTTCAAAAGATTATTAAGCGAACAAAGTAAAACGCGTTGAATCAATTTCAGGACAACGGCTAACATGTGTAGTTATATCGCGTTGCTGTCAGCATACTTTCATCCATTGTATACTGTGACGTCATTAAGGCTCATTATAATCAGTCTAATAAAAATAACTCAATAATGCTTCGCATGTTCTCGTGAGAGAAATTACATTCCAATTGGAGAATTACCATCGTCTTGAGAATGAAATACGTTTTCAGTTGATTTGCTGATTGGTATTGTCGAATGAAATTAATGTTTGATATTTAAATTAAGAATATCCTAAATAAGAATGTATGGGATGTATACGAAATTAGAGATGGTCCGGATTGAGGGTTTTCCGGATAATCGGATACCGGATTATCCGAATCACAACTATCCGCCCGGATACCAGATAATTCCCGGATAACATTATTTTTTAGTATTGTGGACTGCACACTGCAGAGAGTTTTGCATCAAACTATTCATTTGAATAAGATTCAAGTGCCACAATGCTCTAAGAATGTTCTAAAAACATTTGAGCAGTTCGCTTGAAAGACGACCTGATTCGACTCAAGTCTTTGCACAAAAAATCAAGTTAGAGCTTGTGTACGTGATATCAGCTTAGAAACGCGTGATACCAAGCTACTTTTCAATGTCATTATAGGAATGATGAGACTAGACAATGAATTTCCACTACACTGTAAAAAAAATTTGTTGAATTCCAAACAAAAATGCTTGGAAATTTACAAACTTGGTTTGGAAAAATAATTTCCGAACCTTTTTTGTAAATTGCCGAACAAAAGTTTGTAAATTCTCAAAAATCTTCGTGAAATCACAAAATTTTTTGAATGTTTACAAACTTTTGTTTGGTAATTGACAAAAAAAGTTTGTGTAAAAAACTGCCAAACTTCTTTGGCAGTTTAGGAAGTATATTTTTTACAGTGTATGTATGAACCTATTCAATTGATATTAATATTGTTATAGATAATCAAATGGGTGTCGACTTGGGTAGTTCTTTCGGCGATCAACTAAAATGGTGTAAAATTAATTCTATTTTAGTGAATGAAATGGATATAAATTGATCTGTAGTACTAGATCTCTTGCTCATTTTATTGAAATATCACATTCCCTGCACTCGATTACAATCGAAAATACTGAAACAGGGGAAATACATAGCCGAAAAAGATGGTTGACTTTGGCCTGAAGGCCTCAATTTGGAATACGATTGTCACGTCATTCTTGCTTCGATACACATCGGTGTTCACTTATATTGTTACAGTATCGCGACCACGCGTGTGAATGAGGGTCAAATACCTTAGCCAAGAGGGATGTCTGAAAGCGACGGAGAACAAGCAGCTCGCTCGGTGGCCTTGGAGCAAGCCTACGTTCATGAGGTTTATGAGCAATGTGCTGAGAAGACAGCAGCACAAAGCAGACACTGGCCGCGAATATACCAATTTTTGGAAGAACTTGAACCTGGAGCTCTTGTGTGTGACATCGGTAGGTAAAAAATACGGAATTCAATTCTTTTACCAATCTAGAGTTCTTCAAATTTCCTTCAGCACTGTTACAGATATTTCGTGTTATGAATTGGCGCTGAAGTGTTTTTGAATCATATTGCTTAGGTAAAAAGGAAGTTCAATGATAATATAAATATATCGATACAATCTATTGATGTATCGTGTACAATCTTTTGTTTATTAAAAACTGGTAATATTCCACACAACACACAAGGGCTAGGTAACATTCCCAGAATATCACAAAGCCTCGCTTGAAACATGCTGGGTGAAATATTTGTACCAGATTCTATGGATATTGCGGATAAAATATTCCATTACATATATTCTGAGAATCATCTAATTGCAATATTTTTCATATGATATTCTGCGGTATTTGAAAATCTATGACGAGATATCTATCGAGATGACTATCTCCTATCATTTGTCCTAAAAATCTCTTAACAATCTTATATGCCTCATCTATTTTCCCTAAATGTAATCTCACTTCTGTATCCTGACATTTTCCTTCTATCCATTGTGCTTTTGCTCTCCTTCATTCTCTAATCATTCTATTCCTCAGTGACTTGTATGTCTACTGGTCTTGTTCGCTACTCTTATTCTTGTATTTCCTCCCTCATTAATTGAATCGGGGATTTCTTCCGTTATCCATAGTTTCTTAGGTTCCATTCCATCGTTCTCCAAAATTTCATCCGCACATTGTTCTATGTTGCCTTTCATGTTTGTCCATCTACTCTTTATTTCCAAGTCTTTCTCTTGTGGATCCTTCAATTTCTCATCCAACATCACTTTAAATGCCTCCTGTTTTTGTTTAAGATTCTTCAAATTCCATCTTTTTTCATTTTCCTTTTCTTCTCTTCAGAGCTTTGAATTTCGGAGAAACATTTCATCAGCAACATATTGTGATCACTATCTATATCCACGCCTTGATGAGTTTTACAGCTTTTCACTTGATTTCTTAATCTTTGTTTCACTAATATGTAATCAATTTGGTATCTTGCTGTATCTCCTAGCATTTTTCAAGTATAGATTCTTCTTGGATGATTTTTCAATAATATGTTGGTAATAACCATTTTATGACTTCCACAGAATTCGATTCGACGTTGTCCTCTTTCATTTCTTTTTCCTAACGCAAAATCTCCTCTCATGTTGCCCTCTTTTCCTTGCCCTACTACCGCATTCCAGTTGCCTATGATCATTGAATTTTGTTCTCCCTTCACATGTTCTATCACTTTTTCTATTTCATCGTACGTTTTTTCGATATCTTCCTCTGAGTATGCAGATGTGGGCATGTATACTTGAACTATAACAATGTCTACAGGTTTTGTTTTAACTCTAACCATCATTACGCGTTTGCTATGTTGCAAATAATTTTCTATCCTATTCCCTATCCTTCTACGCATCCTCATTCCCACACCTGCTCGACCATTCTTTGATCCTGTATGGATTATTCTGTAATCTCCACTCCAGAAATCCCCTTCTCGCGGTCATCTCATTTCGCTAATTCCAATTACATCGATACCTAACCTATTCATTGCTAATTTAAAATTTTCTGGTTTTCCTGTTTGTCTCAGTGATTCTATCTTGTTTGATGAAGCTCTCTCGAGAAACTTCCACCCGGAGATCCGAACGGGAGACTATTTTACCTCCATCATGTTGTTTTTTTCAATATATTATAATTCCAAATTTCTAAGTTTGGAAAAAGATTTCATTTCCTCGGGAATATCAAAAGATGTCAAGGAAGGTAGTTTCTCCTTGCTCTCCCACTGTTTTTTCCCGATGTTCCTGGCGTTTAAAACGTTTTATTTTCAATACATATGAAAATAACGTTTTCCTTGAATCATATCATCGAATTTGATTCATCCCTTGGATCTACTCATCAAAAAAGGAAAATTATTTCATCTAATGAAAGGAAAGGGAAAAAAATAAAAGGTCTCATGTGGTCGCATCCCTCTATTTCTAGTGTCATTATTCGAATGAATTGGATCAATCTCTCATATGGAAGGCCACAAGAGAAATCATAAAGTATATTCAAATACAGTAGGCGTCCGATTCTCTCCCGTCTGACCTCTCTTTTCAAATCTTCTTCTCCTCATCGGTTGATAAGAGAGATCAGGCGGCAAGAAATCGAAAGCCTACTTTTCGAAAGTATACTTTTCCGTTTGACAAAGAACGTCCCATATATATCTTTGTTAATTTCTCGAACTTTTCTTTTATTCCCATCTTTTATTCGAATTATTCAATTTTAATTCTCTTTTCTTGATTCTTTCGTTCTTTCTCTCATCCCAATTCTCCGATTTCTTCCTACTCCTTTCCATCTCTAATTCTTACCTTTCTTAATTATTTCAATTATAAATCTTTGCTTTAATCCTCAATCATAATAGCCATTCTAATTTATTCCTATTTCATACCTTATCATTCTCGTTGTAACAGCGTTTCATACCGTTACACGCTATAATGTATAGTGGCGTAAGGGCAGAGCAAGAATTCTATTCTTCATTCCTCTATCCTTGAATATAACTGATCTTAGATATCTCTATTCTCACGAATCTCTATCCTTTTATTTATGAAACAAAAAAACATCTATATTTCATCAATATTAAAGAGGATTGAAATTTGTAAGGATAGAGATATTTAGGGACAGAGTTATTTGAGAATAGAGTTCTTGTTCTGCCGACATACGACTCAACTGCAATCCCCATATCGATGTGGGTAAAATGTCTAAGACTGTATACAATTGTATAGGATTCGTATACAATTTATGTACAACTGTATATGTTTTTGAACATTTTTTCCACATGGGTAGGACGAATGTACGCGTAGATAATTAACAGAGAGAAAACATTGAGGGTGAAACTCAATTCCGTTGCCCTATAGATATTCTCGCCGTAGATAATAGTGCATTGCGCCACAAGTGCGCAAAGTGGATAGGGATAATACTTCCTGCCTACTCACAGCGGAAGGGAAATACCAAATATCCTTCCGTTCTGAAATATGCATATGAAATATTCCATATGCAATTATACAGGTAATTTGCACTTTCTTTGCAGTTGTGGGGAAAAATAGTATATTCACCACGGGGAGGAGAGAGAAATTTCCATCCGTGTGATTGTCTCCCTCGCCTCCGCACAGTGGCATCAATACCCAAAAAAGTGGCAAAAATCATAAGGAATTCTCAAATTCGCTTGGAACTCAATACTCGGGGGTTTTCAGGGTCGTTGTATACGAATCCGTTGTCAGAATTTCGGGCTTCGATATGGTGAATCCAATATGGCGGATCGGAATTCAAAAATTCATTGCATTGTTATCGAACTCGTTACTTAGAGGTTTTCGGGGTCGCTGAATACACTGACAAAGAAAGTTTTGGTAATGGTAACAAAAGTGTTTTGTTGTTTGATTTCTAGTGACCATAATATATAATTTGGTCAAGGGAACCAAAAGGATAAATCATTTTGTACCTCGAACTTAAGTACATTCTTTGGTTACCCACATCCTGTGAAAAAAAACATATTATTTGGTTGTTTTCACAAAACTTACGCGGTTTTGTTCCACAAACAAAATAATTTTGTCACTTCATAATGACTTCATCTTTGTAATGAAAATATTCTTTTGCATTTCTGAAACGTAAATTCACATGAAAAATTTTGTGTCGTTAATAAAATAATACATTCCTGCATGGAAGAATACTTTGATTCATTACAATCATATAAACTCGTGCACTGAGATGCATTGTTAATTGAATCTTACAAGGAGATGTCGCAAGAGCCCGGAGCTACTTTTCAATGAAAGTCATGTGTACGTGTACCATATATGTTCGTGATGAAAATCATCCTCACTTCAATCCTAATACAGATTAGTATTTGAAGTTTGAGTTTGAAACATGAACACAACTTGATATATGCAAAGAAGGTCCCCCCTATCCAGGTGATCGGCAGTGGCTTAAGTGAAAGAGCCTCCGCCTCCAGTCCCGAAGTCCTGTGTTCAAGTCTGCTGGTGGTAATTTTTTTTTTCAATCTGACCCATGATTTTCTCATCAGGACAAAATATTTTCAGTCTGCAGACGATATGATTTGGTTTCCCAAGCAAAATGTATTTACCTAGAAACCAAAGGTGTGCAACAAAGAAATAATATGGTTTTCAACAAAACGTTTGGTTGATCACATTTCAACAAAACATTTTTTTCGGTGATAGAGCACGTCCCTGCTCGAGATTCTACAAACGATTCTTGAATCATGGTTATTTTATGGTTCAAAAACACGTGATCCGCCACAACATTTTTACATCGCATTACGAAAGAATATTTCTAATCGACAAAGTGTGGATATTGATCATTTCTGACGTTTTCTGAACGTAGATGTGTTTATTGGAATGATAAAATAATTTCACAATGTTGAAAAAATTCATTGATTATAAGTTCTGATATTAAGGACACAATCGAAAACTACTAATTTCGTTTGAATGATATGACTTCTTATAATCTGACATTTTAATTTTTTTCTGGTTTTAGGTTGCGGCAACGGGAAGTATCTGAGCGTTAATAACAACATCTTCAAGGTGGGTGTGGATAGGTGCAAACGTTTCACGGACATTGCTCGTGAGAAAGAAAATGAGGTGAGTGATACGTATGTGGACATGCATGCACATATACGTACAATTTTGAAGGCAGAAAAGAATCTAAAAGTGGTATGAAAGCATGAGGTGACAAGGAAGTAGAGTAGGTATTCGTAATACCTTGTCTTATGGATCGATCTGATTATACCTTCACACATTCATCGGTACAACACTGGTCGAGTTGTGCTTGATGAAAGTATTTTCTATAAGAAAATCCCGCTTTTGTGTGGATAAGATGAATTTTTCATTCATTTGAGTCCAGGAAATACTCATTTCTTTATCCAATCTCCGTCCAGTCTCTTACAATTCCGATGAGTCTTTTTTTTTATATAAATTATTCCGCTGAATAGGATCGTTCGATATTGTAACTGTTGTTTTTCATACAGGAATACGTAATCATTGCAAATTATTTCGCTTTGAAGTATCTTCATTTTCCCATCGACTTGTGCATTTATATGAAAAAACCCCTTCTTTCATCGTCCGATCATTGAACTTCATAAATGAAAACGAAGAATATTCGTAATATTATCAGTATGAATGGAGAAAGTATATTGTCGTGAGAATCATTCTTGAGGGAATTCTTCTCGTGAAAAATAGTTAAGGATATTTTACATGCAATTCGTTTTTTGAATAGAATATTTCGGACATGAATTTTTTCCATGAATGTATTTTCAAAATTTCACACTAATGCGTTGGATCTGTCAATACGAGCTGTTGATGAAGTATTAATGCGCTTATTATTATGCACGGGATATATTTGTTCATAAAGAAATGAAGAAGATGAATAAACATCTAGAAAGAACGTAACTTACGCATCTGTTGAGTGGAAGAACGTCATGTGATCCCCATATGAATACCTAATCAAGAATTTCAGAATTCTGAATATGTTTCAAAACAGTACGTGGATCAAAATGTATCCATTTGATATCCTTGTTGTAATTTCAAAAACATTGTGCACTCAGCGTAGAAAATTACTTGTTTGGGAACTGAATTCTTACAATGATCGATTTTTTAGAAACTTTACGAGTTCAATATTTGTTTATCTCAGGTATTAATATGTGACAATTTGGCTCTACCATTTCGAGATGAAAGCTTCGATGCGGTATTATCGATTGCGGTTGTACATCACTTTGCGACCACCGAAAGGCGGGTTCACGCTCTTAAAGAATTAGCGCGCGTTCTTCGGATCGGCGGTCGACTGGTGATATCCGTATGGGCAATGGAACAAAGGCATAGAAAGGTAACATACATTGATAGAGACGGAGCATTGAAATCATATGAAACTTACATATGCACAACAGTTTGTTATTCGATTGGATGGTGCAACTTGCTCAATCGTTCCGTAACGTAACATGTTATAGAAATCCACAGATTTTGTCTTCAAAGGTGAGAACCTTTGGAAGAATAAAATAATGCTTACCCTTTTAAGTTATTCTCTAAGTTCGAATAATACTTTGTATGATAATATTTTTAGAGTCTCTAATATAATTCGATACGTATGCGACTTTTATTGAAAAGGAAAACCACATTAGTTGAGTTATGATGCAATCGTACTGACCTTGAAATTTTTATTTTGCAAAATTTCTCTCGAATTTGAATTGGAAATGAAAGTTATCGCATATTCGAATGCTTCAAACGTTTCGATTCATCTTAACGCTTGTTCAATATCAAATTTTTGGTGCTTACAGTTTGAATCGCAAGACGTTTTAGTACCATGGCCAAAAGCGTATTGCGTTAACGCTTCAGCGGATGGATCGAGGCATCCCGGTGGATTTAATACAGATGGGAGACATCATGATCAAAACGCCGCAAGATATATGTCATCGACTAAAAGGTAAGAGACGGGTTTGACGAATTGAATATTAGGAACTCGATTATCGGTACTAGTTACAGAGTTTGAAGCTCGTCTCCAGTTTTATGAAAAACATGATTGTATAATTGGAAAGTTTCATGATTTCGCGATATTATGTCGAGATGCTGAGGGAGAACAAATATTTTGACGATAGTCGAAAGCAGAGAGAATTAGGTGAAGTGGGAACAGAAGGGTGAATTTCAAACACGCCATCAGCTGGGTGAGTTGACACAACTTTAATACGAGCAAAAAGAAATGATCGATTTTTGTCTTTCTATCTCATTGAAGTTATGTCAACCAACTCGTTAGAGATCATTACCAATGGAGACACAATTCATTTCATATTTATATCGAGGAATTTTCGACAAAAAAACGTGAATGCCAAAAAATATGGAATTGAAGTGCATATATCAATCGAAAGCTCTTGAAAAGAGCTTTTGAATGATATATATCAGTCAATTTTATAATTTTTTGCAATTACGCCTGTATAGTACAACCACCGATCCTCCACCTGGGACTCCGGTGGACTGGAGGTGGAGAATTTGTGGAGAAATGGGAGAAGTAGAAATGAGGGAGAAATAAGTGAGAGTCTCCGTTGAGGCGACGGAGAAATGTCCGCCCCCTGTATTTTCGATATAATTCATATTGGCGCATTTACACAAACAAATCTGAATTCACGAATTCAGGTTTTATTGAAAATATAGGGGGTAGAGATTTCTCCGTCACCTCTCCGTTGCCTCAACGAAGACTCTCCCTCACTTCTCTCTTATTTCTACAGCTCTCATTTTTCCACCAATTCTCCACCTCCAGTCCACCGAAGTGCTCAATGGAGGACCGATGGTTGTGCTGTAGTGCTGTACAGGCGCCTTTTTGTCAAAACGTGCTCGATAGGTTATGAAAACCTTCTACTCTATCTGATTCTCTCTGGTCGAATGTCTGCAGTACAATTATATGCGAAGTTTTGTTGATTTTAGAAATGGTCAACGGAAATGTAAAAGTATGAGTTATTGGATCGATCCTATCTTCAGTCCATCACCATCCACTAGCAGTCTTTCCAGTCCGAACGAAACTTGTTACAGCTTTTTCCGACGAGCATTGCAGGTATTGTGCTCTCTTCCTCAAAAGATCGATAGAATTCCTCCACTTGTCTAGTTTCTTAATACATCCCAAGGCGACTTGTAGCGTGCAAAAACAGCTGAATTAGCCTGATCAAAGTTTCTCATTCTTAAAATTGCATCGTGCACGACACACACGAAGGTTTTCAGCGATATGAAATTAGAATCGTGCAATGGGCTCAGATCGATTCCGCATCGGTTTGTATACCGTATACAGAATTCAAATTGTTGATAACCAGCGTTAATGAATGCGGTAACAAAAAAACACCCCAATAAAAATGATCTCTGCATTCCTCTACATTTCTCTGAAAACGTCCAGAATCTGACAGAAATCCTTTCGTTTCTCTTAATTTCTGTCAGATTTCGGACAGTTAGAAAAATGCGGATAAATGCAGAGATTCCTACCCTGGAGCAAATACCGACTTCCGGTAAGAAGAAACTGTGGATTTGAAAATGACAAATTATGGAAAGTTGATGGAAAGAATCACAAAAGCATTTCCTCTAAAATCACAGCTAAAAAAATTGTGAATTTAATATTCTAGAAATTAGCTGGAGGCAGGCGAGGGAGTAGACCATGGTTCCTCGAAACATGGCAAAACGGTAATGGGAAAAATCGCAAACATTACGAGCCAGAAGATACGGCTGACGTCGACGAATTACCGATAGAGTTACGAAGGCTCGAGGATACCAACGTTACTATAAACAAACACCCAGATTCATTGAGTATGAAATCAAAAAGTCTAGGTGACATATTAGAGATACAGCGATCAGATCTGGTAAGATCGAGATCTAGCATACCCGGTCTCTGTTCCACTGTTACATCGGAGTTGGAATTGGACGAGCAATCCAAAATATCATCTTTAAGTGGATCAAAGCCCAGACTTGTCAAGCAGAAATTCCATTTAAATGAAGATGTCGGGTTGGATATTCCTAATAACACTGCCATTCACGATTTATCGAGAGACATTCCAAACTCACAGGTGAGTATCATCCCCTTTATCCATGTTGCTGATGTTTAAATTGTTTATTAAAACAAATTGATAATCGAATAACGAAATACTCAGCTGTTGAAATCGCAAAGTCTTGCGTTACATACTTTGAAGGATGTTTTTAGTTCCAAGGAGTTCGTTCGAAAGCATTAACAGTGATGATTATTCGAATTTTGTCGGTTTTAATTTTCGTTTTGTTTGTAAAAACGATTCAAACTTCAAGAGCATCTTCATCCTACTCTTAATTGAAATCGAATGATGATGTTTTATTTGCTCACAGCTCACTGTTGGGCACTTTACTAAAAGAAGTGTACCAAAACAAAGTTCAATGAACGAAGAGCTCATGTCTACGGAGAGGCTGAAAGAAAACGAACGTGTAAGGCGTAACATAATGAAACAAGCCTCTTTGAACGAGGAGATAATGTGCAAGCGTATGAGCTTCGAATCCTTCAGAGAATCTATTTACTCAGGCAATGCCGGAAAACGGCTTCAATTGTTGAAAAGTGGCCTTACGAATAAAATCAAATACACCACGACGAACATTGAAAAGGTATCAAGTATGTCTATAAAGAATGGATTTGTCAAAATTCTTCAAAGTTGGACATCGAGCGACGCTGATCCGACCCCTGCGAATTCGTCGGCCAGCATAAACAACACCAATTGTTGCGATCTTAGTAATTCTAATATCCAAATCAACGACAAAAGTCAACCGGTAATGGTGTTATTTGAATAATGTCTTTATTCTATCACAAATTATTCAACTGTCTCTTAATATTTGAATTCTTGTAGTGTTTGCAACGAAAACCTTCGGAAGGTACGGAGAGACGTCCTTCTCGAGAAGATGGCTCTGATTCATCTAAAGACAGTAGTCTACAAAGTGATACTAGTGTTGATTCTGAGGATAGTTTCGCTTCTGTCATTTATGTGCCAAAGCAACAAGATGTTCCACCCTTAATTGATGTTATGTCTACACCGTTACCATCGGGTTATCAACTGAGTACGACATCAGCTCCCCCATCGCCCAGAGTTAAGCATCCTCCAGCGGATCTTAATGGACCCAAAATGAAATTGATATCGTTGTCACCATTATTCAAACAATATCCCGCTACGAGTAAATCCCTACCCCCAACGAGTCCTCCTGGTCTCTCACCTAGAGCTGTTGGTGAGTAATTATGGGCACAGTATGTTTATAAAATTCATGGTACTAAATGCCTCTTTGAATTCGTTTCAGGTACAAAACCCTTCTTCAGCAACAATACTCACCCCATCTTTCCTTCAAATAACGTTACCACTGTTGCTGGTCAACAGTTACAAACCGCATTATCTTTAGATGGAGCAACTACATACTACAATACTACAGCGAATGATATAAATAACTCCCAGTCACCAAATCTCAAAACTAAATACGGCATAGCGTTGGAAAGTTTCCCAAAGGGTATATTTGATAGCCATCACCACCCTAAGAGACCTAGTCTACAAATTATACGTGGATATCGGTCAATGTCGGAGACAGTCGATACCGACGAACCAACAACTACCACGCCGATCACACCACCTATACCACCGGTATCATTCTCTATTACCACCGAGGACACTTCCCTCGCAGAGAACGATCCAGGTAAAAAGCATCTTAGCGCGCCGTTGCAAGAACGATTAACAACTGATACTCCGAGCAATGAGGACGAAAGTCGTAAAGCAAGGCTGAATCAAATAAAAGAATTGCTGAAGCAAAAACCTGGATTCGCCACGCGTGTGACGAAACCTTCGTTCCCTTTGGTAAGACGAGCGTCATCGGCAGCGACGGGGAGATTCGAAAATGTGACCAAGGTTCTACCCCGTTTACTTTCTTTAGAACTGTTCAACCCAGAAACCGATGATTTGGATAGCGATTCTAGTGAAGTCTCTACTCCGGAATCTGTGGGATCTGTCATCAGCGTTATTTCCGATGAAAGGTTTCTCGTTAAGAAAGATTCAAAGCCTAAAGTTGATCCCAGTGCCACGGCAGATACTACGACGAAACCTCCGACAACCGAATCCGGTTGTGTAATCCCGAAAGAATCGGAGAATATCGAAACGAGTACCACCAAGGTAGGATCCACTACAAGTTCCATGGAGAATATCGGTGATAAAGTGGTAGAATCGAAAACCACAACTGAATTGAACGAAGATGAAGCATCATATCCACCAGTAGAATCAACCTGGAACGAGGAATGTCGGAAGCACTTAATCAGTGTTACTGAAAAACTATCAAGCGAAAGTCTGATCAACGATATAGATCAGTACTGTCGCAAAACAGAACACGAATTCAATCCCATACAGCCCATTCCTTCCTCGGATATAAAGAACTCTACGAGTTCCAATGGAAACGTTTATAAAGAATCTCCAAAGAACGAGGTGCCATCGACGTTATCTGGATTAGCCGACACAATTGCGTGGTTAGATAAAACCAGTAACGTTACGAATTATTCGGAAGAGAAATCGTATTCTTGCTTGATTGGGGAGGAAACGAATTCGTCGGAGATTCGACGAAGCACTTCGGATGATATAATGGGCTTCGTTCTCGTATCCAAAAGCGGAGAATTCGTTGGTGATGATGCCACCGCATCGGAGAGGCAACAATCGTACTTGAGATCAGGGAATTCAATGGAATATAGCGATATCGGGGATTCCATTGAAAACACCATCAGTTTGAGCGACGGTAGTAGTAGCAATGCCGGATCCTCAGCTGCGACAACCAACAGACTCTGTAGCGTTGAGGGTAGCACGGTTTCTTTGTTATCCAGTAGTACAGAATATGCAGCACGGACAAACGCAACGAATCTTATAGGGTTGGCTCAAAAGAGGAGGTATCAGGCCCAAAGGCGATCCGCATCCGAGGAAATCCCTTCCAAATCCTCGATACCACGTAAAAATGATAAATACGTATCCAGTATCAGAAGTTTCAACGATAGCAACATCATCGCTAACAATCATGTGGTCAAAACCACCACCATCAGCAACGATACACTTAGTAGCGGTTCCTCGTCTCAGGAATCCTTATCTTCGGATCGCGGCGTCAACGAGAGCAGCGGTGGAGGTTCTATAACTTATCATCAATATTATCATGTGTTTCGAGAAGGCGAGTTGGACCAACTTATCAACAAATACGTTGAAAATCTTCACATCATATCCTCTTATTACGATCATGCGAGTTGGTGCATAGTGGCCGAAAAGGTGCAAGTCTGGACCATATGACTCGAGGAGTCTATTTTCTCCATATGTATGCACCTTTATCACTCATTGTATTTCCACCTTCACAGCATAAATATTCCGTTCTTTTATATTCAGTTGGAATGAACCAATGGGCACTCATATATGAATTCATAACGATCTCGAGATTCTAATCTCGTTGAGGGGCTCTGAGATGTTGGAAATGGCCTATGGAAGTAAGTTACGGAATATCTGCTTTTAGATTATGATTCTCCTCGTCGTGTCTAGAAAATTGACATTCCTTCGGTTAATATTTATTGTAATTGAAACGCTTCATGTATACGATCTTCGAACAAATGAATCATTTCAATTCATGGGAAGCATTGCGTTAAACTTGCTTCTTATATCTTAAGATCTTAAGCAATGATCCTTGGACGTAATACAAAATTTGATCTCTTTTTTGTATTCATCATTTGTTCAGAGTTGGAAATTAATCGAATCTCAAACAAATCTTTTTGTAAGTTCGATAGATTTTTATATAATTTGTGTTATCTTTGATTTGGAACGCAACCATCGGTTCCAAATAATAAGTGATTACATTGAGTGGGTCAAAAATAAGGTGCAAGTCTTAATTTGATAAAAAGAAAAAAAATTTGACAATACTGGCAATAGGCAAGTTATATTCATGCTCAACTCCAATTGAAAAGTCTGAGTAGGGTGAATAGCCACCATAAGGTGATTGGCCTTTGAAAGACCATAAAACTTGACCTTAAATCCTAATGTAACCAAAACTTATTGTGATCCAGGTCAAAAACTTGTGAAAATACAATAAAATCCTTCAAAATTGATGTTCAAAATGAAAAACTCATGATTTTCAAAGGCCAGTTGTTGTTCCATTTGCCCTACCTCACTATGCGCTATTGAAAAAAAAAATTAACATGAACACTTTCCCAGATTCCTCTTTCACTCTAAAAAGGGTGTACAACTTTCTGTGATCAAATATACAACAGTTGCTTACGAAACATTCTTTGCAATTGAAATGTGTGTTGGAAACAATATAGAACGCCATATTGTATCATGCGATGGGTTCCCTGTAAAAAAATATTTCGTTGAAAGGAATTGAGAATCGCACGTATGAATACGATTCTCGTATATGTGACGTTTGCAAACATTCAATGTGGATATCTTTAAATGCCAATGTTTTCCAATTCCGTTTGTGGATTGTTCCCAATAATAAATTCCTCCGAAATTCTTCAGACCCATTGAAATTTGTACATTTCAATTCCTGTTAATTCCTAGCCTCTTTTACGACTCAATTCGAATTTTTTTCCCGTATCACACAATTTCTGTGCGATTGATGGAAATTACATTTGCAGTTGAAACAGTCAATTTCAAGAATCACTTTGTATTTGTATCCCTGCAGAGGCATTCAAAAATCGTATCCATTCTCATTGAAATTCCCAATCCCTTTGAATGGATAATTTTTTACAGGGTTCGGATAGATTGATTCTAGTGATATCATCATGATTCTAAAGAATTTCTTTCATTCCAAGCCTTTCTATTTCTCTGTTGTTGAAAAAAATGCGTGATTGAGGCCTTATTACTTTATGAGAAGTGAATAATAACAACAGTTTTTCTCTTCTTATTCTGTTGCATGTAACGGAACTTTTCGTATTTTGTAATAATTTTTCCTCTGCAATAGGGAATAATAAGCAAGAAACATAGAAATTTTGCAAACCAAAAAATATGAAACTGAAACAACTAAAAAGTAGGAGCATCCCTTAAGAAAACTCACGCAATTTTGACCAAAACGCAGCATTTTCCCGCCAAGATATTGGCGAGGAAATGGAATGTTCTGATCATGATGAAGTAAATTTTCCTGAGGGATGACCTGCACAGCATCTCACCAGGGGAGAAGGTTTGCATAACTCCTCATAAGATCTCATGATTTCTCAGGGAATCGCGCCTCCATTATGAGAAATGGATTTTCTTCATAATTTTTAATAGAATGTCATATTTTTCTCATGATTTTCTCACACTTGATGTTTAATAATTCATCACCAAAGATCAATTCATAAAAAGCATAACCCCTTATAAAATGTTATAATTTCCTGAAACTTCTTCACAATTCGTGCCGTTATTAATAGCGACGCTTTGACAAATGTAGTTATCCGTAAATTGATAAGTCGCAGAGTGGTTCTTGCTCACCAGTTCCAAAATCCAACTTCGAACTCTGACGATACAACCGATACGCGACAGCTAAGAACCAATATTTGACAACAAATGAGTTCAATCAGCGTTGAACTGTGAGAGTCCGACGATTGTCAACTGAGAGTCCCAACGCTTGACTGAGATCATTCAATGAATTCTCAAATTCCTACTCATTAAATTGGGGGTTCTGTGAATTCCCATGTGGAAAAAGAATATATATAGCAATATATATAGATTTTGAATACACGGAATATATATATATATATATATATGTATATATATACATATGAATGTGCTACTGTGATCAACCCGTACAGCACCGGACATTTCTACGTTGCCTCTACGTTGCCTCCACGGGGAATCTTCGTTCATCCACGTGGAGTCCACGGAGATGCGACGTAGAAATCGGTGGATGTGCTGTTAGGGGAAGTGTTTCTTCCTGGACATGTTTTCTTCTGTGGCCGGACAGATAACTCCTGCAAATTTGAAGATACAATCATAAACCAAGGGAATTTCGATTGAATATATTAGGTATGGCTGTACGTAAGTTTTCCCTCAATTGATTCTTGCCAAAATCGCATGTTTTTTAAGAAAATTCGAAAAAACGAGAAACGAAATTCGCTCAAAAATCGTAATAAAAATTGAACTATGAATACAAATTTTCTTGGCCTATGTTTGTATTTTCAAAAATTCAGGAGTTATTTGTCTGGCCACGGAAAAAATGTCCAGGGAAAAACACTGAGGACCCGCCATTTCGTTTTTCACAGCTTCGAAAAAATTTAAAAACACACTTTAATATTTATGTAATATAGAACTCCCTACCAAATTTCGATGTGTTCAGTTTTTTTCTTAAAACATTCCTCAAATTCCCTTTCCTTCCGGCCTCTACAGTAGGTTTACCCCTTTAACTCACAGTTATGTTGGAAAAATGAATAATTCTTGGATGGAATCACCGATTTTCATCTAATTCATGAAAATATTTGAAACTTGAAAGGCACCAAGCGTGGTATAATATTTCTCTGGTTTCAATTATTCATATAACTTGTTAATTACTTGGGCCTCGAAGACCCGAACTATAGGTTTACGTCACTTTGTTTGTCATTCCAACTTCTGTTACACCTGCACAACAGCTGTAATCGTTTTTTCTCAACGCCTTGTGAACAAGGATGACTGTCACAATCGGTCGATAAAAATGAGTATAAATTGATATTGAGACTGCATATGTCATTCCCAGGGCGTAAAAGACCCGATCTGTACGGATTAGGGTTGAATACCCCTATGTCTGGATTTTCATCCAAGTATATTCACGTTGCTTTTACGTTGATGCAGCATCGGGCCATCGTTTTTCCACCAACCCCTATCATACATGGTTTTCTCCTAAATTCCATGTGGAGGCGACATTCCCCATCATTGGTGCTGTTCCGATAGAATCCCTGTAAAATATGTCGAATAGATTCGAATAAAAATGAGAGAAAAATCAGATGAAGGTGGAGTAACGGGACCCAAACAGAGAAATTCCCAAAATTATTCAATTTATATACTGTATTCAATTATATATACAGTGAATATGCACATAGTTACATACTTCTCCAATCCAACAAACCATTCATATCTTGATGTGGATATAAATGCTTTGTATCTTTCAACGCTTGATTTGACCGGGTTGTTCCAAGATTTGGAAGATTTGAAAGGTTTTTTTTCACATGTATGTTTCCAAGGTATGCTTTCAATTCTTTTTATATCCATGATTTCCGAGCACAATTGAATTGGTTGGACTTCTTTTGTTCAACAGGATAATTTATAATATTATATGTTACATCAATAACATATGATTTTCCACATTGCACTCAAAGAACTCTTTTTCAAGAACAAGGAGAGTTCTGAGAGAATTCCATTCTTGTTCTTGAAAAAGAATTCTCCGAGTGCTATATGGGTTCTCACATATTGTGGCTGTCGTATTTTCTTTAAAATTTCTATTCTATTTGACTGTGCCGCATTTTATACATGATCTTTTTCTGTGATCTTACAGACATGTGGATGCGGGTTATCCAGCTACAAATTCCCAAATGAACGGAATTTCAAAATTCGCATACCAACTTGAATTCCCACCTGAAACCCGTGAACCCCGTTTGGAACCACTAGGGTTCCCACCTAGGGCCCATGTTACCCTTCAGGTCCCCACCTGGTACCTGCCAGGCGGAAACCCGAGTGGTCTTGGATCGGGCACTGAAGAGTCTCGGACAGGAGCCTGCAGGTTCCACGGGTCCTGGGCGGGAATATTAGTTCGCATGCGAATTTCCGAATCCTGTCCATCCCGGAATTGCAGCTAGGGATGTCCGAAATCAGAGAATTGATCTCGTTTGTTCAAATGATTGATTCGTTGGTTTGGAAAACTATTTAACTGTATGATTGTTCTTTTTATCTGGTGTATCAAACAGGTGAGTATTCTTCAACATATACAATTATTTTACAAAGAAAACTGATACCCTTTTGTATGTTACATATGGCATCGAGTTTTATCACAAAGAATGTTAACATTAATTTTGGTCCCGAATAATCTTGGTGCAGTCTGTCATCGTTCTTTATGTCCTCAACGCGGTTGCACAACTATATAAAAATGCAACAAAGTTTCAAAGTTGAACAAATGTATAGACTCGTGATGAAACACATTATCATAAAAATATAATGTTGCTGGCAACTTATTCTTTGCAAAGTATAAATCGCGATGCGCACGATGGATGTTTTTTTTCATTCCACATTCAGTTTTGGTTATAAGTAGGGAATCGTTTTATATTGTGGACGAATGCGTGGTGTTACAGAATGCAGCGTGCGGACTGAGAATAGATGTGGATATCAATGACGAAAAGTGACAATACAATTTCGTAAATTAGTTTCCGTGAATGATTCAATCAATCAAAGTATATCACAGCTTCTGTTTGACTTGGCGTTCAGTATAATGCTTCGATTTTGAATCGACGATATTACAGATACGCTAATTTAAATGCGAGCGGGAAATACGATTCAAAGATGGGGCAAGTGAGATTCGAAACGGGGGAAGAATGGAAATCTGTCAGAATAGGGAATCGAATGTTCTGTATCAACTGAGTTATCGGAAAATCGAAAATTTATTGAATAAGATAATTTAATAATGAAATCGACAAATCCGGTGAAGATGTTTCACGAATGTTTTGTACGTTCTTGAACTTCTAATAGCGCTTTGCTGGACAGTAATCTCAATGCACAAAAATATATGAAATCATTTATTTTTATCATCTTATAGTGTATATCATGAAAATATGGGTGCTGATTTTGTACAATTGCGATGAAGTTTCTACAATATCTCTGAAACATATCCGAATCATGATCCTTTTGTAATAATTATAAAATATCAAGCATCTTCCAGAGACATGAGACGAACTTCGTGTTGTTGGATCTAATTTGGATGCAATCAGTTGATTTTTGACTCAGGGATAATTTGATACATCTTCGATTACCTCATCTCACACATGTGATTGTACTTCTCAACAATACGAAATCTTCGATGATACATATCCATTTTGCTGATGATCGAACAGGTTCCTTTGATTTGAGCATTTATGAGCATATAAAGAAAGAAAGATTCATAGAGGAACCATCCATCGTGCGTTCAGAAAATTCATATTATCAGACCTAAACGCATCTATACTAATAAAGCCATTTCGTTGAGAAGAGAAGCCAGTTGACATGAAAATTGGATTCATTCGACTGAGTTTCTTCTTTCAGGGATATTGATGAACATTAAGGATGCTTTCTTTCCATATTTATCCTGTGAGTTATGAATCGAGGATGTAAGCGAATGTTATCATAATACCATAGCATTCGTGCCGATGGCTGAACGGAAAGAAATGGGAAAAAAAGAACACAGGGGAAAATGCTTGTAAATATGTAACATATAATGTTTTCGACGTAAGCACACAAATTGATAGAAAAATTCATTTATAAAAAAACACTATAGATTCTAGGATATTTATATTTATTCGTCTAAGTGCTTGACCAAATATGTATTTATCAACATATAAATATAATGAATATATTCAGTTCCATCTCGAATTGCATGATACATCAAAATCTTTTGTTATTCGAAAATAAAAACGATACATCAAATCATGACGGACTTGTTTGATTTATTCTCGAGGAAACTTCATATTGTTCTTGAATTACTGCATAATCACTTGTTATCTCCCACTGAGCATGAAATATTACATCATATTATGACAATATATCATTGTATTTTCCATTCCGAATATTCAAATAAAATCTTATGACGTAACTCTCGTGTGATACCAATTCTGTCGTTGAACCCATACACGATAGTCGCCGATGAACTGCATCGCATCTCCGTAGAATTAAGGGAGAAGAGAAGGAGTGAGGGATATAAAATGCACTCTGAGAAGAAATCGGAATTTTCCTATACGCACATGGGGAAAAAAGGACTAAGACATCCTATATCCATTTTAACGTAGTTGTATCGAAGATAGTTGTGATGATAAACCAAATATCTGTCGGAAATAGTTCGTTAGTGGTCACAAATCTTTTGAGTATTTCTAGAGTCAGGACTATAGTCAAACTAATAATTTAATTATTTGATACCGGCACAATAAGATTCAGTCATTATTCAGAAATCCCTGTTATCACATATTCTAGAAATCTCAATGATAAAGAATAATCTTCATTGCACTACTTGAGAATTACTTAGAATAAATAGCTCGGATACAATTCCTGCATCAGTAGGTATCCTCTCAAGCAAAAAAATATAATCTCTCATCACCTAATGAACACATAATCAATAACTCGATGCGATTGTTGCATGACACATTCTTGTGATTTTTGTACCTCATCGTCTCAAATATAGGTATTCAATGGACACGTGAAACACATCTTGTAGAACATTTTGTCACGAGTTTTTGGCATGTTATTCTATTAATTAGAAGGTCAACCACATCTTCTTATATAGACAGATACCGCATTCCGTGATGGTGTTAGTGAATCATACAAACTAGGAAATTTCAATCATTGTATGATCCAAACAATGATTATATATCTTTATAAACTCCATATTTCTATTCATAATATTTATGTTCTTCACATACAGCATTTCGAGGTTTTTAAAACGTACACATGAAAAAAAAACTTCCGAAGGAGTTTGGAATTCCTTTTCCACAAATTTTTTTAGTAAATTCATAAACGATTGCGATGAAGTTCCAAACAATTGTTGTGAATTGACAAATATCCCTAACAGCATACCACCGATCTCCACGTCGCATTTCCGTGGAGGCGGGGTGGATAAAAGGGAGACGTTGATACGAGGTGGAAAAACAGAGAAGCGACCGCGACGTGACGGCGACTGATAAACGTCCGATGATCGGTGATAGTGCTGATTGTTTGGGAAGTTATTGAAACTGTTCGGGAATTTACAGGGGACTCTTTGAAATCCCAAACTAATCTGAAAATTCACGAATCCGTCAGTTTTTCGCCGTACTTTTCTTCTTGAGAATCTGCAAATATTTATATAGTGTAGCAGGGTTGAGTTTATTACGTGATTTTTCAATTTCTTACGTATCATACTTGGTTTCTGACACGTAATATATGTAAGATACTTGAACCCTCCTGTCCCCCCGAAGGCAAGGGGTTGATTTTATGCGTAAGATATTCGGTTTCTTACGTGTCGTAAACTATGTAAAATACTTAGAAGTATATTACGTGCCAACCCTGCAGTGTAGTAAGAACATCCGGACGTTATCCTATAACATTCTTATCATATTTCAGGATCACCGGACATTTCTCCGTCGCCTCCACGTCGCTTCTCCGTTCTACCTTTTTTTATCCACCTCACCTGCACGGAGATGTGACGTGGAAATCGGTGGTGCGCTGTTAAGAAAGCTGTATATTGATTGTTCGAGAGAATGAATTAAACTTTATCTTTTCGAATCAATTTTCCTCCCATATACGTTCGAACCACTCTTAATGTTCCACTTGACGCTCGGTATACGCTTAAATCCACGTTCCAAATACTTTCCAACTACGTTCCTGACACTTTCTATTACACGCTTCCCTTTCACCAGGGACCGTGAGGGATATAGGAGAGGAACGTGGGCGCGCGAATTTTAACCACGAGAGAGACAGAGTGGGTATAAAAGGAAGTAGACTCGGGGCAGTCACAGTCAGATACAGCAAGAAGGGATCTGGGAAGGCGTTGAGTGAACAGTAGAAATGGACGTAGGTAGTAAGACAGAAGTAAGTGGATTTCAGAGTGTTATAGGAAATGAATAATGAAAGGGATAAGGAGAAGGTAGGGGTAGTGGGAGTGGAAGAGGACGGTGGAGAGAAAGAAAAGAGAGATAAAAAGGAGGAGGAAGAAGAAGAGAGATGGTTCACTCGGTCACAGGGGAAGGAAGCAGATATGTTTAAGAAAAAGGCGGGACGTCCGACTGGAGCGGAGAGTCTGAGGGGAGAAAGGAGTAATAGCACAAGAAGGTTGGGAGACATAGCATGTTGGGGAAGGAAAATAGAGGAACAGGTGGAGAAGGGAAGACTTTGCCACATTAGAGTATTAAAATTACGATAACTCAGCGAAAAATGATCCGATTTCAAAAAACGAAAAACTGCTGGAATCGGGTTAGAAAACCCAATCGAATGACGTATCACAAGCTTCCCGTCTCATTTGGGATCTCGGCTCCCTGTCCCCCCTTTATCGTCCCCTACAGGACTGAGGAAATCAAAGTCCCCCCTCAAGATGGCCCTTGATCCTTCCTTCCATTACACAGGAATTTGATCCAATTATCATGCCCCGTTCAAAAGTTATGGGGGTGTTTCCAGAATTTTGCGCCAGGGTGTTTTCTTCTAGTACCATTGAGCTCAACACATACCGGAGTGAGCGCAGTACGAGAGAGAGGATATTAACCCTCTGCGACACTTAGTCCATGTATGGAACGATGTTTTTTGATGCGTTTGTAACTGTGGAATATTGATTAATCATTCACAGTAGCTTCACCCCTGATAAGGTTTTAGTAAATACATTAGCAAATGGGGAAAAATGGTCGCAATTAATTTGATTCGCCTCTGAAGTACCGTAAAAAATCTTGGAACACATCACCATGAATATAGGTTTGTGTCGGGGAGGGCTAAAAAAAGACGACCCCTGACGAAAATGTCATATCGTGTAAACACTGTGATTTTGAATGTATTTGTGAATTTCTCATACCGTAATTTACACCCATGGTACACCAAAAGCTATCTTACCTAATTTACACCAAGAAACGACCCCCAATATTTTGTGATCGGATACCAATACACGGAGTTTCCAACGGATTAACGCTCGATTCTTACTGAAAGTACACTGAAACCCTCCCACTCGGTGTACACCGATGGACTACCCAAGTGATCCCCAGTCGGAATGCGGATACACCGAATCCCTATCGAATGGACACTGAATTCACACGCACGGTCAGTGTCGGACTGGCCCACCCGGCTCCCCGGTGATCGCCGGGGGCTCTTCGATATTTGGGGGCCCATTCAGTTTTCAGTTTCCTCCTTTTTGTGGGAATGATGATGAAATCTGGATTTTTCCAAAAGTGCCCCGTCTAGGGGGCCCAAAATAATCCCCAGCTGGGAGTCTTGATACAAGCCGGTCCGACACTGCCCACGGTACACCTACAGCTATCTCACCCAATTCACATGAAGAAACGGATGGGGGCCAAATTAACGAAAAACCAAATCAACGAAAAGTTGGTTGAAAAGAGAGATACGTCACACTCTCTCTTTTCGAACACTGATTTCGTTGATTTGGCCCCCATCCGAAGAAACAACCTCCAGTATTTTGTGGTCAAGTACCGATACACTGATCCAAATAGCAAAAGTTCCAAAAACCAGATCTCATTGAATCCTTTCGGAATTACAAAATGAACTACAGAATTCTCCAAAGACTCTATTAGGCTGACATTTCAGTAGTTCATTTTGTAATTCCGAAAGGATTCAATGAGATCTAGTTTTTGGAGATATTGCTATTTGGGTCAGTTTCCACCGAATTGACACCCAATTTCTACTGAAAGTACATCTCAAGCTATTTCACTGGGTTTACACAGGAGGACTACCCGATTAATCCAGGTATATGTTTGGTAGGAATTGAGTTTGGAGTGGGTGTGAATTTACTGGGATTCCGATGTATCCTTGTTTCGATTGACATTGAGACAGATGTCTACCGGTATAAATAAAGTGGACTTCGATGTATGATCTCCATTTTTTTCATTTCTTGTCAGTGTATGATGGATAGGAATTGAGTGTGGGCTTGAAGTAAATTCAGTGATGATTCGGTGTTTTAATTCGCATCAAGTACAGATGCTACCGGTGTGAAAAAGGTGGAATTCCGTGTCTATTTTCCATTTTTCGAATTTCTTGTTGGTGTACGATGGGTAGCAATTGAGTGTGGATTGGGTGTAACTGTTGACTGTAAAAAATTCACTGTGTTTTTAGAGTGTAAATTTGCAAGGAATATCGAAAGACCACCTGCTGTACGCTCAATCTAAACTTACATTCAATTTACACCAAAAACAAACGGTGTAAAGTTTTGCCAGAGACGCCATCTACTTAACGAACATAGAAGCACACCCAATCGATTCTTGTCTTTTTCTTTGGCTTGGACAGACAAAGATACAAGCACACCCAATCGTACCTCTCTCTTTGTCCACGCGTTTCCATTGGTACGCTCACTCCACTATGTATTGAGCCTAATATCTAGTACAATTTTACTTTCTGGTAAGGTTTCCAGAATTTAGGGTTGCCAGACATAGACCAGGATAGTTTGGTCACTGGTTCCGTCTTTTGAAATTTGGAATATGAATGGTTAGATACATTAGAATTATCCAATCATCGACTGTCCTGGTTTTTATCTGGCAACTTTACCAAAACTGCTATTGGCAATTCCGATCAAATGTCATTTGCCATAGGTTGATACATAGGAAAATTGTACCAAATCCGCAACTCTGCATCTAAACTCAAATAAAAGCTGCCGAAACAGAAGATCAAGAATTGGCGTATAGGCTCCTCAAAGGCCTGAAGGCCTAAGCACACAAGCTATGTAAACGTGAGAATGAATGCGCAAGAACCGTATACGAGATCTGCGCAGCCTTCCTTTCCTTACGTTCCCGTTTACATAGCTTGTGTGATTAGGCCTTAACTTTTGTGTGTATGCCTCAAGTCAGTTATAACCAATACCCAACAATAATCTCAAATAAATGAAACGTAAACTTAGTTCATAACCCTGTCCATTGTTATGAATGGGTATCAGTGTTGGAATAAAAATTATAGTACACGAAGTTTATTTGTCAATTCTCATGAGCTATGAGATTTCATTGGTTATTACATGAGAATCGACCAATGAACGTCGTGTACTATAATTTTTATCCCAACAGCGATGGGTATTCGCGATTTAGACATCGTGGCATTAAAAACTAAGGAAAAGATTTGTGTAAAGTTTAGTAATTCATCAATTCAAATGTTCTATTGTATATTTGCATCTAATTTCAATTTTTTGTTATAAATAATATATTATAATGAACAATGTATTTGTAAGAAGTTAGATGTCGATAAGAAACGTCAACAATGTGTTCTGTGGATGACAAAGAAGCAACCGACGAGAAAAATAATTTCTTAGCTGCCTGTCATGATCTGAAATTTTCCAAAACCGATAAAGATCACGGACAAATAGCGGACATTGAACGAAGGCTTTTGGCTGTCAAATACTTAGCAGCAAAGAAATTGTGAGTCAAAGAATTGCATACAATATGTCTCTGATCTTTGAAACTCCAATATATTTTTATTACTTGCAGTGATTCTGAAGAAACAGCTCATATTCTACTTCGCAAAAGCTTAGAGAATTATGGAGAATTAATGGAAGATCGAAATGGTGTCAATAATTATTGGCAGCAGATCAAAGTACAGCATCATAAAAAAGTCAATACCGATCCAATGGAGTGGAAATCAAGTTTGAATGATGTACAAACTGCGTTGGATTTAATTGCACCATTACCCTGTCAACGTGACATAACGCTACCATGTGTGAAAAAATCATTGACCGATCAACGAGTACGAATGATTGTAGATTTATGGAAGCATGGAGGAAAATTGGTTAAACGGAAAAAAGCAACTACTCAACCTCAACATACCGAAGAGACCAATTTTCCTTCAAAACCCATGGAAACAGCATTTATCAACTCGACCAGTCGTAATTTCACTCATTTACGTACCGCCGAGAGAATGAATCCTGATAGAAAATGTGAACTTATGGGGTTACCAAGTTCCAGTATCCAAAGACCATCCCCTACTTGTCAAAGCACTAGTAATTTCCAAACACGACAACATTCGAGTTCCTCTCCCAATGCAAATATTAGAGATTATCGATATAACGTGGCAAGAAATACGATAAATTCTAAACCATCTCCTGGATCCCAAGACGACGATGCTTCATCCTCAAAAGCACGAGGTAGCTGTTTCAAAAGTGCGAGAGACGAATTATCCGAGCAACAGCAGATGAAGAATAACAGAATGGGACAGAAAAAAACATTAGGTGGCAAAGGGGCGCTAAATTCTAAATTCGTTTGTCCCTTAAAACGAGAGAGAGACAAGGAAATGCAAGCATCGTACGGCGCAGACAATGATACCGATCCAAAAGAGCTAGAGGACGAAAGACTGAAAAATATTGATCCAAAAATGATAGAAACTATAAAAAATGAGATAATGGACCCAGGTACGCTCACCACTTGGGACAACATAGCGGGTCTCGAGTATGCCAAAAAAATTATCAAGGAAGTGGTGGTATTCCCCATGCTGAGACCAGACATCTTCACCGGCCTGCGTCGACCTCCCAAAGGAATCTTATTGTTTGGGCCACCAGGGACCGGAAAGACTTTGATAGGAAAATGTATTGCATCCCAAAGCAAATCTACATTCTTTTCGATTTCAGCGAGTTCCTTAACATCCAAATGGATTGGAGAAGGAGAAAAAATGATGAGAGCGTTGTTCGCGGTTGCCAGAGTTCATCAACCTTCGGTTGTTTTTATAGACGAAGTAGATTCGTTGCTGAGTCAAAGATCCGAGACTGAACATGAGAGTTCGAGAAGACTGAAAACAGAATTTTTGGTTCAATTGGATGGCGCGGCGACTTCAGAAGACGATCGTATCTTGATCGTAGGTGCTACCAACAGACCCCAAGAATTGGATGAAGCGGCACGTAGACGTCTCGTCAAAAGGCTTTACATTCCTCTCCCGGAATTCGAAGCTAGAAAACAAATTATCGACAGATTACTCGTATCTGTACCTCATAATCTTAGTTCTGAACAAATCGCGGATATCGCTTCCCAGTCGGAAGGATATTCTGGAGCGGATGTAACAAATTTATGTAAAGAAGCGAGTATGGGACCTATTAGGAGTATTCCACTCAGTCAGTTCGAGAATATAAGCAAAGAAGAGGTCAGACCGGTGACGTTTCAAGATTTCAAAGAAGCTCTGATGGATGTACGTCCTAGCGTCTCTCCATCTGATTTATCTATTTATCTCGAATGGGATGCCACATATGGTACTGGAACTGCTAAAAAATAATATGGCAGTCCTTCAATGACTGTGGAACTTTTTCATAAACTGTTTTCCTATTTACATTTTTTTATCAAAGAATAATAAAGTTTTAAATTATAAAAATTGTAGAAGTTTTTGAAAATTACTTGGAGATAATTTAATATATTAGTTGATTAAAAGTTTTTTAATTCATCAATAATCATTATTTTCGAAAGTTTGGGTTTGCATGATTGAAAAACAAGAGATGGAAGAGAGAGAGAGATTGAGTTTTTCATTGACGATTCTGTTTCATCAACTTAGTTATTGATATATCAACTATCTCAAAAATGCATGATTAACAGGACTCGAAATATTTAATGGGAATGTTAGACATCCATTTATTTCATCATCCTGAGGAATGAATCAATTTTATTGAATTGCTATCGCATAACCATTTTCCATTTTGAGGATTCTATTAGCTCTTCATTGACAACCTTGTAAGATGTTTTAAGGGAGATTTTGAGATCTCAGGAGAATTCTATTGTACATCAAAAAAATTGAGACATGTCGTGTAAGAATTATGGATAGGTAGTTGTAGGGCAAGTTCCAGAAATTTACTTTTGAAATGAAAATTTCATGAGTTTAGTCACCCTTTAAAGTGAAGTACAAAGAGTTGTAAATATGAAACCAATTCAGAATTTGGCTTGAAGCTGTATTTTCGTCAAGTAATTAGGGGCTTATGAATCTTTATTTTGATTCTCAGATTAGATAAGAGGAATAATTTTTGCATCTAAAAGAAAATTACCAAGATAATCACATCTCACATAATCACTTCTTGTTGGAATGAAGTTCAAAAGAGGTTTCGAGTTTTTTAAATTCCAAATCAGATCTCTTGTACAGAATATTTGTAATGACTATTGACTCTTGAAGAGTAGTGAGGATAAATCACGTTAATATTTTTGGATACTTCAAAAACGTGCACTATTAGAAAAGTTATCGATTCCTTCAATATGGAGATGCATTGAATTTGAAAACTCTTTTGAATTGAAATCAGGTAATTGACCAACAAATTATTTTAAGTGAAATTCAAATGATTCCCTCAAATTTGATAGAAATTTCATTTGAAAATCTTTAGGAGAGTGTGTAGGAAGGTATATGATTTTTGAAATTAGAGAACAGGTCGAGATGTTCTCAATCGAATCATAATATTTTGATAGTTCAAGCACAATAATCGTTCTCTCTTTCTAACATATGTATTAATTCGCATTGTTTTGATTTCCATGACAGAGTAATAACACAAACATGATTTGATTCTGTTGAAATTAAGTAGATAACTAACTTTTTATGCTCAACTCTTACCAACTAGGTTGAAATATTATTAACGTTGAAATTCATGTGATACATAAAGTGTCATAATTTGAAACCTTTCACTTGATTCTGTTCATGGAACATCCTTAAATCTAGAGAAATCAAAAGAATCTGCTTTTTAAAACACTGAATTTGAATAACTGTTTTGAGAAATTATTTTAATTATTCGATATATTAAATCGTGGAGTTCCTTACAACCTCAGAAAAAGTGTCATCTCTGTCCTGAAATATTGATGGAGCTCTATTGATTACAATTCCGTTGATAAAGTTGAGCTTTGGAATTGTTTTACGCGTGGATGAACGAACTTCACGTTGACGTATCGACAGAAAATTATTATGCTGTTCAAATTAGATTGCATTCTCGGTAAGGCTTCTCTGAACGAATGAGGAAGCCTTCAAGGGACATCACATCTGAAAGTTACTTCAACCACCGTAAAGGTGAGTACTCCACAATTTATAATATTATTACTGATTTATATGAAAATTTTCATCATTATTTAATCTTAATAATAATACTCGATTATGATTTTGAATATCGATATTTGGAAGTAAATTTTGAGGATAAAATATTTGTGATTCAATGTGTGATTCGTTCAAATATTATCAATGTGCAATGTGATAGTGTCAAATATTGAGAATTCATTAGCGGATAAGTTTCTATGATACTTTTTCCAGTGAGCGAACATGCGTCTGATAATATGCGATTACATGGATGTGATGATGTGTTACATAATATTCTTGCATTTGGGTCATTCCACATCAGATCGATCAAGCCACGTAACCCATCACCTCAGATTTCGATGAAACTTGGGACATTTGCTCTAATTTTTATTTCATTACAACTAATGGTTTTTTTGATTGAATCTTTGAATGTGCGAATTTGAAGCCCTACAACTTAACCCTAACAGCACATCCACCGATTTCTACGTCGCATCTCCGTCGACTCTACGGAGATAAATGGTGAACGTAGATGAAACGTAGATGAACGAAGATTCTACGTGGAGGTAACGTAGAGGCAACGTAGAAATGTCCTGTGCTGTGCGGGAATCGAGCACGTTCAAGAAAACCCATACTATTTGATAAAATAATTAATTTCTCACGTACTATGAGACCTTCCCAAACAGACCCAGATATATTTGGGAATTCTAAAAAAGATCTCTCGGAGACTTCTCAAAGATAAGGAATTGAAAAATCTGAGAGAGTTCTTCAAGATTTCTCACAGATCTCTTGAAAAATTCATAAAAATGTTTTGGAAGAAGCTTGAATTTATTCACAAAATAAATTCTAACGTCTTTTTTTTCCTCCTCCCTGTTTGTCTTCATCCATCTCGCATTCCTAGGAAGATTACTTTATCTCGAACCTTGAGGTTGCGGGAATCGAACCCGCGTATTTTATGATGTAATCACACTGCAGTGACCTGAGCTATACGGACAGTTTGATTTTCATGCTCATAATTGTCAATATGACATAGTGAAATACCCAAACAGATACGAAGATATCTTTTAGAATTCTAAAAGATATCTTCCAAAAGTACAAGAAGTCTTGAAGAATTTTCTAAAAGATATCTTTTCGTATTCGAAAAATTTCTGATTGAAACACAATCAAACAATGTTCTCAAACTATTACATACGCAGGAATATAAAAAATGGATTTTTGTACTCTCAGCTTGCATTTCTCTGTCAAGTCTGTTGAAGATCGGGGAAACAAAATTTCAAAATTGAAGAAAAAGTAATGTTACGGGATGATTCAATTTTTCTAATATATTTACTGCAGCTATGAGATGATCTTTTTGTATAGCATCTGTGAAAAACAATTTCAAGGCAGAATATTGTTATAAGATTCTTGAAATAGCAGCATGGACCGAAAGCCATTTGGTTTGACTGGGATGCAATATTTTATGTACTTTGAAATCGCAAAAGATTCGAATCTCTTTGAATTCTTCTATTTTTTTAGGACTCGAAGAGAAATAATTATAAATGTCTCTACACAGATCTTCAACAAAACGAGGAAGCTTTTCACATGCGCGAGGTGCGCATAAATGAAATAAATGGCGAATGCATTTTATAACGAATAAGTTAGGCACTTCGTTTTTCAATAAAACCATGACAATGTTTCGACCCCATCATGACATTTGCACCGTCAGATGCAAATCCGATTGAATTTTGCTCATAAGGAATATTATTCTCATTGAAAAACTCATCAATTTTGTTGAATATATAGTGGCGTCTGCTGAAACAAAAGGAATAAGTCCCAGAAAAAAATCTCTGATAATAAGATTTTTAACATATCCTACGACCAAGCACAAATGTTCAATTGTACTTACATCGGTTGATTCGTCAATTATTAGAGATAATTTGACGTTTCGCAAATCTTCAGATAATTCTAAGAAATGTTCCTTGCCGATGACATTTTCGACGATTTCTTGTGTCCTAGGTCGAGAGCATTTCATTTTGTTGGCTATTTTTGAATTTGAACATATTGTTGAGATGAATTTGGTAAGGTGATGAGTAATTGCATCAGGGAGATTGTGTTCTGCAACAAAACAGCCCATACGTATCTCAGCTATAACACACACACACACACACACACACGAAAATTAGATGGAAAAATTATGAAAAAGAGGTAGCGTCCCATTATCCCGAATTACCATAATTGGTAAGGAGCTAGTAACTTATGATCACTTTCTTAGAAATGCTTTGTCTGTAAAATCGGATGGATTCCAATGAATTCTAATAGATGCTGTGAGATGGACTGCACAGAAACGGATGAAATAGTTTATTTCTATTAGTATTTATCAGGTTTCGCCGATCATATCGATAGGAACCAATAGAACATTGAATTTCACATAGAGTTTGATGGAAGCCTCATCTATAAGTATTCCCTGGTCAAAAAAACTAAACAAAAAAATCTCTTCAGGACTACTTCCGACCTACTATGTGTTTTTGTCCCTTTGATTTCGGAAATAAACCTAAACATCAATTACATGCATCATTTCCGAATAAACGCAAACAATGACTTTAATATTGTTTCCATATTTCATTCATCGACTTACTTATGACAAGTTCAAGTTTTTATGAAACAAATTATTTTATCACACTTCCGCAACTCGAACACTGGATGTTCTAGGTTCAGTTCCGCATTTTGGAAAACAATGGAATGAAAATAAAATAAACATTTTTTTCGAACTTATTCGAATTACAGACATGAAAGCAGTAATAAAACCAACAAAAGCAACTTTTCGAACAGTTTTCCGCATCGGTTTACCTGAAACGTCGGTAATACCTTGCAAATATTCTATCTCCTCCAAGAAATTTTCCCGCCCGAAAATCTCATTACTTCGTCGCAACGGAGATTTAAACCCTTTGCCAAAAGGGTTTCGGGAATTTAAGAAATCAAATAATCGATTTATACACCAGATAAATCTGACTGTTGCTGCACTATCTTTGAATTGTGGTAAATGCAGGTTTTCATCGCAGTATTGTATCGCATATGCAGTACTACTACTGAAGGTCTGAGCTACTAAAATCACTTTCATTTTCATTTCCAGGAATTCTAGATGAGCTCTCCGAAGCTTATTACCGAGTCTAAGGCCTTCTCGATCTTGCGATTCAATTAAATGTTCAATGAAACGCCATTCAATTAAATTACCGTCACTATCTTTCAAAACTTCCAAGGTTCCTAAGCAAGTTCTCATTACTTTCAACATATGACAGGCATCAAAAAGTACCGAAATCTTTTCATCTGTGGAAGGATGGAAAAAAAAGGTTTTGCATTCGGCATATCAAACCGTGCTCCAAGTTGTTTCATTGCAGCAAAATGTTCTGCTGGGCCATCCAATGTGACTGACACTACTTTCACACCAATATCGTGTAGATGAATTAAAGAATCTCTAATCAAACCAGAAGTACTGGCTGAATCCATTCGATTAACGAAGACGTACCCTATCGGAAGCTTCCAGCTTCATCAATTTGAATATCTTGACAATATGCTCCGTCTACAGTGCAAGAAAATATGTATTTGTCCTCTCTCCATAAAATATTCATTTGTATACAAATAGGAATTCCTATAGGAATCAATTATTCAATTGGGTGCTAAAATTGATCACTTGTGGCCAATACATTATTTATTTAGAAGAGCAAATCATTTGGGGCAAGCATTCCATTATTTTATGTGATTGAATATTCCATTAAACCTAAGGAATATGCTATGGAGAGAGGACAAATAAACTATTTAGTCGGTGAGAAGAAATTTTTTTTCAGTGTAGGGGCCCACCGTATTTCCCAGCCAGGGGCCTTGATGCAAGCCAGTCTGATACTGTCATCATCATCATCATCATCATCATCATCATCATCATCATCATCATCATCACGAAGTAATCAGTCTCAAGACTAGTCTGATGAAATCCTCCAACCCTGTCTATTATCCGCTAGACGCTTAATTTCTACATATCTACGACAACCTTTCCCTATCGGAAAAATCCAGGTGGGAATCCATACAGGAATCCAGATGGATTCCCATGTTTTCCTGTAGGAAGTTCGGATGGTTTCCTATGGATTTGCTTGAATCCCATGATTTCCTACGTGAATTCTCACCTGGTTTCTCACATGGGAAATTTTTATCATGGATTCCCAGGAGTTCCAACTGGATTTTCAAGCTTTCTATGGGGATTTCGGATGGGTACCTGGATTCCCACCTGGATTTTTGCAATAGGGTTATCTTGCATAATTTGCTTCATAACTTAATCTAGGTCTACCAGATCACCGGGTATCCCTGAAGAAAAATAAATCCATTCTAGCTTCCTTCGTTGTGGAGTTATAGCGGTTTGAAATTTTTTGCAATCCAACCAATCAGAATTCAACAACTTTAAATCGCTATATCTCCACAACGGAGGAAGCTCAATCAGATGAATTTTTTTCCAAGGATACCACGTGATTTGATTCAGAGAATGGCGTTGGATTCAAAAGTCAGAAATATGGTACTTCCGAGATATTTGGATTTTTAAAAAAAATTAAGAAATGCTCATATCTCCGAATTTAAGGATCAGATCTGAATATTCCGAACCAAAATCTTTTCAGAATTCCATCAAGAATGTGCTCTCGGGAAAGTGTACGGCAATTTTGAATCACCCAGTATATACTAACGTTTTGACGAAGTCCTCCACGTATCCGCTTGAACTATGTACTAGTTAGATCACACGATTTGTTCAGTGTTTCTACATCACAAGTACTTATTCACAAGTTTGAAGAGTGAACGCAAGGTCATGTAGGCAGAAAAATACTCCAATCCACATAAGTGGCCGTGGCTTAAGTGATAGAGCTTTGGTGTCCGGTTTCGACGCCCCGCGTTCAAATCTTGCGAAGGTGATTTTTTTTCAACAATCATGAATTGTTGCATAGAATTTAAAGAACTTGTTATTGAATATTTAATCATGATTTCTCTCAACAACCATGAATATGTGCATGACATTTGAAGAACTGGTTATTGGATTTTCAATACTACTGTACGTTATTTTTCATTTACGTAAGTGGAAATTGCTTCCATTACTTGTGATTGAAAATTCAATCAGAAATTTATAACAGTGTGGATAGGTTTTAAAGCTTTTCACTTGATTTTTAAATCTTTGTTTTACTAATATGTAATCAATTTGGTGTCTTGCTGTATCTCCTGGCATTTTCCAAGTATAGATTCTCCTTGGATGATCTTCGAATAATGTTTTGGTAACAACCATTTTACGACTCTCAAAGGATTCAATTAAACGTTGTCCTCTTGCATTTCTTTTTCCTAACGCAAAATCTTCTATTATGTTGCCCTCTTTTCCTCGCCCTGCTACCGCATTCCAGTAAATTCTCTTCTCCCTTCACATATTCTATCACTTCTTCTATTTCATCATACGTTTTTTCGATATCTTCCTTCGAGTACGCAGATGTGGGCATGTATACTTGAACTATAACTGTTTCTACCGGTTTTGTTCTAACTCTAACCATCATTACGCGTTTGCTATTTTGCAAATAATTTTTTATCCTATTCCATATCCTTTTATGCATTATAATTCCACACCTGCTTGACTAGAATGGAAACATGATATGTTAAATCCTAAGTAGCACCAGAATATACTATGAATGTTCTTAGAATATTCGAAATATGTTCTATGCACATTCTGATGAGACCATTTTATAACTACTATGCATAATCATCGAACGTATATGCATTATCGCAAGCTGAGCGAACTTCATGGTAGTATGTTTACGGCGCGTTACACGGAAAAAATAATTTAGCTGCAGCAGCTAAGTAGCTAGCACGGACAGGAACAGCCATTAAATTATCCCCTGCAGCTAAATTTAATGGCTGTCCGTGTCCGTGCTAGCTACTTAGCTGCTGCAGCTAAATTATTTTTTCCGTGTATGTTACAAAATATTCAGAGCCTATTTTTCTATCTGGAAAGTTAATTGTTGGATGGTTGAATAAGAAAAAATGAATCGAATTAGAGCATTCTTCTAGATTTTGAATCGTTGAATCGACTCAAATAGATTTCGAGGTGAAAAAATACATCCTTCGATGAGTTTCTATGAGTTGAACATATGAATGAGTACTTGGAACTATATGAAGAGGAAGTTGAGTGTGATTTGAAACCTATGGAGCTACTTGAGTCATGATTTCTGGACATTTTCCGCACAGAGAAAAGTTTATATTAAGGATTACCATATTTTTATGGTACTCGTGGGATATACTTTATTATGAGGCTCTGAATCATATTTATTTTAAATGATAACAGATTTATTCTTGTCCTCGCGAGAGAGTATAGCAAACGCTCGAATACTTGTGGTTCAGAACGCCATAATCAAGTATATCCCGAAGATACAATATAATTATGGTAATCTCTAATATAAACTTTTCACAGTGCGATAGCTTATGGTATAAGGGAGCAGTGATAGCTTTGGCATCAATTTACGCCAAGTTTGAAATGTGAGGACTACATATGCGTAAAAATGATGGATTTCGACGAAAGTTACAGTTTTTTAAATTTTTTATACCCGTGGAACCTTTTGAGTTTGAATTTTTTGACATTTTCCGGGAGTCTGAAGTCTGGAATGATAGCTGCAATATCAATTCACGTGGTGATCTGATTGGGATTTGAGGCGTAGATATGTGTGAAAACGGAGAATGAGAAGAGTAAAATCGACGGGAATCTCGGTTTTTCGAAGTTTGAATACCTGTGGAACGTCCTGAGTCCACATTCTTGGAGAGTTTGAAGTCCGACAAAGAATCGACAACAGTGGAATTAATTCACGCGGTCATTTAATTGGGTTTCCAGGAGCAGCAATTCCTAAAAAACGGTGTTCTCGCAGAAAATCATAGTTATTATGACAACGAACACCTATGAAACCTCCACATCCTTAATTCCTTGACATTTTCCAGTAGCTGACGGTGTAATTTTTGCAGTAAAATTCCAATCAATGTGATGGAATTGTGAACTTTGCTTGTACCTGTCTATTTTTAGATATGTTTATTTTCTCTGAAAAGCCCAATAAATATGTGCTGAATGAGTTGGAGCAAATGTCGATACATCATGACATACATAATTTCAGTATTTATTGAATAGTCTTAATGAAATTTTTTTTGTCATCAATGTCCTGGAAAATTCACATTTTTGTGAATCCTCGCTATCCACCCTGTACTGTGGAGTGTTAGGAAAAATCTCATAGAGTTTGGAATTTTCATATGAATTTATGAGAAATTTCATATAAATGTATCGGAAATTGATTTCCCAATCAGCGATTGGAATTTTCCGGTTGATATACACAGGAAAATTCCGATTATTTTTTACAGTATATTATTTACATTCCATAATTCAAACTAATAATATGAAAAATGAGCTCTTATTCTAGTACACATCATTTTATTGATTTTTTCGTATAGGCGCAGGCGCTACGCTTGGTCCTTCCTTGCTCGTCATCTATAGGTGTACTACGTCGAGGGGGTAACCATGGATCCCAGTGTACTCGCCAACATGGACAAGGACGCATTGAAGAAGCAGATCGAAAATATGAAGTACCAAGCCTCGATGGAACGGTGGCCCCTTTCAAAGAGCATCGCGGCGTAAGTGCAACGACGCGCTGTTGTTTGTTGACTTTTAAACCAAAATGATATCTCACATCTTTTATTGATAAATTTTTTCATTTGATGATATTTTCTCCTATCTCGATTAGTCATCCTCACCGAGGATCGTAAATGATGAGTTTTTCATTTTCTGTTTCCCGAGTGAACCAAGTTTCTTATTGTTGCGTTAGACCAATGGCTCGCCGTGTCAGTGATTTTGCAATGCATATGTTTGATGAATATGGGAGGATTCGATGATGGTGATGTTTCATGTAGCTTGTAATAAAGCACATGTATGAGGTGTGTATAATCTATAGATCATCATTCAGATGGTCCATACACCTGTAAAATAATCCTATGAGATCTGTATAAGTCAATACAGTTCGGATCGATGTCCTTTGGTCTGAATATGTCAATCCTGTTTTTTGATGTTATTGTCAACACAAACATTCAGAACGGTATTCACATAGAAACATTTTCATTTCTGAAAATGGTATCTTGCTGTTACTCTTTTTATAATCTCCGCATTGAGATCTAAAAAGGAAAATAAATATGACAACTATTCAGTTTTGAATGAATCTCAATGGATTCAATTTTCCAATTCGTAAATCCATGGGTATTTGAGGCTCTGAATTTGCTAGTTAGATGTTCCTTCTTCAGGTCAATTCGATAAATATAAAACGGGTTGGATAATAGAGTCCGATTGATCAGATAATAATGCGATCATATTTATCATATATATAATAATGTCATTCTTGCAATCATTTTTTGAATGGAAGTGATTTTCAAGAGGATTCTTCCCAGATAGCAATTTGACCTTGCCGCAATGTTGTCAGGCAAGCTTGTGACAAGGTTGATATAAGCCTCCTAGTTGATACACGACAAGGGTCTAAGCTCACAAAACCCTTGCAGCAGGGCTGTAGCAACCTTACACTGACAAGGTTGTCGATAACAAGCTAAAAACAATCGAGTGACAAGTGTGACAGGGTTATGACAAGCCTACATATCATCTGGGTTATGATGAGATTCATTTAGAACTTTCCAGCACGAAAATACGAAAAAAGCGCAAATATTTTTTCCGCTTTGAGAAGAAATGGAGAATTTGTTTCCATGTGAATCCATCCCAATTCTATTTTGATCAACTGAAAATTTGATTCATTTGAATTAATTTGATTTGAAATGTGTTAATGACGCTAGAACGGACATTTACAAGCCGTAGAAACAACAACAATGTGGAAAATCAGTTTCGTTGAAGGGATGATAGCGGTGTGGCAGAGGGCCAAATCGTTTATGAAAAACTCCTGCCAAATGATTCATTTGGCTCAAAATATCGCTCTGTACAGCACTTCTCTGATTCAAGTAGAAGTGCTGTACAAAGCGATATTTGAATTAATATGAAGTGTTTGCCCGTAGTTCGTTATAAACGATTTGGCCGCTGCCACGCCGCTAGTATCACCTTAACTCTCCTATTTAGAAAATGAAGGAAAAATTATCAAGAATCATTAATACCGCATTAGTCGCGCGGTATCCGATAGATACAAGATTTCTTATTTTTGTTATAGCTTGCACGTGTATGCATGGATTCAATCCCCCTTTCGTTTTATTCCTCGAGCTGGTTACGAAGTCAATTTTCAGTCGTGTCCCTTACCAATTTTCATAAATAAATAAGTTTGTTTGGTAATTTTTGAACTCACCAATATTTTTTTCCGAATTGTATGCACTCATTCACCACAAAATATGAACATAATAGCTGTCAAAAGCTGATCGTGTATCTCACAGATACGGCGCGAGAAAAGTTGTCTTTTTTTTCGAGTGACTAATGCAGTGTTAACAAATATCAGGACTTTGTATAATTACAATTACGAAAGTAGCAAAAGTTACACAAATATTAAATTTTTCACCGTAGTCCTTTCTTATTGGTCCCCTCTTCAGGTAACATTGATAGTTTTTGGATGCCCATTTCTATACACGATTTATGTGTGACTTAGACCTAGGTGGTTGGAATTCAATTCTCATTAGGAACTTCTGAAGTATAACCTACCCAAACAGCACAAGAGTTCCCGCAAAGAGCTTCTCTTATGGATTCAATGAATTCAAAATGAAGTCTGAATGAACAGCTTAATGTTCAGAAAAAACCTCTTATTGAAACTTGATCATTAATTCTTCGGGCATTCAATGGGTTTTCATTCTAAATTCATTGGATTCATTGTTTGTCGCATAACGGGGACCATTTAAGAGATCTTTAGGAAGTCTTCATGAATCCAAATTGATCATCTGTGCTGCTGGCTGGGTAGTTTTCCACAACTCATCAAAGGTAGAAGGGAACGGATTAAATACACCCACTGCACGGTGTATAAACGGAATGTTTTTTGGTTCATTCAACTCCAGAGATTGAATTTGATTCTAAATTCGTGACAATGAAACAGTGGATAATTATAAAATTGAGTCAGTATGTTACGAATACACCTTCATCCACAATAATTTTACTTCCAATCCAGAAATGCTGATACAAAAGTTTCATAAAAATTCGTCGCAATGATCATATGCCTCCTTTCGAGATCAGTATCACAATGGCACAACGGGAATCAAGAAAAAGTGAGATTTGCCCAAATTATTATCAACTTATAGCCCTGGAGCATTGAGGAACGACCGAATATTGCATCTGAATAACTTGTAGCGACAGTAACGGATCAATAGTATATGTTTTTTTTTCACCAACTTGGTGAAAGGCACTGGCTGATTTTGCATTCAAGGAGAGTGTATCGATGTGTATATACGCATCTGTGGTTTATATTCAACAATCTCTAAACGGATTGAAACCTTTGGATTTCCATTTTGCGATAATCCAACTGTGTTGCAAAAATCCTCTGAAACCTGTTTTAAATGGTGTGGGGTTAGTCGCCATAAACGTTCCCAGGGTAGTAAAATGGTGGATGCCCCAGAAAAATTTGTTATCAGATCATCAATATTTTATATATAATTATACATAAGTTATATATAAACTATATTAAACCATTGTCCAATTTTTTTCCTTCGGGTGATAGTTAGCTTTTTCTTGTGTTCAGTCAGCATTTTCTATACTTCATGGTTTTGTCTAAATAGTATTGTTATAGCGAAAAATAAATATCCGACTCTGAATTGTGGGTGCCAGTGCACCCACAGCACCCACGGTAGGCACGCCTATGCTGGTCGCAGTGAAGGAAAGATCGAATTGCGAGCTCAGTTTCTGATTCGTGAAATTTCAATTAATTAATTAATTAATTATTCACGCGTTGAGAGATATCTGATTAGCGAGAAAATTGTTGCAGTAGGTTATTAGAAAACTGTGATCCACAAACTCGTTGCGATAGTTTCAAACTTCCACTCCAATGACGCTGAATTTAATAGTGGAAATATAAAGCAGTCAATGACTTTCACTTTACTTGTCTTTTATTTTCTAACTTTGATTTGACCGCGAAATTTTTTTTTATTACCCTTCTTGGTTTGTTAACCACTGTCATTTAAGACATTCGAAATTGTGCGCGTAAGCACTTCGATATGCAAAAAAATGTGTTCCCAAGATTAGTTTCATTAACAAAACCGCGAAGAAATTTATGTGGAGAAAATGTTGTGGCCAACATCTTGTTCTCAATTATTCGAATCATTTCCTTGATTTTTTTTTTATAGCCGAGTAAGAAAGACGGAACTCTCGTTAATTTCGTTGTGTTAGAATATTCAGATTCTGGAGTATTGGAATAGATGTTTTGAATTTCATCCAAGTTGCAGAATGGTCATGTACAGTTTATACAGTATTTCAATAAATCTTATACGTGCTTGAGAGTTACTTTGGTAAAGTTCTTGTGTAATCAACAGCGAACGGTTTGAGTGGTAATTTTATCTTATGAGATATAGCATTAATATTTATACAGTGCGCTCTTTAAATAGTGCCGCACATCTCTTTCTCGTTCAAATAACTACCCTTGACAGCGCGAGGAAGACACCATTCGGCACTATTTGAAGAGCGGACTGTAGTGTCTTTGAATTTCATAATAGATACCCAGACAGCAGCAGTCCCTGATGTATTCATTGAGAATCCTTCATGGATTCTCATGATTCTTCGAGGATTCTTTATGAACTCATCCTGAACCATTGTGCTTTCTGGGCATGTCTGCCACAGAAAAACTCGATACATACAAACAGTACATTCACATTAACACATACATTTACATTTGAACTCTTACATTCCTTCGGATTTTTATTGAGGGATTCACGATCATATCGTCTTTTTATTGGATTCATTCGATGATGAAATAAAACGATAGATTTCCGATTATATTTGAATAAATATCCGGTCTATGGAGAACACTTTGTAGTATGACCCTAGTAGAAATCACTCTAGTCATTCTCTAGGCGATTACAAGCCCTTACAAGGCCTTGCAAGTCCCTCACAAGGGCCTGGTGAGGCCTCGCAAGACCTAGAGAATTACTAGAGTGATTTCTGCTAGAGAAATTACATAAGAAACGTGTTCAATATTAGTATGTTTTTGTAAAGTTGCCCTGGTTAAAATAATCCATTGAATCTGACAAATGAAATTCAATGAGATTTGGTCAGAACATTGTCCAAGTTTAATCGTAATTTAGTGAGATTGGGCCAGATTCAACGAGATTCACACGAAAGTTCTGACCAAGTCTCATTGAAAAATCACCGGTGAGATTTGGTCAGAACATTGTCCACGTTTAATCGTAATTTAATGAGAATTGGTCAGAATCAATGGGTTCTTTTAACCAGGGTGGACCATACTGTAGGGTCATCATTATATACTGTAGAGTTATCATTATTTTGTCCGAGCCCTTGGCTGATTAACCTGGTTCATTTGATTGAATCGCCCAACCTAACTACGTACATTATAATGTAATCGAAAGTGTGCTTTTTCTTCTTCCTGCCGAAAATGTGGGTCCTCGAAAAGCACACAGCAAAGATCCATTCGTTTATTCTCACGTTCCAGGGCCGTTGAGATATAGTTTGCATTATATGTATAAATGCCTTGGTAGTGAGCAGTGCCAGGATCCTGGGAAAGCCACTACGTTGCCACCGTGGCAATTATGATTCAACTTTATAATTATTGGGTATTTTAATTTTTGAAATTTGGAGCTGAATTATTAATATTCCGTCTCCATATAGAGTGATAGAATTGATTAATATTCACTAGTTATGATTCGTTTGTACAACATGTGAAGGAACTTGTAATAGTGGATCATCGATAATCCAAGACTATGTAATTTCAATATGAAACTGTTATGATTGAGTAGAAGATTGCATCGATTCGATGACCTTTGTCTGATACCTTAGAAATATTGGTGTTATATATTACCGTATCGATGCATGAAAGTAACTGTACACAAATTTTGTATAAGGCTCATCTTCGGTGACTTCTTTGAGCTACATAAATTGAGCTTTAACAGCAGTTGAATGCAGTGGCGTAGAAGAAGCCCCTGCATCGTGAGGTGGGGGCCGAGTCACTGGAGGCCCTTGGGTACTCTCTTTCCCCCAGGCAGTCTTTTCTTGGATCACAAGGGCCCCATCTCCAGCACTTGCCGCAGGGCCCCCTAGAATCTCAGCTTTACCACTGGTTGAATGGAAGAATTTTTACATCTGTGACCATATGATCGTGAATATCAGAAAATTAATCAGAAATCAATCAAAATTTCCACATTTCATGTTTGTATATTGATCTTACACTGGGAAAAGGGGTTTAGTTAAATATTAGACAGCTAAGAAATTTAGTCACTGTCAATTGAAATTTAGTTCAACCAAATAAATGTTATTTGTCATAGCTAAATTCTTGATTCCTGTTGAATAGACCGTTTTGTTCCCATTCCAGACAACTAGACTTTCATTTACCTTCACTCAAATATAGCTGGGACAAATAAATTTGAGTTGTCGCAGCTAGGTACCTTCCTCTCAGTGCATAATGGTGGGAAAGTAACAAAGAAATCTCACAGTCTCCAAACTTTGATAATACAATAATTATAGAGGAATAGATTGGAAATGTAATACATCAAATCTCATTTGAGCTACAATCTCCATATAATTGTCAAAAGTCATGAGTAATTAATTACTTCTCCCAATGATCCTAAATCAACATCGAATAACCGCAACGAGGTTTGACCAGTTTATTGTGTTCGCAACTCAGATGTTACCCTTGAATCACTTTCAAATTCTTTGAACAATTCCTCTCTTTCACCTTCAGTAATCTTATACCATTGTTCATAATAATTCCGATACGTTTTGAACGTTTGTATTCCCTTCACGATATTCAAAACTCGTTGAATCACCATCAAATTCCAAGTAGTGTATAAACCTTGATCAAACCTTTCAAATTCTCTTCCTTCATATTCCCTTTATTAATCGCTCAGTCCTGGTTTTTATATTTTGTTTGCCTGTTACCTCCGATTCTTGTTTGTTCTCTCATCGATTATTATCACTCATTTCCCCACCTCCCTCCTGAACTGAGTTCTTGAAATCATCAAGTAAATTCAATGAAATTTCACACACCATTTACTTAAAGTGAGGAAAAGAATTCGTTTCATTATCAGTAGTTGACAAGTAATAAACTAAATTGTCACAAATGCTTTTGTTTTTTCCAGGATGAGAGAATACGTGGAAGAAAATGAAAAAAACGATCCCCTGATCCATTCACCCGATAAAAAGAATAATCCATGGGCCGAGAAAGGTAAATGCATCATCATGTAATCATTGATGCATTAAAAGACGTGAAAAAAAGAAGGAGAAGAAGAAGAAAAGAGAGAAGACGACGACGGAGTCCATAAACAAACCAAAGCAAGAAACATACAATAATCTGCGCTGAAAATTCAAGACGAGAGAATGAAAAAAAATAAGATTGAAGAAGTACATTCGTTTTGTAGCAATGACACGAACGATACCCATCTTCGATCACCATTGCGGTTGAGGAACGATGTGCCAAAAGAGCTCACAAATATCAAGTCGCTAAGAAACAAGTTCATTAACCATAACGATCAACTCTTCAGATAATGTCTGCAACAATACCTACATAACTTATTAATCGAAATTCGAAAATTTTGTCATAAATCTTGGTTTAGTATTTCAAATTCCAATTCACGATGTGACCAATTTTCACGCGCTCCTCAACTCGGTGGAGAAAACCATAACGTTTTACAGTCTAAGTCAATGTACTCCCATGTCTGATTCAAATCAAAGTGGTAGATCTCATTTTAGTATTCCTTATGAAATGGATTGTCCGCTAGTCCATGTATGTTGATATTATGATCTTTACACGCAATGCTCATACGAACATTGCAATGCGTGTGACCATGTGTGTTGCGTGCGCATGAATGAGTCTGTGTGTTTTATTTAGGAATATTTTTGTTCCATTTATCTTATGAAGAATCATTGTATTATTACGAATGTATACTTATATCGTACGTCATTATTCTTATTATTATCATCGTTATTCTTATAATTATGATTACAGATATTCGAAAAAATTTCTTACGAAAATATAGAATTGTGCAGCGATGGAAAATCATAATCGATCAAGCGGTGTGAGAACATATTCAATCGCATTGAACGTTCAATGTTCCGTAAATGTTCTTACGCCATTTGAGGATAGTTTTATTGTTTCCCCGTTCCAAGTCAACTCTTCGAGAAGAAAATAATATTTTGAATATACAACTGAAAGTTTCTAGTTTAATGAACAGTCGAGGATTTTCATACCGAGAGATTTGTTCGTGTTCTCAGAATATTCGTTTATAACTTGAAAGTTGTTCATTATAATATTATCAGGGCAATCTAGGCTCTATACTTAAAGAAGGACTCATATGAGAATAATAGCAGATGAATCATCGAGGTACTTGCCCTGGTAGAAATACTCTAGTCATTGACGAGTTTTGTAACGCTTAACTAGCCAAAAACTAGACGCGTGCAAGTTCCTTGTAGGGTTCTGGCGAGGTACTTGCAAGTGTCTAGTATCTGGTTAGTCGAGCGTTACAAAACTCGTCAATAACTAGAGCATTTCTACTTGGGTGTAAGAAGACGGATTTGTCACCTTGGAGGGATAATTTTTCAAACCGCGTTATGGGTCTTAAATTCCTCGTAATCGTATCATGCAGGTATCTATCCGTACTAATCACAGAGCCCGCCATGCACGTAGTGCACTTACCTAGTTGTTCAAATATATTTTAATAACATAACATCTCCTATGTACACCTTTTCGATATTTAACGACACACCGCAACCTTGAGTTCTTGACTGTCTTTACACATTCACGTTTCAATGGTAATGTGGAAGAATTGTGATCACTGCCATTTGCTTTTCAGTACAATCGTCGATGATAGGTTTGTTTGAATCTTCTTTCGCCGTCGAATTGTTTGCGGGAATGATTTGCAGTGCAGCTTTTTAGCATATACCCCTGAGGGAGAATCGTGCCACATGTGGAAATGGTATCCTATTGTGAAATTGACGATTTTTATGATCGTTTAGATAAACTTTGTTGTGATAATACTGAATTTCCATACAGTATTGTTTGTGTCTCAAAGTCTCTCGTTTAGAACGAATCCGTGAGATCACTTTCACTGGAATGAAAAAAACAATGGCTACCTAGTAACTTTTTATGAACGTTCTGAAGTTGGAGAAGGTTACATCGTTCAGTCCGATCCCGCACGCAACCATCGAAAACGCTCTGGTGTGCACTCGGGTGTGCCTCATGGCTTCCTTAACATCTGGAAGTCCATGTATGATGGATGCGTGACATGGATGAAAGGTTACATCCTGTTGTTTGGTGTGAATTGGATGTCAGCAGAAATCGTATATGAAATCCGTGGTATTACGGCATTTCAACAAATTTATATTGTAAAAACATGAAGGGTTTACGCAATTTTTACACCGATACCCTTCGACGTCTTCTTAGTGGAAAGGGAGAGAAGAATCAGTGAAAACTCGGTGTAACCTTCAACTGGAAATATTTAGAGTGATCTCTGGGTATAAAACGGGCGGAATGGCCCAGGTAGAAATTATATTGGGCAGTTCATTGGCCCATATCAGGACATACGCCTAGTCTGCTTCAATAGCGCCAGATAAGGGGTGGAGGAGGACCCAGATTGGTTAGTGGACCCCTACTAGGGGGTTCTTAATATTATTTTGGTGGTAATTACGATATGAAAAATTCAGAAGTCACCGTGTATACAATTTGTAACATTTTCGCTACGAATAGCAGAGTTGCAACAGGTGTGAACCAAAATTTGTGAGTTTTGAAATGTTGCTGAAGTTTGAATCGTTTATTGAAAAAACGAATTGGTAATTGAATAACGAAATGCTCAGCCGTTAAATACCCGAAATCTTACAGTCCACTTTTTGAATGGTGCTTCCAGTTCCAAGGAGTGAATTAGAGAAGATAAATAACAATGATTCATCAGATTTTTTTAGAACATCTACAAACTATTTCTGACAATGTTGCAAAAATCATCATTTGGCATAGTATAAAATATTTTAAATTCATCAATAGATATCTTCAAAAGACGCGAATTGTTATAATGCAGGTTGCATTCAACAAAAGGCGGCAAAATATGTTAAATCCGCTACTGTTTTAAAGTGTTTCTTCTTCCCCTCAATATCAGCCGTTTCTACACCGATATTGAACATATTTGAGACTAACTGAAAGTTTATGAACATCCGATGGACACTGCTGAAAATTTCTTATCTCTTCGAAAGAACTGCAATCGCGGAAGTCATGAAAGTAGGACAAATTGAAAGAAGTTGGTGGATATAGCAAATTTTACTCTATTTGAATTTCATTCTATTCGAATTCGAATTGTGATTGTGTCCCTACTTTGAACAATATTATGCATTTTCGTTAAATTGCTAACAAAATACACATTTCCATATTATTAGGTAAAAATCGAAGATAAACTCCTCATAACAATCGTGGGAGCATATGGTGTATAATGACGCTCTCAACGATTATTGTTATCAAATCGTTTGGAGTTATTTTCCGTTCAAACGGTGGATTCTTCAACAATTTATATCGCGTTTCGTTAAATGATCACTGTGGTTTCAGACATTCCTTGATAATCTCTGGGAAATTGAAGGAAATTTATGGTGTCATATTGCGAATTCTATTCAGCTTCCCATATAATATCGATGATTGCTCAAGTTCTCAAGTAGAAAGTATACTGTGATGAGTACAACGAACTTCGTGTTACAAAACATTCGATAATATATTTATTTGAAGTGATCAAATACGGTGAGGGATAAATATGACAATTTTCTTGAAATTGTTTTGTTGCGTTATTTGGACATCTTTCAATCAACATTATGAGGATAAAGTCACTCCTCAAATCAGTTAAAGAATGTTACCTAAGGAATCATGCGACCAATCACCGATTTCAGTGTATAATTTAACATATAATACAAATTATACAAAATTCATATAGGGGAACGGCGGGTGGTATGGCCCTCTTAAGGGAAAACTGAGATAAAATCACTCCAGAGTGAAAGAATGTCGCTACGGTGTGGGATACAACTTTTTGGAGTATTTTTCTCACATACATCCTGGAGAAAGAATTTTCATTAGTGAAATAAAAGATCAGGAACAATTTTAGTATATAGATGAATTTATGAGGAATTTTCCGGTGTCGGGTGGTATAGCCCACCATCCAAAAACCGGTAAACTAAAATGAGAACATATTTTTTAACACAAAATTATTTGTTTCAAACATTGAACATGGTTTTTTCAACTCTCACTTGGACTGGGGACTGGATAATATCTATCGCAATAATAATATAATGCATCATACCATCCAAATCTCACACAATTAGAGCCTATGGTGAAACCATGGGGGATATGGTCGCCGATGAAATCTTGGCATAGCATCAAGCGACGAATTTTCATATGAAACCGCGTGCATGAGTATGTAGTTTACAGTTTGGTGTTTCGATTCTAACCCCATTGAAGGGAATCAACCACTATCGCCAATAATTACAGCACATTTTATCAGCTGGGTCCCTTGGACCCATGTATACAGTATGAGGGGTAAAAAGATATGCATACAGTTCTAGGGTTAAGAAAGATGTCTACCAACATTGGTGTGCCGTCATCTTCGTTTATTTTTGCATTTGTCTTTTCATTTTCTTCAATTAATCTTTGTTTATATTGGCTTTTTTTCCCTTGATATTTTTTCACAATATTTTTCTCGACTTTATTAATATCATACAGTTTCACCTTCTCATTCATGCTCGCATCCATACATCCTATAATCATTTTTGAAGAAAAATAGTCCCTTCTATGGTACTGTTCCATCTGTGAGTCTTCAGCTGATTCGGTGATGATCTTCAATGAGTTTCGGGATTGTCTATTCCCTGCTGCTTTAGTTCTGTATACTTCCTCCATGTGCCTTCTTTTTTTTTACAAAAGTTGTATTTTACGTTACGGAAATGGCAGTCAGTCTTGAAATGGTTTGGTTCCCCATAGCAGTAACAATTTACGCCGGTTTATTCTCGTTGCTTTGCGAGCCGTCGAATGCCTGTTCTTGCGCTCTGTTATGGTCGGCGTACTGCTCCCACGATCTTCTTTGTCCACGATGCGCTCCCTCCTTTTTGCCCAGTTGGAAAAATGTTGCACTACCCGTGTGGAAATCAATCCTGGGCATCCTAAAGTATGTCCGGGTCCCGTAAGGGTATAACTTGGGCATCCAATATAAGGGTTTCCCACCCACGGCCCATGTGGGTCCCAGTTGGGGTTGCTAGTGTACTTCCCGGATATTTTAATCTCGGGATGCCCACCCACAGCCCATATAGGCCCTGGGCAAGCCAACATCGTCTCGCCCAAGTACTGTAATTTGAGCATTCCCAGTCACACCCCATAGAGGCCCTGAGCGGGGCACCATCGTCTCGCTCAGGTATTGTAATTTGAGCATGTCCAGCCACACCCTATAGAGGCCCTGCACGGAAAAAAAGATGATGTTGGATTTACAATGTTTCGTTCGATCACCATAGAAATATTAGGGGTTTCTATGGTGATCGAACGAAATGCTGTAAATCCAACATCATCTTTTTTTCCGTGTGGGTTGGCTATCATTGTTTCCTCTATTAAAAATATCTGACACAACCGAACAATATTTTAACCCAGATTTGACAGGTTCGTCTGACATTGTTTGGTTTGTAAATCAGTTCGAACACCCATGGAAGTGCCAGACTCAGCCAAACAGAACCATTTCATTATTTTGTGTATCGAAAGTCTTTTTTTCGTTCAGTTTTCTTTCAACATTTTGCTGGAGCAAATTCATTTGTCTTTTATCTGAGCAATATCACTCGAATACCCTGGTGCCTAGCGTAGGATTAAATTTGAAAATTCATTTAGGCTAAAATGAACTCCCTAAGTTGGCCTGAGTTGGATTCTTGATGTGGGTGAAGTTTGGCAACCATTACGGGGCCTAGATTAAAAAGTGTAACACCCCAAGTTGGGGCCAATCCAGGTGTCCTAACCAGGGCCACATTTTATGTAGGGATTAAAAAACCTGGCCCAGGTCTGAGCCCGGAAAAATTTCCACACGGGTAGTAGAGAACTATTTATTCTGCGCAGAAAAAAATTGTCTATTGCATCAGGTAAATTTTAGTTATCGCAACTAAATCTATTTTAGCACTTACAGGACATCTATTTTCACATTTGCTCAACGTCTACCGATAAAGCTACAATATTGAGCTCCTGCCACTGAAGAATGCTTGCCCTTTTCACAGGTAATTTATTTCTCTTCCGTTTGATTACCAGAAAATTCTCCCCTTCAAGAAAAATAGCACAGTAGATTATTAGACACCTATCAGATTTCATATAAACAAAATTCCCATGTGTTAAACAAACCTAAAATCGGAAACTCGAATATTATCAGGGAATCCACGAGACAGCGTATTTTATTAAAACCATGGGCTAAGATTTTGTTCCAACTCCCTTTTCTCACGTTTGCAACATAGTTCTCTAAATCTGTCTCGAAATCTGTCTCGAATCCTTCTTATCAGCATTCGACATCAGATGAATTTCCGAATAGTCTTTTGAGCAGGCATTGTCGAGGCAAAAAGACGAAACGAGGACAAGACAATCCGAGAAAAAGAATCAGGTGATAGAGAAAAAGGGATGCAAATAGTGTGAAAAGAGGGAGAGCGGGAGTACGGCAGCGGGGAGAAAGTGATGAATGTATAAGTGGTTGGAGAGAGAAAGGAATAGAAACCCATAGAAGAAAAGGAAAAGAAAGGAAGGTGGGAGAGAGGAAAGACAGTGAGAGGACAGACTCGTTCGTTCTGGTCAGTATTTCCCGAACTACTGTCAGTGACAGTATCGTGTGCATATGTGTGTACTTTGGTGATGTGGCGGCAAAATCTAAATGGTTACTGAAACCTTCACGTGTGGTTAAGTTGTATATTTATTTTCCTCAGTTTGTCCGTTGGAAACAATATTGTGATTTTTATAATTTTTTCTTCTCTTTGCTCTTTGTACGTTAAGCCTCCATTCACGCCTCATATTTATTTTTATTCAAGTTGTTTAGTTTGGTGTTTGGATTTGTGTTAAAAAGTTCCATACGAGGCGATAAAGGAACTTTTATTCTCGCGTGAGGAAGTGAGAAAGGGAGAGAAAGGGAGAGAAAAAGAGAAACATGGTAAGTTCACACCTCTGTACTCGCATTGAAAACGTCTCATAGGTCGGATAATTACCATATGAATTCTTGATACAAAATCATATGGTTCCTTCTTTGTTGTGAATGGAGGAACGAAACCGTCGTTCTTGTTCCTCAAGAACCATATTACATCACTCGCGATAAGACAACCGATCGAAAAACCGGTCTGCAAAGAGACAGATTCGTGGAGAGATCGTTTACCAGTGTTATTTTTTGTCTCTTTTTTGTGTTTGAGTGAATTGGTATAATTAATGATCAGAAGATAAAAAACGATCTGTGCTATCGTATCTGGCGTAGGATTAATCTTCATGTGAATGATTTGGGCGATTTGGCTTTGGAAAAGAATATGCGTATGTACATGTATACCGATGTTTTGAATCATGCAAGGTGCCCAGCTAATCAAAGCTGATGAATAACCAATTATTACCCAATCAGATTGGGTGAGATTGATCAATTGTTGTCCATTTCTGTGTCCACATTGGCGACCAATAATTGATCACTTTCTGTGGACCATTTGATTTCCCAATTGCAGGGCACTCTGAGGTCAATGGCATGGGCATAGGTGCTGCTATCAGTTGTGAATCAATGTGACCCATAATTTGGCAATTATTGGACAATCATTTTGGTTTGAGAATGATCGAAAATCGACCAATAACTCGCTATTGATTGATATACTGTAAAACTTTGAATCACTTCAAAATACTATTATAATAATTTGAGTATGAAGAAATTTCGTTCAAATTTTTTGAAAATTTGTTTTTTATTCTTTTATTCCTGATTATTGTAAACTGAATCCATTAATTTCACATTATAACATATAATTATATGCAATTTGCGTATTTCTAATTTAAATATAAATCATAACCTGAAATCATACTTTTTAATTGAAATGAAGTTGAATCAGTTCATTCATTTATTATAGAAATTTACATTCACACTCCGAACTTGAAATTCAAACCGAAATCGAGGTTATGACCCACATAGCACGCAATGTCTCAGGAATATTCCTAGAATATTAAAAATGTCTCATTTGAAATATTCTGTTTGAAATATTTCTACGAAATTATATGAATATTGTGTGTACAATATTTCGTATAACATATTCTGATAATCTTCCAATTGAAGCATTGTATATTTGATATTTTGCAATGTTCTCAGAATCTACGATGAGAAATGTGTAAACTGCGTCGCAAATGAAATATTGTGAGAATATTCTAATAGTAATATCCTTTATTGAACCTATTAATACCCATTGCGAAACTGCTTGGCCTACAAAAGAAGTAACTATTGGAAATGGGATATCTTTCATCACGATGATTACAATAAATGGCACTTTGACAGGACTGTCGTCATCTCTAAAATTCGCTGATGCGATAGCAGAGGTTTTGACTCTCACTCGCAGGACCCGTGCTCAATTCCCAATAATCGACTTTTAATGTATGTTTTCTTCTACAAAAAGCTGGTCAAGCTCACTCAACATTTGTGGAGGTAAACTCTGAGGACATTCTTTTCCGACTAAAAGTATTATTTTGCGAATTCGTTAATATACGTAATTTTTGAATTTTCCCGGTACAGAATATCGCTCGAATGATCTCAGCAGTATTTCAGAATGTCTCCAGAATATTGCAAAGTAGGTGACATGAGACATTGTGGAGACACCTATTCTGACAATATCTCTGAGATGATCTCCAAGATATTGCAAATTCCAAATGTAATATCCTGGAGATATTGCTAGAATATTTTGTGCTATGTGGGGAATAATCTTAATTCATCGCGACAATTCTACCGCGCCACGAATAATACAAGATTCAAATAAGTTGCGGTTACTAATACGGTGGTGATAAATGAATCGATACACCACAAAATTTTTTTGTAATTAACAAACACAATAAATAATTCTATTCTATATTCTATATTATCGATAGAAAATGAGATAACCTGTGGGTCGTATCGACCTCATTGGTTATATCGGCCACCCGAAGTTGGTTTCATATCGGTCACTATTTTCATATATTTTTCTTGAATACTATGACCTCCACATAACGAACTACACAACGCAGGATAACTCTTCGATGTTGCAACAACATAAAAGTAAAAGTTACATATGGCTTGTATTCCTGCTTGAATAGAAAATTGTCTTCATCAAGAAAGTGACTTGCATCCCTAAACATAAAAATTTGTCAACACAAGCGGTCTTAACCTCGAAGACTAGAAAGCAAGTACGTTTGAATAAGATATTATGATCGCTTTTGGCAATTTTTCAAATCAACATACGATGAAATAAGTCAGACCGTTTAACATAATGCATTCTGCAAATTATTTTTGGTCACTGACGAAATGACAGTTTCACATTGATGAAAAAATGTTTGAGTTCGCAAAACTGACAAACCCGTTGAGTGTATCGGTCAGGTGTTGATTTACATTTTCAACTTTGAAACCCATGTTTTTTTGGCAATTGATAAAAATCAAAACGGATAATAAAATATGTATGTTTTGAAGGAAATGGCATCTAACAGGTTACAATATTCTATGGACAATTTGAAAAAAGCTATCGCTGCTGTACAAATCCATACGACAAGCAAGCGAATCATTCAATGTTCCACGATCGACCCTACATGATGAAAAATTTTAATGAAATTGATTGATTCTATTATGAATCAAAAGATTGAAATGCCGATGAAAAATGGAGATAGGCAGCCAAATAATTCATCCTGCATCAATGAATTTCATTATATTCCAATAAGAAATGTATTTATCAATTGCCGGCTGAAAACCCCATCTCATGGTGGCTGGAATGATCAGCAATCGGCCGATATTTGCATCATCAAAGAACCTTTTATTTTGGTGACCACCAAAAATAAATCTGAGTATTCAAAGTTCATTTAGATGGATATTCTGTTTCAATAATATGTATAAAGAAGCACACTATAATTTTAAATGATTGTAATATTCAACTGAGTATTCACAATTCTTTATAGACGAGGAAGTGTCCTTATGTGGCCGATACAACCCATAGTTACCTTAAGCGATGTTTTACATTTTCAGATTTCCGATTATCGACGTATGTTGAATGATCAATTTTCGGTGATTGTATGGGCCACAAGATTGATCAATAATTTTCCATTTCTTTGTCCGCATTAACGACCAACAATTGGTCCTTCAAAAATCACCAGTTGTCGATCAATCATTGAACATGTGCGTAAAGATCCTACATAATTCTCAAATCATTGATCAATTATTAGCAAATGTCATTGGAATCAATCAAATTACCCAATGATTGGGACTAATCTATGGTTGGCTGGGTGGTCACACGATTCAGGATGTCTCAAAGTTTCATCAATGCATTTCGGAATTGTTGTCATATCAAATTTTTCAGTATTGCAGTCAGTTCTTCGTTTGATAGGTCCATTCACGCATCTTTACATGCATCGCTGTACTTTCAAGCACCTCAAGAAAAGCACGTAATTAGCGTTTCTACAGAAAATTTTTTTCCATTGAACCGATAAGAGAATTCGGTTAACGACTGGAAGGAATATTCCACCATTTACCATTGGAAATAAACTGTTATACGCAGCATACTGCTTAGAATGTTTCATTGGTCCTTTTATAGCACAAAAATAACTTTCAGAATGCCGACCCAGCTTGAATAGAAAATCCATCTTCTACCAGTTTTATAACAGCAAAAATTACAAAACTTGTTATATCAACTGTTCTTCTTACTCACTCTGTAATTGTTTCTTGCTGTTCGTATCATAGCAAACGAACGTTCCACCGCAACTTTCCACTCACAAACGTTTGGAAATGTATAAAAACTATTAAGATAATTCTTGGAAAATGAGATAGGTGTAGTTTCTCGTTTAACGTTGTCTGATTTGTGAATGTGTTCGAAGAGATTAGATATGAAATCCCTTGGAAACAATTTTTAGAAACGATCAGCTGTCTATCTTTACGTTACATCATTTCATTAGTGCCTGGAGAATTTATATTGCAAAATTATGGGAAGTTTTCCCTCACTTCAGTGGCAAATTTCGTCCCCCAATCATGGGGGCATTGTTTTTTTATCAGAAATAGAACACTTTTGTGATAGGTATTCCTATCAGAACCTGATCAGGATTGCCTTGACTCATCCGTATTTAAATTGTGAGGTAACTGTCAAGATATCTTGATCAGGATCTGATCAGGATTGCCTTGGCTCATCCGTATTTCAATCATGTGATAACCGGATCATCAGTGGATTTTCTTCTGTTGGGGGAGTTCCAAAAAATTTTATGAACGTGAATTCCATGTAAAATTGAATTGAATTCAATTACTGCCCTGATCAGGACCTTGTCTTTTCCCTGCGTTACATTTTTGTCAGGGCCTTATCAGATACTCAAGTCAGGCCCTGAACAGAAATCAGGCATGCTTGATCTGGACCTGATGTTTTCCATATCAAAATTTCTACTAGGGTAAGGATGAACAAAAAACATTTCTCAACATAAGTCACTTTTTGTATTTGCTGTTACCCCACTCCTCAATTTTCATGATCTTTTTTTCCGTGTATATATATTGTATATATTTCGCCGTGATTTTATCATCTAATTCGATTTTTCATTGATTTGTGTCTCCCCAAACTGGTTGATGATTCTGTGTTTTTTTGTGTCAATGAAGCGCGGCCAACAATTAGATCGTCAATATATCAGACAGATCGGTTTTACACTTGCACGGGTTTACACCTGTGTGCGTCGCCACATATGCAAAGATCTTTCGAAGCTCCCGAAACCCGTTTCGTGTTTCCGGGTTGAGGAGAGTCCTCTCACTTTCATCGTGCGATGACCTCGCTAATGGATTTTTCGGATATGGCAAATGAGTCTGCGGGAGAGGACACTACAGAAAGAGGAAGACTTAATTATGTGGTAAAAGAAACATGCGAACCAGTCGATACTTCACAGTATTGTATCTCTGAATTTGATAAAGTTGGAAAGCATTGAGGATACAAAAATATTCAGTATACAGCGTCTCAAGACTGGTCCGTGGACAAGATGTTTGGGACATTACGTAAAGGGTTTCTTTTGGGTAATCGTCGTAAAACGATATGAATTTAGTTCTAAATGACATTATAATCTTCGGGGATCAAGTATCTCCTATTATGAAATGTACAAAATATTTTTGACGTTGCAATTATAAGTTATGACTCATATATAGATTGCTATGCAGATAATTCTAACAATATTATTATAAGAACTGAATACAGGGAAAAAAGAAAACAGCAATGGTTACTGTGAATCACGAATATACATTGAAACTCAAATTCATTCCATGCAATACTGCGTTTCCCAGCCATCGTAACTGTCCAGTCAGCATTGACAATTTTCATTACAATACCCATCACTATAATCGCGCTAATCCTCATTATCCAAGCGTTTTTTCATTTGTTTTTCAACCGATCGCTGTCATTTATAGTAACCAGTAGTGTTTTCTTTTCTCCGTGTACATGAACACAATGTAAACAGTAACGAACAGATTCTTCAGTATTTTCTTTTCAATTTCCTATCACAATCCGAAGATTTCTTCCTCCTATTTTACTCTCAATAACTCAAACACGTCCTATTCATTATCCATAGGCTCACAAGCAAAAGTGTTCATTGTATTTGGCAGAAACCGGGAATTCAATTGTTTTATATTCACTTTCAGCGGTGTTTTTTCTCAAGTTGATATGATCTGATGGTAAATGTGCATAGAGAACACTCATTGAATCAAGAGAAAGTTGATGTACTGACGAGGATGTTTGAATTATCGAGCGTGAAAATATCTTCGAATAAATCAAGGTTTAACATTATCAATATTTTACTGATAAAATAAAAATGAAAGTTCAATTATTTAACGCCCAAAGATGACGGCTATAAAAGATCATTCTATTGTTCGTGATCTTTCCGGAAGAACGCTGATGGATTTACATACATTCACATTATGTCTCACATTGTTGAAATCTGTTTCCGTCTAAGATCTGGTTCTAGCGCAACATACGATATATGACCAGATTCAGAAATGAGCGATCAAAACGAATGATCCATTTGTGAAGATCATTCATACCCGCCCATGAAGTTGAAAGAATGTATTCGAACTGTGTATCATTTATAGTCTTCCAACCGAGGAATAGATTTCAGATAAACATAATGGGATAGATAGATATATATGGGATAGATGGGTTAGATACGAGGAAACGAATGCGTGAGTCCTGCAAATGCTTCGCGAATGGACTGTGCAAACGTTGCTCTGCTTCCATGAGAACGGTGATTGACGTGATCTTTCTCCTCGCCTTTCCTGGTATAATTTTTTTCAAATTTCTTATTTTTCACTACCCAATAAACACACACACGTTATTTGAACGTTGAAAGAACGTTAGACTGTCCAACGGACGTTAGTCATTGATTTCATAACGTTGATTTTTAATTGAAATTTGATAGAGAAATAGACGACCAGGAATTACGTTTTGATGACGTGTAATTTACACTAATATTCAAAAATAACCATCAAGCGACGTCCTCAAAAAACGTATTTTGAACGGGTTTGAATCACCCGTTTAAAATGTGTTTATAACAGCTTCCCATGTGGACAATTTTTCAAAATTCAATATAATTTGTATATAATTCAATATAGTTTGTATAAAAATTCTATATAATTTTGAGAATTTTTCCACGCGGGTTGTGTTTGAACTTCAATTGAAGATATTCTGCTGAAAATGTCGAACGAAACCGAACAATGGTTATAATTTGAACAAAGAGCAAGATGGTAAATAGTGTGGCGTACTTTCCAAATTCTGTCATACTCAAAAACACTATTGTTCTCGACATTGAATGAAAAGTTTTCAAAAAAAAATTTGTTGGATTCAATTCACGTTTTAGACGTACTCGACGTCTTTTAAACGATGTTCAAACCGTTGATATGACGTTATTTCATGGTTGAAAAACACGTGATCTGCCGCGACATTTTTACGTTGAATCAACGCAAGAATATTACTAATTCACAACGTGTGGTTATTGACTGTTTTTGACGTTTTTAAAACGCGCGTGTGTTTACTGGGTAGCTTATCGAATTCATCTGATGATATACAAGTGATACCTAGAATGATTAATGAGATGAAAATTAAACTTAAATTTTGATGATTTTCACTTACTCTTAGGGGTGCATTCGAGACGAGACGATATTTCAGAAAATATCGTCTTGGTATTAAAAAATATTGTCAAGCTTGAATATCGTCTGGGTATCGTGTAATATCGTTGGACTGATATCTATGTCGTCTCGATATAAAAAATTCTGCATTCATGATTTAAAATTTGGACTAGTATTTCACAGTTAAAAGTAAAATTCACTTCCTTTCTTAATACCAGCTTATTTTAAGGTGCAACCGAAGCTAGCCCTGTCTCCACTAAAATTAAGCATGAAAAACAAATCCCGGCACATTGGAAGAGACTGAATTTTAGTTAAATTTTAAAGTAAGTTGCAACCACATTCAGTCTGACTGTTAACAGTATTAATTTTGTTTGCAAACGAATTTTCCATGTCAGAATGTTCCATATAATACAGAGAATTCCACATATTTATAAAATATGCATACTAAATCATACATATCCCTGGGAAAAAATGAAAATTGACTTATTCAAGACCCTGTTCGACCCCAAGTTGGTATGGTTTGTATCCAGACAGGGCCTTGGACCCTAGTGAATATTACTCTAATAACTTCTTTCTGTTCCCTTGTTCCATTCGATACAGAACATTATATACTTTCCAATGAGTTTTTGTAAAATGCAGTGGGTTTTCCATTGAAAAAGTTTATTAAATCCACGCTGAGAGAAAAAATAGTGGAGCTAACCTCGTAAGAGTTTGGATACAGCGAATTCCGTCCCGCAGTTGAGTCAACTAAATATCGATTGAAATGAATCCTCGCTCAGTAATTTCGATTGGTATTCAGTTGACTCTTACAGGGTGGAGGCAAACCTGGTGTTTTCTCAGTGTAACCATATCTAATGGAGAATCATCAAATTGACTTCAATTATAACACTGTGGAAGATTCTATGCAATTTGGCAAGAGACTATCCATAAATTACTCAATGTGAAATTAGCATAATTCCAGTACCCTTCTTTTTCCTGTAATGCATTGGTAACGGAATCTCAAAAGGTATATTTTAGAAACTTCTAAGAGATTTCTTGGAACATTCTTGAAGATATCTTCTAGAAGTAAAAACATTGTAAGAGTTCTAAAAGATATCTTCTCGTGTTGCACAAAACTTCTCGCATTGTTCTCAATCATTCCTCAAAATGTCTTTTAGACACCCTGGCTGAAAGGTCCGATAGATTCCCATAAATCCCCATCCACCATAGAAACCGATAGGATATTTTATTCCTATCAGTATTCATCAGGGTTTGTAGATCATACCGATAGAAACCCATAGAACATCGGATTCCTCATAGAATCTTATAGAAACCATCAAATTCTGTGACGCTAACAACCATAGAAACCGATAGTATATCATTGATCCAGATAGAATTTGGCCTGTCGGTTTCTATTGGTCTTTTTGCACAGGGCAAAGAGTGCTATGTACAGAATGACATTGACATGGTTTATAGTTCTGAAAAAAAACCGTTTACAACAAGGAGTCAAAAAGAAGTCTGTAATAATCTCATGCATTCCCAAAGAATTCTCTATAATTCTTGGATGATATCCTGGGGATCAATGGGGATGAGTTGGTCCACATTGAATTTCGCAATCCAAACGTGGCAACGTCGGTGCTATGGATACTTCAGAGAGCATACACATTTTTCAATTTTCCAAAATCTCGCCGATGAGTCTCGAATGCGTCAATATCGATATCGATACTGGTGTCGTACTCTCGTGCAGCCCTACTTGTTCTTTTGGCACGAGGTCAATAGGTTGATGGAAGTGATCTTCACTAATCCAAACTCGACTTAAGCGGCAAAAGCGGGATTCTCTGACTCACCGCTGCTCTCTGTAATGGTCCGATGACCGCGCTCAAGGGGAATGAACTTTACCAAAGTAGTAACTCCAGAAATTACCTGGTCCCGTCGTTTAGTTTGAAATCGATCACAGTGTTATGGATATCTGGATTGTATGATAAAAATAAATATTTTGTCCGCTTATGTGGGTCATGCCATACATAAATATTTCACCATGGCAGTCCATTAGAAATTCGAACTACGATTCTTATTCCTACGTAACATAAGTGGAGAAAGAAACTAAGTTATCATAATACAACGTGTTGATTTGGAAGCGTGTTATTGGGTAGAACAAGTTTTCATCGAATATACTTGAATGTATTATGTTATGTCATACCCTGAGAAAGGTGAAATGGAAATCGAATGAATCACGAACGTGGAACCACCTGCCGTGTTCAAACGAATAGGAATTAAAAAACGTAGACAAAAGATTCAATATCGATACAATATGTAGATATTATTTCCGTTGAATTTAAACTTCGTATACTCTTCGAATGTTAGACGAGGAGAGTAGAGTCGTTATAGCAAAAAGAACTTTTCAAATCGTTCTAAAAATGAGACACTTCATTCCTCGGTGGAGGGTAGTTCTTCCAATGCTGAATTAGTGGAAGTGGAATTTGAATGACATGAATGTGATTGATTTCGTGGCAATTAGGTCGCACATGATTTTACCATTGGAAATAAAAGCACTGCAACAGTTTTTTCCATCGAGTAAAAAAAGTTTGCTGTTCTGGCGGTCGAGGCTTCTTCTCTTCTGATTGGAACTTTTTACTAATGGTTTGATTGGAATCAATAAATCTGCTGGGAGATTTTATTGAATTCTGCTGGATGTTGTTACAGCTTCAGTCGCGTTCGTGATCGGAGTTGCCAAGATTTGGAAGTTATGAAAAATCAAAATCCAAAGGCTTTGCAATGAAGCTCATATGAGGGAATAACACGTACTTGTGAAATATTCATATACTTTATACTTTGATTCGTTATGAATTGAAAAACGAAGAAAGAGGTCTTGACAAATTGATCTAAAAAAAATCCTTGGAACTATACTTTGTGGTATACGGGTCACGATAATCATGTGACTTTCAATTCCAATATTTTTCCTGCATCCCACCTACGAGTAAATGTCATTCTTATGATCTACTTCCTTTTACAACGTATTGACATTGTGATATCCTCCGGATGTAGATGACAAATGATTCTCTTTCACCCGCATTAAAGGTGTCCTATTTGTATGTATTGTATACGTACGTGTTGAATACGGAAATGTCTTTTGAGGCCTCATACGTGAATTGGCATTCATTCAATAATATACACAGATTTATTGGTCTACGCTATTGATGATGAGCAATATTATAGTTCCACATTATGCACATTGATTCATTAGATGTGCGGGTAATTATGTTCGCTATACGTGAAAAGGTCACAAACATGACCGGTTGGAGAATTACAAGGATACTCTTTCTTCAAAAATGAGGAAATCTATAAAAAAAACTTGATAATGTGTTCTACAGATAAGCGTTGATAATGATGATGATGATGATGATGATACATGTTTACTTCGAATTGATTTCAACGCCATTGTAACACATGGGCTGAAATGTCCTGTTTTACAGTTATTACTAACCTTCAAAAGACAGCTGTCGAAATTTCATGATATTCTATCCATTAGTTTGTGAGTTATTACCACTGGTGAACCTCGTCCAAAGCGCCCGAGAGCACAACAATCGGCTTGAAGAAATGAATTTCTTGGAACAAGAAAATATGTTGTTGATGATAATAATTATTTCTCTTTTTGTAGAAATTTTTGGAACTTCATTTATAAAAAATGACGTCAATACTTCTTGGAAATTTAAAACTGCAGTTCTGTTCTGCGTCGAGTTATCTGAAATTATTATTCAACTTAGAGGTACAATATTATCCTGATTTCCAAAGTAATCGATTTATAACAGCAAGCCAATGAATGGATTGTCGCTTGTCTATTATTCCAATAAACCCCTTGGACATTGTTTTGGAGTGAGAACGAGTAACTTCCAGAGAAGTTGGCAACAACTCCAACTTCGAGTGTTTTCTTTTTTGTAGTTTGGAAATATTCAGCTCGTTGTTGAGCAATGAAGTCATGCTGAAGTAATTTTGGAATAGATTCTACCAAGTGATCAATAAAGTCATCAGTTGATTTTAAAACTTCCTCCAGAGAACATCGATCCACTTGAGTCCATTGTTTATACGTTACTTCATCCACAGAAATATCGATGCAAGGACTTTCGATTGTATTCCTGGATTTTCTTGAGCCGGGACAATGACTAGCTGTTCCAGAGTAGCAGTCATTCGTTGGTTTTTGACAATTGAAGGTACCCCCACTTCCCTTACAAACAAATATTAGCTTCACTATTCTTTGCGGAAATAGGATTGAAAAATGTTGGCTTTAGAAACTTCCTTCAAATTCGAAAGTATTGAAATCCAATATTTGTCAATATTGTTTCCGCAATAAGTAGGAGAAAGCCGTTCAAGTCAGACCCCTTTTTCTTTTTATTGCATCAAATTCTCTAATGTCAATATATCGTATACCTTGTATAATATATCGTTGGCGAGATTTTTCAATTTCTCAAAAAATTGACTTTTCATCAAAATTGGCCAATTTGTGTATTCACGCAAACTGAAGTTTTTTCGAATATATTGCGAGAACGCTGAGAAAAAAGGGTAACTGTATGTTGGACAACATTTTCATACGTTCACTTTTCTTATAAATTGTAGAAAGCCAAACAAAAGTGGATGCACACCAGAACACATGACATACGGGGATTTAAAGTAATTCGGAGGTGTTTCTACGAATTTTAGATTAAATTTCAACGATTTGTTATTGAATTTCACACAAACCAGCGTGGAACTACAGAATCAAGGCCGAGCGACATCTTCAACTTACAGATTCGAAATTTGCGCGCTAAAGCACACAAAATACGTGAGTTAAAAAAATTTTGGAGGCGAGTCACTTTTTGTGCAAAATACGCCGATCGTGGCTGGAAACGCGTCTTGGGATCATTCAAGAGTAAAGGAAAGAGAAGCTTGGCGTTCATATAAACGAGATTCTCAGTACATTTCACTGATTTGGATTTAGAGAATATTGCCCAAACGAGGGACAGTTATCTGAATCCGCCTCGAGTTTTGTGCTGATGGGGGGAGCCCTTCTCGGGTTGAAATGCTCATATAACAAGTGTGGAATTTAAACATCTGTTGAATTGCGTGATTTCCAAAATTTACAAAAACACCACTTTTCAAACTTGTTAGGATAAAATTGTTTGAACGAGCTAATAATAAATTTGACTGTCGATAATTCGCTATTCACAGAACACTCGTAATACATAAGTGCATCGCACCTTTCAAATAGAATTGGATTATGTATTGGACCATTTTGATTTCAGTCCCCACTGCCTCTCCCCAGTCATCACTTTTTAATTGAATTCCAAACATGTTGAGGTTACGTTTCGCCACCCTTGAATGAATCGAGAAACCTGAAATTAGGCTTCGTAAAATGTATATCTGCATTTCAGGCAGATCAAACGATGGAAAACTTCTCATACAGCACAGAAATTCAAAAAGAATTATCAAGAATTCATAATGAGTGCTTGAAATCCCATTCGAACTCTTAATGAACTGTTCCTGAACTGGTATGCTGCATGGGTTGATACGAAACTTGCGAAACTAGTGCACTCAACTCAAAATCAATAGAGAGTAGCGATCTTGATAATTCGATATGCTGTTTGATGGAATTTTAATGGACATTATACATCGAAAAAATTCATTTAACCGAATGAACTGATTAGTTCCGAGTAATAAAAAAAATAGAAGCCGGTACTAAAAGCTGTAATAAAAGCCACTTCAAATTAGTAACAGCAACTAAATTCAGAGAAATTAAATTTGAGTTTAGTTGAGTCAACGCCCGTTTCAGTTATTCAAATATTAACAACTGTATCCAGTTGTTGGAACTAATTTTGAGTATCGGTAACCATTTCTTTCGGTGTGCTTTAATTCAAAATTTCTTCTCTGATTCTCGTTTCTTGTTTTATCCGACTTTTCGAGTTGTCATTCGTACTTCAGTGATTGAATACAGTTTGAACTTACAATTTCACCCTTCGCCTTCAACTCAGCAATTAACCCAAAGAAGAGTTTGGCAGGATTCACTGAAATAAATTTCCAGATTTGACTAATTGATTCAAAGCCAATCCGATGTTCATTTGAATACTAATAAGATGAATACATCACGCAGAACTCAGAAGAGAGTATGGATATCCGGTTTGTTGGAATGGAAATCATTCTAATTTGGTTTTAGGTTAAGAAATTCGTGTCTCTATGAATTAAATTTTTGGAATGCAAACTGAATGTCGATGGAAATCTAATCTCCCTTTATCCTTCCTGATCTTTATATTTCGATTGGTTCAGATTCTTTGAATTTGAAATGAAAAATTGTACGAGACATCAAAGTAGTTCACGCCAACAAGAATTTTATTAACCTGATAAGTTTGACCTACTCTTTGTTTAAAATTTCATGTTTCGACTATTACAAATTGTGTTGAGTTGAAGAAGACTTGAAATTCGAGTCAAGATACGTGGATTCCCTAGTAGCATCAGAATGTTGTATATGTACCATGCACTTTCACAGTATATCTAGATATACTAAGAACGTTTATAGTACATATACAACGATCGGTTGCTACTTGAGTTAATAGCGTGATCGTTACGACCTTGGTATAACTATGTGATTTATTTTATAACAGTGATATGCATGTGGCATATATCTCAGAATGAATGTTGAAAGGATTTTCAATTTCTGATTGTATCTTTTATTCACATTCAATGATTTTTGTAATTTCTGGAACCCATTCCAATCGAATAAACTATAGATGGCAAAGATACAGGATTTGTATGATCTTCATCTTTGAATGTTCATAAAAGATGGTAGGATTTGTTTCAACAAGTTTTTTTTTATTCTCAATCTGATCGTTCAACTCCATTGTAAATGGAACGGTAATCGTAGGAAATCTACGATCGATTGATCAACGCTCATTTCACAGTTCTTGAGGTTTGCGAAAGGAGAAGAACGATTTGTTTTATCTACGATATGCCTTGATCGTGGGTTACAATGAGTCGCGCTGAATTATTAATGAGCACACAGTTAATCGTGACTCCACGGCTCGTGCGCGTATAACGGTAAAGAAAAAGAGGAAAGTCGTTTTTCTGTACAAGTAAGAAAAGAGAAACTGTCAAGAATGTTTCTGATGTAGCGTTTCTTCAGGTACATATACATGTATGAATTGTCCGATTTACAGTTGGATAGAATAATTGTTATCAAATTTTCATCTATCTCCCCGTTGCCTCTTTTTGATTTTCCAAAAATATGTCACAATATTTGAATTTCATGCGTTTTGAGATTATTCAAAAGGAAGATCTGATTTGTAGTGGAGATGAAAACACTTTCCAATCAGATGTTACCTGAGCTGAAGTTATCGATATAATTTTGATGGATGTAGAAATTTAATTTTTCATCTAGAATGATTTGGAAACACCGATATGCATACAATATTCAATAATGTTATAAAATATTTCATCATATATAGTGTAAATGTATGTAAGACAGAAAATACGTTCTGGTTCCACGAGTGAACGTATGGAAGCCGGATAGGGTGGTGCCTGGATTAAGATAGACATTCGACCGGATTCCAGTCACTTTCTACCAAATCTCCTTTAACTAGATAAATAATTGTTCTACTTCGGGAAGGGAGTTTTTTTCAATTGACTAAACTTCGGTTCGAATCAGGTCAATGTTCATGAATCATGATTTCAATGTAAATTTTACTATCACTTGTGGAAGGGTTTTCAGGTTGACTGAATCTGTTTATTAAAATCTTCTGGCATACATTTCTTCTTATCATCAAACGGAATGAGTTTGTTAAACGCGATGAAGTTTCTCTCGTTATACAATCAATTTCAGATTTGTACTGGGAATTCATGCGCTGAAAGTTATAGAATGCAACTAATCATAAAACCAACAAAATACCTACAAAAAATAAAAAGAAAAAAAAAGAAGAAGAATAAAATAACTTGAGTGAATATTCACATTGTTCTCCAAGAAATTGATGAACGCGAACAAATGCATTGATGCGGCGTTACAAAATTTTGACGTGTTTCGCATCTCCTTTTCCTCAGAATGGAAGGTTTGGAGATCCAGGGTGGAGGTATGCAAATGAAGAGATCACACGAATCAATAAACCTACGCAGATTGTAATCGAATACCCTCGACAGATATTCCACCAATCTCGCGTACACACTGTAAAGAATAATCAGAATTTTCCTAAGCATATCAACAGGAAAATTCCAACCACTGATTGGGAAATCAATTTCCGGTACATTTGTTTGAAATTTCCCATAAATTTATCTGGAAATCTCAAACTCCATGGGATTCTTTCCAACATTTCACAGTGAATTTCCGGAAAGTTCGGAAAATTCCTAACGTGTGTATGTGTTAATTATTTCACCTAAATATGTAGAAATTTTCCCATAGAGATTTTTTAAAGTGCAGATAAAGTTCGATAAAAAGTTGTTTGCGCTTTTCCAGCGAGTAGAAAACTTGGAAAACAAAAACAATTCATGTTGACAAGTTGAGATTTAGTTACCAAACTTTGAACCGTATGAGAATTCGTTGAAAACGTTCTCATAGTGTGGTAGAATATGTTCCTATCTTAGAATGGAAGTTGAATAAGAATGATAGACGGTTGATGATAAGCTCCTACTTATTGCATACTGGATGAAATTTCGAATAGAAAATTCTAATCAACACAATAAGTGACTGAACTTGTGTTCACGCAAGTGCACTTTATCAAACATGGAATTTTTTATCTATCCCATGAGATGGGATCTCATACCAAACATCAATTGAAATTGATTAAAGTTGTGGTTACAGTTATCAACCCGTTGGAAAGATCGAATGGATTCCATTGTATTTCAATGAAAAATACATTAGAAATAACTGAATTTCATTAGGTCCATCTGGAACACAAAAATTGATGCAAGGGTGTAGATCCTGCTTTTTTCTGTACATCCCTCTTCATTTCCTTTTTTGCTTCGAAAATCTTCTACGTTCGCAACGAGGATGCACTCTTCGTTTCAGAAGATTCTGAATCGATTAGTCTTTGCTTCAGCATTCGGTGAATTTTGGAGGTACAGCTTTTAGAAAACGTTCCCCTCAAGTGCTATTCATTCTTCATTTCAAAAAATTCTGAATCGATTGATCTACATCCAACGAAAACGAATTTTTGAAAGTTATCCATCAATGATTACAGCAATATTTCAAAATGTTTCAAGAATGGTACAAAGATGGTGATATGAGACATCCTGCAGACATTTTGACAATCTTCTTGAGTTGTTCTCCAGAATATTACACATTCCAAATGTAATATTCCGACAATATTGCTGGGACATCTGGTGCTGTGTGGATAAGTACGTGAGACACTCTTTAATTACGAACCAGTTGCCCTTCATAAGGCAAGCGCGCCAACCGACAAGTAAATATAATTATTAAAACATAACAATTTTCATGTTCGTCTTTTCAATGGATGATGCTCGTCCTATCGAACAGTTCATACAGGGCCGTCTTTAAGGCAGGGCACACCAGGCCCAAGCCCAGGGCTTCCTGCAAAAGGGGGGCCTCTTCGTAGACAATCGTTAAGATTTGTATATATGTTTTTAGAAAGGTCATTTCACCAAAATGGAATCAAGTTATTTTAAAAATGAAACTAATCTGAAATTGATTTTTCACTTTGATTGAACAGTTTTTGACGACATTTTCTAGCCGAAAAGTCATTAATCGAATCATTAAAATCAATTTCTTTTGATAAATCAGATTCGATGCATCTAATAAATGAATTCTTTAGCCTTGACTCGGTCATTGAATTTGTTATATCGATTTTTTTAAATTTCAAGATTTTAGGTCTCTTTACATGGGCCTTCACTCTAAGTAGGCCCAGGGCCTTCGAGCAATGAAAGACGGCCCTGAGTTCATAAGATTCAATCTGGCTGGTTTATCATTTCGAGTTGAATGACAGACCTCTGAGAAGTTCCACTGAGTTAGAAATGAAAAGAGAGGAAGATAAAATTCTTCATTGTGCATGGTGCATTGTGCTCCGGTGATGAATTCCATCACCGCGCCAACATAATGAAATACTTCAGAAACTTATTGACACATTGCAAGCAAATTTCCAAAAATAATATCGAATCCTGTTTTGAGAATCATGAAAAAAAAATGATTTCATAAAGACATTGTATGAATTTTTTAATTGAATCATTGAGAAGGGAATTGAGGTTAGAGACACAAATAAACATAATGCGTCCTCGATTCTTCAATGTCTTGTTCTCACATAATTAGTTGGGCTAGGATGTTTCGTATAAAACTTTTGAAACAATGGCATTGTAGTTGCTTCGAATGTAATTCCATTGTAATTAATTAAAGAAGGACAATGGCATTGAAATCACAGTCAGTCTTGTTAATATTTTCACTTAATGATATCAGATTCGTTCTTTGCAAAACAAATTTGTTGGATCGAAGAATGTTCAATCGTTGTTAGGTTTATAATTTCGTTTTCTCCCGTGACCGATGATAAATCGTTGATTAAATTCCACGCTGAAAAATTTATACGCTTGACATTCCCTTCTGAATCTGGCCTTTTCAACTTTTTTAGCAGGAGGATATTACGTTAGACACTATTGCAAAACTGTAGTCTCGAGAGTCATGTGATGATCTTGTACTGAGATATTTGAATATTCTCTTTCTCATGTTGTTTCTACGACACAACATACGCAAAATCACACAGATCCTGTTGCAAAATCTCTTCAGGATTCATAGTGTCAATTGACAAAAAATATCTCTGAGGAATCTGCGAAAGAAACTCATTCAAAGTCTGCATGATACGAATATTTCACACGATCTTAATCACGAATAATGAATATACTGCCGAATTGATGGAAATTTTTGCATGCCTCCTTGTTGATCAGGGCATTCCTAAGTTCCAAAATCAATGAATCTCATCTTCATCGCATCACAAGGCATGCACTCATTATTTTCGGTCTTAACCCTTCATCTTCGAGAACACCGAGGAGGTGAAATTCAGTATTGTGAGACCTCGTAATGCATTGAAAGGCATTTCAAAACTCATTTTCCAGAGTGCTGACTTGAATTGAGACGGGATTCAATGGAATTCAATGAAATTCAACAAACAGCATCAGGAAAAGAACCCACACGGCACCATAGTTCAGGAAGAGTTCTTAATGCATTCATTTTAAGTTCTTATAGTTCCAAATTGATTCATTATAAACTCCTTCTGAACTGGGGTGTTGTGTGGGAAGTCAGCATTTTCGAACAGAAGGCTTCAAATAGAACGTCATAGAAATCATATTGGGAATAAGTTTCCGCCCTTTTTCAAGCAAAGTTGATTTTTATTCAAACAATGGTTACATTAATATACAATTACATAATGTTATTCAAAGTATGCACCATTGGAAGCGACCACTTTTGCCTATCTTTCATTTTGGATTTTCATTCCATTATTCCCATTAACAAGGAGAAAGTCGCTTGTCGAGTATTTTTTGTATCAGATACAATAGTTTAAAAGAAGGTTCCTTGAGAATTTTATATTTTTGTACTCTAGACAATAATCATATATAATAATGATGATATTATATATAATTCTATTGAATAAATTCCTTCCAATTCACTACCGATGATAACTGAAAAAATTAGTTTTGATTTCTAAGTACAACGAATAGATGACAAATCCTGCGTTCATCATATCTCTCAAACAGAAAATGAGCACACTTTGAAATTCACATAATTTTTTGGAGCAGTTCGAACAATTTTCTGTGAATTTTTTCAGATTCTTTGAGGCTCCAGAACAATAATTGCCAACAATTTTTTTATATACAAAGATTTATAAACAAACCAATTATCAGAGTTGGGTGGTCGGAAGGAATTGATTGAACTCCGACTGTATAAGAAATAGCCCTATGAATTTCATTAAATTCGATTCAATACATTCCAAAATATAATGAAGAAAAATTTTCCAGGTCAATGACTTGACGAAAATTTTTTTTTATCAATAATGCTTTTTGAGATATCGATATTAAACAACTAGACCAAACGATTTTGAGTGATCCGTTTCACGAATTCTGATCCTATATTAGTTTGTTGTTAATTTTTCACAATTATTGAGTTGACTACAGTCAAAATACGAAGAGTTCTGAGATATGAGGAACACGAAAAATATCCAAAACTGTTATCTAAAACTATATAATATATATGTATATGTATATATATTTTGTAATATAAAATTACAGTTGTTGATTTTTTTCATGTTTTCCATACCCCAGATTTCACATACGAATCCACAGTATCTTAACCGTAATCAGATCAGTCATGAAAAATTAACAAGGAACTAATTTAGCGAAATATAGCCATTTTTTCAATTTAAAGCGCGTTGCGCGAACTGAAGATATCGTTCGAATTGAGTTTCCTCGTTCGCATTTCTTTTAGCTTCATAAAAAGAAACTTTTCTGTGGTATCGCGATCGAAAAGAGCGAAAAATTGTTTTTTTCGGCCCACCCTAGTATATATTTTGGTGATGTTTCTTCCGTAAGCACAAAGGACGCTACTCATTGTATCGCACTGCATTGAGAGAGGCTTCAGGTAAGACACACGCACAGCGGAAGCAGATGGAAACAGTTCTCCGACGTGCACAGCCTAAAGATCGATTGACGACGGTGCCTGTGAGAACATCGATGACAACTTCGTCGAATCCACACGGGCTGTTGTTCCTTTTGTTTCTTTCAATCTTTTTGCGAAAAGAGACAGGAACACGTAAAAATGTTTTCCTTGTGCAACATGCTTCAGATTAAGATCCCGTTTCATACACGATGATAAACGGGTACATGTTATTACGCAACGTCGCTGCGAGAATTCGTACGCTTGCTTATGCACACCGAGAGCAGATGAAGTGTTACGAAGGTTGAACAATAAAGGAACGATATGAAGAAATTTTACATCCAAGGAAACTTGAGATGTCATTATGAGATACGTAAGAGGATCGGTTATGGAGGAAACAAGGTTCGCGTTCGTTTGAGATTATATTATTATTAGAGAAAAATCAGAGTACGGTATCGCGTTTCGTTGGACGAAACGAGAATCTTGAGGATACCGGATGGGATGACTGATAGATTTAATGATATCAGGATTTCAGGGCTTATACGGTGCAGTGACAGGTCCTTGAAGTTAGAGTCGTTTATTGAAATCAATTTGTGATCAAATACAAAACTATTGCACGGAGAAAAAAATGTGGCTTGGCCACAGATATATATATATATATTACACTAGATCGCCAACCCGCGTTGATACACCCTGATAAAAATTCCGTTACAAACGGATAAGAATTGAGCTCCATCCGTTCACTCTGGGTTTCTTCCCTGTGATTCCAAACAAAAGCAGATAGGAATAGCTTCACCCGGATTTGATTGGGAATCACGGATACGAACAGGATCAGTTCCTGACGGTTCTACGTAGACAAAGTCTATCAAGATTCAACAGCTGAAATCTCTTGGTATGGGACTTGTTTCTATACGCAAAGACTTGGTTCTAACTGCAAGAGTTGGAGTCAAATATATGCGTTTTCAACGGGAATGGTGTATGCATACTAGAGGAAAAAACCGGTATAGGGTCTGTCTGTATCTGTTTGTATTGGTGTGTATTGAATCCTAACCGTTCCTGACTGTAAATACCAAAAAATACAAATCACAACCAAATTCCATCCTTGAGAACGAATACAATTTGTCAGTTTTTATGTGAATGTCAGAACAATCCAATTCTTCTTATATTTTAACATCAAAGTACAATTATTATTAACTTGATATGTAGCGCAGTGTATGAGCGGTCAATAACTCTATTCCTATCTTAACCTAAAACACACTCACGGCGAATACATCATCGCGATTCGCACGCTGCAGATGAATGATCGAATACTGTATACATGTTAACTAACAGATGAAACCAGCACTCGCGAGAAACCCGTATCAAGTCGGGAGTCGAACTGTATCTAACGGATTTCTCTCTGGACTCACTTCACGGCCGGGTTGCAGTTACGAATTCTATCCGCATCTGACGGCATGTATCCATAATGAGTTTCCTAACTGGATTAATCTGCAATTATGGGTGAACATAATACATGAATACATGAATGTTATTCATATAAGATGTATCTGCTATCAGAGGCTGGTGTCAATCCGTATTTTACAGTGACCAAGCTGATGGTAATGTTCTTCAACCGAATGTGATTGGAATTCTTGGATTGAATGAAATCGGAATTCTGATGATTCTAGATTCAATCAATCTCATCCAGCATAGTATCAGATCCCGCAGAATGTCACAGTCATTCATAAGTAGCGGGTTTAGAGGCAGCAAGAGAATCATTTCATTTGAGTGTCGTATATGTGTACTATTTCACCTGTATCATAAGCATGGATCAGGATTGTCTTTCTCGGAATGAAAATTTCATCAATATTCAATCATTTTTGGAACATCCAACATTGGCATCCAACTTAATATTATTATAATGTTCCACAAAACACTTCAGCGGGTTGTCCGTATGAAACTTGAAACGTATTTGATGTAAAAACGTTCTCCATAAATCAAGGACTTACATATCAAGGACTATTTAAGGAGACATCTCACAATAAACGCTCGTTTGCAGTGAATGTTGTTCCTTTCACACATAATATCCCAAGTGTTATTAGAAAACAGGCACAATTATGATTGGTGTGATGTTTAAAGAGGTATACCTGTAGATATGCTTCAAATTTGAATACTTTGCAATATTTTAACTAGAAAAAGTTGTATCCGCTTTCAAATTTGATTTCGAACATTTCAAAATCTCCACACAAGTCGTTTGTAACTAAATATTCTATTTTTTTAATTATTTTCATTTCTTTTGTCTTGGCAGTATATTGAATATGCTACCAACAGCTTCGATTCAAATAGATCATTCATGACGACAATTTATCAATTTCTGAACCAAGTTTCATACATAAATCATATGAAAAGTATGTTGTGTCTGTCATAAAAGAACAATCCTGTGAAGTTGTGCGTATAAAATCGTTCCCTTTCACATGAGGGTTTTCGGAACTATCTGAGTTCTTTCATGTTCTTTCATACGCTTTGTGCATAACGCGAAAAAATACCCATACAGAGTTTTACCATTGGCGCTAGCTTGGCGCAACGTAGATGAAGTATGGCCGAGGCTTGGCAACCAAGCATGGCGCAACACTGAAATGATAATATCATTTTATGATTCACCAATGTATTCTTCCAATGGATCCCCATCATTGGTGCAGAAATAGCAATGAAATATACCATCATTGGCAAACAATGAAAAAATTTGTTTATCAATGTCACGCCAATGATGAAACTGTGAAAAATAATCAAGTATGCGCATTTCACAATTTTCAATATATGTTATTTGGGATCTTATGGTGTTTTTCACATTTATCTGCGAACAACTCGGTGTTTTTTGTCACTCAAGTTTGCCATGAGAAGTATACACAATATGGATCAGTGGTAGTAGCTCTCTGGTGCAACCTGTAACAAAGAACGATTGACTGTTATTCCTTGTATACATCTCTCCCTACTCGCGAGAAGCACTCGATTGGTAACTTAGCTAGCAATTCAGCCATAAAAAGTTAAAATTAAGGAGCATGCCAATATTCAGCCATGCTATTACCAATGATCGGCGCTACATTGAAAATTAATTTTTATTCAGACTAGACCAAAGGTTGTGACCACGTTTCAAATGATCCTCACTTTCAATAGAATTTATCGTTCGGTCAATGTTGGACCAAGGATGAGCCTAGCAAACGTCAAGCCTGGCGGAATTATGAATCAATGGTAGGTCGACAACCTAATTTCGTTCAACATCGATATCGGTGCAACATTATATTTGTTGTTAATCAGCATTGAATACTTATAGATTGCCAAGCCTTGCCTGTCAATGTTGCGCCAAGCTATATTCTATTGTCAGCATTGGCAGAACCTAAAATTTTTATACGGGTACCTTTATGAAAATCATAAGAATTCCGACAACTTAGCTAACAACAGTGGATTACAATATTTGGTACAAGCGATGTTTTCTATTTCGTTAAAGTAGCACAACGAAAATAAAAATTCACATAAATTCTTGTACCGCGTGCAGCCGAATGTTACGATCCGTATATCAAGCAAAGATATTGCGGTTCGGGTTCTTCCTTTCTAGTTCCTCAACAACTCATAATCGAATGAAATTTCATCCGTTCAGCTAACTTTCGTTTCCTATATTTTCTATATCGAATTATTTTGTATCAATCAAATATATTTATTCGAAATCGAATAACCTCAGCATAAAAACAATGAAGAGAATATTACAACATTTAGTAATGGATCACTGTTTGCAGGTCTCAATACCTTCTGCGTTCACTTAAGTATATAAAATAATGAGGAGTAATAAGATTAGAAACGCAAGACTTTTTTCCCAAGTCATAAACTTTCACCTGAAGTCAGGTCAGGCGGTAATTGAAGGATATACGTGCACGTCCGTGTTCTTCTGTGTTTACCAGGTCAAAGAAATTGTATGCACGGTTGTGAATCTGTATCATAAATAATGGAAGATTTATCAGGATGGGATTACTGTACACTATTTATGTCTGTGTACACGGAACAGGGTTTCCTTTGCATTGCCTATCGTGTACGTAAACGTACAAAGTATACCGTAACATGAAAATGTGTACCGTGTGGAAAGTATGTCCATGCGACATGCTTCATTTCATTTTTTCCTGTCCGGTCTTTGGCTTAGCAATGGATATGAATTCATATGACGCCTATGTTTTTGACGTCAACGTTCCCACGTGGATTCCATTCATCGAAGTATCATAAAGATGAAAAGTTTTCTCGGAATTTGCTCCCAGTCGCGTGGGATTCTTAATCTAGTTCACATCGAGCTCGAGTGTAGAGAGATGATCAGTTAAAATGCTATTTTAAACTTACTAGATGTCTTGGAAATGTAAGAGCATGCCCACACAGCATTACAGTTCCAGAAGAATTCTTGAATAATTCTTAAAGAATACAATCACTTCAATAAGAATTCTTTATGCATCCTTTTGAGACTGTAGTGCTGTGTGGATGGGTTATATTTTTTCATTTTCCAATTTCAACACTATCTACACTATCTACTATATTATAGTATCTATATTGTATCCACGATTGTGATGTTGCTAATTTCGTAATTTATTTTTCCAATTTATCCACTTTATATTGAATTAACGTTGACCAACAACAGAGTTATTGTGCCAAAATTAATTCAGGCTTGAGCCAAGATCGGTTTTACGATAGAAGTTTTGAATCGAGTCAACTTTGCAAAAGAATTGGATTAAGCTTGAGCCTCGATAATAGTTGGCTCAATGTTATCTATTCAAGCCTCAGATCAGCTTTCCTCCAAGGCTTCACCAGTGTTCGTCAGAGTTGGATTCACCATGCAATAATAATGAATTTTTGCATGGATATTCGCCATTTTGGCATCTTTTAAGCTTTTCGTCAGCAATAGGGATTGTCTCATTCTCCTTTCTATTTTTAGGCACTCAACGGTATACGTAGTATACCAGCACGAAGTGCCCCTAGCGGAAATGACTCTAGCCACCTCATAGTTAATGTCAAGGCCCTGTCTAGTGACTAGCTTCACTGCTAGTGCTTTGAAAGGTGCTATACAACCGCTATAATCATTTTTACTGGGGTGTCTATTGCACTCGCCATCGCATCATCTGATCGTATCTTCTAAAATATTTGAGTAATCCAATTGGGAGTTGGATAGATTCTCATTTTATTCAAATTCCTTGTCTGCAATTATGACTATTTTTAACTCTCATTCCCAATTGTACGTTCCATAAAATGAATTCTTCCTCCCGCTAGTGTTTCTGATCACTTCTACAAGCAAAATATCAATGCGATACGTTACCAAATCACTAGTTTTGAAAACGAACTAACTGTTGATTGTGAAAAGATAGAAATACTAACTAATTTCTCAATAATTCACAATAGATCATGAATTGTTAGAGAAATTGTCACGATCCTCGTTATTAGAGACATCTTACCGATTGTCAACAAAAGCAGTTACGTAATTTCAACATGCTTTTTTGCCTCCCTGTGCGTGTATTGTTTGTTGAAACAATAACTACACATCGTAATGAATGTGACTACCCTATCGTCAAATCATGAAATTCAGGATATGTTTTGTAAAAAGTGTTCCTTCAAAATTATTCCACAACTCATAAACCTCGTCTCTATTTACTAATCGTGAAATATTAATGGAGCAGTGTCATTAATTCTCAAGGATAACGGATAACCTGCAATTTTAATGCAATTGTTCTCTAATGTAAATCCGAGCGATGATATTATATTCATATAATCACAACGTTGCAGTTCCATCCGATGACACAAATGATATGATGCGAAAGTTTACGAGGTACCCTTTTCGACCCATTACCATACAGGTTTGGTACAGAAACCGCACAATAGAGAGATCATCTAATTATATATTATCAAAAGAGGATGACACGAAGTTGCTGTTTATACGTTGCCACGTATTGAGAGAGTTTGTCTCCGAATATGATATGATTCGCTTAAAAAATTGTTATTCGATAATACCTCCCAAGTATACCACAGCTTCGTATATTTAAGATCCCTTCTATAAACTTTGAGGCTGAAAAATACCAATATCTGATTGATTGACGGTTGTGTTCAATTAACTTTGCTGTCCAGGCGCGTGATGTCTAATTTCAATGGCAAAAACGAATACATCTCTTCTGCTTCCGAAGCAACAGAAAATTTCTAATACATAGGATGATTATTTACCACACAAATATAGCAACACCATCCTTGTTAGCATGGAACCCTCTCATTCACTCTCTCTCTTTCTCTCCCTCTCTCTCTGGACTTATAGGAAGATAATTATGATTAAGACTGACGAGCAAGTGAAAAAGCACTATCCCATCCAATTCATAAAAAATATATAATTAAAAAAATAATTGAAATATAAAATGGTGAAAAAAATATAAAACATATAATGTAGAGACAAATAAAATATGAAGGTAAAAAACTTTCTACTTCCCCACCGGTAGCTCTGGAGGATGCTAAAGGAAAGTCTTATGCAAGGCAAATTATGATTTCAGCATACTAAAGTAAGACCCCGCACTAAGAATACTCACCTTTTCTATTCAACGCAAGGCAACAACCGTTCGAATGAAGGAGAGGGTGCGTGTTCTTATTGCGGGGTCTTACTGTATTTTAACCCAAGGATTAGGCAATTGGAGACCTTAATAATGTTTTGAATCGAATTCTATGTCACCTTTTTGACCTTCAACAATAATCATTTATGATATGTCGAATCCTTCGAATCAATCCCGATATGTTGTTGTGTAACGCGTTTTGAATAGGATTTTCAAAACTTTGAGGCCCGTGCGGGGTAGCAAAAATTGTCCTATCGAGCTGGGGTTGGACACACAATTTAGTATTGCACTCCCACAACTTTTCCGCTCACCCGCCAATCCAAATTTGTACACTCTTATGTCTTGTATATATTATTATGTATATGCACCGAGGAAAAGAAAGTTGTAAAATTTACCTCTTGTTAAGTAAATATATGGACGATTTAAAAATATAATTCGAGCTACGACAATTTTAGTTCACTTTACCGCAGGAAATGTAATATGCACATCAGCTATAGTTTTGTTGTAAAATCGACTGAAATTGTGGCCACTTGCACTATATTCTAAATCATCCATATATTTACTCAATGGGATGTAAAATTTTACTAGTTTTTTTTTCTCAGTGTGCCTTCTTTGTCTTGGATTGCCAAGGTTTTAGGTTTAAGTTTATATATAATATTTACTGATTCGGATTCAGAGAGCCAAAATTACAATTTCCGATTACAGCTTTTTTGGCTGATTCTGTTCTCCCGAATGGATCAGAACGAAACTGATATGAGATCATCAACAACCCCACGTTTAATCATGGTAGGAAGTTCATTAAAATCGGACGATGGGAACGAACGATATCCGCATAATATCGGTATTTATAAAATTTTCAGAGTTCGTTTCGAAGCTCAGTGCTTACCCTCCCTTCTTCTCAATTCCAATTTGCCTGAAATTTATATCGTACAATCGAAACCTCGTGAATTAAATATGCTCAAAGTTCCATGTCATTCGGATGATATGGGCATAGGGAAGGCATTCTTTCAAAATATTGTCGAATAATGCGGATCGCAAAAAAATTGTCTACAGTTCTCAAACGATTGGGATGACATTTATATGGGCCTGCCGTCGAGTCATAACTAGAACGTGGTATGAGTTTCATTGCAAATCGGATGACAGGTAGCGGAGATATGCACGATGGCACAATTACAATTTTTCGATAACATTTTTCCTCACTCCTATCGTTCTTCTGTAAGAATCAGGTTCAAACTCATCTGGAAGCACCATCAGCCTCATATATAGCTGTTATCAAAATTTCACGACGATTGGATAATATATTAAGAACTAATTATCTTATATTATTGATATATATGAAGAACACAGAGTACGTATGTACCTACGTACAGACATGATACAAATAGACGTGGAAATGAATCCGTTTCATGAGCTCCCAGTCGCTAGTCACTTTCCAGTAATCACTAGGAATTGTCAAACTATGTTTATTCAGTGGAATGTTCGTTCGAAAAAAAAACCCCACCCATTTTGACCTAAGAAGTTTCAATTTTGGAGACGATAAACTTTTCAGTCCCCAGGCACGGTCACGAAGCATCCTATTGGCAAGGAAACAACATGAAAAACGCCCATTAACAACGTTCATCGTGTTGTTTTCCTCTCGTGAGCTGTGCTCAGCAACAAAAACTTAAAAAAAAAACTATTGAGAAAGACCAATTTTCCGTGAAATTATGAGCATTTGAAAAAAAATCTCCTATGATGAAAAGCTCATGTCTCCCCAACGGCTAGAGATCAAGGTTTGGAAATTTATCGTGAAATTCCTGTCAGTGGGTACTGTACTATAGAATAATTTGAAACAGATCGAAGATGTAAAATCATTTGATAGGTAAATTTGGCATCGAACGCCCCAAAAACACTATAATTTTCATTGTAATTTCCGATATGATATGCAGATAGGGCTAACTAACAAAGTGATTTTGAATGTAATATTCTTCCCATGCAGTTTGTTTCCTAACCAAACTGTAACTGATGTTTTGACCCGATGTGATATTTCTTTTTTCCGAATATCGATGTTCATGAACCCTTTGATATCATTAATCTTGATCCCAATGAAAGAAAGTATATACTAAAATGATCGTTGCAATCATCTCTCCCCAATCCTCATCATGAAGTGGATATGCAGTTTCAAAGAACAATGCCATAAGTGCAACAGCGATTTGAATACAATGCATACTTATGTATTCTTTTGTTGTTTGATACTGCATACTGGATGTGTGACAAAGTGGATATATATGCGTATTAATGTGCTTTTATATAAATTGATAAAATTCTAAGTTCAATTAAAATTTTTATCATGCAGATTTGTTCCAATGTATACGGACAAACGTGCAAATTCATCCCCATCCATACGGAAAAAAAATAATAGTTTCAGCAACTACTTAAATACACTGAGAGAAGTGGAATGTAATGATTACCATGTACAAATAGTAATTGGGGGACAGCTTCGCGAAATTGGTTTCGGATACTATGGAGAATCGTAGCAATGTTCATGCATACATGGGAATGGTTACCATTTATATGCAGATGGATACCAAATAACATAGTCGACATCATCAACTCAGAAATTCTGTCATTCAACTACCATTTTCGCATGGTAATGGTTACAGTTCACTTTTCTCAGTGTAGTCGATTTTCGACCATGTACTTGAGTAGTTGCTGCAGCTACTTAGTAGTCAGGACAAGCAACACGTTAGCTGTTCCAACTGATTCAAAATATCTCAGGTATTTACGTTAGTTAGTGCAACTATCGAGTTACTTGTCCAGACTACTAAGTAGCTGCAGCAACTACTTAAATAGATGGTCGAAAATCGACTATTTAAGTAGTTGCTGCAACTATTTCTTTCTTTCCGTGCACTCTTACGAGGACCTCAAAAAAGTATCAGAAAGAAGCTATTAATATATCTCTCAAGGTCTTGTCAATGGGATTACAAATGTGCATCATTTGCGTGAGTAAATTTTCCTGGATCTTCTCTGGTGAAACATGCAATCCTGTATTGAAGACAATTTTATAGAATTGATATAGAATATTGATATGACTTTTCTATAGAATAATACTTAAATGCATATCAAACCATGAAATGTCATTGCGGATTGAGTTCGTCGTTTTCGATTCTCACCCTTGTTGATTCTTCTTCAGTAGCTAAACACGTTCACTTCATGACATAGCGTACAGGTAGCATATATCTAGTCATTATTCTATGCACGAACGTCCCAGTGTCGAGCCTGCAGTAACTTTGGCTACTCGCCAATGAATAAAATGCAAACACCCGTCAAAGTGAGGACAGAGCAATGACATTATCTTGTACGATGATACTCAAACATAAAAATATCATTTGATTTTTATAAATTTTCCATCGTATCATGCATTGATCTCACAATTCACGTATTAGTGAATCTTATGCAATGGTAGTAAAAACATTATGTGAATCCAAATTTGTCGATTCACTTGAATATTCCTAGTGGAAATTTTGGATGGGAAAATACCAGGGCCTGACGAGGCATGCCTGATTTCTTATCAGGTCCTCATCAGGTTTTGTTACGGTTTTCCCTATTTCGCTCGATTTTATGGAAATCTCATCCGAACTCTATTGTACCCCTGCGTTAAAACCCTATTTGAGTCCTATTAGGGAAATCAAATAAGTTCCTTGTAGACGCCTCATATAATTTTCCTTATTCACGGTTTCCGAATTGTAACCTGATCAGGACCTCATTGAAAATAGGGAATGCCTGATCAAATTTCTACTAGGGATGTATTGTTGAACATATTCTTGACACGCGATTTGATATAGGCTTTCTATGTTTCAGGTACGTATATTTCTTGAAATGGATGAACATAGTGAGTACGAAATAATTTTCTGCCATTCAACTTAATTTTTTACTTTTTTTCACAAAAAATATTTCATATTATAATATACATAAACACCAGATCAATCCTCAAAATATTGTCCATTGTTTTCGATGAACTCGCGCCATCGATCGTGCAACATACAAATACTCATCATTTTTCCCCTCTGTTGATATTGCTACAAATTTCCATCGCTATCTTGCTGAAAATTCTCAAGTGGACCGAACTCTCCAAAAGGGCTCTTGAAATCGAAATGATATAACCAATAAGGCTGTTGTACTCAGTTTATCGCACCTCATTCAGGGAAATTTCCCGAATCGGATGATACCAGAATCACATTTTGATGAAAAATTGAGTTAACCACGTTTTTATTTTGTATGGCAGAGGGATAAGTTCTGAAATTTCAAACTTGAATAAGATAGTGTTCAGCCATATTTGGCGTAATTCTCGAAAAAAAGCAACATGTAAAAGAACATGAAAATGAGTATGTTCTCAAGGCACTGGAATAAAATAGGACTGCTTTGATTTTATCCGATCATATTCAATTTTACAGCAGGACACTTTCTATTTCGAAACACAATTTTCATTGCCTTACAAGGATTTTATAATCTCACTTGAATTTATTGAAAGATAATTTTCTCAGAAGAAGACAAAAATTTCAATGTAACGATGACATGTGTATTTAAAAAATTTTTCATAGATTCAAGTATTAGGTACAGTTTAGGAAAATTGTATGCCCCCAAATAGTACCATAAATCTGATGCAAATGTTTACTACATATTTTCATAGTCAAATATTTTGTATACATGACCCGAGTGAAAACCTCTCCGATTGAGAACTGGAGCATCTCCTGGTAGAAATTACCCTAGTCATTCTTTGGGCCTCGCAAGGCTTTCCGAAGCTCATAAGAGAGTCTTGCGAGGCCTAGCAAGACCTCGTGATAGTCTAAGAAGTTACTAGATCAATATCTACTAGGGTCCAAGGCCCTGTATTGAATAAGTCGATTCTCATTTTTCTCCCGGGGATATGTATGATTTAGTACACGGAGCAAAATGAAGGTCGAAAATATAGTAATCTTTAATGAAAATTTGAGAATATTTCTGAAAATCTGAGAGTTTCCCTTAAATGCATAATGAAGACAAAACGGTCCACTTTTTTGTGGAACTTTATCCGGAAAACAATGAAAAATTATCAATACTTGATAGAGAATAGAGAAACATATGAACTTTCCAAAAGTCGCAGGTGAGATTTTATAAAAATAGTAACCAAATTTCAATATCCTACTATTCACTTTCTGAAATTTCGTATGCGACTTTTGGAAAGTTCATATGTTTCTCTATACTTTATGAGGTATTGATAATTATTCATTGTTTTTCGAATACAATTCCACAAAAAAGTGGACCATTTTGTGTGTACTATGCATTTGAGAAAAATTCTAAAATTTCAAGAAATATTCTCAAATTTTTATTGAAGATTACTATATTTTCGACCTGCATTTTCCTCCGTGTATGTATATTTTATAAATATGTGAAATTCTCTGTATTATATGAAGCATTCTTATATGTAAAATTCGATTGAAAACAAAATTAATACTGTAAAAAGTCAGACTGAATGTGGTTGCAATTTACTTTCAAATTTGAGTAAAATTCAGTCTTTTTTTTCATTTGTTTTTCATGCTTAATTTTAGTGGAGACAGGGCTAGCTTTAGTTGCACCTCAAAATAAGCTGATATTCAGAAAGGAAGTGAGTTTCACTTTTGTGAGAGGCTGGTACAAATTTTAAATCATGAATGCAGAATTTTTTATATCGAGACGATATCGATACCAGTCCAACGATATTACACGATACCGAGACGATATTTTCTGAAATATCGCTCGTCTCGAATGCACCCCTAAGAAGAACATAATTAACAATTCAAACTTAATCCTTAATTAAAATTTGTTTCAATTGAAAATTGAATTGAATTCTTGATTGAAATTTTCTTCAATTAACAATTAAAATTTCATTCTTAATTGTAATTTTTTTCAATTGAGAAATCAATTTAATTCCTAATTGGAGGTTTTTTCAATCAACAAATAAATTTAATCTTTTCAAAATTGAGTCATACCCGATTGATTTGTTTTGTTCTTTCCTTGTTCTTCTGTATTTGTCAATTGGAATAAAACAAGCGAAACATCATTGAAATCAATCAATTATTGCTTCATTTGAATCAATCAAATCTATTCATTTTAATTCACAGTCTGTTAATTGAAAAGAATTTCCATTAACCCTCAGTTACCCCACGTATTTTTGCATGTTTTTGTTAATCTCTCGTTGTGCGTTGCAATTAACTAAATGGAGCTTTTTCCATCATCAAAAATGTACTATGGTCCTTGAACTTCATCCCTGTTTTAGTTTCAAATCGTCCCTCTTCACACCTATGACCAGGACGTCAGATTTCCCAAAACCTCTTGTTCCTTGAGACCCCCGTGGGTTAACTGAGGGTTAATAATTGAATTTAATTGGTAATTAATAGTTCCCTATGTACGGTATTGCATATATATTCCGCAGATGTTTCATAGATCATCAATTGCAAGAATAAAATAAGACCTCGTGGTACATGTACGTGATCACGGTATTTATTGTACAAAAGGTAGAACGAAGGAAGGTACAATTAGCGCGTATTAGAATGAAATCGTGCTTGAGATCATTTGCAGTGAACGCTATAATTCCATCGAACGGAGTGGAAACTTGTGAATGGACGATGAATCGTCATAAGGTTTTGATTCGGTTGAATAAACCGGAACGGCGAAGTCTGCATAAAGAACACGAATGATTGTGTCAATGATGACCGATTTCCATCGTCGTCCTTTCTCTTCATCGAACTCTCATACAGTGATGCCAGAAACCAAGTTTTGCCCCCTCCATCTCGCACCATCTGTATAGGAATTCAACGCACACAATGAACCTGCCGACAAAAGAAACTTGATTGTGTAGAAGCAAAATGTCTTGATAGAGGGGGCAAAAGTTGGCGAAAGTTGGAATTTCTGGCATCACTGCTCTCATATGGCTCTCAAGTATTGCAGGGTGAATTACGAGCCTTGAATGAAAGAAATCATTGTTTTGTATTGACATTGCAGTCACAAAATTCACGTTGTTAAAGCTTTTGAAATCGTATCACAGTCCAGCTTCTTTGGTATCATGTAATTTTGATTACACAAGATAGTCATCTTCGCGATTGCTAATCTGAATAACAAAATGAGATTGAAAATTTCAATTGAAAAAAAATTTTGATAGATCTTCTGAAATCTGTTGAAAAGCAATTATTCAACAAATATTTTGTGGTAGAGGTAGTGGGAGATCATTATATTCCTCATATTTTGTGATAAAATTACCATTTTTTCGATAATTTTCCAGTTTTTTTCCAAGTTAATCATCGGAGGATGACCCAACGTGAAAAACTCTGCCAATCGCCCCTTGACTTCCTCGTTTATGTCAAATAATGCAGGTCGCAGAGAAACATTTTCCACAGTTTTCAACCGTTTGGAATGAAACTCGTGTGGGAACATCATGAGATCACAGCTATAACGTGGTAGAAATTTCATTGCAATCGGATCATAGGAAGCGAAGGCATCGAAATCGCAAAATCAAATTGTTCGATAACATATTTCCTTTCCCTGTCCCGTTTTTTCATGTGAGGATAAGGTTGAAACTGATATGGGATCAGTTGGATCAACTCAAAGGATGCAACGATTCGAACGAATGTTTTGCAATTCGTTCATCTGCTTGAGTACTCGAGGGCTATCGATTTTCAGACGGATCGGATAACGAATATTGCGGGAAATTGTTTGTGAGATTGTGATTTAGCGACCGCGCATATATTCGCTTCCTATTATCTGATTGCCATGAAACTTCAGGGACGTTCCAGTTACGTTCCAATAGTGGTCTCGTATAAGTTTTATCCGGATCGCTTGAAAATTGTGGACAATTTTTTTGCAATCGGCATTATTCGACAATATTTTGAAAGCGTGCCTTCCTCATGTCCGTATCAAACGAATGCCATAGAATTTCGAGCATACGAGGTGTTGGTTGTACGGTATAAATTTCAAGCAAATTGCAAGCGAAGGAAGAAAATGGTCAACACTTCGACTCACATGGTAAGCTTCGAAACAAGATGTGAAAATTTCGTAAAAACCGCTATCATGGGGGTATATTTCGTTCCTATCATTCGATCGTCATGAAATTTCTACTAGTTTTATGGAGTGTCGGTAGTGCTCCCATACCCGTTGATGGCTAAAGCCTGATCAGGCGTGATGCGGCCTCAATTTTGTACCCACGTGATGAGGACTAATCATGCGCGATTAAGCCCGATCACGCTTGATTATGCTCCATTATACATGAGAAATTCATACAAAGTCAATAAGTTTTTTGTAGAGAATGAAACTATAATAATGTTATCAAACACTAATTTTCTGTTGATCATTTCTACTTATCGTGCTTATGCAGCTTCCATTTTCTAGTTTCCAGTTTTCAGGCATGATCATGCGTGATCAGGCGTACGCGTCTGCGTTTGGGGCTGATTTAGCATGATCAAGGATGTGTATTTGTGGTAGAAGAATCAACACAGAGTCATTCTGTATGAATATTCCTCAGTTGGTGAGATTTTGCATGATCACAAGCGAGAATGGTTTGTCAGGCATGATCGCTGGTGGTTAAGCTTGATCACGGGTTTCCACGTGGGCACAAAATTGAAGCTTTTGAAGTGATGACAAAGCTCAAAAATGAACGATTAGGTGTAATCAGGCTCACTCACGTGCAGTCAGTATTGAACACGAATAATTTTGCCGAAACATGTCCATGATTAGGCCTGAACACGCATAATCAGACCTGAACGATTTTTTCACGGGATATAGGTTTTAACCTGATCCTTACAGGAGAACGGGAGGAGTGAAGGGAAGACATTCTCGGGAATTGTGATTTTACGATTGTGTATGACTTCGCTTCCTATCATCCAATTGCAATGAAATTCATACCATAGTTTAGTCACAATCTCATTGCGGTTCCATCTGAGTTTCATCCCAAATGATTGACATATGTGGAACAAGAGTGTTTAGCAATTTGCATTGCTTGACGATATTTTCAAAGCATGCCTTCCCCGTATTTGTATTGTTCGAATTTCGCTGAAACTCATATAAGATAACCGTGATAATATGTGGAATAATATCTCACATATAGATGTGACAACAATTTGCTCACAATCCATAATATTTGACAATATTTGAATCCTCAAAAGTTTCAGAATTCATTTCTCATGTAAACATGAGGAACACGGAAGTAATGTATGGTTCTCCATACCGATTTTTCCTCTATCTTTCAAAAAATTTCTCACAGCATAAATTATCACATCGAAACTTTTACATAATTGCATTAATATTTACTCTTGAGGATTCACTGTTCTTAATACTTGCATGGTATTTTATTGATGATTTATCATCAATTTCACATTAATTAACATCCATGTTAGACGTCATAGAATACACGGATGTGAAAAATCAAGTAATGTCAGACTGTTGTCTACATAATCATCTATGTAAAATATGTGTGTACAACTTTCAGGTGCTACTTGGAAAAGCCCATCAGATGTGTCATCAATCTTATTAGATTTATGACCTTTCAAGATACATTGTAGGTGTTTACTTTTGTCAAAAGCTGAATCTTATTTTCTTCAGGCTGAAAATGAAGTGTTATTATATCATTTGTGACATAAAATTCGAGGAAATGATTCAATATTGTGAAATGAGGGACATTATTCTGCTTGTTACAGGTGCCGAATAGCAGAAAAATGAAGAGGTTGCTGTTTGTTGGGCTGGCAGTCATACTTTTAAGCCATTTACATCAAGTCGAAGGTAAATTTTATAAATACTGTGTGCCGGAAATTCTTTCAATCTGAAGTGTATCCGATTGGACGCAACTCACTGTAACAACACAGTTGCGATTTTCCTCCGACATTGGATGACAGCAAAGTTCCAACAATTCTCTGATTTTTTGAAAATTCTATAGTGTTTGTGTGTATACCCTTGTGGGAAAATTTTCTTGAATTTTGTTGAATCCCGTTCACTTTTGGCACATTCGGTCTTCATTGAAAATTAGTCAAGTTCAACTCAATTCAACAAAATTTCGGTAAAATTCAATAATTGTCCATTATATTCAACAACTTTCAGTGAAATCTTTTGACTTCCATTTAAGTTCGTTGAAGTTTGAGGATTCTTACTGCATTTTATTGAAATATTACTGTGCCAAAAGTGAACAAAATTCAACAAAATATTTCCTCCAGGGTACTCCTTGAAATGGAATATGATTTTGAACATGAATAAAATATATCTGGGTAACTGAATATTGATCAAATTAGGGCAAACATTCATTCGGAATTAGACATAGATCCTTCGGTAACGAAGCACAGATTCGGTTGTTTCATTACAATCATCCCACGCGAACGGCTGTGTACGATACATAACCTACACTGAGAAAAGTGAACTGTAACCATTACCATGCGAAAATCGTAGTTGAATGACAGAATCAGGTTATTTGGTATCCATCTTTATGTAAATGGTAACCATTCCCATGTGCATGAACATTGCTACGATTCTCTATGGTACCCGAAATCAAATTCGCGAAGTTGTCCCCCAATTACTATTTGTACATGGTAATCATTACATTCCACTTCTCTCAGTGTAAGATGAGCGATATTACTATTACATGTAAGTACACGATAAATTGACATTCAACACAAGGGGCTTTTCGCTGAACAGGATTGTTAATGGTTACTGCGCATGCACGCAAAGTCTTATTTATCGATTGATGAATACCTCATCGATATTCAATATAAAATCGAACGTGCCGATGATTTTTACCAGTAATTTTACTGCCATTGAAAAAACAGTTTGTTCTATACCAACCGATTTATATACTCACTATGAATGATGGAAAACAATTTCTTTTTATTGTGTGTGGATAATTTGCAATTGGATATAAATTCTAATAATAATTTATGAGTGTTTAATATTTCTGTATTTCCTCCTTTCACTGGATACCTTTCCACTCAATTGATCGTATCATATTTTATAAAGTAATGAAGATTATTCAACATTATCTTCAATTTTATGTTCAACTTCGTCAAACTTAACACGATAAAATTTATTTTGATGGTGCGCAAATTTGTCTTCATATCCAACTACAAGTGGAGATGGGGATCAGAAAAATATCTCCTTACTTTCTGTTATCCGATTACGATATCATATTCTAGTTGTGATCCGATAGTCGTCCTATACGAATTCCATCCCAATCGGTTGGAAAATGTGAAAAATTTTCTTTCGCGATTCGCATCATTTGACGATATTTTGAAAACATATGCCTTCCCCTAAGTTTGTGTTATACGAATGCGATAGAACTCTGAGCATAGTCAATTTATGAGATGTTGATTGTGTGGTATAAGTTTTAGGTAAATCGAAATTGAGTGAACGAACGGGTGACCATTCAGCTTTGAAACGAAATTTTGGAATTTCGTAAATGCTGTGATTGAGCGGATATCTTCTGTTCTCATCATCTGATCGTTATGAAATTCTCACCACAGTTGTAGGTATGTTTTCCCTTATGCACAGGGTATTCCAGAATTCATTCACATTTCTGTGGCCTATTTTATAGTCAAAATGCGATAATTTCCCGTTTGAAAAAATTTTTTTCGAAGCTTGGTTTTTGAGATGCAAGCATTGTCAGATTTTCTTTCGAATCCAGATCATCCGAAAGTAATATGTGCTACATACTTGAGGTTGAAACGATTCGCGAAGTTGGAAGAACGTTGATCTCTGATAAATATTGAACGATTCTATCGTTGTTCGTTTTGGAGCTATAATGATTCGAAGTTGCTGAACTCTGATTGACTGGAAGTCCAAAAATTTCAAATTGTTGTAGCTCTGGAACAAACAATGATAGAATGGTTCAATTTTTTTCCAGAGATCTGCCATTTTCCAGCTTAGCCCATAGTGTCAGGTGCAAGTATGAAAAACACAATGCTCCTGAGTTATTTGGATCATTAGAAAAATATGAAGATGTTCATATCTCCAGAACTGAGCCTCAACAAAATTTTTTTCAAACAGGAAATTATTGCATAGTGGCTGCAGAATATGCTACAAAAACGCGAATGATGAATTCTGGGACACCCTGTATATATCAAGAACATGGGAATAGGATGTGGTCCTCCATACCGATTTTTGACGTTAGATTCGAATTCAGTATCTGGAAATCAGAAAACGCCTGGAATCCGTGTTTCATAAAAATCCGGCCATAAATGCCAAAACCACTATATCGAAAGCTGCTGTATTGGATCCGTCGACTTCAATTTTTTCTTTCATGTTTGATTCGGATTGAGTATCCTCGAGAACCCCTAGAACCCATGTTTTTAAGGAATCCTTCAAGAAACACAACCAGAGGGCTGCGCCCCCTGACTGCCTCGCTTCGCTCAGCAGTCCGACCCTCTTCAACATTCGCTTCGCTCATTTTGGATAAATCGTAGCCCACGTATGCTCGCTTCGCCTACTTCTTGAACGATTCAGATATCCGGAGATATATAAAAGGGAACTCATCGGTTTTTCACTCAATTGAAAAAATGTTCAAGTGTATTATTCAGAAAGCCTGAAACTAATCGACTACCATCCTTTATACCATCTTCAAATAACTTGAGAACATGTTTCTAAACAATCGCAGAATTTGGACAACTGTCCCGGTGAAGATGAAGCCTGGAAGCGTGACGAAAACGTAAGCTAAAAGTCATTTCAGCGTAATAAACGTAACGAAGAGTTATTTAGACGTAATTCAGGAACGAATCGGAATATTCTCAGGCTTCATTTGTTTCAATAGCTACTTCCATCACTTTTGGATTCTCATTAGTGCGCACACTGAAAAAAATACTCCGGTTAATATATGGACAGCAAGAATTACTGCTATTTTAACCGGAATTCTAGTTAAATGAATCAAGTCTCCGGCAAATTTAACAAGGGCTCCGGTAAATTTAACAAGAATTCCAGTAAAAGTCACAGATATTCCTTGCTGTCCATATAGTAACCGGAATTCTGGTAGAATTAACAGTTCATTTTTTTCCGTGCAGTTGTCACGACGTCAACCAGCTTTTGAAGAGCCTTCAGATGCCGTAAAGCTCACACGGGAAGGTCGAAATTATTATTTTCTCTCAAAATTGGAGCGCAAATTTTGATTCAGCACCCTTGAAAATCCCTGGAACCCGTGCTACATATAACGATATAATTCTGTTCATTAGAGTCAGAATGACTATATTCACGTGTGCTATATTAGATTTGCTATCATGAATTTGGGATTTGACCGCAGATTCGAATTCAGCACCCTCGAGAACCCCTAGAACCCGTGTTTCATATAAATCTGTCCACAGATGCAAAAATGACTAAATTCACGTCCACTATATTGGATTCCCCATCTTGAATTCGTTTTTCGACGTCAGATTCGAATTCCTCACCCTTCAAAACCCCTAGGACCCATGTTTCATATGAATCTGCCCACAAATGCGAAATTGACTAAATTCACGTCGGCCATCTTGGATCCGCCATCTTGAATTCTTTATTTGACTGCAGATTCGAATTCATCACCCTCGGAAACCCCTAGGACCCATGTTCCATAATAATTCATCGATTCAAGCCCCAGATAGAAAAATGTCTCAATAATGCCATCATAATGGTGACATGGACGCCAAGAAATGTTCGCATCATGGTGCCAAGGTGTTTCCGCAAAAAGCATTGTTATTGGTGACAAAACGAGGTGATGGCAACATAATGCAGACCTCATGTTTACATTCTATGCATCATCGCAAGCTGAGCAGAGTTCATGATAGTACATTTACGGCACGTTATGTCACAAAATATTCAGAGCATGCTTTTCTATCTGGGGCCAAGATAACGAATATTCAAAGACTGCGGAGAAAATGACATATATACATATATATATATATATATATATATATATATATACAGCGGAGAAAATTCTCTCCGAGATCACCTATTTTTTCAGAAAAAAATTAAAAAAACAATAGGACTTGGTCGATTGCAATAAGAAAAAAAGTCCTTGCGGAAGGGTTTGAAGAAGGTCCTCTATAAATTTCATCCAATTTGGTCGACTCGGTCCAGAGTTATCCCAAATACAAACAGACAGACAACCCCACGGATTATCAATCAGTATCGCATGAAATGAAAAACTATCCAACTTCCAATTGGATTACTCAAATGTTTTGGAAGATACGGTCAGAGCGTACGATAGCAGGTGTAATAGGCATTCCAAGCTGGTATACTACGTATACCGATGAGTGCCTAAGAATAGAGAAGAGAAGAGGTTCTGTCTTAGGTCTGTTTAGTGTTTGTTGCATGGTTGTAGTGGGTGAGTATTTATTTTAAAGGGATTTCGTCGTATGAGAACTTTGGTGCTGATGAAGGGGTGCCGTCTCGTATGGTAGCATGAATTTTGGTAGGGTGGAGGGGAACTGTCTTGTCTACTGTGGTTAGTCAAGGAAGAGAAAAAAAAGAAAACTGTAGTATCGATATCGATATTTTCCAGCAGGGTAAAAGCGTGCTTAGTGGAGATTTTTCCTTTCGATCGATTACCTACATGGAAATTCGCATGTGCGCACGGATCGGACCTTACGTTTTGTACGCTTACTTTTACGTGTACACATACGGGTGCAAACGAAAGAGGGTAGTAGAACCTATATAGGCGGATATATATAGTATGTTTTTAGGGGTTTTGAAAAAACATCGAAAATTGCAGCATACGTTACACTGGCATTCATGGATCATATATGGATTACATATGAATTATATATGGGTCATATATAGACCATACATAGATTCAATATGGTTTATATACGGATTATATATACATGTATGATGATATATGAATTTTATATGGATCACATATGATTTTGATATGTTCTTATATTTCATTTTTACTAAGGAAACCTACATAGAAGTCACTTGTCACCACGGTTTTAGAATTTCCGACACGAAACCAACAAATTTCCCTCGAGTTTCGAGAAACATTTTGGCCCAAGAAATTTTGAGTTTGGAGACCAAAAAATCTTCGATCTCCGCAAATAATCATAAAGCTTCCCTCTAACGAGGGAGCAAAAGTATATGACGCCAAAACAAAATCACTAACGTGTCAACGCGGTTTGTTTTCCATATCTCTAAGCTTGGTTCATGACGTTTTGGATATGTCAAAATCGACCAGCACTTACCGCTGGAGCCATCTATTGACAAACAACGAGAACTTAGTTGCGCGCTTAATAGCATGCAGGATAGAGGAATTTAGATCAGAGCAATATAAGGCAACAATCAGGCAGTATAAGGTGTATGGCATCTTACTGCTTTCACTGTTTTTACCCGTCCTAATCTTGTATTGTTGTTTTCATTTTGCTTCATTTCAAATACTCTCATAAGAGTGATTATTTTTACCCTTATTAGTGCAATTCATGTACTTTCTCCCTCTATATTTCGTACTGGTGATGCTGAGAAGGTTCGATTCCTGAAGATTTTTTTTAGTATTTATAGATCTTTGGTTTTTATAGATTCTGATCAAACATCAATAAAAATTTGATGAGTTTCCGATAAAAAAAAGGATCGATCACTATTTTGCACTTATAAAGCGTAGCTTTAGTGCATAAAAAATATTTCGATCTATCACATATCATTTCTATTCAAACCAATTATCCTCGCACTTTGAAAACATAGACAAAACAATTCCCTTGAAGAATATTTTGTTGGCGTATTTCTCGCAAACCTACAACTTTTTCCCGTAATACATGTAGCCGCGCCGAAATTTGATCAAATCCACTTGATCATCCTAGTCACAGTGTATTTTGAATTCGCAACATTATAAAATTTATCACTGAAATTCATGTGGGGTAAAATGATGTGTGAATCAAATACATCAAACAATTCTTGGTAATATCTTAATATTGTAAAACTTTGAACCATTCATCAGGTCTATGTACGAGCGTATTTTTGTTCCGACAATATACCAGAGTTTTAAGATCGTTTTTCAGTACCTCCCTGCATTTATGTTGATATTGAATATAGTGCGCTGATATCCATTAGCTTTCCTATTGCGATACATTTCCATGATATTGATCAACAAGAAACTCCTCATCCAATCAATCACCATCATATTACTATATCCTTGACCAGAATTAAATTACATTCGAATTACAATCAAATCCTGAAAAACAAGAAAATACTCCAAACTAAAAAAAAATGTGAAAATGTATTCATATCAAATATGAATGTTGTACATCAAATACAGATATCAGATCTCTATACAAGATTAATATTTTCTAAATTCACGCATACCCAATCTGAATTGAGATTTTAGAAAGTTTGATTGGATTGCATTATGTGGAAATATATGATATGATTATGTAATTCTCCACACAATAAAAAAAAAGTTATCTGTCTTGAGAGATCCAAGCTGGAATCTACAAGATCACTGGGATACCGTCTTGTGAAAACTCACCGTGGCAGGTTTGGCTTTCTGGTCGAACTTGAATGGAACGTTGTGTAATGCAAATAAAAAAAAAAAATAAAATGTAGAAACAAGAGGAATGAGTAAACGAGGGAACATCGAATGAAACGGTTTCTGTTAACAGGTGCGAGGAAAAGGCTCCGTAGACCCACAACATCTGCCCCTTCTATCACAAATGATCAAGAAGTCTCGGCAAGTATGAGCAGATTCAAGGTTACTAGGAATCGTGTCAATAACAAAAGCACTAAGGATGATTTGTTATCTGGAAAGTCGACCGACTACAAGGTAGGTATGAGAGCAAAAATCATTTATTCATTCATCTCTGCATTTTATAATCCATTCATTCAGAAGAATAATTATGAGATTCGGTGTTTTTAAAATTTTCATTCGATAACAAGAGATTCATTTTCTCATTACTTGAGTAGTGAATATAGTCTATTCAGGAGGTGGAAGTTCCAAGAGTTACCATCCTATCAATGTGGTGGCAACTGACGGTATACGTATCCCCTGTCATTTGTAAGTTATGAGTGAATGATTCGATACACAGCAAACGAGATTTTGCATCATACTTAAAAGAAGAGTTACAATGCAAGAAGTAATGTGGTATTGTTCTTTTTTTTATACACCTCCTCGATGTAAACATTTCCATTGTTGAACTTTATTATGCATTAGAATCACTGGTATTGCAACAGGATGTAACTTCATAATGTAGGTACAAGACAGTATCAAATATAATATTAGACATTAGAATAATGTATTAGTTCAATTATCCTCCAGCAGAGATGGATGGAGAACATTTGTAACTGTTGAATGAACTATTAGGTCTTACCACGGTATAACAGATCTAATATATCATGGAAGTATTTGAATCACAATGTCTAATAGATCACACAACGAGGAAGAAATGTCACAACGAGTTTGAGAAGATGAGAAATGTCCAATACACACCACATATTTTATTATGCATCTTCATTGTGAACCTTGACTTCCATCGATGGCTGTTTTAAGGGGTATTTCTGGTTAGGATTTTCGAGAACAATTTTTTTTCAAATATTGTTTTCTCATAGCAAAAATTGAGATATCGTTTTGAAAATTTTTAGATATGTTTATCGAACATTAAATATTACAGAATTTTTACATCAAAAGGAATCTTTTTCCGTTATACTAATTTGAACAGAAAAACACAAAAAAATAACGGTGGGATACAAATCATTCCTTGTTGAAGTGCTTATCGAATGAACTAGGATATTTTTTTTCCATCGGAAAATAACAAAATGGTAGCCATTCTTCGAAAGAATCGATTTTTTAGGGTGGAAAATCGGATGCAAATCGGACAATATTTGACCATTCAAAAATATCCTAGTCCATGCTTATTGTTTTTCTCAGATCATCCAGTCGTCTCAAATTACTTTTTTTGTTTTTGAAATCAATATAACGTTTGAATACAAAGAATTTTTTTGTAATATTTAAAATCTAATCAACATACCTACAAATTTTCAAAACGATATCTCAATTTTTTCCATGAAAAAAGAATGTTTGAAAAAAAAAAATTTTTCTCGAAAATCTTAACCACACAAAGACCTTGTAATCCTTAACGGCCACACGGGGTGACTAGTTACCCCAGGCTTAAGAAGAGTGGAATTACAGGTCTCAAACTTTTCAAATAAATACAACAAACAGCATTTGCCGGTAACAGACATGTGTGAGGTGTGACTTCACTACATAGTAAGCTTGCATAGTATTTTCACGTTCCTAATCATGAATATGTATTTAAAATCTGATAAAACGCAAAAAAACCAGTTTCATGATTTGTAATGTTTTTCATTTTTCTTTCCGGTAATTTTGCAAAATCAATATACTTTTTGAATAATTGGTGAATACTGTTATTTTTTGTGGAAATGGTATATATTGTTCGGACGACCCTGGAGTCTCAGTCGTTAATATTGTAAAATGGCGGAGTAGTGAATTTTTTTGCAATTTTCCCTGAATTTTGACTCATATGACCAGTTTTTAGAACGCTATCTATAAATTAACCAAGTTGACCCATTGGAAATATTGAAGAACTAGTCAACGAACATGACACAATTAGTTAAAAGTTTCAAAACATCTACACATCTCGTCCGACCGGGTTTTCCAGCGTGGGGTAATGAATTACCCCATATGGCCGTTATGTGGCCTGGGTGAGGCGTGGCCGTTAAGGGTTAAACGATCCACGTTAGTCGATATTTTTTATAGGAATTTTGTTAAGTTTATATTGATTTCAAAAATATAAAATATTGATCAAAATTATATTCAAATTGCGTATAAAATATCGATATCGTGAAATATCATACATCACTAATCCACGTATCAAAAATTTAGCCACATAGCACAAAATTTGCGCAAAACATTGCGAGAATATTTTATATTCTGCTGTGGGAACACTTCAGTCCTTGACCGAAAATGCATAGTTTGTTTCTTCGGCACCAGTTCAACGCACAAATATCATGTTTTCACGGTTTCAATAGAATCACGGTCATGTTAAAAATGTTCTATATAATCCCCACATGTTGAGGCACAGGAAGGTTATTCCACAGCAATTTGTTATGCTACAGATGTCGAATACAAGCTGACATTGAAATGATTATTCACCTCATTGGGAGGATACTAGCGTCGGTAACTCGCATCATTGGGAACAGAATCATAAGATCAAAGATAAAGATGAAGAGACATCTAATACCAACGCTAGTATCTCTTTGAATGAGTTTCTAATTCGGAAGTACTAAACTGAGGAGGAGAGTTTAGTTGAATAATCGACATGTAGTAAATTTAGTTACTCTAAATAAAAATTTGAGTGAACTACAAAAATTTCATTTTTCAGAATTGAATTTTCTATTCCCATTGAATGAATTGTTTTATTTACATTTTAGACAATCGAACTTTTACTTTCGCTAGTTAAAATTCACCTGAGACAACTAAATTTGAATTTTCACACTAGAGCAATTGCTCTTCTTTCAATGTAGGGCTGAAAAATTTCACTCTTTTCTCCTTCAATATTCTTCCAAAGGTGTATAAATGTATCAATTCCAATAACGTTCTTCACTATCCGTTTTTCTTTTCATAGATCGTCTGCTATTATACAAACTGGTCACAATATCGCACCAAAACTGGGAAGTTCATGCCAGAAGATATCCAACCTGATTTATGTACCCACATAATTTTCGCTTTCGGCTGGTTGAAAAAGAATAAATTGACGAGTTTCGAATCGAACGATGAAACCAAAGACGGAAAAATCGGCCTTTACGAGAAGATTGTCAACCTGAAAAAAGCAAATCCGTCCTTGAAAATTCTCCTCGCCATTGGTAAGCATGTTTCAATCTTGTGCTTCGATTGAATGACATGAGGACAATCACACATTCACGTTGCTCGTTTCCTTTTAGGTGGATGGTCTTTTGGTACACAAAAATTCAAGGATATGTCTTCAACGAGATACGCCCGACAGACATTCATCTACAGCGCTATTCCATTCCTTCGAGACAGGAACTTCGATGGACTTGATATCGACTGGGAATATCCAAAGGGTGGAGATGATAAGAAGAATTATGTACTGTTACTGAAAGGTGAAATTCTTCAAATTCTATCTCTTTATCATCTTATTGTTTTGTATTCGAATCGTGACATTTCATTTGACTTTTGTATTATATTAATTATCTTCAATCACTTGGTCCTCAAACTGCCCCCTGTAATGTAGACCAAACGATTTGAAATCATTCACGAAAAAGGAGTAGGTCGTGGGAGGAAGATTTTTTCAACCTCAACTTCGAAATTTTACAAAGTGCTGAGTAAAATCGATGGAAACGCTCAGAAAATTGGTCTCCGTGGGATATAGACCAATCGATTCGGGATCTCCTGAAATGGAAAATGAGTAGGCTGTGGGAGAGAGATTTTTTTCGACCTGTATACTTCACAATTCTACAAAGTGCTGAGTAAGATCGATGGAAAAACTTCAAAAAATTGTCTTCGTGGTACATAGGATAATCGATTCAGAATCTTTCGAAATGAAAAATGAATAACACTTGAGAAGAAAGTTTTCAAAAAAACGACTACTCCTAAAAATCCTGCTACTCCCACGTCGTTGTTCCTGGGTTTGGCTTAACGTTGGTATGAAATCGAGGAATACCTCAACATAAAACATTTGAGGAATACATTTCTTCATCGCTGGTTAGATTTGAAGGTCATGAGTTGATTGGCTTTGCTATATGTCGAGAAACATCACATCGGTTCAGACCTTCCAGCCTGAGAGCCCCAAACCTTTGTTGCAAATTGGGTTTCGAGGTTATGGGGTTATCGGATTATGGGGTTTTGGGGTTGATGACATTATGGGGAGATAGGATATATGGATTCAAGTTTTATGGGAGTTTTAGGCTTAATTTTTGGGGTTATGAAAAATCCTGACGTTATGGGGTCCAATCTCGCCGAAGCATTCCAACTCCATTCTCTCTACATTCTCCATTCGAGCTCCACCTCCTGCCTTCCACGTCCAGCGTACGATCGCATCGTGTTTTCTCCAAAAAATCATTCATTTTCAATCGATCCAATCATTGCTTCAATGAACGAATTCCTCCTCCATATCTATTCCAATCGATAGAAGAAAGTTTCTTGTTCCCGAATGTTTTTTATTTTCATTCCTCCGTCAACTCAACGCGTAGAAATTCTCATTTTACTATCCTAACTCTATCATCGCTTGAACCTCGCCAAGACGCACAAAGTGATCATCGCCGTGGTCTACCAGGGAATATCCCCCTGGAAGAACCGCATTCATCCCACGGGGAGGTCAAGGTACATATGACATTTCTCTCTTTGTGCCAAGGAATATATTTTTTGAAAGGTATGAAAGTGAACCATTTTGAAAATAGAACTATCTTGAAAGTTGCATCCTACACGGAAGAAAAAGTGACTGCATGATATAGTAATTTTTGAGAATATTTCGTTTTTTTCTAGTGAGCATCATGATAATAATATTTCAATTTTACTCCCTAGAATTTATCAATTTCCTTCAATATCTCAGTTTAATTGAGGAAAATCCAACAAAAATGTTGACCATTTGAATATTGCTGAAAAATTGTAAGAATCATAAAAAAAGAATTATATTCTCAGATTCTTATAAAAATGACTTCATTACCGAGTCTAATGTCTATCCATGTATTACTCTAACATGACACCACAAACTGTTCACCAATGCCCTCTATTGAGGGAAATTTCACTTTCACTCACTCCTCCAAACTTGAAACTTGTGGAATTCACGAGTGAGGATTTTTCACAACTTTCTTATTCCTTCGAATATCCACTTCCATGACGTTCAGTACACACTGGATAAAATTCACTGGAAGCAAGATTTTGAGTGCATATAACTCTTCAAACAATCGACAACCAGTGACACTGATTGGGCCTCGGGTAGTGGTACCTCGAACTTCTTTCCCATTCCCGTGCAACCCCTCTCGTTGCGAATCTGTTAATATGATACAACTTATCAAATCTTATAAACTTATAAAATCGGTCGGGTTACTGGAACCGAATTTGTATCTTAAGAGTTAACTAAGCTGAGCAAAGCGCATAGTAGGAACTCATTCCTCATGTGCTTATTCTTCACTAGAAATATAGAAATTTGCCACATCAAGTTTTCTGCATAACATATATTTGAATTCTTCCAAGAGACGTCCGTATCCGAAGGACGAAATTTAGACGATGAAGAATTTGATAATGGAAGTAATCATTGCTTTCAGAACTCCGAGAAGCTTTTGAAGCTGAAGCACAGGAAAAGAAGAAACCACGTCTTCTTTTAACAGCTGCCGTTCCAGTTGGTCCAGACAACGTTAAAAGTGGTTATGATGTTCCAGCTGTAGCAAGGTATGGTTATTGAACTGATAAAATCGGTAAATGAAATTTCAAATACATATCGTATTCATTAGTTGCTTCACTTCCCATGTAAGCACGACTCTAGGACCAATGCTGTTCAAGTTTGGCAGTTCAATTCTGTTCAAATGAATAATTGATTGACCGACCATTTATATGGACTCATGAAATACATTTGTAGAAAATTCACTCATATAGTTCAAATTTCCCACCAAAAATGTACATGTCACCCACAAAAGAACGCCAACTTCTAGTTTTCTATTCATTACAAGAATTTTGATCAATTCGCTATCGAGTGTACAATCCACACCGTCATTACCTGCATTGATATGAGAACAATCTTGTTTGAGCAGCAAATTTTGTATTTTGCACTTGCACATTGCACTCCGCATCATTGAGAGTTGAATAAACCGGTAATTCCGGCTTATAGGTCATCTAAGAAGTTTATATAAAATTCAGGAAGAACATTATTCGTGATTGACAAAGTACATTATATCAAACTCCAAGGAGAAATAATTTTCGAATAATTATACAATTCACTAATAGAAAATCATGAAAGAAAGGATCATGGGAAGTACATAAGTTTTCAACAAATCATTATCCTCTTAATGGACAACTGAGGAAACGAAACTTCTATTCTTCAGGAGAGAATAATGAATAGATTGATCAGAAGTTTTAATTTATATGAGTCTCAATAAGGGGTTTTTTATAAAAAGGACAATCGCCGGGTACTCGGTGCTGATTTTACTGTTGAAATAAATCATGCATGAAACACATATAAGGTATACGCAAATCATTCATTTTTTCTTCATAAATTATTTATACTCGGGACAATTAATGGAACAACGACGAATTATTCACCACACCTCTACAGATGAAAGTTGTCTTCAAGATTATTTGAACATGATATTTAATTGAAAGATGAATAAATTGATGATTGTTGCGCAATCTAAACTAGAGTAAGTTCTGCCGGATTTTCGATAAATGCAGAAGAGCGAGGTCTCATCATTCTCTTGAATGCATCATCCTACACTGTAAAAAGGGTCACGTTAATAGATAACATATATCAATTTGAAATCCGACCTAATGTAGTATAACTTCAAAGACAATCTATTATGTTGATGTACAATGTCTTATATCAATAGTTAGCTGATGATGCGTTGTACATAAATATGATGAGTGATTAATACAAATATGATGGCATTCATAATCTATTATATTGAAGGATGATGGATCATCAAATAACTATTAATATAATATATTATGGGTGAATAAAACACATTAACCTGAATGTCATACTATATTGAGTCGGATTTCAAACTGATATTTGTTAACTATTAATGTAACCTTTTTACAGTGTACTTGATTATTCACAGAACGTAATAATGTGAACATTCATCGTTTCATAAAATCAAGGTTAAAACATAAGCTTAATCACTGCAAACCTATCATTTGATTTGATTTTTCTACGTATTACCGAAGAATTCGATCGATATCTATGGGAACAAAAGGTGCGGACGGTAAACAAAGAAACTTTTTCATAGTATCAATCATCTCTTCATTCCCTTGATTAATATAATCCACATATGGTTTCCAGCTACTTAGACTTCATTAACGTGATGGCATATGACTTTCATGGAAAATGGGAGAGAGAGACTGGTCACAATGCTCCACTGTACGCATCGTCCTTGGATTCCGAATGGCAAAAACAGCTCAGCGTGGACAATGCCGCTTCGATGTGGGTACGATTGGGTGCGCCCAAGGAAAAATTGGTAATTGGTATGCCAACGTATGGTAGATCTTTCACTTTGTCAAATCCGATGAATTTCCGTGTCCACGCTCCTGCGAATGGCGGTGGAAAGGCTGGAGAGTACACTAAGGAATCTGGCTTCCTCGCGTATTACGAGGTAATTTCGCTATCTTATCGTTTGTAACGACTCATAAGTCCTCCGGATGAGGATTATCTTAAAAATCAGCAGGTTGCTATCATTAATCCAATAGGAATTGAGAAGAGAGTCGAGATCGCGAGGTCAGCGATGACCTTTCAATGAACGGTTGATGCTCAGTGCCGTCTTTAGGCGCAAGCTCTAGAAGCGAGTGCTTAGGGCCCCATGCAATTAAGGGGTCCCCCATGCCTTGTCAAAAATAATGATCTCAGATTTTTACAATGGAAATTTGAACGTAAACAAGATTTCCATAACTTTTTCTTCAACATCATTATAGATGGTTTCCTTGAAACAATTCTTATAGATTTGTTTGAGTCAATACAATCCCGTGTGGGAATTTTTCCGAGCGTCCTGTATCGAATGTAGGCCCCGTGTGGGCATATATTGGGTGTCCAATGAATTCCTTACATGGGCCCAAGCATTTTGCGCTTCGAGCCCCGTGACGACGAAAGACGGCACTGTTGATGCTTGAAGATTTTTCTTGAAGTTAATATTATTCTCCCAATTGTTCGATAGATTTGTGAAATGCTACATAATGGAGCTGCGTACGTTTGGGATGAAGAAATGAAAGTCCCGTACCTGGTGCAAGGTGATCAATGGGTAGGATTCGATGACGAGAAATCTATTAGAATAAAAATGCACTGGCTCAAAGAAAAGGGTTATGGAGGTGCTATGGTTTGGACGGTTGATATGGACGACTTCAACGGTACTGAATGCGGTGGAAATGTGAAATATCCTTTGATTGGGGCGATGAGAGAAGAACTGAGAGGAATCTCGCGTGGTGTTAATACCAAAGATGTCGATTGGAGTGCGGTGGCTAGTACGATATCTGAAACGGTAGTGAAAAAGCCTGAACCACATAAAATTTCAATCTCTGACGTGCTTCTAAAAGCGAAGAAAGTTCAGAAGTCAACTTCTCAGCTCGTAGTCAGTCTTCCTACTCATGGTGAGTCCTTTTTTCGCTATACTTTGATCAGTTCGACAAACAAGTTGAACACTCATACAATGACCTATCAAGTAAGTATGAGATACTGGATACGTAATCAACAATTATTTATCGTATTTTCAATAGAGAGAGAGGCTCAAACCATTTGTTATTTGACAAACTGGTCTCATAAAAGGCCTGGTGCTGGAAAATTCATGCCAGAAGATATTGATCCAACCCTTTGCACCCATGTGGTCTACGCTTTTGCAACATTGAAGGATCATCTGTTGACCGAAGGGAATGAAAAGGATGTGGAAATGTATGGACGCCTTGCTGCTCTTCGAGAGAAAAATCCAGAAATTAAGGTCAATTTTAATATTCTATTCGTTTCACAAAAGAGAATTCAATGTTGATTTGTCCGAGCATAATTTCACACAACATAACGTACGTGTTATCATCATGTAGTAATCAGTCTTATGACCGGTTTGATGAAATCCTCCAACCCTATCTACTATGCGTTAAACGCTTAGTTACGTAACGTACGTGTAACGTCTTTTTGAAGAGTTCCGAAAATTGTGTTGTATGAAATCATTGAATGAGGGATAACAATGATGTAGATCAATCATCATAACGCTGACAAAGTTGATGTTCCTTAACTTGAAGCTTTAAGAAATATTTTTTTTGCATTAGATATTGTTAGCCATCGGTGGATGGGCTTTCGGTTCGACTCCGTTCAAAGAACTCACCAGCAACACATTCCGTATGAATCAATTTGTTTACGAAGCTATTGATTTCTTGAGAGAGTATAAATTTGATGGATTGGACGTTGATTGGGAATATCCAAGGTGTTTAAATAGGAAATTTTTTATTTCAGAAGGTTTTTAACACGTACATGCATGGGTAATATTAATTTATTGTTTTAGAGGAGCAGATGATCGTTCGTCGTATGTGAATTTACTGAAAGAACTGAGGCTAGCTTTCGAAGGTGAAGCAAAGAGTTCTGGTCAACCCAAATTGATCCTTTCGGCTGCGGTACCTGCGAGTTTTGAAGCAATCGCTGCAGGGTGAGTTACGCAGAAGAAATATCCAACATTCCACTTATTGTACGTTTCTCCTTTACAGATACGATGTTCCCGAAATATCCAAATATTTGGATTTCATCAACGTGATGACTTACGATTTCCATGGTCAATGGGAGAGACAAGTAGGCCACAATAGTCCTCTTTATCCACTTGAGAGCGCAACAAGTTATCAGAAAAAATTGACTGTGGTGAGATATAATTTCTCACGATAAAATCCTTTGTATCTCATATGAATTCCGGTTTGTTAGAATCTGATATATATTTTCAGGATTACAGTGCACGAGAGTGGGTAAAACAAGGTGCTCCTAAGGAAAAACTCATGATCGGAATGCCCACTTATGGTAGATCTTTTACTTTAGTAGATAAAGATAAATTTGATATAGGTGCCCCAGCATCCGGTGGTGGAACTGCTGGGAATTACACAAATGAACCTGGTTTTCTCTCTTACTATGAGGTAATAGTGCAGATATCTTATAACTATACTCAAAACTCTTCATCATGTTCAGGAGTTCAATGTTGTATTCTTGTTTATTCAGGTGTGCAGTTTCTTAAACGAAGACAATACAACTCTTGTTTGGGATAGCGAACAGCAAGTTCCTTTTGCTTATAGAGATGATCAGTGGATTGGATTCGACGATGAAAGAAGTCTTATAAACAAGGTAGATCCGAATAAAGCGGTATTCAATATGTTTTCATACTGTCAGAATTATTGAAATATCGATTAAATCGAGCTATCTCGTCGAGGAAGGAACATTATTCCTGATTAGTTCTATTCAGCTTCAAAAACTGGTTACATATAAAAGAGAATTGTTAGCATCTCAACTTCATTTCTTACACGATTTATACTAGATGAACTGGTTGAAAGAAGAAGGCTTTGGCGGGGTCATGATTTGGTCAGTCGATATGGACGACTTCAAAGGATCTTGCGGGGCTGGAAAGTATCCCTTGATCAAAGCTATGAAAAAAGAATTGCAAGAATACAAAATCAAATTAGAATACGATGGACCATACGAAAGTACGAACAGAAATGGGAAATATACCACAAAAGATCGTAAGATACTCTTTTTATTTTACAAATAAAAATTCATACCGCATAAAAATTTTAATTATCAACTGTATCTGAAATATTTACTTCATTTTTACAGCCAATGAAGTGAGTTGCGACGAAGAGGACAATCACATATCGTATCATCCTGATAAAAATGACTGTACAATGTATTATATGTGCGAAGGGGAACGTAAACATCACATGCCCTGTCCCGTGAATTTGGTTTTTAACCCCAATGAAAATGTCTGTGATTGGCCAGAGAATGTTGAGGGATGTTTACAACATACACAAGCACCACCTGTTTGAAAAGATCTTTCAAGCTACATTGTATATTAGAATTCATAGGTAAACAAAAGCAAAGCAACATTAAGGTCAGTTATAATAACTGATTCACATGAGATTAATATAATATTGCGCGTCGAAAACCCTTCCACGTATCTCAAAATTCAACGCGAAAATAATGATCCATTTCAATACTATGTTATTTTTTAATTCATTATAATTTCACTCCATCCGCATAGATTCCAAATTCCCTTCGCATTACTTTTCCTTCATTCTATTTCCGTACAGCACACCTCCGTGGCCTCAACGGAGAACAAAGGCGAATGGTCCACGTAAACAAGGTGGAAACTCCGTAGCCGTTGAGTGGAAAACACGTAGAGTCTTCATAGAGGTGACGGAGGAATGTCCACCCCTCGCAACGTTGTCACGACGTGAAGAGAAGGTGGAAGGAACGAAGTGGCGAGGTGGATGCAACGGAGAGGATAGGTGGAACAAAGGTGAAAGCAACAGAGAGGTAACGTTGAATAAAGATGGACGCAACGAAGAGGCGACGTGGACACAATGTGAAATTCAGAAAACCGTCTTTCTGAACGTCCGCGCTGCATGCGACTATTAATTTCAATTCACAAAAAGAATGCCGCACGTTTTCGTCTATGTTGTATCTCTGTGGTGGTGAGGTAGAACCAAGGTGGCACGATATATCAATACCAAGCCCAATCGGATGCATCAACTTTTTTTGGTCTACGTCCCATTGAGTCTACGTTTGTTCCACCTCGCTTTTTCGTTGCCTCTCCTCCCCATAGCATTCACTTTTTCTCAAAGTCGTGGCGACACTGCATGGGGCAGACACTTCTCCTGCGCCTCAATGGAGAATCTACGTGTTTTTCACTTGACTGTTACGAAGTCTCTACGTTGCTTACGTGAAGGATCCACCTTTGTTCTGCGTGGAGAACACGGATGTATGCTTTACGGGGTCTCTCCTCTGTCTTCATCATTTGTATAAAGTATGGACGTGATCATTATAATTTTTAATGTAAATAAAGACGAATTTTTGAACAAATTCTGGGATTTATTATGATTATTAATCATTATTATTATTATTACTCACATTTTTTATAAAAGTGAATTCACTGAAAAAATATTGTTCTGGGAAATTTGAACCTGAGTTTTGTAGTATTCTTTCGTCGGAACCTCAGGTGGGCATAGGCGTCACCAACCGTTGAGTATATGGGCATATGCGAAAATATTCTTCTACATGGGTTACCAGTCCACGATTTGCAAAAAATTTTTTTGTCGAGCATACCTGCTCAATATAATGGAATATGTTTTTTGAGATCTGAATAATATACTTTAACGGCTGAACATGTGATTTGAGGTGGCGGTCGTGGCTGGGTACATCGTCTTTTATCGAGAATTTCCGGTTTTTCGGGCTTTGAAACTACCTATCATCTTCGCACGGGGGAGCACACTTAGTGCGAATTGTTGTCAGAGGTCTGGAGAATGTTTCCTGACGGTGCAACAAAAAATCGACGAATGTGCCTCCGAGAGAGAACGGGGTTGTCATGTTTCAATTTCGAAACTTCGCCCAAATATTCTGAAAAAATTGAAGTAGACTCTTTGATGAAAAATAAAACTTTTTTGTTCCTGACATTTTTTTGATTCCACGTTTCCTTTTTGAGTAAAAGAACAAAAGAATATGGAAAGAGTCAGATTTCAGCTCGATATGGGTGTGCAATTCAGACCTGCAGGATTATACTGTCTGGATGGTTGGAGGTGATGTGAGAGGTCTCGCGAAGATTTCCCGGTATTTTTTCCACCCCTCTTTTGGCGGCATAAGCTGCTAAATGGACATTTTGGTGAAAATTGTTTTTTTTTGTATTTCGTGCTAATATGCATATATTATATATATATATGATACCTCTTCCACCTCTACTCCAAACTTCCCCTCCACCTCCTCTTCCCACCCCTCTACCCATCCCCTCTTCTTGTCTATCACACTATTCATTTCTTCTAACACTTTCCGAAACCTATTTATTTCCGTCTGACTATCTTCGCCCGTTTCTACTTCACCCTTCACGCGTTCTCCCAATTATCTTCTATCATGTCTGACCTCAACAGCCTTGAATCTACTTCTTTTTCTATTCTTTCCTCCCTTATAAGGAGGGATCTTTCCTCTATAGAGCATATACCAGACCCCTCCGACTGTCTGGAACTTTTGTTCATATACTGATCAGAAAGTTGTAGAGGGCTCCGCGTGTCAGTGGGGCTATCGATTCTGTAGAATGAATCATTTATCGCGAAAATTCAAGATGAATAGTGAGAAAATGACCAATAATTACAGATCATACTAATGCATTTATAAATTTTTAACCTACAAGGAACCAAACTTCGCAACGTTGATATTTTGAGGTTATGATTCGGTCCACTAGATGAAATCGCCATCTGGATTTCTTGGGGATTTTTTGGTCAATACGTGAACAGGATTTCTAGGGGAAAATGCATGAGTCGGAGGGGTCTGGAGCATATACTACTGGAGCGAGCATTGCCTATGATTCCAATAGAAATAAGTGTGGTTGAATTGAGAGAGAGAGAGAGAGAGAGGGGAGAGGGATCCGACTTTTAGGCAGTTGTCTCTTTTTTCATCCAATGAGATTTAAACAAAGATAGCACTGCCTAAAAGTCGGAACTCTCATTCTATCTTCAATTCAAACTAACAACACTTCTCCGTAGCCTTCGCTTCGTTCGCTCCAGTAGTATATGCTTTAAGTTTCCTCCGTATTCGTGAAGTCGCGCGCCCACTATATTTTCCTATGCCCCTCGCGGTGGCAGTACTTTCAGCCCTTGCTTCTCTACTCCGCGCTATCTACCTTTTCCCCGCCGCAGTGCGTCGCCACTCGCTTATTCTAACTTATTCTCAGCTATTCGGCTTTTCTACTCCCACGTTTTCTTCACCTATAACCTCACAAACTCTCCTAAACTGATCCCCTATACTTCAAACCACTTCCACTTCACTATCACACCACCTCTACAATTTCCACTCCATTTCACTAACACTATGAACACATCTTCACTACTTTTCCCCGGTCACAAGTACTGAGAACCACTCTAGCTATATTCTCGCTCCTGTTTTCTCCGCCCTTTCACCCGGAAGTCCTAGATATATATGAAAGAAAATTTAAATTCTTTTATATGTATTCAAAACATGAACTCATGTCAAGTTCATTACCTTCAATTTGGAATGAAATAATTTTTCAACTTTTTATTATTCAAGGATTAATAAGAAAATAAAAAAAATATAAAGTAGATATGATTTGTCTAATTGGAACATGAGGATATTCAATTATATTCAAAGGTAAAATTATTGAAATTGGAATTAAAAGAATTGGGGCAATCACTCTCCCTAATTCATTAGGAATTGATCATAGAATAGCATGAGCGAATAAAAAATATCATTCAGGTTGAATATGAATTGGAGTCCTTGAACAATTCGCTAACATTCATAAAAAAAAAATTAATGATATGAATTCTGAAATGTCTTCAATACTGAAATGAAGATGAGAAGGAATTTTTTATTAATCTCTTTTGGATTCTGAAGGGTTAGAAGAACCATTTTGAGGAAGATAAGTTGAATGAATTAATAGTAATATTGATATAATAAAGGGTAAAATGAAATGGGAAGAAGAAAATTGATCTAATGTTGCATTATCAATCGAAAATCCTCCCCGTGATCAAACTACAATTGATTCTCCAATATAAGGAATTGCTGAAATTGAATTTGTAATTACTGCAGCTCCTTGAAATGATGTTTGTCTTCAGGGTGAGACATATCCCAACAAAGCTGTTGCTGTTGAAATAAATGAAATTATCACTCCAACAATTCATGTATATTTTAAAATAAATCGGGAATAATATAAACTTCGCTCAATACGTAGATAAATACATAAAAAATATATCGAAGCTTCATTTATATGAATATTACGGATAAATCATCCATTCTTCAAATCTTGTATAATATAGATAGATAGATATTGGGCGTTGGAATCGATTCGTAGGGTTATACAAAAGCTGACGTAGGTAGTACAATATTCCGTTGCTACCTACAATAATCTATTCACCGTGAAACAGCTATTATTGGACGTCATTTGTTTCACATCACCTTTTTTTGAATCGTGATTAAGATTCAGTCGATTCAGAATTTCCCGAAATAAAAGATGAATAGCATTGGAGAGGAACGTTTTTTTCATAAGTGCTCCTCCAAAATTTACCAAGTGTTGGAGCAAATTGATGAAAAAATGTCGAAAATGCTCTCCGTAGAATGTAGACCAATCGATTCAGAATCTTCTGAAACGTGAAATAGTCGCAGGAGAGTCGTTTTCTTCGATCTTGAATTCTGAATTTTACCAAGTCCTGGGTCAGGGGGATGAAAATTAATTTTGCTTCATAAAATATTGCTACTGTCACATTCTCAGAATATTTCATTTTCGACAAATTTAGCATATTCCTCATCGTAGAATTCCAGAACATTACAGTTCATTATACGTGCGATGTTCCAATTGGGGGATTCTCAGAACATTTTTAACGGAATATTGTATCTCCGATATCTATAGAATTTTGTATGAATGTTTCACACAGAATGTTCTGAGCGAGACATTGTAATATTCTTGAAATATAACTGAGACATTGGCTGCGGTGTGGGCAGAAGATCGACATCACTAACGCGGGTAATCAGAACAAACACAAGAAGTAGGGATGAGTGTGAAATGGAAATGTAAACAAAAAGAAATGAAAACGGGATTGATATGTCTGAACCAAGAATCAATTGGAAGAATTGGTAGACTTCATGTAGCTCTTCTATTAATTCACATAATTTCTACCGACTGTCTTGGGAACTCTTCAGAACAATTCTTTTCACTGTCTCCAGATTACTAAACAACAGACCCAATAACTCGGTATAAATTTACATTTTTTATTAATTCTGTACAATTTCAAATTTTCATACACTAAATTACATCACATACGTATATGACTAGGTGATATGACTCTACGATCACTTAGAATATTCATCGAAAACATTCGATTCTATTTTAAAATTCCTTCAAACAAAATTCTCGAGAATATTGAATAAATCATTGATTTTTGTAGTCGATATATTTTCAGATAAAAACGAACCGTGGAATATCGTTTTAAAATTCATATAAAAAGTCTGATCACATTATTTGAATTAAGTTTCGTTGGTTTTTACTTCTACGTACCGGGGACTCCAATTCTCAGTTGCCAATGAAAATTGGAATGAACAATGCTATGAGGGCAAGCCAAGCTCTAGCTAGCCTCTCATAATTCCCAGAGCTAAGAGCGGAGGCGTGGCAAGCAGTGTGAGGAGTTCCTAATGTTAATAAAACTTTATCCGAAGAATACGTCGGTGTGGTTTCAGTGCAGACCGCTCTTCCCGCTATGGTTCTTAATTGTCGAGCGTCCGACTGTGAAGCAGTATGAATTTGACGAGATTCGCGTAACCACCTTCGCAACCATAAGCTCAACCATGCGATTTCGCAGTCACATTCCAGGGGATTTCCTGACACTTGTAAACCTCCTGCAACGAGACTTCTACAGTGCTCCAAAATGTTTCATACCATACTCGAGAAAAAATTTATGTAAAAGTAAATTATTCCATAGGATGTTTATACATTCTATATATATGTTACCTAGGACAAATATAATATGACAATATACTCACCAGCCACCATATTGGTACCAACAGTTTCCCAAGAAAGATTTCCATAAATAACTGATGGACTCAATTCATTGATATGATTATTCCTCAAATCCAAGGTGAGTTGAGATAATCTTTTTGTCAAAGACAAAAATATATCGGACTGTAGTTTCTGTACGTGCGTGTCTTTGATTCTCAAGATCAATTCTCCACCTTCGATAGTAGTGAAAGCATCGGAAGAGATCAGCTCGAGATTATCTCCGGTAATCGTCAATTCCCTTAATTGTTTTGTGAACACATTTTGTATCTGATGTTTCAGATAATTTTCCGTGATTTGAATTTCAGCCGTACGCAATGGTAAATGATTCAACAGAAGTCTCAAATGAAATCCATCGACTTGAGGCCAAGTTTGAATACGGAGATCCTTCAGGTATGTGAGAGGTTGTAAACAGTCCTTATGAACCAATCTAGTGCGGTTCAAGTTCCTCAAATTCAATTTCTCCAGCCTCGGATATCCTAAGAAACTGTCTTTTCGAAGTTCCTAGGGAATATAAATTCCATTATTCATCCTTGAATTATAAATTTATAATCAACATGAAATCACATGTATGCTTGGAGAAAGTGAATGTTCTTCAATGTTTGAATAATAATTTGGAAAGTTGATCACGTCGTTGTTGTAGAAGATTATTTTGATGTTCAAAACTCGCCTTTCAGTCAACTCGAGAATCGATCAACTTTCGATGATAGTAAATGTATCTCCATAACAGGTTTAGTGAAATGTGATCGCCGATTCTAACACAGGCACACAGTTGTGATTTCTGTGAGTAATAATATCCATCGGCACCTAATAGATTCTAATGATCCCCAAATTAAGTATTGAAGACTTTTTTTAAGCTCGTGATGAGGATTGAGATTGTCTTTTGTATGATATCTCGGTACATTGAATATGTCTCTCCACGTATGACGTGAAAAAAATTGTCTACTTGAATCAAAATCAGTTACACTTTTGCATTTACTGAACTGCAAAGTCAAATGAACGAGTAACTTGAGTAAAAATTGGTGGAGTTTTCGTAAAAAAAATCATGTCGCGGTGGTCAGTAATGTTCAAATTTTACAGAATATTTTTTACAGACAACGATGACACTAGAATATAGCTTGGTGAAAGGTTGGTTGTATAATCTTGATCATCCATGGAGAGTCAATGTTGGTTAAAGCATGACGAAATGCTGTACCATTATTGATGATTGAGGGGTCTTTCTGGTCAAGATTTTCAAGGAAAATTTTTTTTCCCATAGAGAAAAATTGAGATATCGTTTTGAAAATTTGTAGGTATGTTTAATCAACATTAAATATCACGGAAAAATGTTTTCTCGCTATACTAATTTAAACAAAACAAACAAAAATGACGCTGGGAGTGAATTGGGGCAACCAGATGATCTAAAAAAATGGCAAATCATTCCTTTTTGAAGTGTCTGTCGCATGAACCAGGATATTTTTTTGTATCAAAATATAACATAATGGCGGCCGTTTTTCAGAAAAATCACTTTTTGAGAGTAGAAAATCGGATGTAAATCGGACAATTTTTGACCAATCAAAAAGATTCTAGTTCGTGCAATAGCCACTTCAACAAGGGATAATTTGCCATTTTTTTGTTTTTTCTTCACATCATCCGGTTGCGCTACATCACTCCTACCGTCATTAGGGACTCATTGGTATACATAGTATACCAAGCACAGAGTGCCTATTGCACCCGCTATCGTGCCGTGTGACAGTATCTTTTGGAATATTTGAACAATCCAATTGGGAGTTGCACAGTTTTTCATTTCATGCAATGCTGATTGATAATCCGTGGGGTTGCCTGTGTGTCTATCCGTCTGTCTATCTGTATATGGGATAGCTCTGGAGGAAGTGGACGAAATGGATTGAAATTTACAGGGGGCTTTTCTGAAACCCTTTCCGAGATACCATTTTCTTTTATTGCAATCGGACAAGTCCTTCTATCTTTTTGTAATTTTTTTCTGAAAAAATAGGTGACCTTGGAGGAAATTTTCTTCGCTGTAAACCGATGAGTGCCTTCCATGTATCCCCGGATATCTGAATTGTTCAAAATGCGAGCGAAGCGTGCATATGTGAGCTATGGTCCATTCAAAATGAGCGAAGCAGTCAGGGGGCGGAGCCCTTTAATTTTTCAGTGTTTTTTGTTTTTTGAATTAGTATAACGCAAAAAAAAATTCTTGCAATATTCAGTCTAATAAACATACCTACAAATTTTCAAAACGGTACCTCAATTTTTTCTATGACGAAAAATTTTTGAGGGAAAAAAATTCTTCTTGAAAATCTTAACCAGAAATACCCCTTAATGAACTGATGTCATCCATCTCCGATTGTCTCAACATTAATAAGACGAGCTGTTTCCAATTATCGCTCAGATGTAGATTAGATAAAGCAGTTAAAGGGGAAGTCTCATGTAAAATGAAATTTTTATGCAATTCTGAATTGACTGAAAAATGGATTCCCAGAGTCTCAAGCCCAAACAAAAGTCTCACACGACCCCAGGAAGTGACCGAAGTGGTACATTCAAAAGGTACCGAGAGAAAGAAGATCAAAGATCGTTAAATTCGTCGAAACAGGCAAGGCTACTCTGAAAGAAAGAAAAAGCACAGAATGATGCTCCTCTGAAGGAAAAAGCTGCCTTCATGATTCTGAGATCCCAGAATAGGCTTGGATAACTGTGAATCACTCTAATCTCTAATTTCAAGAACACTTGAAACACGTTCTTTTCCAAATATGTTTTTTTCCGCGCCGGGGTCTGTAGCTCAAAAACTAGTGAACCGATCGACTTGAAATTGTTACAAATATTCTTCAACTCACTGGCCATCGAATGGAAATCTATTGAATGGGTATTGTTTTCAACACTTTGTTTATCAAAAAATAGTGATTTTTTTCTCCACATGTCTTCAAATTTTTTCTTCCACTGGAGTTAGATCTGTTCGAAATGGAATAACTCATTTTGATGAAAAACTTTTGTTTCGTTGAATTCCGTTAATCACAAAACCCTGGATGATCCCCGAAGTAAAACCGAAGAGCTCACTTCCAACAGCTGCAGTGTAGCCGTGTTGTTTTTTTTCATCATTTCAACTTTTGCTTATTCACGTCCAAACTTGAAATATATTATATACTTTGAATCAATCCAGTAACTCCTCTCAGTTTTTGGTAATAAATCTATGAGAAATAGGTAAGTTACATGAGCCCCCCCCCTCCTTAAAAATTGCACCACACATTGGAAATGAGTGGACTCAATCCTGGTTTTGACTGTCAGTCTTGGTTTAAAATTGATCCAATCTTTTGCCAATGTTGTTTCTAAATTTAAAAAGAGTATTAGTGGGACGTTAAATGATGTTATTATCACTTCACAGTTGCACCATTTAAATGTCAACGATCACCCAATGTTGGGCTATGTTGTGCCACCCTAGAATCAACGGTCAACTTTTATTTGAACAGTAATATTCAGAAGAATTCTCACTTCTCCCTCGATTACTAGAATTTCGTGGTAATTTCTCAAAGCAGATTCCTCCATTGTATGGATGAACATATACGATTACTCAAAAAATCTCACCTCAATAGGATTCCCTGATACATCCAGTTCTCTCAAAAGTGGCAATCTCACGTTTGGCAGTTGAGTGAGAGAATTGTTGATCAGTAAAAGTACCTTCAGATGTCCAACATGTTGAAACTCTTTTCCAGTGATGGTGTAAATATAATTGGAAGAAAGATCCAAGATATTTAAATCCGGTAAAGGCAGAGGAGGCAGAGTCCTCAGCCCACAATCAGTCAAATACAACTGTCTTAAGTCCGGAATGTAATGGAAAAGTTCTTTGAAGTTGGCTTGCATAACATTATGAGAGACGTTCAAACTCAAAAGTTTTGTCAAATGTACAAACGAATTATCGGGTAGAATGGTAACGCGATTTCTCGCTAAATTCAAAGAAACCAATTGAGAAATTTGAAAAGCGCTAGAATCGAGATGGTCGATGAAGTTGTCGGACATATCGAGATCTCTCAACGTGTAACCAACTTCCAGAAAAGATTGAGAAGGAACGACGGTGAATTTATTACAGCTCAGGTCCAGGATCTCCAGTCTTGTGCCTTCAAAAACATCGCGGGATAGGGTTCTAATTTTGTTGTTGGATAATTTCAAAACTCTGAGATTTTTTAAATTTCTAAACTGTTCGGATGACAGTTGCATAATCTCGTTATTGCTCAAATCCAATTTTTGAAGAGATTCCAGGCCATGGAAGGATTGTCTTCTCAAATTTTCTATTTTATTATTACGCAAGTTTAAAGTTTCCAGGTGATTCAGGGAGAAAGTACCTGAAAATACGAAATAACATTGTAGTCGATACAAGAGAATCCTTAACAGCACAATGTGTCTCTGGGACATTTTCTGAACGTTTAGGAAACCTCTCCTACGTTCTATAAACCTTCCAAAAATTTTCCAGTGGCACGTTGTGCTCTCTAGGATGATTTATTTTGGAAATGTGGAAATTATCCATTACCAGATTCAATATTCACAATATAGTTGTTACGCAGATCAATAGTTTTCAAATCGGGTGATCCCAGAAAAGTATCGGCAGGCAAATGAGTGATGTTGTTAAAACTCAGATCTAATCTTGTCAAATTGGTGATGGTGTATCCAGATTCGATAGTTGAAATGGCATTGTATGAAACGTTCAACGCGAAATCGTAACCTCCGATCTCCGCGAGAGCGGTCAAATCGAGGTTGGTCAATCTATTGAACTCCAAATGCAAGAATAACAACTTGGGTAAACCCATTAAAGCGTGTCTATCGATTTTATTGATCCAATTGTAAGCCAAAGAAACGGTAATCAACTTTGGACAATCCACTATAGAACCTATGAAAATAATAAATTCGTTTCATTTGATATTAAAGATGTGCTAACAAATTCACACGCGAAAAAAACGGGAAGTTGAAACAACTAATTAAATGGGTGCTCATACACTTACAAGTTAAATAGTTATACCAACTGATTGATGAGTTGTTAACAACCAACCAGTTAGTTGGAATAACGATTCAACTTGTGAGTGCATATGTTACCCATTTAATTTGTTTCTTCGACTACTCTTTTTTTCCGTGCATATTTGTGGAATTCGACTTTCAACAAATCACTCTACAGTTAAAAATGAAAAATCTTGAAATCGTTCATCGCTTACCACTCGCCAAGGTTGTAATACGATTTCCCGTAAGATCCAAGGATTTAAGTTCCGTGAAGTTATGAAAAGTAAATTCGGGTATCGATTCTAAAAAATTGTACCCCAGCTTAACGTCCCTCAAATCCGGATGAATGCTAGGTGAAAATATTTTCTCAGGTACATAATACAATCGATTAGATTCCAAATTGATATATCGAAGTTGTTGCAAAGTATAAAACGCTGTGGCTTCGATGGCTTGGAAATTATTATTGTCGAGAACCAGCCATAGTAAACTCGAGAGAGGTCTGAATGCTCGTTGTGGGAAAACGTCAGTCGCGAAGGCAAAACTGAGTTCTAATATCTCCAGACTCTGTCCTACTCCCACAAAACTATCATCGTCAAGTTCGGCCAGCTGATTAAAAGATAAACTGAGTTCCTTCAATTTTCCTAGAAAATTGAATTCGTTTGTTTCACGTATCGTGCTTTGAATGTTCAATTTTTAACGTGAAATTGAATAAACTGTGAAAAATAATCGGAATTGTCCTATGTTCATCAACCGGAAAATTCTAATGACTGATTAGAAAATCAATTTCCGATACAATCATATGAAATTTCCAGTAAATTCATCTGAAAATTCCGAACTTTATGGGATTTTTTTCAACATTTCACAGTAAATTTCCAGACAAGTTCGAAAAATTCCTAACACATGTATGTGGTAAGGGGATATCAGTGATCCCCGCTGGTACCACCCGCCATACAAGCATACCGACTGAGTAAACATTTTCTAGGTAAAAATACTCTGAACTGAATTCTCGAAAAAGTATGAAATTTCCAGGAATCATTCTGTAATTCTTTATCTATCACGGTACATCGTCCAAATTTCGAGCGATGTACCTCGATAGATAAAGGATTGAAGATTGTTTCCTGATAATATCATACTTCTTCATGGATTCAGTTCAAAGTATTCTTGCCGAGAAAATGTTTACTCGGTCGGTATGCTTGCATGGCGGGTTGCATCTGCGGGGATTCCTGGTATCCTCTCAATTACTTCGCATAAATATATAGGAATTTTCCCATAGACATTTTTTACAGTGTATATAACGCACATACCTGCTCCTCTGAAAGTTTCTGCTTTCAACTTGGTTAGGATATTATTCCTCAATAACAGAATTTCAAGTTCTTCTGCCCAAATAAAATCGTTGGGATCCAGATGAGATATCTTGTTGTATCCCAAGTTCAAATGTAGTAGACGTTGACATCTAAAGGAATCATTTCAATCAGCTTTGAGACAATTCTTTGACCCATCTCGACTCCAAGCAAATAAATGATTTTCATGAGAGTTATTAAAATCAATATACATAATTTCAAATTTCACTTCAGATCAACAGAATAAAGATTCTCATCAAGGAAACCTAACCAAATATAATTATCTTCCCGAATGGAATTGAATCTTGTGTAAAATTGTGGTTGAAAACAATTTGAGAATTGGCAATTAGATTTGTTTAGATTCAATAAGCTATTTCAATGGAAAAATTATTGAATCCTGCTAAATTCCATTCGATTCGAGTGGATTTCATGAGGTTTTTTAACGAGCTCTGTCATTAGCAATTAATTTTACATAACGAGAAACGGAAAAGAGTTTTCCTTCTCACTTTCCCAACGCTATATTCATGTTTTAAGGACGATTAAAAGAAAGAAATGTTTTAAGAATTAGGAAAAATTTACCTTGACAATGCCCCAATGGGAACCACGTCCAAATTATTACTGGCAAGTGAAAGAGCTTTCAAATTCTCAGCAAAATCCTGAAAAGCCTCGTTGGAAATATTTCTGATATTATTGTTGGCTAAATATAAATACGATAATTTTCTAATACTGTTGATAGCTTCGGGCACGTTAATTAGATTGTTATTTTCCAAATTCAAATACTCGAGACTGTTCTCAAGACCACGAAATGCCGCGTCGTCGATTTTTCTTAGACCATTCGAGGGTAAATGGATACGTTGTATTTCCAAATTTTTGAAACTATCGCTTGGTAAAGTCACCAATTTATTGCTACCCAAATTGAATTCTTTGATCGACAGTGTACGGTTCGCAGGTACGAGGAACGTCATTTCCTCGATATAATTTTCGCTTACATCGATCAATTCAAGCTTGGAACTCCGAAAATCAGGCAATTCCAAGTGTTTAATTTCATTCCCGCGTAAATAGAGCCAAGTCAAATCCTTGAGTGTACTGAACGATGATGGAAAGTGATCCAATAAGTTACTGTTTATGCTGAAGGTGTGGATGTTAGGTGGTAAACTTTGTTCTGGCATGTTTTTCAGATTATTGTTATCAAAATTCAACCATACCAAGGATTCGAAGTGAGAAAAAATAGTTGGTACTTCAGTTAGAGAATTGTCTCCGAAAAATCCATTTTTCAATGTCTCAGTTATGTATCCCCAGTCCCCGTCTAACGTGGTCAAATGGTTGCTGAAAGTAGAATGGCGATGATGAATGGATTTGATTTCAATCAATTTAACAGTAGAACCTATCATTTTGAAATTCATCAACTGAGAAATTTTTATTCCAAATTGGCGTCACTTGGAGATGACTGTTTTTGAACAAAAATTCTCACTGGTTTTAACTTTCAAACCCTTTAGTATGGAAAATTACTGGTTTTTCTCATCAGTTTTTAATGTACCGTCGAGTATATAAACGTGTTATGTCAAGTATATCCCCCATCTAATGGAAAAGCTAGTAATTTTTTACGATGAATTGTTCTCAGTATAGATTCCACTACTCAAACTCAAATGAGAGTAGAGTTATCAGTTATAAAAGAATTGGATAAATTACCTATGCATATTGAGCCAATTCAATCGTTTTAGATCACGCAGAGCTTTGTAAGGCACTTCTTCCAGTGAATTATAACTCAGATCCAAGGATCGAAGACTTTTCACGATACCGCTGAAAAATCAAAACAAAATGTCAAATCCAAAGCATTCGGCGAAGTCAATATTCGCTCTTTGATGACAAAAATACAATGATAAAGTTTCATTCTTAAAAAATTGAGAGAACAAGGTTAATAAATTCGAGAAGCTTCCAATAGTTATCCGATTTGCTGTTTTTTTTCTTACACAAAAGATTTATGATGTGAATGAGTAAATACATATCACTTTCACCTGAGAGATTTTTCTCCGATATTCGATATTCGGTTACTCATCAATCCAAGAGCTTCGACCCCAGAAGAACTTGCTAAGGCATCATTATCCAACACTTGCAAGCCAGCACCAACGATATCCAGTTGAGCTACGTAGTTTACCGATACATCTGTGAACATTAATGAAGTCTGAAAGAAATTTCTTGTAGATCGTAAAGAAGTTCTCAGTGAAAGCGTTTCATAACATTCGAAAGGTTCGATTTTCATATAGATTTCCATAGATTTCATGAAGAAAATCGAATGACGTTTCACATGCATTCGACAGATCTGTATTTGAGTTTTACTACACTGTTAGAAAAGTTCTTAAATTTAACACCAAATTCTTCATCAATTATCATATTTTCATATTAAATTTGATACTGATTCTTGAATGTAATACGAGTGATGAAATTTCACAATTTCTTGCTGAAATGTAATGATTATTTATTAAATTTTACAAATATGTTATGTTATTAAAATCAAGAATAAAATTCTTAGCATTCAAAATTATATTATTGAGTTCAATATTTTATTATGAATTCTGTTCAATAAATTGTTGTCACTAAATTCTAACAGTGTAGCTATGATTTTACAAAACGAATAATAAATACCAGGGAATCTGGCGAATGGTACACCGATGCAGCTGATATCCATTTTGGTAAAATCATCGTCATCTTGAATCCAACACATGCACATGGAATTGAATGTGCAGGGTATATTCAAACATATTATGGTTTCGCAAAACCAAAAAATGATAAAAAATTTGATAAGTGCCCGTAACTGATTTGATGCCATCTGTTCAATGACATAACAAGTCCATTTATGTTCAGTCATTCATAATCAACCGAACAAACACGTGTAAATTGTTGTACAAAAGAAACTATTCGATATTCAAAATGATAATCATCGAGTATTGATCGTCTTATGAATGAGTGATTTATACTCCACATTCAAAATCTCTCTTTTTTTTGAAAAAAAAACTTGATGAACCTTTAATTTGCGAGAATTTAGTTAATAATCGACTTCTGCACGTGCATTGTATTCCACTAACATAAACATCTGGTCTAAAAATACCACTTGAAACAGTATTCAAACACCAATATTAACTCTAATTTCAACTAAAATTGAATGAAATCAAGATAAATCAAAATCTGGATGGAACATGATAGTAACAATGAGAGTTAGAATTGATGGAATATCATTTATTGAATTTCTGCAGGGAAATCTCATTTTCTCTTCGGGAAGATTGCATAAAATATGAAGGATTTGAATTGAAAAAACATGTCCAACAATCTTGTATTATTCAGTCCATGAAACGCCTTTTTCACAAAATACGCAGTACAACTTATGCATTTTCATAATATTCAATGGTTTTACTTCTGAGAGAGTTTTAATTTCTTATCAAAAAGAGAGAGAATTGAAACGTTCACTAATTCACACCACTATCGAAACTACGAATTCACTCTTTACCGTGTCACTAACTTTGCTCTCTTCTTCTTTTTCAATCAAACTAATGAAGAATAGTATGAATTTTAACTTAAATAGATGGGTGTATTGTCCATCTTTCGAGAGTTTTTACTTCTCCGGGGTATCAGAGAAGATGCGTGCTCTTCTGATGATTTCTCAAAAAATACCGAATCCGACTAAGGGATGAATGAGTAAGGACAAACGCAGTACCAACGGAGCGCAAGCGCAATATTCCACTAATTTATAGATCGCACATAAAACCCTATGAAATCTTCGCAAAGAAAATCAAATGTTTTCAGTCACGATTCAAGTACCTTGCATTGGATTTTTTCTTTTTATGAATCTCATGTTCCGATTTTCATTTGATCAATATATTTATTGATTTGATTGCGATTTTGAGGATGTTGGACGAATCTTTCAAAGAGTTTTGGAAATTCGTAAACAAACTTCTCCGTTATTTTTTCCATATTTTCGAAGCAAAAACATAGGAAAAATAGAAAATGTTGTAAGAATGAAGCTGAGCTTAGTTTAGCCTTTTTTCCTGCGTTGTCTTCTTATGTAGAGAAAAACAGGAAATTTTGCATAAATGGATGTTCCAAAGATTCTTCGTGAATTTACTTGAGAAAAGCTTTATTCAAACGTTTGTGAAGTAAACTATGTATGAGGCTTAGAGAATGGTTGAATATGGTCTTAGAGGGGAGGTTTTTTACAATTATATCTAATTTTACAATAAAATAACAAATTTTTACAATTATATATAATTTATATATAATCATACATGAATTATATATGGGCTATCTTGAATGATATATAAATTATATACAATTTTGAACATTTTCCTGAATCAGTTTGGTATTATCTTCCAATAAACTTCATATCATTATCATACGTCTTTACCGATGATAATCAAATGTTCGATTCTTGACATTTCGTTATACCGTGAAAACTAGTTCTCAATGGAAATAATGTATACAAAATTCAAAAGTCACGTATAAATGACACACGTATATTTTAAATATGTCCCATAGACATTGATAATATGATATTATCCCTCAGTTACCCCACGGGGTTCTAAAGAGAACAAGAGGTTTTCGAAGACCTGATGTTGTGTTGATGGAGGTGAAGAGCTCCGATTAGAAACTAGAATTTTATAGTACATTTTCGATCATAGGACGAGCTTCATTCAGTTGGGTGCAGAGCCTAACAAAAGGTTAACGAAAACATTCAAAAATACGTGGGGTAACTGAGGGTTGTATTTATCATTTTTATTTAATAATACCCCCACGTAAGCCACGCACGTTCTGAGAATGTTCTGAGAATATACGTTGAGGATATTCGAATATTCTATGGAGATTCTTATTACGTGCGAATATATTCTACGCACATTCGCAGAGTATTTGAATGGGACTGTTTCAAATATCCTCAGAATATTATGCTACGAATATCGTGAGAATATTAGAAAAAAATGCTGTTGAAATAAAAATTCCTGTCATTATAACCCTGGTAAAAAAATCTCTCTGAATCTTTCTGCAAATTTCACGTTTCAGAGAGATTCAGAAAGAATCAGAGAAATTCAGAGGAACTCAGAGAGATACAGAGAAATTCTGGGAAATTCAGAGAGGAACAAATTCAGTAAAATTCTTGGTCCTGCATTTCAGAGGCGTTCAAGGAGTATCAGACGCTTTCAGGGATAGATGAATTCAGAAAGATTGTGCAAACTTTTCAGAAATATTCAAAGGAATTTAGAAAGATTCAGAGTAATTCAGAGGAATTCAGAGAGATTCAGAGAGAAATTAATTCAGCTAAATTTTTGATTCAGGATTCCAGAGGTATTCAGGGATTGTCAGAGACTCACAGAGACAGGTGAATTAGGTAAAATTGTGCGTGGGATTTTTCAATAAAGATTCAGAGAGATTCAGCGGAATTCAGAGAGATACGGAGGAAGTCTAAGAAATTCAGAGAGGAATAAATTCAGTAAAGTCTTGGTCCTGCTTTGAAATCTGGATACATTAGATTCTGGGAGATTTAGAGAAATTTAGAGATATTCAGGTAAAGAGATTAAGAGAAAGTTGAAGAATTCAGAACGTATCACTATCAGAAAAGTCTCTAACTTCCTCTGAATTACTCTGAATCGCTCTGAAATTTGTCCCAAAATATAGAGAGATTTAGAGAAATTCAGAGAGATTTCAGAGATTCAGAGAGATTTTTTTCACCAGGGAAACTTGTACATGTGACCGAAAACTACTTCACAATCAATTTTTTTGATCATTAAACATCTGTGATCATGTTAGCAATATTATGAATTCACATGAATAGATAAGATACTTATGATCGCAACAGGCAATCATAATATATACGGCATGTTTTAATATTGTATTACACTTTTGAGGATTATTTTTCACGCATGGCACTCTCAGAGGACATTTGCGATATTAAAATGCACTTCTCATGAATTTATCATTCCCCTAATACAAATTCAAATGATATATTATCTAAGGGTCTGTAGCCTGTCAACAATCTTGAGAGTTGCCATTACTGAATTCATGTCATCACGATACTTCCGCATTTTTTCATCTTAATTGTTTATACTAGCGGAATATTTCCATTTGCGGGGCATTATTGAATATATAAGATGTGAATAACATCCATTTTTTCCATCATACGCATGCAGAATGATGGAAAATCGACTTTAATGCTGAAAAGACCGTGAAAAGACCTTCGGGGAAAATCACACCTTGAAATCTGCACGCGTATGATGAAAAAAATGGATGTTATTCACATCTTATATATTCAATAATGACCCGCGAATGGAAATATTCCATTGGTATAAACAAACAAATTGAAAAAATGATTCTAAAGTGTGATTATATTCCCGAAGGTCTGTTCACGGTCTTTTCAGCATTAACGGCGATTTTCCATCATTCTCCACGCGTATGATAAAAAAATTGATGTTATTCACATCTTATATATTCAATAATGACCCGTGAATGGAAATGTTTGGCTGGTTTCAACAATTAAGTTTGAAAAATGACTCTAAAGTGTGATCATTTACGAGAGTCTTTCAAAGGTCCCAGAGGTTCTCCGCTCGATCTTTCTGTTTCGTGTATAGTTTGTGCCGTAGGCCTTTCCAAGTCTCCTCCATTCTGTAACAAAGTGGGTTCTTCCCCCACTCGGGAGCCACACTACACACTACGCTTCGTCACTGCTTTGCCGCATTGAATTTCTTCGATAAATTCAAGTTCTCAAAATCGTTAATTATTACCTTTAATTACGGAATTTCGCAATCCCGTTTGTTGTGATCGCTAGATTGAACCTTAGATTTCATGAATCCCTTTTCATTTTTCCTCCTCCGTTCATTCTTCGCACCGATAATAACCTTTTTCTCAAGATCTCTTTAGGGTCTTTTCACGGTCTTTTGCGTGCACAATAAAAGATGATCTTCTGACAGTCTTTTCAATGTATTCATAGGCTATTCGGGATTCATTTTGAAATTTCCCGCCGTTGAACATGAAACGCCGTTGAAAATAATCCTGAAGGTATCCAATAACTTTCATTGGTCACCCTCTCAAGTTTATTAATTTCGAATTATCTCTCAACTATACTTGTCTATTTGCCTTTTGCTTCTTTCACAAATCAAAATAAATTTTATCTTACAAAATTTCTCTCTCAAATTGAACGAATGAATGAACCGTTATCAAACCGACAATTACAATTCGGTTGCGTGTTTGAGAAAGATAATCATTCTCACGTTGCTTTCATATTTGCAAAACAATTATTTTTACAAACGTTAGAGTTATAGTAATATCAACATATAATCAATTCATGTGCGCATATGTTGAAAAACTGCGAACCGCTAGGTGCGCTCCGGTAGAGAAACCCACTGGTCGATTTTCTATACACAACAGTCCTCGACAGGCTGTCAGCTGACGTGAAAAGAAGCGTGGGCCAGCAAAAATGGTAAGTTTTTGAATTGAACAAAATGAAATTTTTGTGGGTGAGGAGTCCCCCATCGTGGTAATAATATTTGGTTCGTTTCTAGTCGTTGGGTGAAAAATTTATCTCGATCATGCAGAGGCCCGGAGAGGACCCTGTTGCCAAGGACGAGGTGCCTTGGTGGATGAAATATGCTGGTCGAAGTTTGGGTACTGTTGGAGGCATGAGTAAGTTCTGTATTATCCGAAAATCATATGATTAACATGCTCTGAATTAGCGGTATTTTCATGTACCCTCGAAGATCGCTTCACACTTCCCTCTGTTTCCATTGTCTATTCTCTCTATCCAATTATGATTATTGTATTCTTAACCTGTTCCAATTTGAACTTCCGCAACATTCATATCTACTATTTTCTTGTTGGGATTTTCATTCGACGTCATATTCAAGAGATTTGCATGTATAATTTTAATCATATAATATTTTCTTATTGCCTATCACTGCCCTCATACGTTACCGTACAATATTTATATCTGCACGTACAGTAATTCTCCTGAACATGAAATTTCTGTTCAGCATAGGCTGTTCTCTCTTATTTTACATCATCGTGGTATTTTATGAACTGGGACAATGGATCAATTATGCCGATTGAGTTTCTTCTTCCATATGCGTTCACTTTCTCCTTTTCAGTGTGATTACTTCGTTAGATGTTTTTTATACATTGAGAAAAATATCTGTTTTGAAACAGATCTGACTCCAAGCGACACAAGAACTTCTCAAATATTCTATGATGATACACTGAATGTGAACAGAATGTGCACATGAGACTAATTTGGATAAATTCGTCAAGCTGTTCTATGGAGGCGCATAGCACATAATTATTCGGAACAGTCTCAGTTGAAAGTTCTAAGCGTGTTCGTAGGATTTCCCAAACACGTTCTTAGCATTTTTAACCTCCAGTGTTGCTTGGGATGTTTCAAAATTTAAATATAAAATCATATTGATTTTAACTATGAAATCCTAATCTTTTTTTTTTCAAAACAAAACATGAGGTATGAGGGTAATGATAAGATAAATTTTCTCAAGGGGATCATAAGAAGCAAATTTTATATAGTATCAAGATCTTGATGAAAACATTGATTACTAATGACTAAACTTATTTTAATTGAACTGATATTTGTTACAGTTGCCATCTTCCTGGGATTATGGAATTGTATTAGCATTCTAATGGGTCAAATAGATTGTTTATTAGGTGGCATGTGGCAAATGATTGCTGGTTTTCTAGTTGTAACGATAGAAGCTCCTTGTTGCTGTATGTTCGTTGACTTTGTTCAGCAGCTAAGCGAATGGGTGGACAAAAGACCATATTGGAACAGAGCGGCTGGTTATTGTATGTAAGTACTATCTAAAACAGTGTCACACTAATAATACAGGTCTATGCGCGTGTTACATCATTTTCATTGCAAAGCAAATATTGCATTGTGTTGTTCGATTTAATTATTATTAAAGCAGGATTTCTGAAATTAATGTTTGAGAAATATTAATTATGTGAGGTTAGCTGAATTTACTTGATTCATTAATTTGATTCTGGGTAAGAGAATAATTGTTCGGTGAACAAATTTCATGTGGAGGCAATGATCTTCTGTTCGAGTAAAATAGTGGGTTTCTCTTTTTTCAATATTTCGACATCTGAAAGATATGGATTTAATATAGAAAGATGCAAATAAAATTTTACAATGCATCAAACGTAATGGCACATAATTTATCAGCACAGTGATAGACTTTTATCATCTACGTGTATCTCATATCTACTTCTGTGAAAAAAACAGTAATGAAATAAAATTTCAGTGTTTACTACATGGAATATGAATCATACTCTTTTCACATGACAAGAATTATTGGATTTGGAATCTTAATTACTCCCCTAAAAATATGTTCCGATGTTTATTTTTTTTTTTTACTCAAGATCGATAGAATTCATTTTTGTTAAGGATTTATTGAGATATTTTTGGAAGTAATACTCACATAAAAAATCGATTGCTGAAGATTGTACAAAATGCTCTGAACATGAAAGTTCAAAGTTTTGTGTGAATGTCCAGTAAACATCATCTGCGAGGCATGACAATTTTCCATTCAGACGAGTGAAATAATAAATAATCAAAAGCATGATTTTTTTGGTGAAATGAAATTGTAACATCAATAGCAGGAGTTTTGCAAGGGTTCAATCGAGAGGTATTGGAGCTATTTGACAATTATAATCATGAAACAAACAATTATGATTCTGTTTCACCAGAAAAATCACACCTCTATGAATAATTCATCATAAATATAAGTTTACAAAATATAAATTTCACCAATTTTATATAAAAATTTCTTATGAAGTTGCATTGATTCGATACAATAAATTCTCAATAAAGACGTTTATTATAGAAAATTGAGCAATTCTGTAATTAATTATTTATATTCTTCTTTCTCTTAGAGTTGCGATTCCACCAGTCTTCCTTTGTTTCGGATTGGGATCCGTATTTGGTAGTGGACTTATATTTTGTACTGGTTTACTTTATGGAATGATGGCTCTTGGGAAAAAGTGAGTAACGTTTAAGATTGTTTTTTATCATTCGATAGCCTGTAAATCAAACGCGTGTACTGATAGAAGTTCTTGGCACAACTGAAATAATGTGTATTTATATCTGTTCATAAGAATTAAATCTTCCAATCCAATGATCATACAAGTTATAGAAACATGCCTTCTTTGAAATTTACAAACATAAATGTCTATAAATGTCTACAATAAATATTTTTCTCATTGAATTCAATATTAGAAATTGAAGAGGGAATGATTTTTCACTGTAATCCAAATATTTGGAATAAAAAAAAGTTGTTATAAGATTTTTAAGATCACTCGATTTAGTAGTAAAAATGCAATGAAGAAAACTTCAAATCATTGAACTGATATTTCTGTTGAATGTAACATTTTATTTCACAATTAATTCAAACCTTAAGGGCCATGGATTTCTTGAAGGAATGGGCGAAATTTTGTTATGTACTTTCTGAACAACTAAGCAATAAATAAAAATTTTTAATCTGCAGTGATAAGATACATTGCTAAAATTGAACTTTGAATATGGAATTGGAACTGCAAATGATTATAAACATATTAACCTACAAATTTCAATAATTCTTATAACTTGTTTTCTCATGTTTAGAAATATGGTTTCGGGTTTGAATTTGAATATGGAGGGCAATCCTAGCAGTGTACTCTATTGCTGCATGTTTAAAATTTGTTATCATTGCTTAGTTATTCAAAAACTACGTAGCAAAATTTTATCCGTAATTTGATGCTCCAAGGCTGTTAGGGAGATGCTAGCACTGCCTGAGACTGTGTGCTAATCCCTCCCATTTGAATCCTGTAATTGAATTGAGATACTAACGCTGGGACGTTATAGGCATTTAAAAAATACTGACAGGGTGTCCAGTCTCCGGGAAAACTGGGAGACCCGGGAATTCGTCGGGAATTGATATTTGTTCGGAAATATCTGGGAATTCGTCAAATATTCGGGAATTTTCAAAAATCGTAAACTTAAAAGTTTATTCAATTTTATAATATGCATTTTTGGGTTTTCATATGATTGAAATGAAAATTTCCATGAATTTAATTGGAATTCAAATCTTTACGTTACATCACGCTATACCTTCAGTTACAACACAACTGTGGTTTTATTGAAATGAGTTCAACTATAAAAGATGAATCAAGATATTGCTAATCTGAAGATATACTTTCAAGTTTGAAAAACTATACAATAATATTGAAATCTGTGTAGGAATCAGGATCCAAACAAATAAAAAAAATGTTTCTCCAAAATTCTTCCAACAGTTGACGATAACACTGATGTTGAATCCTTTAGTGGGAAATATATAAATCAATGTTAGTGTATCACGATATACAACAAACAATTTCCGTGATCCTAGAATATTTAGGCATTGTTCTATAATTTGTATGAATTCCATTAAGACCAACAAAATTATTTAGTAAAGTTTCATACTGTTTTCTACAGAATTGAAAGTTTGTACGTTGTATTTTGAAAAGCTCTTTTGAGAAAAATTCAAGTACTTATTCAAAATTGGAATTCTTCTGACAATATGGCTTGATAATTTATTTTGTGTACGTACTGGGTGTTCTAGAATTCATTATATCTATGATAGAGACATGTGATTGATCTTCTATTTGAACTGGATTTGCTTGGTTTTTAAAAGTGATACCAGCAACCCCTGGAGATGCAACCGGAAACATTGGTTAAAAACGATCATCATCAAGCTATTCTGATAGATTATTCGAAAATGAAGCAATCAAATCAACATATCACTCTGTACAGACCTTTTTCCATCAATAAAGATAGTCTGTACAGAGTGATATTTTGATTCTATTGCTTTATTCTCGAATAAAATGTCAGAAAAGATTCGGCTCGGATTGTATCGTCAAGGATCACTGGTATCCCTTTGAGGTATTTTGTTTATAAATCGGTCTGTGGTAAATCTACAATACGTACAATATCCTCCTGATCATTAAGATACTCTACGTCTGATTTACAGGGTTTTTTTACGTATGGTTTTGTATATTTGATCGCAAGTTTTATCTAGTGGTATAGTAATTCTGTAGTAGATTCGAATTAAAATATCTAGATTATTTTTTTCTCTCCAGACATATGAAAGTCTGCAATTCCCTCTTTGCTCTTGCGAACCTTCAATTGACTGTACAGCACACAAATAATTCTACCTAAATAGAAATTTACATCTGCTTTTCTCAAACATATCAAAGAAATCATGAATTCTGAAACACCTTACGTAGTACGTATTTGTATATATTAGCACATGTAGGTGAGTATATATCTATGAACCCTGTCAGTGGACCCAATTTTCGTATTATGTGCACTGAGAAAAATGTATTTCGTAGAACTAGCAATAAGAGAATTGCTGACATTCTATTGTCCGATATACGATCATTTTTGTTCTTATAGCAATACATAGTTGCCTTGTTAACAATAAAATTGTCTATTCAGCAATGATGACTGATCATCATCATCATCATGAAGTAATCAGTCTTATGACTGGTTTGATGGAATCTTCCAACCCTGTCTATTATCCGCTAAACGCTCAATTTCTACATATCTACGACAACCCTTATTTTGCATAATTTGCTTCATATAACTTAATCTAGGTCTACCTTTGCGAGTTTTACCATTCATTTTTCTTCACAATATTGTTTTCATTAAACTATCATGCTTTAATGTGTGTCCTATCAGATTACTTCCTCTTTTCAAAAGAACTTCCAAAAGACTTCTTTTTTCATTCATCTTCTCAAGTACTTCTTCATTTTTTACTTTCTCTATCCACTTTATTCTCAGCATCCTTCTGTCACACCACTTTTCAAAAGCTTCAAGTCTTCGTTGGTCCATTTTTCCAATTCCCCAAGTTTCGCAACTTTCACTTCTTCTATTTCATCTTACCTTTTTTTGATATCTTCCTGTGCGTACGCAGATGTGGGAATGTATACTTGAACTACAGCAGGGTTTCCCGGTTTTGTTCCCACTCTGACCATCATTACGCGTTCGCTATGTTGCAAATAACTGTCTATCCTATTTCCCACCCTCTCATGCATTATAATTCCCACACCTTCTTGATCATTCTTTGATCCTGTATGAATTATTCTATAATCCCCACTCCAGAAATCCGCTTCTTGCGGTCATCTCATTTTGCAAATTCCCATTACATCGATACTTAACCTATTCATTTCTAATTTCAAATTTTCTAGTTCCCCTGTTTGTCTCAGTAATCTAACATTTCACGCTCCGACTCGGAGAATGTTCTCTTTCTCCCCTATCTTCTTCGGTTTTCTATCTTGTTTAATGAAGCTCTCTCCAGTAGCCTCCTCCCAGAGATCCGAACGGGAGGCTATTTTACTCAAGAGAATGCCATCATGTTTTTTCTTTCCAATAGATTATAATTTGAAAATTCTAGGTTTGGAAAAAGATTCAATATCCTCCGGAATATCAAAAGAGGTCAAGGAAGGCAGTTCCCCCTTGCTTCCCCTCCGTTTTTCCTAATTTTCCTGGCGGAGGGATGATTTAGTTTCTCTCAGTTTGTATTCTTCCTCTCGAGTAGTTTATTCCACCCCAAAAAGAGACCCAAATCTGAGATCCTTATCCTTCCCACCACGTAAAGAAAGCAGATACTACCAAGGATGGATAAAAAGGATATTAGGACAGGTATCAAGAATACCCGACCGGAAGACCCACAATCATCCCACGGGAAGGCCGATGACCGATATTTTTACGATTTCATCGTGGGTTGATATATGACAATTTGAATTTTTGTATATCAACCCATCATCATCATTGTAAAAACATTGCTCAATTGACAATTTTATTGTGAACAAACCAATTGTGTGGCGCTATAAGAAAAAAAATGATTGTATATTCAACAATCAAGCGTCAACAATTCTCTTGTTGCTAGTTCTACGAAACACATTTTTCTCAGTGTACGTTATGAGCTAGATTCATTAGATTTGGAAGTAATTGAATGAAATATCAATCATATCAAAAAAACAGTTGAACTTTAACAATATAATTAAATCAATCTTTCGAATACCATCAACATTTCTTTTGGATTCCATTTGAAAAGATGTCTGCTTTCGATGAGAATTATTTATTGTGGCACATTTGCTTTGAAATTTGGCATTTTGGGAGAAAATCTGGTTTCTCGATTCAATGCTTGGTGGAATTCAAATGTATCGCTTGGGTTTTGTACGAAACATAGATCGATTAATAATCAACGTTACAAACCGAGGAGAGAAACCTGAAATTCCAGGAAAAATACTAAAATCATTATTGACCGACATTCGAAGTGTTTTTCTTTTTTTCTTTCTCTCTTTTTTGTTTGTGAATTAATTGTACTAACACAATGACAATGTCAGAGGGGTCAGGCCCGACCCGGCAGGTATGGTGTCGTCGGGCGTGGGCTCCCCGCAGGGAACAGTGCCTCCTGCCACTGATCACCATACTACTCTCATGGAGGATCCCGACGTCTGGAGGCCTACATAAATCATCAAACATTCCATTGCACCATCTCACTAACCAGGCAATAATTATGTACAAAATTTACTTGTTCTTTCTTGCATTTTAGAAGAATTATCCGGTTCATGGAGAAGTATCGCAAAAACAAAAGTTGAAAGGATTTAAAATTTTAACACAATAGCTTACGATATAAAGGGAATTGAAGAATTGAAATTCACAGATCATTACCTTTATATCGTTTTCAAGGAATGCATGTGTTGTCCTAAGTCTTTTGAATCTGTTTGAGTTTTACTTTTTGCTTTTTTTTACAAATGTTGGAAAGAGTATCTATGTTGAAAAGTGCGGATATTTTCAATCGCAAGATGAAGGTGCTTGTTGCTTGTGTTTTTACATCATTGTATATGTATAATTAATCGATCATCGTTTCCTAAGATGAAGTTGCTTTATGTAGCTATAGATTTATATAATTATGGTAGGATAATAACATACAAAGTGACTTTTGTATAATCATCACAATTATAACGTAATCCAAATACCATGCTTCTATTGATCACCATCATTATCATCATCATCGTCATTTTTTATGTGTTACGTTTTTGTACGTTTATTTTTAAGATACAGTTGAATCTGGTTATAGAACTCGGCTCAGGGATGTGGGATACAAATTCCTACGAACAGCTCTCCACAACCTATCATATACTTCCAACAATTCTCTCCTTGAATCACCAGTGAATCATTAGTGTTGGATACCAACATCTATTCTATAAAATCGACCCTCAGTATTTCCTTAAAAATGTTCAAAAACGATTCCAAATTCATTTGGTCTGCCACAGAAAATAAGCAAGTCTGAACTTGGCACAATCAATGCTGAGTATTCCACTAAAAATCAATACAGCCAATGTGAAAAGTATTCGTGCACTCATTTATTTGGAATGAAATTCACTGTATTTGCAACAATAATGAATTTTAACAACGTACAAAGATTCTTGTATCTTTTTAGAGGTACATCGGGTATACAACATTTTCGAAAATGTTAATGAAAACTATCAAATGAGTAAAACTGAACTCACAGAAAGTATTTGTACAGTTCAATATATCAATTATGAACTCTAAAAATGAAACAATTTTTTGATGTTTCAATATTTCGCGGGATTATCTTTTGATGTTGTAACAGCTTAAGGAGGAAATACATCTAAACGTGTCTTTTTAAAAAAATATATTATAAAACATTGGCTTAAGATACTGTTAGATTATTCAAGGGACTAAATAAATTCACACACATTATTTAATCAAATTAAACCGCCAGCAATCGATTTCCACGCGGGTTATTTTTCATTTTATTCGTTCGTTTTCGAGAAAACTGGGGGGAGAAATTCATAAATATAAATTCATAAATATAAATTCATAAATAGATAACCAGATTCGATTATAATTTAAAATAGTTTTAAGTTAGCAGTGAATGAATAATAATTTAGGCGTATTAAAACAGAAAAAAACATGCTTGATTTTGCGCTATCCAGTGTATTGGAATTAATTTACAGAAGAATAGCCTGATTTGGTAAATCATGGAGTGAATATGCTGGATTTCAGGTCGTATAGACTTCACTAAAATTTGTTGTAGTTCAAATATGTAAATTACTCTCATCTATACATCACAACCAGGTTTTTTTCTCTTGTGTATTATAGTTATCAAGGCTTATTTTAATACTTACAATTCATAGTTTTCATATTTGTTGAATTATTGAGGATTATGTAAGGATATTGGACCATTCTCTTTGAAAATTTGATGCATAAAATTCTGTAATATTAAGTATTCTGTATTATAAAGCATACACTCTGAATCTGGAAGATTCCGTCAAAATTGTACAGTGCTCTTCCATTTATCTATTTTATATCGGAACAATGCACGACTCATGAATATGTAGGCGACTTATTTTGTTGAATGAAATCACATTTTTAAACGTTCTACATCAATGTTCAGAATTATCAAGAACACTGATGTATAATATACACTGCATAGTGAATTTCATGTACCAATTCCTGAACAACATATAATATACTTGAAAATCTGTATGGAGAATCGTATATGACTTTCATGTTCCTGTTATGTTCAAGGCTTCGAAGAAATACGAAATCTAAAACATTCTATTCCTCTTCCATATTTTCTGAAGAATCAGTCAATTTTTTCATCAAAACAAACATTTTGGCGCAAGAATCATTCCAATTGATTCATTCTGACGAAAATTATCCCACGCCATATAATATTCAATATCGGATTCTGAACCTCTCATATGATTCCCACAAAAATTACACATTCTGATCTCCTCATCCACATAAAATACTTGCATAGAGTGGTATTTGAAACCACGAACTTTATCCAACTCTCTAAATTCCTTGGAATGAAAAATTCACTCTAGAAGAGTGAAAATACTGCAAGTCCAGGAAGAGTGAGATTCCACTCATAAAGAGTGACTTTCACTCCATAAGAGTCAATTCTCACTCCAACAGAGTGAAGGTTCAATTTGGTTCAAGAAGTGAAATTTCACCTTTTCATACGAGTGAAATCCTCACTCTGAGAGTGTGAAAATTCATTCTTATGGAGTGCAAACCCACTCTATAAGAGTGGATACTCACTTTTGTTGGACTTACGGGATTTTCACCCTTTGAGAGTAGATCTTCATTCCAAGAAATTTACAGAGAAAATTATCCTCAACGATTCATGATCAATATTTGTACAATTGCTTTTTTACTAATATTTCAAAAATTTTCAATACAATTTCTACTTGCAAAGAATGTTCTGATCTCCTCCTCAAGACAAACATCTTGGCGTAAGAATCATCCAAATTCATGCATTAAAACGGAAGTTATTGTGTACGAAAGGAAACACGAACATACATACATGCAGATAGACACATGCACACACTTTTGAGAATCACATTTTTTCGACTTTTCAAAGCGTTTGGCTAAGGCGAAATACTCCCTTCTGCATATTTCTTTAAGAAACATGAGAGTGATAATTGATTATATTATATTCCATGTAGCACAGAATATTCCCATAATATTCTGACAACATGCGAAAAACAAACGTACCTAACATTTCTGATAGGATGTAAAGTACATATAAAAAGAGTCGATAGAACGTTCGAATGACTGTTTCAAATATCTATAGAATATTCATACAACGTTCTCACAACGTTCTACAGAGTATCTATTGAAAAATTTTAGGATATTCTATGTAGGTTTATAGGTAATATTCTATGCACGTTGACAGAATATTTATAGAATATTGATAGAAGGTCCGTGTGCTATATGGGATGTTGATTAAGAATGGGTACATGTTCGGTTACTGGGACGCTTACACATTTTATCATGTTTTATTGGGAATGTTAAATTTGAGACATTTTTCTTATTGGAAATAACATTATTACTTTGATTTCTGTAAAAATAACATAAGCCTAAGAAAAAACATTTCATCGGCGAACCCTGATCTTCGCTCGATTTAAAATATGTTTTTGTTAAAAGAGTTCTTTTCGAAAAACAAAGACTCCCCCAGACTTTCACTAATAAACGACAATAATCTCGAAAACTTTCCGATTTTCATAAGATTTCAATTTACGTTAAATTGATCCACCGATTCAAAATTCAACGATTAGAATATATCACCACTTTGGAGTGATTTGTTGATACAGTTTCTGAAAAATGATTTCAACTTGTTACGAGGATGAGAACGATAACATTTGCAAATGAATGAACAAAATTGTAAAATATTGAACATTTTAATGTACGTGGGAGTACAAATGATCATTTTTGACAGAAAATAACAAGATCAGAAGAAATCGATGAAAATTTACCCTAATTTTATACATTTTAATTAAGAATATGCTTTTTAATTATTTTATTTATTTTCATACAATATATAAACAATCAAAAAAGATGCATCTGTTGAATTGAAAAGCTTTCATTTCTCATCTCAAGATTCTTTATTTTATCCACCGCCATCGTGTCTGTACTTGAATACTTTTTATAAATATCTAAAACAGAAATAATGTATAGTAAAAAGTATTAAACTACCAAATTTTTGAGCTTCGATTTGAATGGGAACAATAAGAACAACAAAATATATGAAATTTCCAGTTGGAAAATATTCAAATGAAGTTCACAGATACAAGATTTGTTATCATTAGATGTCTCATTCAATGTTTGCACTATTATTCAAATTTACGTTTCTTTTTCATACATGACATCGCTTGTTACAGTACAATTATGACACCCTTTCCGATAAAAGATTTCTATGATAATTAAACGATCCCCCCTCTCTAAACTTTTTAGGGCATCGCAGAGCGAGATGAGAACAGCAGCCACGCAAGGTCAAGCGAATACATCGAGTATGCGGTCCACCCTCGTCGAAAATGTTGAACCGATGGGCATCAGCCGTTCGCCGACTAGTAACCCTGTTTGACCTTCTTAGCGATCAGAATAAAAAATATCCTGGTATGAAAGATATAAGCGTGAAGTGAAGACATGAGATCTCTTTTTTCAAAAGTCATTTTACGAGAATAAGCAAAGCTCATGAACTAAGATAAAAGATACACGATGTATTCTTTTCTTTGAGATTAAATTGTATCTCTTCCATCGATGAATAAGATACAAGGTTTCGGAATACACATGGGTGAAGTACAAATTGTTTTATTAAAATAGAAATAATACATATCTATCTTGATCATCAACGTCTTTCCTGTTTCTATCGATATTTTGCCTTTTTGACTTCGATATATTTTTATCTGCCTACTTTTTCTTCCTGTAGATAAAACATATTTCATTTCTCATAAGCGATCTACGTTATGCTTCCATATTTCACTTTCGTGATGGAATAACTTTCTCAAGTTCATGAGTTTTGTTGGATGAAGTTAGAGTGAATGTTGAACAAATAAAAACTGTGAATAATTCGAGGTTTGATCGTGGAAGTTTTGAGAATTTATATTTTGCAGCTTGGTCAGTTGAGTTTATTATCATTGTTTCTACACGCGAATAATGTACGAACGTATAACATTCGTGAAATTATTCGTTCTAATTATTCAAGTATTTAGTAGTGATGTTATTTAGATTTTTCGTAAGGCTGGTTAAGATTTAAAGTATATAATTGACTCTTGAACTCGTATTTGACATTGCATCCATGAAATACTATTAGAATTGTTGATGTATGGAACAGGAAAGATTATTGTACCAGCATCATGATATTATGAATTATAGACATTGTATATATACATATAAATGAATTCTTTCTGCCAGTTTATAATTATGTATGTGTATATATATATAATATTGCTGAAGTTTGAATCGTTTATCGAAACGAATTAATAATTGAATAACGAAATACTCAGACCCAACCTCAGTTGGAGACCCAAAATCTCATAGCACATTCTTGAAACGATGTTTTCAATTTAAAGAAGCCAATTTGAGGAGATAAATAACTATGATTTATCATTTTTTTTTAGTGTGAATTTTCGTTTCGTTTTTATAAACGATTCAAACTTCTACAAGAGATATATATATATATGTATATATATATACGAATTTATATTCAGTTCTTCCATTTTGTTAAGGTAAACTGTCCGAATACCGTGAGTGTTACTAATACTACCTAATACCGTTAATTCGATCTTTGAACACGAATGTTAAAAAGTAACATGACCGAACACATAAAATTGCTTGGATACATTTGTTTCTATATGCTATCCAATACTATTATTATGCCTATTATTCGTGTTTAAAGGTGCAATTCACGGTATTGGGACCTTCATGGTATTTGGGCAGTTCACTTGAATCATTTTTAAATTATTGCAAAGAAGAACAGCAATAACTATGTGTTGTACAAGCCCTGATAGATAGTTTGTTATTTTCCCTTCTTTTGTTAGTTTAACGTGAATATTATAATGTAAAACATTGTAGGTCCCTGTATGATTTGTGATATGGCAGAGAGAATCAACAATTGAACTGTATGGCACATTCTTCTGCATTTAAATTAGTATGAAGTTTTGTGAATGTTGAGTTGCGTAGGTAACGTTATCAGTAGTCTAATGTCGAGTGTGCCAAACAAAACTTTATTCATCCTTATAATTGTTGTTGTGGCTAATTTATTTGATAATCAAAGATATTCTGGGTGAATAGTTCGAATCCTGGAAACAATGGATTTCTTTTTTTTCAGCACATTCCTTTCTCATTGGTTCATTTATTAATTAAGAGTCTAAGACTAAAGAGTAGTCGTTCAATTTGTCCTGTCATAACCAACATGGTTTACAAAATTCCAAGATTTTTTGATTCGAATCAGGTCATACGAATGGATGTTAACGAATAGCTTAACAAAGTAATTTATTTTTCATTTTTTGTTGCATTTTTAATCTTTTTTTTCTTGCAAGAAATGAAGTAGAATGATGTTGACGTAAATTATATTGTCATAGATTTGTGTATTACAGAATGATGAAATTGAGATACCAAGAAATAAATCTCACGTAATATTTTGAAACCTTGATAAACTTGTACGTTCAGAGATGTTTCATTTGCTTAGTTTTTGAGAATCTTCAAATTCTGAGCAACATTTGATGCTGTGTCAAAAAATGTCGCCGATACCCGCAGTAATAATTCTCATCTACAAATTTTCCCGAAAATGCATTTTAAGATTCACATGGTCTTATCTTCAGGCAACGAAATACATTACAATGAATTCATAAATTGAGTATTTTAAAAGAAACAACAAACTTTGGTATTTTAGCAATTTGAAATTAATACATTGAATGTTTTGCTTGACATGGGTGTAAATTGTAATTATTTTTAATCTTGTAACATGATAATATCGTTGTCGCGTATCATATGACCAGCACATACAGAAGGCATCAACTGTGAAGAATACTTTTTTGTACTATTCTAAACATGTTATTATCCTATATACACATGTATGAATGTGTGCATGTTTTTATGTACGTATGTATGTGCGTATGTATTTATTTATGTATAATTTTCGAATCTCACAACAAATATCGAATATCAAAGAAATAAATTGTGAGAAGAAACGTAGATAGATCCTTCATTTGGAGAATATTAATTCAATTCGGGACTTACATCACAAATAATAAATTTGAGGATAAATTTTACCATTGGATGACAACGATTATACTGTACTTGTATGTTATATCATTATTTGAATGTGCATTGGTTTTAGAATGTATAAAATATCACGATTAGATAAACTAGAGATATTTATGTGCGCATCAAAGTCATCTGAAATCAATGTTCGCTTAGGGATTAGCGTTATTTTTTTGTAAAACGAAAAACGTGAAGTTCAGTTTCACATTTAACACAATTGTGGAGTATGTGACGAGAGAACATCGTATGCTGTAACTAAAATTCTGCTTACTTCACACGAACTGGTTTTCAGTCTGTGAATTTGACTTCAAACAACAGAGTATATATATATATATGTATCGGGATCAAAATTATCGATACGCCGCGCTGATAGAAAATCTTCCGTACCTCATTCAAAATTGAAGTAAAAGATTTGAAAACTTCAGGAAACCTTCTTCAAACATAGTGGAAAAACTTTGTCTTCTGAAGGTTTCCGGAATCAGAAGTTCCCTCCATGGTTTTCTGCGTTGGAGCTGGAAGGCGCTATTTACGGTATTCACCAGGGAGCGATTTCACGCGCATCACTTCACAAAAATATTCATAACTTCCACAATTTTTGAGTCCCCCCAGATTTCAAAAAACCAAAATTCCCGTCAAACTTGAGGCTATCACTGTGAATTTTTTCAAATTTTTTAAAGAGGGCGTTTTTTCAAAAAAATCGATTTGTTTATAACAAAAAATTTTCTTGTTATTAAATTTTCAGTCGTTCTTTTTCAAAGAAAATTATCTGAAAAGAGTCGTTAACAATACATATGTATGAATTTTTTCAGAATTTCTCATCATTCCATCCTTGGAGTATTCGAAAATGAAACAAAAAAAAACATTTATTTTCAATTCTCCTGTCAAATCTGCAAAAATGCTCCGAGGGGGCTAACAAATCGGAGATGTGAAGGAAAATCGCTGCTGATTTGGCATGGAATGCCCCATATATATATATGTAAAATAAGTCATCTTTCATAATGAGAAAAATCAATGAAATCGTACGAAATGAATGTACAAAGGGCTTATTGTAAATATTCTGTTTCCGAATTCGATCTAGCATCGATAGCTTCTTCATGCGCATTCTCAATGAACTGAATAACATTGATTTCACTAATTCCATCATTGGAAATGAAAAAAAATTAGGTAGAGTTCAGGTGCCGTTGTCAAGGTTGTCGATAATATTTTCAGTTGGGGTGAAAAATGCTCGATGATGAAATCAAAAGAACATCGTTTGAATCATACGAACTCGTGTGCTCGACTCATTCATGAAACTATCGTGAAGATGATGAAAAAGTATGAGCTACCAAGAATCCAAATTTAGTTCTAAGGCAAAAGAAAATATGTGTACACGGATGTAAGAAGAAGGTACAAAAATTATAAGCACGTCGTCGCGTCGTGGCTGGATTTTATTTTTGTGTTTCATTTCATGATGATTAATATCCAACGTATCCGAAGTAGTATATTAGAGGAAGAGGAACAAAAATATATCATGTAAATTTGAATTTAAAAAAATATATATATGTATACACGTGTATATGTGTACATGAAAACAATTGTATAATTCATAATGAATATGCACGCAAGTTAGTGATTATAAAATTGATAAAGTAGATCAGCAATATTATTAATCGTTCTTTCAATTGTTTTTAGAATTATTCGTTTTTGCATCCAATAAAAGGACACTTGCGAACATGTTTTTCTATTTCATCGATCCATTTTACTTTCCTTATGATTCTGTTCAATGTAAAAGAAAAAATTGGATGTGGTTGGTTTTGTATATTACTGAGGAAAGCGATTTTCAAAATATTCAGTGCCTCAGCTTAACTTGTTCTTTCGAGTGAACGAAGCGAGTTGTTAGTTTCATCTGTAGTTTGGGGTTATAGTGAGAATCGCATACTTCATTTCGAGCACACCATTTCCCGAAAGTTCAACATGTTCACCCACATAGCACTTTTGATCTTCAAGATATGAGAAACTGTTTAGAAAAGTTGAAGACGTCTCATCCCAACGCCAGGAACATCGGCAAAAACGGAGGGGAAGCCAGGGGAAACTGCCTTCCTTGACATCTTTCAATATTCCCGAAGAAATTGAATCTTTTCCAAACCTAGAATTTTCAAATTATAATTCATTGAAAAAAAAACAACAATATGATGGCGTTTTCTCGAGTAAAATATCCCCGAGGTAAAATAGCCTCTCGTTCGGATCTCCGGGAGAAGGCTACTGGAGAGAGCTTCATCAAACAAGATAGAAAACCAAAGAAGAATCTATCGAACAATTAGAATCGGCCCGTACGATATCACCACTCTCCTGGATACCGGTGCATCCTGCACCTTTTTTGGGTCCGCTGGTCGCGATTTACTGCGGGTTCTCAAAATCCCCGAAAGGAAGGCCTCCTATGGCGCGATGAAGGTGACGAACGGCAAAGTCGAATTCATTTCGGGAGAAGCCTAGGTACCGATAGAAATCCAAAACGTTAGAATAACTTTGACCCGTCGAGTGGTACCTGGGCTGGATATTGATCTGATCCTAGGGATGGATTTCATCTGCGAATTCAGTTTGGTCTTGGATAGGTTCAATTGCCGTTGGCGAATAGGAGAACAGGAAGAGAACTGGCAGTACTTCGCACCAACCCCAAGGACCATGAACCCCTCACCCGCACTTCATGGTCTACTACCCCTGGATCCCTGCCAACGAACCCGATTGGAAAATTTCGTGAGACAGGAGATCCCTCTCCTCACCCGATCCTCTGGTGCCATCTTGTTGACCTCACACTACATTGACGTCCAGGGACATAACGGTCAGAAGCGCAGATACTACCCAGTGACACAGTGCACAGTACAAGACCTTAAACGTGATCTTACGAAGTTACATGAGTTTCTGTTCTCTCACCAAAGAAAACCTCGCGAGGATCGAGTGGTGAGTGATCCAGTAATGTATTATCCTCTGGGAAAAATCGTAGTTCTTCATTTGACTTCGAAAATTCAACGAACTCACATTCCCATATTTCTGCCAAAACATAGCCGAAAGACTTGATTCTTCCACTGTGCATTTCAAAAAGATCTTCGATATTATCTTCTTAATCATTATTTCATGGTCGAGAATTTGAGAAAGATATCTGAGAAAAATCGGAAATTAGCCGGGAATTTTGAAATTGCATTCTGGTAGACACTCTGTTGGAGAGCATGAATTCATACATCTAGTGCTTGATAGTGGGCTCGCTTCAGAAGCGTGGTATGTTCCATGCATAAAACACATGGATGTTTCCTCGGTCTAGTCAAAGGTATCCACGTCCACATTCCATCCACTTCGCCTCCACGGAGATTCGACTGGGGCATCGGTGAGTGTGCTGTGTGAAAAAGTTATCTACTTTAATTTATCTCCCCTGTTACATATTTGGGTTTCCGGACATTGAAAATTTTCAATCTAAAAAAAACGATGAGAAAATGAGATGGAAATTTACTGAGAATACTAATTTTTGGAACGGAATGCACGCAAGTTGATTGAAGTATGCGGACGATATTTGACGTACTGAAAATTGTTTCGAAATGAAAACACACAATGTAAGATTGATTTGCAGAATATTTATTCATCTATCCCTCCGCCGTGAGATATTAGGGACTTGATATCATTTTCTTTCAACCCTTATGTTTTATTATGATATTCCTATAAAATTTCATCAGCATCACTTTTTCCTCCTCCGTCTTCTCCGATTCCTCACATCTTGAAGATCGCACTGGGGATAAATTGAAGCACAATCTGCACCACCCAAACCGAAAACAGAAGCTTTGATGGCTCCCAGCATGGCTGACCAAGGAGACTTGTTGAGAACACGACCGGATAACCAACTCATTCCAAGGCTGGAAATAATAATTCTTGTCACACACACTATTGCTATTTCATGTTTCTCAAAATGAGGTTTATATTTGGGTTACAATTTCTGACGAGCCAATGGGATGTAGCCAAAATGATAGATTGTGATGTTAGAAATGAGTCTGTCAAATAATTGGGCGAACATTTTTTTCGCGGCAGTTATAAATATTAGGTATACAAATAAGTTTTAAGACAGTTTTCAAAAAATTCAAGATTTATCACAAAAGAAGTAAAACACAGTTATCCATCGCACTGAATGATCTTCAACCAAAGAAGGATATGAATGGAAGGTGTCAATTCTTGGAGGAGAGAATGCCAAACTGGCAAAAAATAATAGACGAAATGCAGGAGAGGGAGAGGAAAAGAGACCTACTGCTTGAAAGGCATGACAGAGAACTAAAAAAGTGCGACGTTTTGATTTCTGGCCTTCAAACTGATCCTAATACCTGTAATGCTGACGTAAATGAATTATTCCATGATTGCTTCTGTATGGATTCAAAGGTCCCAGATGCCAAAGCCCTCCCAGGGACCAAAAAAAGACCATCGTCTCACTTAAATCACAAGAAATTAAAGATGCTATCATGAAAGAAAAAAGCGAAGAATTGAAGGACATCAATATCTACGTAGAAAATGGTCTTATAGAGACAGAGAGAGAGAGAGAGAGGTCCACAGCCTATCACGACCGGAACCTTGCCAGGGACGTTATCAGGAGAGGAGGCGCAGCTAAATCATATTGGATCAAAGTGCTAGTCAATGGCCAAATGCATATACGAAACGATGAGGAAGGAGCACTTATTCTTGTGAATAGTTACCGGAAACCGAATGCTGTGGAGTCTACACACGAATCACCGACAGCACCGTAGGTTGAGTATAAGTATTTTCACCGGTATTTTTTCAGTTTTCCAAGCAGATGAAGCTCGAAGGGAAAATATGACGGAAAATAATCACAGGAATAAGAGAATGGACATGTTGTAGAGAATCTTATCTCCAAAATGTTTTTTTGGTTTCTCGGATAGAGTCATCTTTAGCAGAGTTATGTCATTTCTTATGAGCTCTCATCTTGAGCCGGTTGAGAGGACGAATAGGTTTGAGGGATGGAAGAGTTTAGTTTCGAGATGTATCATGCGAAGATAATATTTCAAGAAGGAAATAAAAACCTTTAGAAGTATTTTCTTCGTCATCTCGAAAATCTTCCAATCATTATCCCTGTCCTTTTCTAATTCCCCCTCACTTTTGATTCGTTGAGGTCACCCCCCTGGAGGATACCGCACCACCTACACCACGAAGAAGGCGACGCTTGGGAACTCAGCGAACTCTCCCTCCCTCTCTATCCCTCCTCAACCCCAGCTTGGGAGGAGGATGGGAGGATGGTACTCGTAACACCATGGAACTCTCTCTATCTCTCTCCGACCGCAGCTCGGAAGGAACGTGAAAACGGCATCCATCGTCGCATCTACCTCTACCCCGGCAGGAGGACAAACACAACCAACAGTGGAAAAAAGAGCCGGAAACGCACACTCACAAGTAATAATGAAAATCTTAGTCCCAACGGAGGATTCTAACGGAAAGATCGAGTCAAGCTAATACGGCAAGCTTACGAACACCTCCGTTGAAGGAGAAGAAGGAATTGGCCATCTTACCTGTCACTTCTCATGCGAGCGAGCCACAGAGAAGCCGATAAGACTTTTTACTGTTTGGAGAGAATTAGTATCTGGGTGTGTGTGGCGCCTACGGGGCCGAGAACTGGTATATTCTGTGGTCTTCGCACACGCGAGGATTGTTTCATCGGTCTGGACGTACCCGCGAGTGTTGTTTTTAGTCGGAGAGGATTTGTGGTCGCGTGGCACCCTCCACGTATTCCTGTTTTCCCTCCCCTTGATTGTTTCCGTATATGTTTACTTCTGACCTCCGCCTGTTTCTGTCCTCCCTCGAAGAAGTCATATGATCGCGGTTCCCCTGTGCCCCCTATGATTTGATGAATGTGAGCAGCTTGACCGTGTAGTTGGTTCTCTCGTGTTTGCGCCCTCCAGTTATATTATAATACCCCGTGTTCCCTCACTCGATCTACCTATTTATATGAATTCAATTTACTATTGTATGCTCCCTTTCACGGCAAGGTCGTGTATCTTTGGTAAAACTACCCCAAGAGAACATGAAAGATTAAGGAACGTTCAATAGAGGTCTACTCAACGTCCGGACATTGGATGGTCCTTTGAACGTTCCATGAATGTGAATTCCCGTATAATGAACCTCAATTCAACCTAGAAGTTTTGTGTTCTCTTGGGGTATAAAGTGGAAATATATGGATATGTGCAACTCGCACGTGTGTAACCTCCCTTTTTGAATCTGGTTCTTTTGGTAAGTTTAGAATCAACCCACTTTCCCTTCCTGGGCTTTCCCAATTCCTTTTTATCCCCTGTTTCACTCGTATAAAGTCTTTTCTGCTGGTATCTACTTTCTTCAGGGTCCACGGCTTCTGATAAATATCTGCGCTGGCATACCGTGGAGGCACTCAACAATATCTTTGTTTCCGTGAATGAGAGTTTTGATCCACCCTCCACAATACTAGAAATCGGATTGTTTATTTAAGTTTCTAATACAAACCCGTTTCATTCCACAATGGCACATCTGTTATAATTGATTGATTGTTTCAAGAAAAGATGATGGAATTTAAATGATTTACCTCCAAATTGGAATCCAAGTTTTATGACTACGGTTTGCTTTTTCTGAAAACTGATTATCTTCACAAAGTATTCTATGAAGACAATGTCCTGAATCGCTATCAGCAGCCATCATTGCTTCAATGGATCTCAAAACACGATGCGCTAATTCATTCATTTCTTCCATCGTGGCGGAAGGAGAATTAGAAAATTCATTTGTATGTCTCCTGAATCGTGTTGCCTCCGTCATCATAACCGTCGTCATATTAGAATTCTGTGGAACAGGAATCAATATTGTCATGAATGGATCATACAAAACAGATGAATGTCAAAACCAGAATTTGAGTTGAAAATTATATTCATAATACAGAAACAATGGGCTCTTTCTTTTCCAATATTTCTTTGGGAAAATGTTATTGAATAGTATTGATAAATTGGATTAGTGAAACATAAGATTGAAAAATCCTAGCATCAATGTACGCACTTCATCTCTCATTTCCTTCCTCACTCACACAAACTTCGTGAGTTTGAACTCATGAAAATCAAATGCTGATAGGAAGACATAAGTGAGAACGAAAATCAATGGATTCGTCACATTATATTCAGCAGGAAATGATTTTTATAATTCGGTTGTCCATTTCTGTGGAATGATTCCTAGGTTCACATGATACATCCATACTTATGAATGAATTCCATGCATGGTTTGTATATGTCCCGGGAAAAAATGATCAGATCTGACCAGATCTAAATTTTGGTCAGATCTAAACAGATCTATTAAGATCTGAAAAACTGCGATTTTGGTTTGTGTTTGTCACAATATATGTGCAAAATCCAATTCATATACAGACAGATATCACAAAATTTCTGACAATTGAACCACCAATTGCTCATTAAGATTTAATCTAATATTCAATTCAGATCTAACGAGATCTACTCAGATCTACCCTGATGGGCTACTGAGACAAATGGTGGACATTAGATGAATGTCTGAAATTTTAAGCAGGTGGACATCGGTTGGACAACAACTGGACAACGATTGGACATTGCGAGACAGTTTTGGATGCGTTTCAGACATGCCAGGACACGCTAGACAAATCATGGACACTCTTCGGACATACAGATAAGAAGGTTCAGACGCGTTTTGGACAAACGATAGACATTGAATTCGACTTTGTCTAGAATTTTGAATGAATGGACATAAACAGACATCGTGGACATGTTTTGGACAATATTCAGACATATTTGGACATCATAGACTCTTTTCAGACAAAGTTTGGATGTCCCAAGCTTGTCCATTCGCCCATTAGGGTAACCAAATGTGCCAAGATCTGATCAAATCTACTGAGATCTGAACAGATCTAATCTGATCTTTTGAACCAGATCTGACCAAAAATCAGATCTATTTAGATCTGAATAGATCTAATGATTTTTTCCTGGGTGTTATAAAGGGGTTTTATCACGATTGATGTGAACACTGAATCCAGAATGCATATCACTATACTTGGACAAAATGTTATAATTACCAGGTCATTCAATATGTCCGTAGGAACTTTTCGACACCACTTTTATAGTACAATTTCCCGCAGTATTTTTTTCATCAAAAAGCACAATGCTTCAGCAAAACTCGAAATGCATTTCTTGCCATTTTTTCTTCAATACCAAAAGTTGATTCACACAAAATGCTATAACTCACGAATCAATAGTTCGGTGAGTGTGCTGTTAGGGATTTGATCTTCTCATTCCTGATTGTTCTATTTTTTCATCTCAACTCTGATATGGGAAGTGTATGAAAGTAGGAATGAACCATTTCAATCGTGAGAAATGCCAGGGAAGATGATAGTTTGCATGCTTGTGATGGAGATTCTAAGAAATTTTGATGCAAAAATATATGAGATGAATTTTATGTTTCCGGAATGAATGGTTCCATTTGTTTGTTTTCAGTTCATTTCAGTAAACATTCATATCGTGTTTATGTATGCAAAAAACGCAAGCGAAATTGAGGTCAGTGTCAATTTAATAAATTTGGGATGTATACATGTTGCATGCCTGAAGAATTTTCTATATGGATTCAAAGTATTCGTGATGAATACATACTGATTAATATGACACTGAGATCCGACCAATTTTTGAAATCCAGTCCGCCTTTCTGGATCCACCATTTCGTTTATGACCTTCCTGATAGCATATTCGTGATCAACGACTTCTCAAACCCTACGATACCAAACTTTGGGGATAAGAAATTGCTTTTATCTAAAGTTCTAGACAAATGAGTGTTTTTTAGGAAAAACTTTGGGCGGTGGTTTCACCCCCTAAACCCGTTTTCCGTCGTTATGAAAAAATACGTATTTCTTATTCTTCACCTCTCTGAACATATGCCAAGTTTCAAGAAAATCGGAGGTGGACACCTTGAGTATCTCCTTTGTTAGACTTTGGTCCCTTTGGACACTGTGAAAATGTAGAAAGGGTCTCCTCACGCTGTTCTTGAATTCCGTCCCCTCATCGTGGGGGGATTGTTTTTCCATCAAGAATTAGGGATTTCCCCGTCACTTTGAGGAATTATTTCGTTCTCCGGGTGGTGAATCCTCTACAAATGGGGGAAAAATCCACCAACTCGTGGTGAAAAATTCCCCATCTATGGAAGAACTTTATTGCCACCATTTTTTGGGGAGAAATTCCACAATAACGTTTGATAATGTACAAACGATCAACCGCGACCATCCGAATTGTGCCACTTAAATTACTGTCCAGATAATAGTTGGTTATGTAACTAGGTACAGCACGTCACAGGTTCTGCTGTAGCGTGGCTTGTCGTTGAAATAATGATTACTCACCGTTGCATTCATCAATAATTGGATAATAAATAGTCCGAACGCCAGAAATGCCAAAGCAGTGAGTGCGATTTCGAAAAAATCTCGTATTGACAATTCATGACCTTTTGCTTTGATATATATAGGCCTATGATGTTCTTCTTCATAGGCATGATGACTTGGACCTGTTGATAAGACAAATCAAACATTATCCTTCATACTTAGAATGTGCTTCCAGGATGGTACTGACATAGAGAAGCGTGGAGTACAGTGGATTAGCACACACGTATTAGTTCATGAAACGACTACATACGATAGTAGTATTATTTGAAGGTAGTCTTTTCTAACCTCATCTTATAATGATATTGAACCGTGAGGTGTCATAATGTGTGTTCAATGTACGATTCTTACTGATAACATGTGAGTCTGGATTTTTGATTCACGGAGAATTTGATGTGTCTCTTTCGCAAAACAATATATGTAAACTGACTCAGGTCCATATTTTTACCTGTTCATGAATATCTGAAGTCGAGGATCTTCAAGTTAATCTTATCCACGGATTGATTATTTTTCCGAAAATATATTTTCATAAAAAAGTGTACAAGTGGGGTATAGTGGATCAGTGATTGTTGGACAACACTGGATCGTGATCTAGTTTCCCTAGTAAAACAAAGTATGCTGAGAGTGTCCATAGCCTAAGTACAGGACATTCAATGTGCTCAGCAGGTTCGCAAAATATATTATGGACTTTTGTGTGTTACTTGAGTTGTCCCATAAGCATTTGGCATAACCCTGAATAGTTGAACCTTTCGGAATGATATTTTATCTTTTCGTTGCCATTCAAGATGCCTTGGAATAGTGTTCGGAAGACCAGTATTTTACAGCATAGTCAAGAATTGATGCAGAGTGTTGTGAATCTTGTAAATAAAGATGGAATGGAAATCACAGCTGCTGGAAGGTTGAACGGCATTTATTTCAGCATCTTCCAGCGTTACCCTGGTGAAAGGGAAGCGTGTCATAAAGAGTAACGGAAGCGTGAGCATGTTTCAGATTCCTTTCCTAATACTTCTCATATGCTTCCTATCCACTCTTGGATTACGCTTCCGTGCGTAAAGCCCGGTTTTTATGAAATTGGGGTTTCTTCGGATACGCTTCACACACTTCAAATATACGTTCGAACCACTCTTAATGTTCCACTTGACGCTCGCTATACGCCTAAATCTACGTTCCAAATACTTTCCAACTACGTTCCTGACACTTTCTATTACACGCTTCCCTTTCACCAGGGACGACATTGACACCGGATACTTTGCAACGTTTCTTTATCAGGTTATTTCACTAACTCTCGATGTACACGCACTTGAATTACGTAAAATTTTTGGGAACATGGAAATGAATTCACTTCAGCTGAGATACCTGTGTAGTAATGTTCTTCATGATGCATAGGAGCGAAGTATTCACCACGGTGTGCTCCGGATATTCCCCCATAATGCATGTTGTCAGGTGAAGATGGAATCATATGATCTGCAAAAGAATCCACATACCAAATTATCCAAAGAATGATAAACGACAGAAAAAAATTGAAGTAAATTATTGAAAAAATAATACACGGGAAAAAAAGAATTTGGAATAATATCATATTCCGTGAAGATGAGCGTTGATGTGAGCCGAGTTCAATTATTTTTCATAACGACAGTTTTGAAAAGACTAGAATGATTTGGACTCCTATGAAGAAGCATAGTACCTTCCCTATAAGAGTTCAAGTTAACTTCTGGGGAGTTTTTTGCATGAATGATTTGACTCGAGGCAGACTAGTGCTGAAATTCCATAACAATATGGGATTTTTTCACATATCTGTTTTTTCCGTGTACTCACGGTTACTAGATGATACTAGAATATACAGGGTGGACCATTTCACGTGATAGTCGAATATATCGGAAACTAGTAGAGATGGTGAAAAATGTTTCCGATAAAAAGTTTAGGGTTTCAGGGGTGAAGGATGGTGCTGGCCTTGAAAAATTCCGCAAAGGTCATTTGGAGGTCAAGATGGTTTTTTTGAGCCGGACCCCCATTTTTTTACTATGGCATTTGGAAGCTGGTTTTAAACCCTTCGCGAAACACTGGTCATGGAGCCCCTTCCGCCCATTAGGGTGCGAGTTATGGACCATCAAAGTCATCGATGACCGCGCAGTGAACTAGGGCTACCGAGAGCGTGAGTGCGTGGATAGGCGTGATGATTCCAGTAGAGAGACAAAGATTAGTGATTACCCTAATCCTTCGGTGGATTATCCGGAAGCTTAAAATATTTTTGTGTTTGTTCGAATGCGCATCTCAATCAACGTTATGTGGTATGGTGGATACTTTCAATGCTTCAAGCAACCCTTGAACCATTTCTGAGAGTCGATACTCATTCATAACCCTGATTGAATCAAATAGGAAGATTCACAGGATTTCAAATGCAATAGTGAATCGTAATGAACCGAATACATAACTGCCATTCATGATGAGCAGAGATTCGATGTTTCCATTCATTTATGGATTCTTTTCCTTCGCTCTCCTCCGAAGATTGTGACTGATTCCAATGGAGATTGGAGTTGATTCCATTGTGAAGAAAACCTCGAACATAAACAAACGGGGACAACGTGTCGCTGCTTATTATCAGTTACAGTTATATGTATAATTCAAATATCTCCGTCTGATACCTCTGATTTTTTCCACCGTTCCCTTACTATTTCTCCATTTCCTCCAATTCCCTTGCGTAAACTTTACCTTCTCGCGTATCAGAGGACATCCAATCCACCCTCTCTTGGCTGTTCAGGAAACCCTTCATCACTGTTTTATATTTCAGATTGACGCAACTGCTCCCTGCCTCTCCTAACTTGTCGTTTCTCACCTCACCTCTATCATACGATGCCTAACCTCACCTTCACCTGAGCACTATTATCTGTCTCATCTTTATAATTCACAACAATTTTTTACATCTTGATTCCCACAGATACTTCACACTTTCGATATGCTCCACTCCGGCTTATCATAGATAAAAGGGCTATTAAATTGCCTCAACAAAGAAGAATTTCCAGAACATCTGGACTAGAGGATTTCCTAGAACCATCAAAGAATTTTTGAATTCAGCATGTAGCAGAGAGTGTTTGTGATTCAACTCGGGGATAGAATTAGTGGAAGAGAAAATAGGAAGCGCAGAGCTATTCACATGAGAAGTCGTGTGATGTGTCATCATGAAATCATAATGTTTTATGATGTTAATGATTCACCTTCATTATCAGACGATCCATAATATCCAATTTTTCCTGATGGTAACGGTGCTTGCATGGCATAACCAGTTACTGCACCATCGAATTCGTCAATACTATCTTCATGATGCAGTCCAAGTTTTTTTGTCATTTTCATGTGAGGAGGAGCGTAGTGACGATATACATCATCCAAAGTAGTTGTTCTGAATCACGAAAAAAAAGAATATTAGAAAAGAACTGGAATTAATACTGTTTCTATCAAGAGAAACGCGAACATTATGCACAAGATAGATGAATTTCGGCGGAGTTTGAGGAATCGTTACGGCTGGGAAACCAAATACCCTTGATCCCTCCCAAACTTCTGTGAACTATTGATTGCTGTTTTTCGATGTATCCCAGGTCCCACCATTTATAACAAATATCTGCGCTGGCTTAACGTGGAGGCGCTCAACAACCCTGCACCTTTGTGTAAGAGAGTTGGAATTCTTTCTTCACAATTGGCGCCCAACGTGGAGCTTGATGTATGAATTTCAACTACAATAACACCTTTCAAGTCCCAGAAGGCAGCAGAAGAGTTGGTTACTGTCTCCGACTCAGTCGACTCCAAATAAGTGCCTCGTCTCTTGGTAGGTAAATCCAAGCGAGGCAGTTGGGACTCATCCTGGATGGTTGTGCTGGTCTAGCTGGCCTTCGAAGGGATTGTGGAGTTTCGCAGACTCTCTTCGCTTTCCTGGTAAGGTCTCGATATAATAGTTTCCCCAGAGCCGTAGGCAGAACTGAACGTTTTGTAGTGGTCAAGGTGCCACATTTTTGTATTAGTTTGAACTATTGAGTTTTTGAGAAGTTGGGAGGAAATCACTTTTTATCTTACTTCCACTAGTGATTCATCTCTCTCGGTAAACGTTGTAAGGAAATGACAGGTAAGGTTAGGTTCCCCTTTGCACATTGCTACTTCACCTATCTCAGATACTTGGAACAACATTTTGCATTCATTCGACTCTATTTCCTCCCAGACTTCAGATCTACATTGGAGAATATTATTCATCAGTCCATTTCCCGCAGGACTCAGTGGTTTAAGAGGAAATACATTCATTGGCTGACTCTATACGAGAGATTATTTCCTAAATCGATCAGACACGAACTGAGAAGAAGTGTTGGATCCTTCAGAGGTAGAGGAATTGCGAGTCACCAGTGCTTTCAAAACTGTTGAGGTGTACCAACGACACACAGTGGTCGATTTTTGTGAGAACTGAGTCGAATCACTTATTTCTTCAGCAACATACCCGTCACTGGGCATAGTTTTCATCGTGCCTTGTGATTTTCGTATCCAAGTTTCAATTTTTTTCTTTTCAGTTTCTCGATGAACTGGGCGTATCGTTTGAATACACTTTCCCCTTAAATCGGTGAAGAATTGTAAATTCCAAAAATTTGTTAGTTCAACTTATGTCAAGTGAATGATGTTTATCACAACAAAATATGTCCCCGAAATCAAAGAAAAAATGATTGATTTGGATTATTGAATTACCTTTGGAGCCAGTCCTTATACTTAGTACTTCCTTCATCGGACAAGAGCTTATCATGCACTGTGATATTATCAACCGCACCAGAATGGTCCAAATTACTTTGAGACAAATCAAAACCAGGATCCCTCTTCACTCTAGAACCGACACCTCTGAAGATTTCTTCTGCTATGTACCCATGACACAAATACTCATTCATATGTTTCCTGTTAGATGAAAACAACAAACATGTATATTATTTCATAATCGATATATCTCACGAGATGAGTGATGAACATATTCATGATCAATAAATTACATGTGAATGAAAATTTTTCATTTCTCGTTAGATTTATCACGGAGTTGATCATTCAAAACGGGAATGATGAGATTTCGTAACAGTTTTTGAGCTGCTCCATGGGTTTCGGCGTCGACACCGCTTGCCAGCAAAGTCGATTCAGAGTTTAAGGGATAAGCGGCAAAACACCAAGAGAAGGCCGAAAATGAGAAATGAATACTATGTTGAAGGGGGAACCTCGAGTAAACATTGCTGGAAGATCTGCTTTCAAGATTTTATTACAAGAAAGTGGGGGTATTTTTGAATTCAAATCTGATACCTTGTAACATTTGAGTTTCAATCTACTGGAAAAATGTTTGTTGTTGTGAAGAAAAACGACATGGTAAGGATAGAAAGGTCAAATACATCAAGCTTGATTGAGAGAAGCGACTGATTCTGACCAAATCCTATTGATCAATCGACCAATCAGGTTGATTCAGAATATTGTGGAAGCAGAATGCCAATTGGAACTGATCAGGTGAATGGCATCGGCTTTCTCATCCTTCAATAGGGAATGAAGCGAGAATCACTGACTCTTGGATAAGCTTTAATATGCATCATAAACATGAGAAAACATACTGGCGTTTGGACAGCGTGTTTGTCGGATCCAATCAGTCTTTTCATGATTTGAATTGAGATTGAATAATAAAGTTTCACGAGCTGTGCAGTATGGTGTAAATGAATCGAATCAGCTATTCGATGGTTAATTCAATGAGGTTCGTCTGCATTCTGACCGATACATATGATGTATCAAATGAGTATAATTACGTTTAAACCTGATAACAATAGGTGTTCCAACGATTCATTTGTAGCTTGCAATACGCACAAGGATAATTAACTCCATTGAAATTGAATCGGAAATCATCAGTGAATGTACAGACGATTTGAGGGGAAAAAAATCATTGAAAGCGCTAGGCACCATCTTGATGAAGATATTCTCTCATCTATATCAGTGATCAGGCCAGACTGGACGGAGTGATCTGTTGGAACTTATTCGTACGGGCGTGCGCGACGGTTGGTTTCCTAACTTCATCACAGCCTGAATTTATCACCGTAATGTACACATTATACCTTACACATTACAATACAAATGCCAAGTTTCGTTGCAGTGTTCTCGTATTATCACGAATTACACGCTATAAAGGGAGTTCAAGTTTTTAATATATGTAGTAAATGAGAGAGCATATTGTTACTCGCGAGAAACTGAAAGTACTATTCACACGATCCTTATGATGTGAGTTCAATGAGCGGAACAAGAATCAGTCAATGTGGATAAACGAGAAACAATGAGAGCGTGTACGGAGTTGATCATTTGGAATGGATAAGGTATTAACACGTCACAAGTGGAAAGAATTCACAGACTTTTGTTATGATTGGAAGCATTATCGAACAGTAGTACGTTTGGGATCAGATTCATAGTTGTTTCATGTTTTTGTACATTGAATGTAATATACAATGTGTATGAACCTGGATTCATGTACGTGACTGGAAAAACTTCCAGATATTTCCGACTGTGTACAGAATTCTGTTGCTACTCGGGATTGTTCATTTCTATTCATTTCACAAGGCAATTATACCAACCTGTGATAATCCATCTCATGCAATGCCTCATTGAACGAACCGTCAACGGTGATATCCCCCATGGGAATTTTTGATGTGATATTATTTTCGGAATCATCAAGCAGTAAAAGTGATCCTGGTAACAGATCTACTGACAGAATATCATTCTTGTCAATGCAGAATTCGTTTTGATCCATGTTACACTCTTGTCCAAAAGTTAAACTGATACCGAATAGAAACATCATCAACATTATAAATTCACCTTCCGCACACTTTGGTTTATTACAAAATACCATGTTTCCTGAATCTTCCTGTTGGTGAAAGTCAGGAACGTACTGAGAATACTCGTAGCAGAATTATAACAACGTGACAAGTCCACGTGATGATTCGCTACAGATAATTACTGATACCGTAATAGTGTTCATAAAGCATAGCACAAGTTTAGTCTTAAGTTTGAGCGACAGTGCATGAAGTTCACGTACAAGTAACATTTAAATACGAATACACTTCCTATCGATTTCACAAAATGTTTTCATACGTGCATTCGGTTGCCATCTATGTTAATGAAATTTCATTTGCTCAACTCAAATGACGATGATTTTCCACGATTGAATTTTTTCAGTTTCCTGATCATGACGTTACAAAGATTTGCTCCAAATGTGTTTCAATATCTACGTTTCAAAGTCGTTCAATATGTTCCAATAGCAGATGAACAACTCTATTCATCATTTCTCTGATCTCAATCGAGTTTATGTCTGAATATCTCTATTCTCAAGTATCCCTAATCCTAAACATCTCGATTTCTAAATATCCCGACTCTTGAACATATCTATTCTTGATAAGTTTTCTCCTCTGATAAGTATATTGTTACCCACATAGCACTAAATGTCTCTGAAATATTCCCAGAATATTACGGATGTCTCATTTGAAACATTCCAGTTGAAATGTTCGCAGAAGATTGCATAAATATTACATATACAATGTTTCATGGTAAATATTCTGACAATCTTCTCTTTGGAATATCAGATATATTCTGGTCCTTTTAATGAAAAATTGATTTTTTTATCGGAAAACTGAGGATTTATGAAGAATTGAAGAAGGAAAAACTCCAACGATTCAAAAAATCATATTTTCCAGAGAAGTTCTTTTGGTACGAAGAAAATACCTATACAAAATTTGAACAGAATCGGCAAAGGTCGTCCCGGAAGAATGATTTCATTCGGTGGAATCACCCACATAAATTATAAATAATTTTGATAATTTTTCCACTCGGATGGTTGACATGGGGGGAAGAGGATAGGTAAAAATAGTTCGTAAAATCCAATTCTTAGGAAGAGACAGTTGCTCCCCTGCCCCCTTCTGCCCCTTGCTGAGTTCGTTCATCGTAAAAACATATCGATAATAATGTGTGTCGTCTGTCCAAGGAATACAGAATCAGGTTGAAGAATTGTATCATCAAGAACTAATATCAGTAATAATTATACATGAAGTGATGGAAAAAATCTTACGTATATTTGTTACGTTACGGATTTATAAAAAATGCGGAAAAATTACATACAAATTAGTACGCAGTGGTTTTTTTTGAATTCTTGGAATTTATACATTAAATATCACATACAGTGTCTGGAAGTTAGATCCAGAGTAGTCTTTGAGAATATTAGATAGTTACATTATTAAAAATAAATAATACGAAATACTTATACACCTCATATGACATACCGAATACAAGATTATGACCATAGTTCATATAATTATCATGTGCAGTTCATACATAAGTTTCACTGTAGTGACATATATTACCTTTAAAACAATTCTCGAAGACGTGAAAGTGTCGAGAAAATGTTAAAACAAGTTGACGCACGAAAAAGAAAAGATTCATTGAAATAACCATTTAATTTGTAGGCACATTTTTGTAGGCATATGGACCTTTATTTATTTGTCGAATCGTGGTTGCTGCAAAACACAAATTGCCATTAGAAATTTTTAGCTTCATTCAACAGATTTTGGAAGAAAAAAGTAAATTTATAAAGGTTGATGTTGTTTTGGAATCGTAATAGAATTGACCAATCACACATTCCTGTTTCAATAGTATAACTAGCAAGGGAAGGAAAACAAATTTAAGAACTGACAACCGTGATCAATCATTGATCATAATTTTATACTTAAATATTACTGTGATTACCAAATAAAAATAATGTTGTCCATTTTTGATTACATACCTTCAAAGAAGTGGGTGCATACTCAAGGTCATCATTCATAGTTGTGCATCGTTTCACATGCAGGCGGTCTGTTCGCTGTTAAAAGTTTACCCAACGGTATTTGTTGGTCTTGTTAGACAATTGTGATCCAGTTTGATGTTTTCGATTCCATGTATAATGGATTAGCTGTAAGTTATAATATTTGATACGTCAGCAGTTGTACTTTGAACATAGGTGATTTTTCCCTGTTCACGTAATTTTCTCGTATTGATGTATTTATTATAGGAAGAAATAGTGTAGAATTATCATATAAGAATATTACATTGATTTAATAAATTATATAATTTGAATTCCTAATTCTAGTAACCGATCGATCGCAAATTTTCTTTTTTCTTTTTTATTTCCAAGACAACCAAAGATGTACGAAGGTAAGAAAGAGACAAACAATGTCATTCAATCGAGGTTTTTTAATTAAAATATTTCACTGTGTAAAAAATGAAAATTTTTTATTGTACACAGAACAACAGTGAAATGAGTAGCAAAATACTCAGTTTTTGTCTATCTTTTTTTTGAGAGTATATGCTTTTTTCATTTTTTTTTTTGGTGAAGGAAATTTGAGTATCAAATTTAGTGATTTATAAAATAATATAATTCAATTTACAGAATACAGAAATCATAATAATAACAATTTTAACAAATAATATTTGATTAAGGTGTATGTGAGAAGAAAGAAATTTAGTGTTTTTTTTTAACCTACAAAAATTAAATTACAGATTCATTATAATCTTGATCACTATTTTCACTATTCGAATCCATTTCAAAAAAATTTTTTTTTTGCTATTTCACTCTTTCATTCCCGTTAACAGATCAACTGTGGCGAGAGTGATTTTCTACTGGTGTGCACGTTATTAGAAGACTACACGGTATGAACTGAGTCAAAATTAAATATCATGTATTGAACGTTTGTTTATGTTCCGCTATTTGCAGGGACGAAGGGCCGTGCTGAATGTAAACAAACCAAGTTCGTAGACAGATATTGCCAATTGTTGAAGGAAAATATGTATCAAATTGATAGAATGATTAAAGAGTAAATGACTTGGAATTCATAAGACCGTTTCTAAATAAATTTCATGAAGAAAAATATGAAGATAAGTTATATTAATGAGAAAATAATTAGGTGGTATATGTCATGTTACATTTTTTCAAAAATTGTGTGGAATGATGATGCGTGCGGTAAGTTACTTTACCGCACGCTTTATTTACCGCACACTGGACTGGACTGTGCGTGGAAATCGGCCACTTTGCGCACGCAACGCAGGCTTGGAAAGTCGGGTTTTGCGCACAGTGTTAGGAAAAAATATAGAACGTACACTGGGAGAAGAGTTTCTTCATATTTAATAAAGTCTGTTTTGGATACGGCGAAATAAATATTTTTTTCCCATAAACTTGGCACATTACCTGCAAATACAGTTTATTCACAGTTAAGAAACGTTATATCAGATTTTTTAACAGTTGATAAACTTCTATCACAGGTCATGAGCCAAGTTTATGAGAAAAATAATAAACAAGCCTCATTGAATATAAAGAAACTCTTTTCTCAGTGTTTACAGGGTGACCCAAGTTGGATAGTTTTTGAGATAATGTTCTTGAAGTGAAAATCGTTTATTGAAACAATACGACAGTTCCACTTCACAAAATCTGATGAATTATCAGGGTTGATCTCTCAAATTCATCTCCTTAGAACTGGAAATATCGTTTGAAGAATGTACTGCAAGGTTTTGGGTCTTTCACAGTTGAATATTTCGTAATTAGATCACCAATTCGTTTCAATAAACGATTCAAACTTCAGCGATATTTTGAGATATGAACATTTCTAGATGTTGTTTCCAAATCCAAATCACTCAGAAGCACCGTATGCTACATATCCGGCCAATCAGAATTTAGCAACTTTAGATGATTGTGGCTACGAAACGAAAAATGATAGAATAATTTGATCTTTTCGCAAAGCTGAAATATGTAGCACACGGTGCTCCTGCGTTATTTGAATTTGAAAAAAATCTGAAAATGCTCATATATTAAAGACTAAGCATCCAAAAGATTTTTTTCGAACGGGGAATTATTGCATTTTTACTGCAGGATATGCTCCTCAAATATAATTTATGCGATTCGAGTCACCCTGTGTATGTAGATAATAAATATACAACGTGTCCCAAATATGAGTATAAATCGCTAATATCTCAAGAAAAATTTGATAAAATAGAAAATTAATTATGACAGTCGATAGAAAATCTATTAGTCTTTTGTAGGAATTTTATCGAGTTTATATTGAATTTGATAAAACTTCGATCGGGGTTTCATAAAATTCAATATAAACTCGACAAAATTTCTATAAAAGACCGATCGATTGTCATAATTATTTTTTTTTCATTCACCTTCGCTTGCGAATATTTGCCATTCATCCTTGTATTTGGGACACCCTGTTTATATATGAATATATATATATATATATATATATATGCAAATGTTCAAAATTTTCATCAATATTTTACATATTACTCCTATATTGTCTCGCGCCTCTTGGATAACACAGACGTTCTTAGCCGAGGATTCATTATCCCCTTTGTAATTAGGTTGATCTGATTTTCTTCCTTCAAATCCAGAGGCGCTAGCATGTCAAGCTTCTCCTGCATGTAGTCGGTAAAGGGTTCTTCATTTATGTGTTTATTTTCACCTAGAGGATTCCAATATTCGGGTGCGTTTCGCTATCAACGTAAAGGCGCATCCGCTTGGCTTAAGCCATACATCGCGGATCTTACACTTGGGTGTTCTTCATTTCATTAGTAATAATTGAATGAATCTTTAGGAAGAATTAATTGTTCCACTTAATTATTGGTATAAAGAAGTATATTTCAAGTCATTTGAAGGGAATAACATTGACCACAACATTCTTAAATGAAGATGAAATGAGCTGCAATCCACCGCATATTTATGTATTTTCGGCTGAAAAATCGAAAATTCAAGCTCAGGTTTGAAACAAAAGATATTGTCTGATCGAGCTGGAGTTTTTGGTTTGATTCAAGGATAGGGAATAATTGGAAAAACATTAAAGGCGCAGTTTTGAATGTTCCATCGACGAACCAAGTAGAACTTCTCATGAGTTTTCTTATATTTTCTTTTGTCGCGAAAACCAAGATGCGACGATCGAAGTCATCATTGTCATCAGCGTCATGAATGAAAAACTTATCCCCTGCGGTCGTTACCTTGAAAATGGATGGTATTTCTCGTGGTTCCTGTATGCTCATAGGGTTTGGTGGAAGACCTCGCAAACGTTATCGTGTGATTACTTTTCACAGATTTTCACGATTAGGTAGCTGTGACGACACTTCCTTTGGTACCTTCGGTGTGAATATCAATGGATATCAAAATAACATTCCAGTATACCTCAGGTAATTCGGTTTGTAAGATTTGCGCTGGTGGTGCCTCAGAACATTCCTTCGCTTCTTTTTTTATATCTGTCACAACTTTGTTAGCTGCGACTTCTTCTAAATTCGGAGCATAAGAGTGGAAGGACTCGCCCGGCCCTTTGTGAACATGAATACCTACGCACGTGGTAGACGTAATGGTGCCTCCACATGTAGGATTCTGTTCGCAGTGCTAATATGTTTTTCCTGAAACTTCATTAAGTTTGTAATAAAAAGAGTCTGTTGATATGCAGCGAGAAACCTCTCCCACTCGCGGAAGTAATAATGTCAGTCATAATGAATACAATGATTCTGAATATTATTCAGAAAGATTGCAAATAATGTTAACTGAAAAATTTAGGTGTGACATTTAACCGAAAATTGTGAAAAAAGTGAAACGAGTAACAAGTGAAAAAATTAAAGAAGAAAGACTAACTGTTGCAACATCAAACTTCTAACAAGTAAACAAAAAAACAGTCATTAGAAATCCATGGTTTTTTCGGGATTCCATATTAGGAAAACAAGATTTGTGAGTCGAATGTCATTAGGAATTCCAGATTAGGAGAAATCAATGAGGAGAACTGACCTCCTCCCACTCGACGTGATCTAACCCGATTTCATTCATTATTTGGACGGATCTTTTGATGTTGAGGGTGAAGGTTGATATCAAAGATGAGGGAGTATTCTCAATACCCTCATCCTATCGCACTCCGACACCCTTAGTACCGTTCACCAATGAAAAGTAAGGGCAAAAGTACCGTTTTACTAATAAATAAAATCGAGGTGAATCAAATACTACAAATGGTTGCCCGTCCATATTCGCAGGTTAACGAAATGATTTTCGGCTCACACCTTCCTCCTTGAAAACTGCTAATTTATGCCAAAAGTTCATCGGTCGTTTTTGTAATATGCAGAAAGTGATACCGAATTTGAGGTTGATGCTTTTTTATGTTTCGATCTTCACGTCAATTTTCCCGTACAAAATATTATACTCTCATGATTTTAGACGATGGGGTGAAAGGTGATGCAATATAATGTGAATAATGACTTCACAATCTTTAAACCTCAATTGAACTCCTTACGAACTCTTCCTGAATCACTGCGTTGTATGGGATATTGTATCATCCTTCACTTTATCATCCAAGGTAATAAGAGTGTAATATTTGGTACGGAAAAATTCGGTGTCTCTTTCCGCGTATTACGAAAAAAACCTTGATGAACTTGATGGCATGAATTGGAAGTTTTCAGGGAAAGAGGTTTGAGCCGCATGATTTCATAAACCTGAGAAGATGGACGGGTAATCGTATATTATATGGTGTAGTTCGATTTTATTAATTAGTGAAACGTTACTTTCCACGCGAGGGAGTCGGATGCAGTGGGGTAGGGGTATTCAGAATCCGTCCTTAACCTTAATATTAACCCTCACCCCTCAACATTGAGAGAAAAGTTCAAGTAATGAATAAAATTGGGTCAGGTCACATACTACACGATGACTCTCCATTCTTGTATAATTGAAGAGTTCTTGTATAATTGAAAAAGGCGACATGAGCTCGAACAGCTGGAGAATTATTCTCCAAGCCGTGAAGTCACACCTCAAAATCAAAAGTTAGAATTTCGAAAAATGGAAAATACTAAGCGATAGGTCTTAAAAAATCAATATAAGTGTCTCTTCACGATTTCTTTTATGATCAATAGCTGGTGAATACAAAAATAAAAACTACACATTTTTTTGCTCCAAAAATCAATGTTTCTCAATATTAAACTCGTTCTAATGCGGTCATTGTTCGATGTATCATAATGAATCTTGCAGATTCTGATTCGTAAGACTTCCCTGATGAGAAGTGTTTGAAAAATTTGCAGAAATTGATAACAACTCAGTGATTTTTTAATCCAAAGTGGAAAGCATGTTTTCGGAGCTTTTTGTCCATTCATTCAGTGGTTGAATTATTTATTCTAATGATTTATTATAATAATCCATAGGAAGGGTATTGATTTGGAAGATGAATCATCCAGAAAACGTGTGTTCTTCATTTCATAACAAATGAATTTTGTATGCACAATCTTTGTACTGTTGGTTATTCATTTGGATGGATTATTGATATCAATTATATACATGAGATCATATTTGAAGGGAGTTCCTCTGGAAAAAAGATAGTTGAATGATTTCTTTGTTTTGATTCAAGTTGATTAATAACTCTACTCAATAATATATCTAAAGATTTTCAAATGTTGCGAATGCCTCACAATCTCTGGTTGAATCTAGCTTTACAAATTCAAAAAGGGTTCAGAAAATATTTTTATAAACATTTTAATATGTGATTGATTCATAATGTTGTTGCGGATAAATATAAGGAGAAGAAAGAACATAGTGAATTGTTTGAAAAGTGAAGGGATTATTGTTCATAAGAATAAGCTGATGCTTCAAGGAAGAAGTGTTTCCATTTTATGAGCCATCGACTGGAATATCTAAGTCAGTTCGGGTGCAAAATTATGTCCAGTAGATTTCCTGATGCTGATTTTCTTTAGGGTTTCTCTTGCATTTATGTGCTAGGAGAATCCAAATCTTGAACCACTTTTGTAAGATTCGTAATCAAATTAGTTAGTATGAAACATTTCATTTATTCTAAACGCTTTTACGGAGGGTTCCATCTTTTCCAGAGAGGAATGTTTTAGACGGAAGGAGTTCGTACTTTTCTAATGAATACATTTTATACAAGCCATGCATACCAAATTCATTTTTTATGAAATGAAGAACATACTTTTTCCCAATGATTCATCTCTCAAATCAATACTCTGCCAAAAAATTATTAAAATAAATAATTGAGCCCCTGACAAAATGGTCGGTCCATAATTCATTCTTCAGAAATGAGGAACTTTTTTTGTCCAAACAATTGTCTATTATAAATTACTAGACTTGCTAGTATATTGCGGATATACTTGCATTCTGAAGTTAGATACAAAACATTCTCTTCAAAAGTACCAGACTTTCTGGGAGTTAATGGTAGGATAATGACATTTTATGATAGAAAGTCTGATGCTTTCGATGAGAATGTTTGGTATATAACCTTAAAATGCAAATATATCCTCAATATACTAGCGAGTCTAGTAATTTTTAGTAGATAATTTTTCTCAGTGTATCAATAGTTCATCTGTGGAAATGGATTTATTCTGAAAATTATTAATAAAAAAATCGATATTCTTCTTCAAAAGTCGTCTATGATTCTTTCTTTATCCTTTAATTCCCTTCGGTACTCTTCTGCTGGGATTAATATATTCAAGGAAAATATCTCATTTTTTCTCCAGGATCGAGTAAGTTTCATTGCGTGCCACGGAGGGACTCAAGTGGAAACCAATTAGGACAGCGACAAATATACCGCCATTTTGTCTTTTCTTCCACATGAAAACTTTTCTATATACTTCAATGTATGTCGAATACAATCCGGAAGTTCTATTCCCTCTCCACTTTGATTCTCTCTAAAAAAAAAAGAATTCAAAAGTACGCACTCGTAAATAGTCAGTACTATCCTCCCTTGAACTCAGATTTCTTCACTTTTTTAACGAACTTTCGATTTGTTCCATCTGAATGATTGGCCTTTCCACAATATGAAATCCCATACACCACAAGAGTTTCCATTATCCTAATGACTATGTATCCATTACGAATATTTTGGAATCAAAATGAACTCTCGATGAACAACTCAATGTTCAAAGAGAACTCATATCGGTATTTCAGGAGTCTCTGAGAAGGCCTTATAAATTCAAATTCATCATTCATACTGACTGGAGTGTGTGTTAAATACCCTGCACGTCTTGAAATCTCATCACCGATAGGTTTTGAAGGCAGGAATGATGAATTTCAACCTTCCCATTCGAGAATTTTGGGGATGTGTTATTGTAGAATGAGAGATACATACTCGATTCAATCATATTCCTCATATCTGAAGCAATTTATTCAAACTCCCTTATTATCTAAACGTAAAGGTAACGTACAAACGTCGTCCAATGAGTCCTCAGAAAATCCAAGACATGACGGTCATAGCATCGAAAATGATTCTTTCTTAGTGAGTGTTATTACTCTCAAAGGTTCTTTTAAAGAATTTCTTGTGGAATGAGATGTCGAAAATTGGAGGTTTCCTCGAGAAATTCTCGAAAAGAAATTTCAACAAATTCGTCAAGCAGAAACTCTAGGACAAATTAAATTCCTCCATTTTCCGCTCAATATTGCACAGATGGTGGATTAATTTGGGGATTCAAAAAGGTTGGATGATACACGAGGGGGAAAATATTTAAATTGAAAATAAATTCCGAAAAAGTCATCACCCAGACGTCTATTCTGGTGACCTTCCGCAATCTTGCTGTTCTGAGAACTTCAAGGAGTTGGAGAAACGCTTGGAAAAATGTATTCAATTCAAAGAACATTATGTTAAAAAATGAAGAAAAAATTTACCCAAAATAGTTGGCTTTACTACATTATTCTGAAGACTTCTTGAACGATTCTTGTATTGAGTAATCGAACAAGAGTATTATCATCTCGAAGAGGTTCCCCTGTTGGTTTGGCGTACGAATTGACATGATTAAAGTACGTGCTAAATTGTATAATTAGATGGAATCCTTTTTCTTCATGTCTCATTCATCATTTGGTGAACCCGCCAATGTATCAAAATATGAAACCTTCCGTAGTGTGCATAGATGTTCATGTTGAATATAGCAGTGATCTCAAAATGCGGGAGCTGGCGACCTCCACCATGCGAACGGTGGGACACTAACACTGTCCCACCCACGAATATATATAACTGGATGCAACATAGCGATTCCAACGATGGCCCCATCTGGTCAGTGAGCCAAGTTGTCACAATAATATGAGTCAAGATATTAATCAATTCGATTTTGAAATGTTGTCTCAATCTTGAAAGAGCAATGAAATCTTTTGATAATTCTGATATTATTTATTGCAAGATTGTGATGAATTTTGAATTGGACTAAAAAATTTGGAACTTGGCTTACTATCAGACGACGCTGTCATCGCTTCCTAGCGTGCTGTAGTGATTTCACTAATTTCAATTGGGTCCAAAGACTGAGGATTGAGAATATGAGCGATACTGCATCCAGTTTATATACATATCAGTGGTCTCAACGCGTGTCCGTGTGAAGAGTGAAGGACTAGTTGTTCGCGACAATTTCGGTAGACCGTGGAAGAGAAGATTCAATGTTCCTTCTTGTCGCTCAATTTTTCTTTCTGAGTTCGATTGCACTCCTCTCTTGCGCTATGTTCTACGCGTAAACCAGCAATGTGTCAATTTGAGCGCGCAACATGAATGAAATAGTTGAATATAGATCAAAACGGAGCAAATGATGAAATCATTTGAATGTGCATGAATTAATATTGATTGTTCCTCTATTACATTGACTTCAAGAATTTTTCATAATTTATCTAACTCATTCTGGTATCGTTGACGTTTCTGATAGAATTCAATGTTATGAGAATTTATTGAATTTCTTCGAATTCCACTGGGATTCTCTAATATTTATCAACGCTCAATCCAAATTTCGATGTAATTCCCCCCGCCCGCTCCCCGAGGAGAACCGATATAATCGTTTTACTAGGGTAACCAATCCAATTAAAACTGATTCTTTTCATGTGAGAAGAAATAATCAATCTTTCTCAAGTATATTGTTGTGTGAAGAAAACATGCCGTGGAAGCAAAGCTGAAATTCTATGCTGATAATTTTGTACACATTATTACAGTAATTTGTTATGATGGACTATACTGACACTGTGACTAAAACCACTTGAAAACACAACTGCTCTTGCGAATGAGAAATCGTATTCCCCCTATACAATTTCACTATATTTTATCATAATTGCAATCATTATCATAGCAAGATTCATCGTCATGTCAGTATGACTCAACTTTATGAAACATAGTAATATTCAATATACGTCTTATGCAATTTATCCTACAAAATTTTCACCCTGTACTGAATTTGGTTGCTTGAAAATTTCAGTACAATTATTCTTCAGTGCATTCGTTGGGATTTTACGAAGTTTTTACTATACATCTCCAATTTCTGTTATAGACAAGCGTTCCCGACTTTTCATACACGTGACATTTCATTTGTATGAATAATAACGTGCTGAGTGGGGAAGTTACAGTCTTTCCTGCTTCACACGGACACTGAGAGACAGTGTCGGCGTCCCAACGATTGCAAGGTGGGGCCGCCAGCTCCCGCCTGCTGTGATCACTGGAATATAGACCATTGTATTCTTACAAAATGAACGATCCAATAATCCACCATTGGTAATATTGTTTATGTTAATTTTCAACAACCCAACAAATAGGAGTGTAGACCTTCTGAAGGGTCATCAGCGAACCTCTGGTTACTTGAGCCGTTGTGTAACATTCGCCAAGGCAACAGCGAATGCTTGTAATGCACTAAAAGGGTACTGGAAATCCAGTGTATAGGCATTCCCGTCTATCCTTCCAAACTGCATCACCTATAAACAGAAAACAATTCATATATTGAAATCATTATGTCTGAAATATCATCTTCGGAACGCTTGATAGTTCAGTTACAAGAAATCGGATGTATCTGATTTGGGACCGAGTTTTGCATTTCGTATTCCTAACGGGGATTTCAAGTTCTGAATCTTATCAAGACACACAGTGGCATCCCAACGCCAAGTAAAAGAGAAAAAGTCTTGCGCTCCCGTGTATCTATACAGCGATGTAGAGATTTAACCTCTATGAAAAATCTTTGATACGCAACAACTCATAACATACTAAATGACATCAGAATTGTTAGAATTGTTGTTTGTTGTTATCTGAGATTTGAGGAATATATTTTGTTCAATGTAGAACATACAAAGACTGGGATTCTATAATCGCTCTCTGTCTGAGCCTTCTGCTCCCTTACGCTCCCTCGAGCACACTGCCTCGACTCCCCATACAATAAAAGTTGCTGTGCAATAGTTGCTCTTAAGTTGTTTATCAAATTTCCGTAAAGTTGCTGGGAATTTGCTACGCATGTGATTGGAAGTTTCATGAAACCAAGCAACTTCCCAGCAACACGATAACAACTCAAGCTAAAATCCTGGATTTATAGCATAATTTTACGCATTTGGCGACCCAACGTCCCTGCAAATTGCTTCAAACTGTTGTTGCACGTTTTCAACAATTTGCTGCACGGAATCGAGAGCCTTCTACAATTCAGAAAGGTGATAAGCAAAATACACGAATCAAATCACTAACCTGTTTTCCTCTGAATTCGATTTGGAAATTTTTAGCGCTCTCTTGGGTAACTCTTCCACCAAAATCCAGTTGATATACTTGGCTAGCTTCGTTCCACATAGGTGCTTTGTTGTGCATCACTAGTTCTTTTCTAATCGAATCTGGTTTGTAATTGGATATACTGCCACCTTTGTGTTTCAGCTGAAAATAACAATTCATGGTGATCATTCGTATGCCTTCATCTGTGTTTCAGCATCACAAATTTGTTTTCAGCAACATTGCCAAAAAAGTTCAGAAAATTGAGGAGTTCTATTGTAAAAGGTGACAGGTGCTCGCAAAGTGGGAGAAGCATTGTCCAAGCCGTGACGTCACACGCCAAGACACGGATAAGGAAAAATACTGGGTGATAGGTGTTAAGAAATCAATTCACGATTTTCCTCTATGATCAATAGTTTTCGAGTTGAACAATGACGACTACAAATTTTTTTGCTGTAAAAATCAATGTTTTTCAATATTGAACTCATTCTAATTCGGTCACTTTTCGATGTATCATTATGAATCTCGCAGATTCTGATTCGTGCGACTTTCCCGATGACAAGAATGGTTGAAAAATTTGTAAAAATCAATGAAAAATTGGCAATTCATTAATCCATGATCTGAGAAATTTGTGGTAATATTTTTCCCTCTAATTCTCACCCCCGGCCCTGCCCTCCAGCTTTTGTTTCTTCCTCCTCCCCTTCCCTGTAGTCCCCTTGGAGCGGAATGTTCTTCGGGGTTGGCCAACCACCATAAAAACGCATGAATTGTAAAGTGAGATCTTTGGAGTCCGGACGAAAATCGTTTCCCTTCGTAACTCAGTGAGAAGCAGAGACCTAGACTGCCTGTATTGGAGTTATATATTATCGATGATGATGGATTTCTCATCAGTTTTTGTTTGGTCGCTCCGTGATTTCCGATGGAATATTTTGCTGCTCATCAATTCCTCTTCATCGGAAGCCTAATCAACCACGGAGCCCGAGAATATTGTGGAATTTTCCATTACAGACTTGGGAAGCCCACATTGAAGTGACCCATTACCTACGATTTCGAATCCCTAATGATCCCCGAGTTTGTCGCTCAGTGATTCCTCATGGAATATATAAGGGGGATTCCCTCTGAATTCGAGGAATTGAACTCACCCTACGTGGGGGATTCTCGCTGCCACCAAAACCCTAATCCCGGGTCAGTCAGTCAAAGTCGATCAAGGTAATAATCCATCGTGTATCAGTCCGCATCCGATTCTTCTAATCCACACGATCACCCTCCCAGAAGTTTGTTACATTCTTGTCACAAGTATGTTACAAGATTCCTCCCGCATCTTCACTGGCATCTGATTATAATGTGTATTGATCTAGGAAGCGGTGAATTGATTCTTCCTGTGCCATTCGCCTGTTGGATTTCAGTTGTTTTTTTGTTTCTCGAAAATGACTGGGCCAACAATCTTCTAATTCAGGTCAAATTTCAGCGACAGAAGAGCGACAAATTCTCATGCCAATTTCGACCAATGCTCCGATGGGTGAATGAGTGGATGAGAAGGATGCGAATAAATGGGTGAAGTGATGACGCACACTCACACACACAAAGATTTTGTGAAGTTGCTAATGAATCGGGTGAGATGAGATGAATTAGATTGAGTATTGTCATGAGTTTGAGGTGAATTCATAGAGAAAGGTGCTCCTCAACAATTCTGAAGCTCTCCCGAAAAAGAATGACTCACATACTCATCATATGTTACGGGAGTAACTTAGTAGAAATTTTGCACGGGAAATTATTAGGGCCTGATTTCCTATCAGATCCTCATGAGGTTTCATTACGGGGTTCCCTATTTTGCTCGATTTTATGGAAATCTTATTCGAACCCTATCGTACACCTGCGTTACAACCGGATTTCAATCCTATCAGGGAAATCAGATAAGTCCTTTGTAAGGGCCTCATAAGATTCTTCTTATTCACGGTTTCCGGATTCTAACCTGATCAGGACCGTATTAAAAATAGGGGATGCCTGATCAAATTTCTACTGGGGTAATTATGTGCTTTTATGCTCGAAGTGAAATAAATCACCTTTTGCCTGAGTTGAGCTTTCTGAAACGTCTCGAGATCGCGGTAACTTGTGGATGCGTCATCCTGTAGAAGGCCCTCCTCATCTGAACTCTCCCCTCGACTTTTCCGCGCTCGCCGGTTCAATAAAGGGCTTGATAAGAGTCTCCTCCGGATTGGTGAAGCGGATGCTGGTCTCTTTCCTTTTTTTATTGGTGTCGGACTACTTGGTGAACTCCTCGGCAATCTGCAAATAATTCAATTTATCATTCACAATTCCAAGTCCTGTTCCCGTTCACGTTATGTTACTATGGTCACATGAAAATACTCCCAACAGATGGATGACATATGAGAGAGGAGGCTCTCATCCAATATGTTTGTTATGTTCAGAGATACCCCAATAAGAAACTCCAAAAAAGTTGGAAAATAACACCAAGCACATGAAAATGCGATCAATATCCAAAGTGACCAACACGTTTGGTTGAGAATGACTCAGAGTCATTTCTAGTAGGGCGTTCACACAAGACTCTCGTCTCAAATTGTAAAATGTTCTATATTTACTGTTCTGACAATTGAGAACATGAAAATTTCAAACGGCATCGAGCTTTTATCTGAGGTGCAGAAAAATCACATGTAATTCCGATTTCATTGGAAAGGAGAACTAAGATATTCTTTTTGTCCCAATCTCTGCTGATTTCGTTTGGATGAATGAGGTTGCATCCCATTCCGGTGATTTCATTCACACTCTCAAATTATCTAAGATCACCCTTGATATTGGAAGAGATTGAAAGAATTATTGGTAACGACTTTCTCTTTTTTCGACGCGAGCCTTGTGCCAAGCCCTGATTTGTTAAAATTTTTTATTTGAGCCCTCTCCCCTACTGTCCAATGATACTACTATATCTGAAATGCCATGAATATTTCACCAACATGCGACTCATTGTACTCTTATGACGTTGCATGATTATCTCAGTCACTCACCTTAAAGATGGCGGAGATGTAGAAGGTGGCAATGAATGATGTTCGTCGAAATCGCGAAGTCTGGCTGCTAGACTATCTAAAGATGAGGCTATGGAACCGCTTGGACTGGAATTCCTGTGGACATAAGTTCGGGTATGATGAAAATAATCTCTTATTGGGACAATATATGGTACGGATTATCTATAATTGCCTGAGTATTATAGTATCATCAGGGGAGAGTGAACTTTAACACATGTATAATTTGAGACAATGGAAGTATTGAGGAAGGGTGGATGTGGAGAGTTTGAAAAAAATTTCTCACAAAATGTCTTATCGATTGTGATAATGGCTCAATTTTGTGTTGTGCAATTCATGATTTGTTAAATCAACCCTCACTGTACCAAATAACGAATTCGATGGAGGGAGATATTTTTCTCCTTCTCGTTAAATCGTCAATGATGTGAAGCATGTGAAATCGGTGGAAAAAAGTTTCCGAATTCTTCCCTTTTCCAACTATTTGAAATCCTGAAACCCTCAATTGAGTATGAGGAATCTTCATTGCATCGAATGATATCCAGGAAAATTCTTCATCATTGTGTTCAAAACCCAATGCTTTTGGTATTTACAAGGAATAAATTTAGTGAGTGTAGCAAATTTGCTACAGAAACAAAGATAGGGTCAAAAATGAAAGTCACTTCTTTGCTAATTGAAGTCAAATTCAAATTCAAGAATATCGGTATTATTAGAGTACAGATTCGATACTCTAACTCTCTCACTTTTTCATTCAGCTCTTCTTTCTCCTTTTCTGACCTCTCTATTTGTCTATCTATCTGTTTCACTTCCATGTTCGGATAACACGATTCGAAAATATTGCGGAATATGTTTGGGAAAATCGTGATTCTGCGACCGCTCATATTTCGGCTTCCTATCATCTGATTACAATGAAATTTGTACCACGTATTAGTTATGATCCGACAGTGCTTTCATACGAGTTTCATCCTCTCGAGCTTCTCTTCTCAATTCTCTCACTTCTCCTCTCACCCAATCCACCCTGGTTTTTACTCTACTCGTATTCCTGTCAATTTTCCTTCCTAACTCTCAATTCCTCCATCTCTCCTCTTTCCTTCTGGTGAGCTTTCTACTCTTCCTCTACTCCCAAAGATGGCTTTTCTTTCTTTCTCCAAATCTTCCTCTCTTATCCTTTTCCACCATGATAAATCCCCCAGCTTTCCTGCACTATTGCTCCTCTCCCTCCCCAAGCCCTCCGCTTTTGTCGGACGCCCTACCTTTTTTGTCTTGCCTATTTCTAATCCCTGAGACGTTGTAGACCATTCCTCCTCAACTTCCATTCCCTCCACACTATCCCTATCCTCATCTCTTCCATTGCCCATTTCTTCAAAAAATGTCTGAAATCTACTCACTCCTGTCTGACTACTCTCACCCTTTCTACTTTCTACTTCCTCCCTACCTAGATCACTTTTCCGCTGTGTCTGGCCTTAATACTTCTACTACTACTTCCTTCTATTTCTACTGCAACTTTTCGCAGTTTGAAATTCGCCCTTCCACACTCCTTCCCCATACTCCTCACTGTGGCAGCCCCGTCCAGCCCTTACTACACAGAAGAAAACAAATCCTTGTATCAAGAAAACATGGTTGCCTTCGTTATATATGAAACACGGATTGTCTCAGTTCAATGCAATTTGCTTGAATCAAAACAAAATTTCTTGATTCAAGCAAATTGCATTGAACTGAGACAATCCGTGTTTCATATATAACGAAGACAACCATGTTTTCTTGATACAAGAATTTTGTTTTTCTGTGTACTCTTCTACTTCGCCTGCCTACCTTTTCCTATCCGCTGTGCGTCGCCACTCGCTTATTTCAGCCTCCTCAAACTATCCCGCGCTTCTGTACCCACGGTCTATTTCACCTAACCTCACTAAATCTACCTTCTTATCTCACTTACCTATCTGCCCCCTTGCACTTCTAATTGACTCCACTCCTCAGCTCCTGGGGGGGCCTCAAATTTTTCAAAGTTAAAAAAAAAGAGAATACCCTCAAAAAATTTCCTTACAAGGGACCTCATATGGTCAAGCGCCCAGGGGCCTCGATAACCATTCATACAGCACTGATAAAAGAAGTGAAATCATTGTCTCCCAAGATCTTGAATTCATCATGATTTGTAGAATATCTTACCTGACAGGAGATGTACAAATTTCAGCTTCATTCGATTTTTCAATCATATTAATCCTTCGAACTCTTACATCCTCTCCATCCTGATGCTTCTTAGAATCACTATGTGTCAAAGGATTTGATAGCTCACTTCCAAACTCTTCACATTGTTCATGCCCAACGATATTGTCTGAACAGCTACCAATTCCAGATGTCTCTTCTACGTGCTTCGGTAGTTGTGATGTAGGAGTGATCAATTCATCACTTGGGAATAATTCGCTAGAATCTAGACTCTTAGATTTCCCAGAATTTCTCAACCGAGGTGGTTTTGAAGAACTATGTTGAGGCACTTCCTGCGGCAACAATTTATTCCTCCTCTTCCGTTTAGTTTTCCTTGATACAAGCACAAGTCTCTTGTTAGGCGCATCTTTTCTCAGCATATTCAAAGCTACATCACTAGGTATCATCTGAGCATCCACTGAATCTAAATAACCAACGCTGCAACTGCGCACCATTGGATCATTGGAACAGAGGGGACCAATACTAACAAATGTCGGTGTTCTGTGAACTTTACGCCAATGTTCCAACATTTCAACGTCACTTCGCACAATGTCTTCATCAATGAAGCGGAATTCATCAGTTTTACTATCTCTTAACCCTTTGAAGTGAGCTTGGGAATTATAGTTGTTGATAACATGATGATTATTAGTTTGGTGAGATTGTTGGGACTTTCCACAAACACTATGAGAAGACTTAACATCTTTGAATTTAGTTGATTGTCCTATTCGCTGATCATGGATATGGAAAACAGAAGAAGATCCATTAGTTTTATGTATCGTATTCGTATTTTGATTAGTTGGAGCGATAACACTTGTAGGACTTGCAGAAATTTGACCATGCATCATATTTCTGGTATGAAGGAAGGCGTGACTCGTATTTGCATTCAATATCGTTCCATTTGTACATTCTGTGTTACTGACACCATTGATATACATCTTTGTTTGTTGAGAGAAATCGGTCACCGCATTTATCATGATTTGATTGTAATTTCTGTCACTTGACGCTTCTGTACATTTTATTTGACCATTGAGAAGAGATTCAGTGATGATATTCGATGAACAAGTTATAGATTTATCATCCTGATTGAAGTGATTTATTTTATTATTATCTAGTTCCTTCTTTGTAATAAGGCTGGATTGTTGCTCGACTAATGTTGTTTTGATTCTCTGGATATTATTTGCAAAATCAGCCGCAGAATTCGAAGTGGCGATCAAAGTTTCTGTGGGTACTACAGTGTTTTTCGGCGACTGTAAGGCAGGTACATCACAACATCTAGGAGCGTTTTGTCGTGACGGTACACGATGAGTATTGCTGGATGCTGTTCTGAAATTTTCGTGCAGATTCAACATTCCCTGAAGTTCAATATAAGGGAATCCATTCTCATTACTGTCGGAACGAGCCAAGGTGTTTGATGAGTTTTCAGAGGAGAAGAAAGGATTTGGGATTTGTGATTTCGGACGATTTGGATTCAGACAGGTATTACGCGGCGTCATTGGTGCTATGGGTGGAGGTGAAGTGTCTGATGTGGATCGTGAAGTTGCCTGGAGCTCTTGGAATATTTCTTCTTCATCCTCAGAAAACAGATTTGGATTAAACGTTGGATCCGGACCTGTAAATAACAATAAATAAAGATTAGAAAGTTGACGAGAATGATTTTCATCATGTTCATAATCAAATGAAACTGAATATTTTCCAATGATTCCCAGTACTGCACTCAAACAAACTTGCAGTCATTTCGAATTCATGATTCATTACAATAAAACTCACATCATCAGGGTAAACTCATGATAATGATTCTGCAGTTGTGGTACAGTGTGATCTACTGCGAGGACATGACCCTAAACATAGTGAGACACAGTCCCACTCCATGTTCTATCATACTAGAAGTAACACACGCGCGTCCGTTGTACTTCCTCAAAAGATTGAGAATGAGTGCGTAGGGAAATTATCCACTATTTACGTACTCATCCATCACTCTTGAGGAAAACAACCTCCATTTCACCTAGATAAATAAAGAGGGGAATGTTGAAGAGCCAATCGAATCACGAATAAAATTTCACGGCATGTCCGTGACATGTCTCTTTTAGAAAAAGAAAGGATTCCACCAGTGATGACTCACTTTGCGCCCTTTTAAGCCGAAAAACTGCCCACTCTTCGATGCAGGTAAAACAAAAAATATTGTGTGTTTGATACGGGGAGAAAACAATTGAGGCTACACGGAGGAAATATAGTAATCTTTGATAAAAATTCGAGAATATTTCTTGGAGTCTAAGAATTTTTCTTAAATGCATAATAAAAACAAAACGGTCCAATTTTTTGTGGGATTGTATTCTAAAAACAATGAAGAATTATCAATACTTAATAAAAAATAGAGAAACATATGAACTTTCCAAAAGTCGCATCCAAAGTTTCACAAAATTAATAGTAGGATATTGAAATTTTGTTACTATTTTTGTAAAATTTCACGCGCGATATTTGAAAAGTTCATATGTTTCTCTATTCTTCATTAAGTATTAATAATTTTCCATTGTTTTTCGAATAAAATTCCACAAAAAGTGGACCGTTTTGTTTTTATTATGCTCAGAAAAACTCAGATTTTAAGAAATATTCTCAAACTTTTATGAAAAAAATATTCCCGACTATTAAAGACTATATTTCCGACCTTCATGTTTCTCCGTGTAGTCTCAATTGTTTTCTGCCCGTATCAAACACTCTACGCGGAGGAAAAATGGTTTGCTCCTATAGCGCCTACAAAGAAATTTGTTGTTCTTGCAAAAATATTCACTCCAGCAGCTAAGACGTTAGTTCTGCTAACAAATTTGTTCATGTCAGCAGAAAAATGTAGTTGTGTCAATCATTTTTCTTGCTCTTCCAGCTAGTTTTTTTTTTATAGGCGCTATAGTAACAGATCTGCTTTTTATGCCAGCAATACTTTTTTCTCCGTGTATTTTTTATCTCCCTGCGTTAAAGAGTGGGCGGTTTTTCGGCTTAAAAGGGCGCAAAGTGAGTTATTACTGGTGAGTAATGATGAGGGGGGCGGAAGATACTTTCCGCTCACCTCATCCTCACCTAGCAGTAGAAACTCAATGGAAACTCCGATAACTAACCACATAAACAGAAACCTTGATGAAAAGTTTATAAATGAATAAATATTACCGTAAATCGTGGTAAAGTGGATCAAGATTCAATGTGTTTTGACAAACACATATTTTCACTGGGAACGAAACATTTTCTAAAAAATCATGTTCATTTGGGTAATTTTCATGATCAACGTTGACACTAAAAACAAATTATTTTGTGACTCTATAAATTGGAGTAAAGAGCATCATTTGTTCATTGTACCTGCTCATCCAAGTATTTTGCCATTTATGCATCATTGGACCACCAATAATGATTGTTTGTTCCACTCATAGTAGGGTAAAGGAATGGAATTTGGTGATACGGGTATATTGGTGACAGTGTGAATTTGAATTGCAAATAATACCGTCCATAGAGCTATGGCGCCACTAATGCACCAAATGATAGTGGAATTATATTTCTATCTATTGGTTATAAACAATAATGATCGACATCGTTGTGATTGTTGGAGACAAACAATTTGTGTCGTACACCGAGTAGTGCTTCTTCCCCAAATTTCATCAATCATACAGTTTCGTTTCTATCATTGACGTTGAGTTTTGTGGACTGAACAGAATTTTTGTTGTTTTAACGAAAGAATTTTGTTGATCACATTTCATCGAGAACTCTTTGTTGGAACTACAAAAATTTTGTCATCACAACCGAGCAATTCATTCAGTGTGTGGTTGTTGGATAGTATGCTTCTCAGTGTCTCTTGGATAGGCTTTATCAACAATTGGAAAACGTCATGCGACATTTTCCAATAATTCATGAACTGTCTTCGACGATAATGAATCATATTCACGCAGGACGAATGAAACCCCGCTGTACTCAAACAAAGATTAATCAGATGTGAATGAATTGCTCTTTCATTGCATCAGTGTTGACATCGTGATATCAATTTCCATTTAATTCAAATGAACGATTCATGCTCGGAAAGTATACAACACATACCTGCTGGTAAGTCATCTCTGAGCTCGGTTATAATCAATGTCATTTGTCTCGGTTGCAGGTGCAGAAGAGATGTTCTGTAGGTAACCTGCCCTAAGTTAGCCGGTACAGAGTCTGTCAGTCCGTGAAACTTGAATTTTGTGCCCCAGATATTCGACGTCACTTCAACAAGTCTTGCATGCTGAGAAGAAGGATAGAACAAGTGAGCATGATTATGATTCTGAAAGCGAACTGAGTTGAGTTCAAAAAATTCCAGGAACAATTAATTTCCCGTGAGGATTGTATAATCTATGTCTGAGTTGAGATTCTCAGACCATGTTTGGTGGAGGAAGAGTAAAGTTACATTTTGTTTGCATTAAAGATGATGATTGGTGGTCAATTCAGAATTTCCCATTGATTGTCATCCTGTTCAAGATGTATTAGAGTCTACTGATCAAAAAACACGGTGGCGTTCTGTGGCCGAATGCACAAAATCATTCAATGAAGGATTCAGTCAGTCGGACGAGAAGTGAGTCAATATTTATATTACAATTATAATAAAAACGTTGAGAAAATTTCCAGATACGAATAATTTGTATATACAGGTCCAGTACATTTCACACAAGGCTTCTTTATATTCATTGTATGAGAATCAACTCACATAACGCTCTCCATGCGAACAGCACATATTTTGCACGATTTTTGCGAATGTTGCAACTTTATCGTCGAGGAAAGTATAAAAACAGTATCGGTAACCTCTCTGCCTTTTCTGGAACCGGCTTGCTCTTCGGGAATTTGACTGACGGTTTTAATATAGGTCACAAGGCGCTCATACAAAATTTGAGTGGGAACTTCTGTAACACTATTTATCAATGCGATACCGCGATAGTTCGAAAGATCAATCCTACTGCCTTTTTTATGGTACATAAAGAGAGAGATTTGCGTCCATGATTTTGGGAGAGTTTCATAATCAGAGATTCTATTGAACAGTTACATCAGATATCGGAATCAAACTTCCGGCAGTTTCTTATAGAACTCACTAGCTATGCCATCTGAACCCGGAGATTTTGAAGTTTTCAATCTCCTTGAGCTCCTAGTGAGTTCCACAGAAGGAATTGTACATTCTAATACAGGATCCGAGAATCCAAGAAAAATTAGATCAAGGTGCAGCTTTACCGGGTACACGGATTTCAAAAATTCGTGTCATTCATCCAAAGGGACATTACCTGCCATTATAGGTCTTAGCTTGCATGTGCTCACTTCTTTCCAGAAAATGTGAGGGAATTTTATTATAGAACATCTGTCAGCAATTCGTTACGAATGGGATTTCCTTCCTCGCTATAATAGAGAACCACAATCTTCTTCACATCTTAGATACGTGGTAATTTCATTTGACGCATAATTAGAGTTCCTGACGTGTCGCAAAAATAATTTGCAACACTTTATTTCCGTGAAACATTATTTATCAAACCATTTTATGTTAGATTCACATTGCACCAATAATAAAGTCATGAGACATGTCAGCACAAAAGGACGCTCCAACTATCGTGGCTGAAAGATTTTCAGAAAGAACGTCTACATCAGTATCGGAGCACTTAACTGAGTGCATGCTTGAATTCATCGAGTGGTTTTGAAAACAAACAGCTTTTTTCAGCTGGCCAGGTCAATTTATGATCCTCTTCATTGGAAATGGGAGGCTAGAAGCGGGGGACGTTAATTGGAGATTCACTATGACCAGGGTGTAGTAGTGAAGGAAGTGTGATAGAGGCCGACAGGTGTCCAGAGCCCAGAAGATCTCATGAAGAATTCAGTATGTATTCAGGTCATTGGAGCGAGCATTCCATATCAAGAGGATGTTGCAAAACGGTGCCGTCTGTGTGGACACAGGGGACAATAAAAATCAGGCAGATCTCTTTTTCTCATCATTGTTGATTGATTGTAAGAACGGAATTAATAACACTCCCCGTTGAGTTGGCCAATGAGCATCAACTAGGAACAGAGATCATCCTGACTTCTATATCTGTTCCACTTGACATATTTCGAACCACTTTTCCGATTAGATTCTCGCTCCAGTAGTGAATGCTTTAGAGTTGGATGCAATAGAGGCAGAAGTGCAATCTACGCGCGCGTAGCACGCGTGTGTTACTCCCTGTATGATATAAAATTCAAGTTTTCACATTATATCGTCGCCACAGTGTCGCATTTTGCTAATCTAGCGGGACAAAATGACAAAAGTCATAATAATGTAGTCAAAATTTATTCACAATACTCAAAATGATCCTGGTTTATTGGAAAAAGATGTTACTACGTATACTGCATGTTATAAAGTATTCAGTGTAAACAGAACTATCAAAGAATGCATCATGTTCATTCTGTTGCGTTTCTTCTCCGGTTGCTGCTTGAATATTTGGTGGTTGTGTCAATTCCAAAACTGCGGGACTAATAGCTACTGCTCTGAAGTGTTCTTGGGGTCGTAATGAAGTGAACACTGGATCCGAGCTCATCAAAAGACAGTGCAACAGATCTTCATTTGTTTCCGTTCTCGATATCTCTTTTGTGTGATCCAGTCGGAATTTTCTGAATTGTTCGTGACGTGACTCTTGTGCCTCTTCAGACATCTGTCCAATGGGAAGTGAAAAATTTTGTATCGCATCTGGACCATGAATTGAAATCTTATGTAATGTTACAGGCATTGGATACCAGTTATGAAGAGAAACATATAAATCCGCAGTTTATGCAGATTATGAAGTTATCTTCAGTTGGATAACACATCGTTTTAGCTTGGCTTACTTTTTTATAAGAAGGATAAATTTTCAAGCCTTTTCTGTTGAGATGATTTTCTCATCATCTGATATTCTCGATAGCTTAAGTTCATAGAAGTCATTAAGGACAGGGCCTCTTTTGCTTAATACTGAGGGATTTGATGCTCAAATTGGTTTATGGCTTTTTTTTATCATAGTGATACTATCAGGACTTCTGGTTAATTCCTCTAGAACACTCGTGGCATCTCTTTTCCCAGATTTACTCAACTTGAGACACGTTGCGTACGTTAATTCACTCAAAGATCGTTCTGCGATAAATGATTCCACCTTTCGTCTTTTTGCTTTGGGTCCACACGAACTAAAATCTTTCCGACGTCGGCCAACTTGTTGATGGCTCCCACTAGCACTTGTACCCGGTAAATGAAGGTTGCTGATCACAATTGGAGAATCCAACCATTCTTTTTGTATGTTCAAAAACGTATTTTTATTACGATCACAGTTTTTCCATCTTTGGTTGAATCCAGTAATGAGAGACAGAGATAGTCGTTCAAGTTCTTCTAACATTACAGATGAGCAGTGATTCAGTTCGAATTTTGTCTGAAGATATTGTGTAAGTATATTCTTTGATTCACAGGAAGATGATCCCAATTTGATATCGTTATTTCTCAATGCCTCATATAACTTCCTTTTTCCTGACTATCATGCCGGTAGCTGAGAAAAATGTACACTGCAGAAAAGCAAGGAAACGCAAACGAAATCCATTTTCTTTTAATGCGTATGAATATGAGGTCTCAAAGAAAAATTGCCCATGGCATACAAAGTCAGACGGAAATTTTGGCATCCGATTTTATTCATAATACAAAAAGAAATGTTCATGCATGTGATTTGCAGTTCTTATATGGTATTGTCTCAGTTATAAAACGTTTACAAGTATCTATATCAATACAGTAATATTCAGTACTCACCACGGTGTGAAGGTTCCATAACAACGAGGATTTTTATACATATACACATCATTCACTTCTCTAGCGTTTATTGAGAAAAATAATCATACGGTTTCGAGCGCTCACTGGTGGAACTGGACCAGTGACGACCTATTCCCACGCGATTATTGAGAAGAAAGGATGAGAATTTGATTTGAAATATTTTTCCATCAATTTGTATCCCTAATCAGCTTTGATTTTGGGAGATTTTGAGTCGATATATTGCAAGTCATTTTTTTGACTTTCGTCTCGCTAGATCAGCAAAATGCGACACTGTTCGTCGGTCACAAGACTAAAGGTAAGAAGTTACTTTATAATTTGTATATAATAAGACGAACAATTTGATATCAAGTTTGTGAGAGATTGCAACCAGAAACATCTGGTATCATAAAAATGACGATTATTCAAAAACGTGACTTGTTGTTAAGTTTCATCATGTGTTCGAAGACATACTTTTTCCGGTATTTAATCGTGCTCATCTCTAGAATAATAGGTTGTGATCATAGGGTTGCTGGGTGGAAATTGAAGAGGCTTTCGATTGGGCCTATGGAGCATTTTGATGGATGACGCCACTTCGAAAATTCAGCAAGAAATTTGGAAAAACATACAAACTTCCGGAACTTTGAGCTCCTAGTGGCATGTGTTAACATTGTAAAATCGGACTGACGATTTCCGTACTTTCTTTATGGGAATTAGAACTTTTAGAGGGGGTGAAATCAGAGGAATTCGAAAATTCTCAAGATGAAGGCCACCTTAATATGTACATAGAAATAAAAGTTGCATTCACTTCGAATAATCACGCCATGAAAAACAAAGAATGAGAATCATTGATACCATTCGATCAATATCAGTACATCTTGTTAATCTCCAAACAATGTCCACCACACATGAATTGATGATTTTATAAACGCACAGAATATCAATTCTCCATTGATTGAGATCAAAGTGCACATCAGAACTAAATGATCTTTTCAATGCGCACGTATTTTCCTTACCTCAGGTAAAGTGTCGACATAGGTTAAATCATCTCCTTCGTCGAATGACCTGACATCTTCTCTTCTCTTCCTACTATTCTTTCTTATACTCTGGGGAGATGCACATGAATCGCCAATGTCCCTCTCTATATCCGAACCATCGCTGAATGAAGGACAGTTAGGGAGCTCATTTTCTGAAATAGTTAGATGTTGGTTTTGCGGATCAAATATCACAAATTCGGGTTTGATCTTGCTAGTTCTCCTTCCTTTCAATAACGGTACAAGGCCTCCCAGATATTCCAAATATAAAGTATAGCACGGTACTGGTTCCACAGCATGTCTCAACATGGTACAATGTAAACGTCCTCCTCCTGAAGGGGGTCTGGATACAAATCTTCTTAATTCCCTTGGTTCAGGCACGGAACATCTGAAATCAAATAATAAAAATGATACAAGCCTCTAAACAATCTGACAGTGGAATTTTAGAAAGTTCAAACAAACGTTGAGGATATAATGAGACAACATGATGATGGAATCATCGTGTGTATTAATTCAATGGGATGTACAATCCGATTAACCTGATAGAAATTCCGTTAGAAATGGATGAGAATCGAGTTCTATCCGTTCACTTTGCGTTTCTTCCCCCGCAATTCAAAACGAAAGTAGATAGGGGTGGTTTCACCCGGGTTTGATTGAGAATTACGTGTACGAACACTATCAGTTTATGCCTAGTTTTGCGTACGTGGAGTCTATGAGTATCTAATAGCTGAAACTCCTTAGTATGACACCTGTTTCTATACGCAAAAAACTACCGGGGATGACTTGGTTTCAACTACAGAAGCTGGAGTCCAATACCTGCGTGTGTAACGAGAACGGCATGTGCATACATGGTTGCCAAAGCCTGAAAATTCTGTGCATCTCATTGGCCATCCCATTCAACGCAAATTCATGGTTGATTAATTGCGTTAGGATTCCCAGATTGTGACTACCATGGTAAACTAGAGAAAAAACCCGGTATGGAGTGTTCCTGCATCCATCCATACTGGTGGGTATTCAATGATTTAACGATGTATCGTATATACAGCGGAGGAAATCTTCTCCGGAATCACCTGTTTTTACAGGGAAGAATTCTGGAAGAATGGGAGGAAAGGGTTTGACGAAGGTCCTCTATACATTTCATCCAATTTGGTCTACTTAGTCCAGAGATATCCTGAATACAGACGGAGTGACAGACAAACACACAGACAGACATACAGACAACGGGTACAATAGCGGGTGCAATAGTCATCCGTGCTTGGTATGCTACGTATACCGATGAGTGCCCAAGAGTGTATTTACAAAAGCTTCTAGAAAACTGTATTCACAAATAAAGCTCCTCTTTTCTCAATACACAATGTTGAATAGGGTGGGCTGGAAGAATAGAAATTCAGAATTTCATGTAGCAATACCTGGGAGGAGTTATTAGATCACGTAAGGAGACTTTGTACACGAGATGAGCTGAGTTGATTAATGTTTAGGTAGTACGCAAGTACTTGGGAATTCTCAAGTTTCAGAAATACCTCATGCCTCTTGATCTTCCAAGATTTCACGCCTGTGGTTCACAATTTTTCCAATAATTTTCAGATATTTGGGCTCATATTCTTCGAATATACATCAATATATCAAAAACTGCCTAATTGAGTTATAATATGACGAGAGAAATGGTTCTGAACCACGCAAATTGACCTGAAACTTGTCAATATATACACCATATATGTACTGCAGTGCGTTAGCTAATTCACATATCGTGGCAGCGACAGTTTTCTGATCAATGAAATTTCTGCGGACTGAGATTTCTTGAACCTTGATCTCACTTTTTGACAGCCGATGCCACTTAAAGAAACTGTGTATCACAATTACTATGTAGTACTTCATAGTCAATCAGATCAATATGATGAGAACATGAAATATTCTTCCTCACCTTATAGTACTGGCGAAGAGAGCAGCTACGGATGCTCTCAATCTTGGTGGCAGTGGTAATTGTTGGACGCAAGATTCTTTCGTAAGAGCTGCTCTAACTGCTAATCGTGATAGTAGTTGTAGTGACCCTACTCTCCTGTAAAAAAAAAGTACATCAATCCAGTTAAGGAAACACTATTTCACCATAAGATTACTGAAAATGATACTCATTTCATGATTATGAAGTTTTTCTTGAAATATTTTTGTGCGAGGAGAGCATAATTTGATTGTGAGCCGAAATTGAGCGAACGTAGAGATGCTCTAGGCATTCACGAGTTTTATCACGCTTGACGATGCGAAAAATCGACACTTGCAAACCCTTCAGCAGGAACTCACGAGGCACTTGCAATTGTCTGGTTTTTGGCTAGGTGAGCGATACAGATCTCGTTAATGTCTATAGCATTTCTTTTGAGGAGGTGAATGGACAAACAGGTCAGAAACAGCAATAGGGGTGAGTGGGGTAAGCTGTGACAAAATTTCAAAACATCGAATACTTCGAATTCGTTTCATCAAAAAACATTCATGAAATATGCAAACGGTACATCAGTTCCATAAATAATGATATGAAATGTGATTTTTCAAAATGAACAACAACAATACACGTACAAAAGAAGATGCAAAAGCACTTCAAAAGTAACAACTTGCCCCTGTAAGGGGTTAGTTGTTACAAGTATGGGGTATGTTGTTTTACACACCAGATGAAAATTATCTACTTGGTATGGAAAAATATTAAACTTCACAGAGGCAAACCACATGGATAACTTATTATAATATCTAGAATAATTATATATCAATTTGAATCAATTACTCGTATAGTTATACTATACAAATTCTTCATCCTCAGAACTTGATATTTCTTCTGCATTCCTCTTCTCACTTCTAGTCATCTTCTCTTTGGTTTTTTTGTTTTTGTTCTTCCTTATAATTGAAGACCTTTTAACTTCTCGTAATTTCACCTGTTTTTTCGCGTTTCTTATATATTCTCCTATTTCTATTCAATTGTTCACTAGACTATCTGTGAATATTATACTCTTGAATGTGCGTCTGGTGACACAACGTTTTCTCTCTTCAGCTTTTGGATGAGGATGAATTTGTTCCGGAGTCACATGTTTCGTTCTTATAGTCTCACTTGTAGATGCTTGAAATGCTACTTTGACGACCCACTTGATTCTCTTCCTGAATGTCATATCCATTCAAAACGTTCTCATAAAATAACACCTAACTTCCATTCTGTGCTAACAGCAGTGCCATCACAACCAATCACCAAGTCGCTACAGCCTCCAGAGACTTCTTTTCTAACGTACTGATATAAACTGTCGCATATACTGGTAGCTGTACTTGATGGTGAGGTAACATGACCCAAATACTGTGATTTGGGCTCCCTGACAAGGGATACATGCTCTCTTTCCACCATTTGTCGATGAAATTTTGCTCCTTTCTTAATTTGTGTTAGAGTGGAATCCTTCCGACCATCGAAATAAATGCAGAAGATATTATCCGATCAGGCTGTGCTTTTGCGCACTTTCATTCGATGTCCGAAGACAACTTTTTTTCACTATTGGAACCTGATCCGAGGAAAAAAATTCTCTCCGCTCCACCCTAATATCCAGTCATATAAGTGTGTTTGAAGAGAATTCCATCCTCCACAGAGATAACCCAATGGCTTATTGATGAAAATTTTTTTTCAGGAAATATTCGAATATTCATTTCTCTATCAAATCCTAATCTAAATCCAATTTTCTATCAAAGATTACTATATTTCCGAACTGCATTTTCCTCCGTATGGGAGAAGTTCAGCGAATGAAGCTCCGATTCTCGAAGTACGAGAATACCGACAATGTGTATCATCCTAATCCTTGAATCGAACAGTGGTGAATTCAATAAAATATTAACATACCTGGATACCCATGCTGCATGAACACGTGCCCCTGTTGCCACAAATAACCGCCTATCGTTATGCCCCCAAGTCAGCGCAGATACAGCACACTTGAATGATAGAGCAAAAATGATCAGTCTATATTGGATATACTCAAAGAATGTTGATGTGAATGAGTGATGTTATAGTAATGTAATACTAATTGAGCCTAGAAAACTTGACAATTAGGAAACTTGGAACATTCTGATACCGGTCCATCTTTATATTTATTTCAAGTCATGTAGTGAAAAAATTCATTGTAGATATTACAATTCAATCTTATGGGATTTTGCAATGGAACACATAAAAAATATGAAGGTAGACTGAAAAATAATCCACACATGATCCTAGAACGCGGAAGAAATGACCTTCAGATGCGTAGCAGGTGGCACGTGAAAATGATATTCCTCCTTCATATGTGTGTGCAGTTTGAGGGCTTCACATTCATTCAGCGTATTTTGAGCACCAGAAGTATGGAGACGTGTTCTAATGTTATGTAAAAGAGAGTTGAACAGCGTGCAATTTTCAACTGCAGAAGCAGCGACTTCCACTGGGATTCATAGCCTGTTCAACTCTCTGAGCAAGAAACGACTACAAATATGTACGTATGACCTATGATTTTCCCCAACAGAACCTTAAATCTGTGTACGTTCGGGGAACGTCCAAATACGTCTCTCAGATGTCCCTCGGACGTTCTAAAATCCGCTGGGCATATGAAGCTCCAAAGGACGTCTGATAGACGTATTCGGAGGTTCCCTGGACGTACGCAGATTTTGGTTCTGTTAGGGGTGCGCGCGGTCTGTTCGGGTATCTAGCCGCGCGCGCAGAAATTCATCGTTGCGGTGGTGCGTAAGTGTGTATACGTACGCGACAGATCACATACACAGATTATATAAGTGTCATTCACACACAACTTCAGTCACCGCTTGCTCAAAAAGTTAAAATGAAAATTTTGTTAAAGGTCCACTATGAACCGATGGGTGATGGAATTTGGTGTGAATTTTAATTTGCTTGTAATATTCCATGTTTAGGAGACGAGAAATCATGTAAAAATAGATTTTGATCGATTATAAGGATATCTTCTTCATTTGATGTTGATGGAAGGATATCTCGCAATTCTGGTGGTAAGCATAAAATGATTTCTTGCCGAGAGAAAGGACACTCTTGACTCGTCAGTTGAGGTATGCATATCGCACATACTCGGTGGCCGCAATTTTAGTTCCTTTTCGTTCGAATCACGAACGACGCACCCTACAAAGAATAAGTACATGGAGTGGATGCCAATTCTTTTGTTGAACTGATCAACGATATGATAGATAATTTTATATTGGAGAAATTCGTATTTGTTATATATAAATCTGATCTCACAGAATTATTTATGCAAGCTTGGAATTTTATGAGCATATTATATGCACATCCGCGCAACAAATCACAAAATTTGCGATTATACTTTTGATATGACAAAAAAATGCGGGGACCTCTATATATACTAGATTTATTGTAATCATAGATAGCATGACTCCTACAAGCCTGCGTTATTTTACCAGCTTCATTCGACTTTCTATTATGTGAAGACTTGATTCGTAAAGCTCAATTTTGAGAATATATTGTGCGCATTCGTGCAACAAATACTCCAAAAAATCGGAGTCATCAACGGTTACACATGATCACAAAAAAATTTGACTTGCACATCCATGCACACTTCATTGATTCTGATAATCATAAGTACCGAAAGATTCTCAAGAGCATAAAATTGATGCCATTCCAGACAGTATCATTGAACTCATGGTCTCGATGTTATAGAATAAAAATTGTTAACTTGAACTTCGAACTTGATTGATATGAACTGTTTTTCTGCCTTTCAATGCTTCAGAAGGCAGGCTTGAACTGCACGCGCTCGAGTTTCGAGACAGGTTTACGAATTGCTTTGCGGGAATGATTTCTCCAAAACAACCGGACGTAGCAACTTCAAATTTCAACACGATGTTTAGTACTGTGATGGCTATCGTCTGTACCTCAAACTAGTTGATATTTCGATTTTAATTCATGATTCCACCTGACTTATGAGGCGAAGGAAGGTGTTTTTTTCACACTTTTGCAAGAAACGCCATCAGTTTGTTAATTTTTGGTACAATAAGATAGTATCGATTTTTTGTTTCAGATCGCTAAGAGCGGGAATCAACCTCGCCAGGAAAAAACGTTTTTCTTCCCAACACTCGCATTCTACATTATAAGTGCATGAATGAATATTTCCCGTGACGAACAAAAAGTTCTTCCCACTCTCCTTAATCATACCTTTGGGGGAAGGAAAAGTTTATCCAATTTTATTCAACAGTTGCCGGGAAAAAAATTGTTGAAAATATGCTTGTTTTGAGGTCCATGACAGCGGAACCGCCATGAGCGATTTTCAGGATATTGATTATTGGAGAATCCAGAGGAAATTCAGGGAATTACGTCAGGGTTTCGAGAAAAACCCTGGGGGTTGAAAAGAATCCCTCCGTTTTCCAAGTACCCTGGGTATCGGTTGTGATTACGGACGTGATGGTGCGCGAGCGACTATATTTTCGTATTCAGCGACTCAAGAAACGGTGGAGGAATGCACTCCCATCTTAGATGCGGGGTACTCGGAAAGAAGAAGGCTTTTTTGACCCATCGTCTTGAATGACTCCAAGAAGAGGGGATCAATATCCATAATCTCAAAGTTCTGACGCCACAGAACAGGAGGGATCACATATATAAAGCTGAAACTATCGAACGAGAGTTAGGAGACGTACGACTACACTTTTGGAAAGGAGTGTACTTTTGAGTGTTTGAAAATTACAGGAAATCGAGAATTGCAATATTCGTCCCTTGCGTTCTGCCATTCAGAAAAATTGGTCACGATTCGATGATGGATTCTCTTATAGCTTCTTCGATGCTGAATCGAATGGTAAGTGTTACGCGGTTATTTAAGATGATTAAATAGAGATTGAATGATGAATGGGAGAAGGCGTGGAACATCATGAATGGATGCGTACACCGTTCGATTCAGCATCGGAAAAACTATGAGGAAAAGCATCATCAAACCGTGTATCATCTTTCTCAATGGCGGAAAGCATGGGACGAATATCGCAATTCTCTATTTCCTGTCATTTTCGAGTTTTTCAGCATTTAACCCCCATATAATCATTCTCAAAGACCGCGTCACATATCGATACCCATACCATTCGATTCGGAATTGGGAAAACTGTGAGGGAACCCCTCATCGAACAGAAAATCATTCCTCTGAATGGTTGAAGGCATGAAACAGACATCAAAATTCTCGATTTCCTCTCATTTTCAAGTTTTTCAGCTCTCAACCGCCACATAATCATCTCAGAATGTCGCTTAACCCATCCAGACCTATACCATCCGAATCAGAATTGGAAAAACTACAAGAAAACCCTTCATCCAACAGTGAAATATTTTTCCGAATGGGAGGAGGCATGCAACGAATATTCCGATTCTCGACTTCCTTTCATTTTCAAGTTTTTCATCATTTAACCCCCATTTACCCATCTCGAATGACCGCATCACACGTCGAGACCTATACAATCCAATTCAAAATTGAAGAGATCATTGAAAAACCCATCATTGCACAGTGGATTATTTTCCTTGATGGTAGATGGCATAGGAAGAATAATGCGGCTCTCGATTTCCCGTCATTTTCGAGTCTTCCAGCATTCAACCTGAATTTAACCAGCTTCAATGGACACGTAACACATCAAGACCCATACCACTTGATGCGGCATAGGAGAATCCATAAAAAAACCCGTCATTGGACAGTGAGTTATTTTTCTGCACGGGAGAAAGCATGGAACGATCATTACGGTTCTCGATTTTCTCTCGTTCTCAAGTTTTTCCCCATTCAATCTCCATCCAACTAGCTCATATGACCCCGTAACACGTCCAAACCTTCACCATTCAATTCGGCATCGAGGAAACTATGAGAAAACGCATCATCGAACCGTGGATCATTTTTCTGAATGGCAGAAAGCATGGAACGAATACTGCGATCCTCGATTTCCTGTCATTCCCAAGTTTTGCAGCATTCAACCCCTATTTAACCATCTTCACCGGACACATACCGATACCTATACCATCCGATTCGGCATTGGAAGAGCTATAAAAAAATGAAATAAGACTGAAATTCACGATTGAATTCCTTCAATTCCAAGTTTTGCAGCGCTCAACTCCTATTTAATCATCTTAAATGGCCGCGTAACACACCGAGACCTATACCATTTGATGCGGCATTGAAGAAGCTATGAGGCAAACCATCATTGGACCGTGAATCCTTCTCAATGGCGGAAAGTAGGGACGAATATTGCGATTCTCGATTTTCCTTCATTTTCAAGTTTTTCCCCATTTAACCCCTATTGAACCAGCGTGACAAGTCGAAACCTTTACTATTTGATTTGGCATCGAAAAGACTATAAGAAACCCCCCGTCACACAATGAATTATTCTTCCGAATAAGAGGAGGCATGGAAAGGAGACTGAAATTCACGACTGGATTGTTTCAATTTCAAGTTTCCCAGCCTCCAACCCCCATTTACCCATCTTGGATCGCCGCGTTACATATCGAGACCTACACCATTGGATTCGGCATCAATGAAACTACAAAAACGCCCATCATCCAACAGCGAAGGATTTCTCTGAACGGGAGAAGGCATGGAAAGACTTGTAAATCATGATACATTTTCACTTCTTCCCACACTCAAAATTCAAATGTCCCTTCCAAACTGCATTTGAACGTTTCCAGACCTATCCCATTCGATTCAGAGCATCAAAATCCACCAAGATTGATCATTTACATTCCAATAGTAGTCCCGGTTCGTCCGCTAGTTGAATTGTAATATCAAAACACTCAAAAGTACAGTCCCTCTCAAAAGTGTAGTTATACGTCTGCTAGCTCTCGTTCGGTAGTTTCAGCTCCATATCACATCTTCGAATCCAGCGACCTTAGAAACATTGGAATATTGTACCCCCAGCCAGTGGTGGACTGAGAACTCTTCCATCCTCTCCGAACCCACGAGAAATGGTTACGTTATGGAACAAAAGGGACCACACTTGATTATAAAATTGTTACCCCTGCCTCCACGATGATTCCTTTCCTCTCTCCTTATTGGGCCTGGAATAGAAAATCCGAGAAGTAAGAATTAAATCGTTATAAACTAAAAACTATTCGTTGATATTGACTATATATAACTCGTAATAAGTTAAGGCAGAACGTACCCGGTACAGAACTGGTCTGACTGTTATTTTGATGTCTTGTGCCCAAAGGTAGTAATGAACGTTCTGAAGCCATGAACACAAAACTTTGAAATTATCATTAGAGTCAAGGAATCTCCTACATTACATTCCAAGAAAATGATTGGATAGGGGAATTCGTAATCAAAAGTAATTGATTCAAATCAACTCAATAACAACACTCATGACTAGATTGCGGAAGTTCATGCACAAACATGTTTCATGCATGAGACAGAATAAATTCAAACCAAATTATTTATCGTCATTTTTATGTAATCTGCAACATGCATATTGACATATGCAATGAATATACACTTAATACGCGTATAAAATATGCAAAATGTATGCACGATTTATGCTATGTATATGAAAATTCATGCGAAACAAAAATATGCAATCACTATAATAATTTGAGGAACATATTTTTTCGATGAAACACAAACGAAAAATAACGCAATATCACCATTACACAACTATCATTATGCATAACTCCTTTTAAGCATTCAAATCATAATTCAAATTACAGTGGGATATTTAAACTTTCCCAAGATTTGAGACTATTATCGTTTGAATAGTCTTTCCACTTGCGAATCGAATAGTATAAGTCTCGATGTGTTACACACGTATTCAAGATGGTTACATGGACGTTGGATGCTGCAAAACTTGGAAATAGGAGAAAATCGAGAATCGTAATATTCGTTCCATGCCTTTCCTCATTCATCATTGAATCCCCATTCAACCATCTCAAATAGCCGCGTAACACATCGAGACCTATAACATTCGATTCGGCATTGAGAAAGCTCCAAGAGAAGCCATCATCGAGCCGTGACCCTTTTTTCCAAATGGCAGAAAGCAGAGAACGAATATCGCAATGCTCGATTTCTTATCATTTTCATGTTTTTCAGCTTTCACCCTCATATGATCATCTGAAGAGGCCGCGTAACATATCGAGATCTACACTCTTCGATTCGGGGTTGGGAAGACTATTAAAGGACCCATCATTTAACAGGGGATTTGTCTGAATGGTAGAAGGCATGGAACGAACAATGGGATTCTGGATTTTCCCTGATTTGGAAGTTTGTCAGCTTTCAACGCCCATATAATCATCTTAAGAGATCGCGTAACACATGACGAGACCTATGTCATGCGATGCGGCATCAAAAAAACTGTAAGGAAGCCCACACGCAGAGAAAAATTCTTGCTGAAAAAGCGATTTCGAAAAATCTGCTTTGCTAAATTAGCAAAACGGTTGCTGTTACATCAAAAATTCTGCTATTTTAGCAAGATATTTGCTAATTCAGCAAAATTTCCTAGTTGCCTGTATATCTACAATCTCGGATTGCTGAATGGCAAGCGCTTGTTAAAAGAGCAAGATTTTTGCTGTGACAGCAAATTATTTGCTAATTCAGCAACAACTTTTGCCATATCAGCAAAGCAAATCTTCGAGGTTTGCTGTTTCAGCAGCTTTTTTTCTCTGAGTGCATCATCCAACGGCGAATTATTGTTCTGCATGTGAGAAGGTATGGAAGAGCTTGTAAATCATGATCCATTTTTATTTCTTCCCGCACTCAAAACTCGAATGTCTTGTTCAAACTGCATTTGAGCGTTCTCAGACCTATCTCATTCGATACAGCGCATAAAAATCCACAAAGATTGGTCATCTTCATTCCAATAGTAGTCTCGGTTCGTCCGCTAGTTGGATTGTAATATCAAAACACTCAAAAGTACAGTCCCTTCCAAAAGTGTAGTTGTACGTCTGCTAACTCCCGTCCGGTAATTTCAGCTTCACAGATGTGATCGCTCTTGCTCCATGTCGTCAGAATTTCAAGATTATTGGGAATTATGGATCAATAATACTCCCTTTCTTCCAAATACTCTGAATCTGGGTTGAGTTTACACTATCTTCCCATATTCATTAGGTCGCTGGATATGAAGTTCTGATCGATCTTGCTTCTTCACGTCCGAGTTTTGAGATAATTGGGAATTATGGGTCAATAAAGACCTCTCCTTCAACTAGCCTGAATCTGCTCCAAAGGTACACGATTCCAATGTTTTTTGAGTCGCTGGATAAGAAAATGTGTTTACGTGTGCTCTTTCACGTTATAATTCTGGAATAATTCAAAACGATGGGTCAAAAAAGCCTTCTTCTTTCCGAGTACCCTGCATCTGAGATGAGAGTGCATTTTTCAAGGGGTTCATGGGTCGCTGATTACGAAAATATAGTCGCTCGTACTCCATCACGTCCGGGTTTGCAGATATGGGTGAGAAAATCCTCCCGTTTCCCAAGTACCCTGGATCTCGGTGGATAGTACACTATTCCGACGTTTTTTAGATCCCTGAATACGGAAATGTGGTCGCTCCTACTCTATAACGTCAGGATTTGGCAATAAAGGAGAATGATGTGTCATAGAAGCCATCAAATCCAAACGTGATAGAACAGGAATGAGCACATCTCCGCATTCGGGGAACCAAAAAACGTTGGAATAATGTACTCACAACCGAGATCCAGGGTACTTGAAAAGCGGAATGATTTTTTTCACCCATATCTCAAAATCCTGACGTAATGGACCAGGAGCAACCACATTTTCTTATTCAGTGACCCAAGAAACGTTGGAAAAATGCACTCTCATCTTAAATGTAGGACACTCGGGAAAAAGGACGCTCTTTTGACCAATTATCCTCAATTATCTCAAAATCCAAATGTGATAGAGCAAAAGCGACTACATCTTCCTATTCAGCGATCCTAAAAAACATTGGAACATTGTATCTTCAACGCAGATTCAAACTACTTGGAGAGAAGAGGACTTCATTGACCCACAATTTCCTCAATTTCCTCTAAATTCAGCAATAATCAATATCCTGAGAATCGCTCATGGCGGTTGCACTTTCATTGACCTAAAACCGAGCATATTCTCAACAATTTCCCTCCCGGGAACTATTGAACACAATTGGGTAAAGTTTTTTTTCCCTCAAAGGTATGATCAAGGGGAGTGGGAAAAATTTTTTGTTCGTCACGGGAAATATTTATTTATGTACTGGTAATGTAAAATGCGAGTGTTGAAACAAAAAAACGTTTCCCGCTGGTGGGGTTGATTCCCGCTCTCAGCGATCTGAAACAGAAAATCGAAGTAATCTGGAACAAAAAATCAATACTATCTTATTGCGCCGAAAATTAACAAAATGATGGCGTTTCTTGCAAAAGTGTGAAAAAACACCTTCCTTCGCGTCATTAGTCAGGTGGAATCATGAATTAGAATCGAACTATCAACTAGTTTCAGGTACAGACGATAGCCATCACAGTACTGAACATCGTGTTAAACTTTGAAGTTGGTACGCCCGGTCGTTTTGGAGAAATCATTCCCGCAAAGCAATTCGTAAACCTGTCCCGAAACTCGAGCGCGTGCAGTTTGAGCCTCCCTTCTGAAACATTGAAAGGCGGAAGAACACTTGAACTGACCGTAAAGTATCACTTCTATTGGTAAAAACTTTCGAATAATGCCAAAAACCAGATTTAAATCCTTCAACTCGTGACATTGAAATAACCCTTCAACTTGAAATCACAAAAATGCATTATTAAAAGTGCGCATGTCAGCGCTTTATATATATATTATAATTATTGTACTGATAATGTATCAATGTTTGATTATGAGAACCGAAAACATTTCCTAGTGGATGGATGAGAAAATGAGAGTTATAAAAAAGCAGGGACGGTAACCAACGGATTCCCAACCAAATTATCCCAACCAATTCAAATATGATATCCCAAGCTCTCTCAAGGTATCTAAGAGATTTGACCTTTGACTATCAACCCTTCTTCCTCTATGGGGGTACTAATCATTGTTTTCTCAAATGACTCGGCCGTGCATTTTTTTCTATGGGGAACTTGGGAACAAAGACTACTCCAAGATTACTTACCACAGACCCCTTCATGGGGGTGAAATCGTTTTTTTCCAGATGAATTCACGTGAAATCTCAAGGTTCCCGGATATTCGGAAGGACTTCGTAATGTGATTTTGGAGCAGTCTTCGTTATCAAGTTCCCCATAGGATAGAATATAAGACCGGGTCACAATTTGTGGAAACAATAATTACTATCCCTATGGGAGGATGAAGGGGTGATAGTAGGAGGTCAAATCTCTTAGGAATCTTGAGAAAGCTTGAAGTATGATATTTGAAGTGGTTGGGATTCCCAAATTCGGAACAATTATTCGGTGAATTGACGTAAACAATCACGATTTCATCTCTATAGAGGGGTCTGAAGCAAGTCGTAGAAACTCCAGATTCCCAGGTATTACAAGGAACTCAGGGATTTGATCTGCAAACAACTGTGGGTCACAAATTTTTCATTGAAAAAGGTACAGGGTAAGTGTTTCGATGAGAAAAGAAAAAACGATCCCATCCCCTTAGAAGGGTCAAAAGGTTGGTCGTTGAAAGTTAAATCTTCCAGATGTTTGGAGGAATCTCAAAATATCATATTTGAAGTGGTCTGGGTTCTTTGATCTTCGACAGAGAAGAAAATAAGATGGATGCATTTCCAAGTTAACGTTTCAACCTCCATAGACGGGGTGAAGAGTAGGTTGTGAAGGATTGTCGACCTCAGATTCGGATTTAGCGACCTTGGGATCCCCCAACTAGTCAATTCTAAGCGAATCGAGGCGATTGATATTTTGTGGTCGCCACACTGGCTCCACGATATCAGATGTTCAGAAAAGTCTAGTGTGTAAAATGAACTGGATAACCCACGCTTGTATCTGAGATCTCAGTCACATTTTCACGTCAATCCGAATATTGGCCAGGAGAATATTTTGGAATCTGTACTATACGTTACTTTGCTCCTGGTTAGAATTCTTATTGGTCAAGTTCGAAAGCGAGTTAACAATTCCATGAGTTCTTGGGAATCTTTCGGTACTTATGATTAACAGATTCCACGACGTGGTCATCGATGTGCAAGCCAAATTTTTTGTGATCATGTGTGACCGTTGATAACTTGGACTTTTTGGAGTATTCGTTGCACGAATGTGCACAATATATTCTAAAAATTGAGCTCTACTAATCAAGTCTTCACATAATAGAAAGTCGAATGAAGCTGGTAAAATAACGCAGGCTTGTAGGAATCATGCTATCTATGATTACAATAAATCTAGTATGTATAGATGTGCCCGCATTTTTTTGTCATATCAAGAGGATAATCGTGAATTTTGTGAGTGATTTTTTGCGCGGATGTGCATATGATATACTCATAAAATTCAAAGCTTGCATAAATAATTCTGAGAGGTCAATTTGATATAAATTAATCCCTCTCAATAGTGCCGAATGGTGTCTTCATCACTTCATCGAAGAAAGACATTTGAGGAAGGAAGAGGTACTGTGGCACTATCGAAAGGGTCAAATGTATAACAAAGACGAATTTCTAGAATGAATTCATCAATCATATCGTTGAAGTTAATTTGATTTCAATACTCATTCAGGTTGCGCCATTTGTTATTCAAACCAGAAGAAATGGGTGACTTTGATTTTCTCAATTATTTGTTGCACGAATGTGCCTAATATGTTCTGAAAATTCAGCTCTACTAATCAAGTTTTTACATAATAGGAAGTCAAATAAAGCTCATAAAAAAATGCAGGCTTGTGAGAGTTATGCTATTGATGATTACAATGAATCTACTGCGCATGGATGTGCACGCATTTTTCTTGTAATATCAAGAGTATAATCGCAAATTTTGTGAGTGATTTTTTGCGCGCATGTGCATATATTAAACTCATAAAATTCAAAGCTTGCATCAATAATTCTGGGAGGTCAATTACATTTGTAACAAATACGATTTTTCACATGAGTTCATCAATTATATCGTTGAGAAGTTCAACGAAAGAATTGGCATCCACTACATGTACTTATTTTTTGTAGGGTGCGTCGTTTGTTATCCAACCGAAAAGGAACTAAAATTGCGGCTACCATGTATGTGCGATATGCATACCTCAACTGACGAGTCAGGAGTGTCCTTTTTCTTGGCAAGAAATCATTTCGTACTTACCACCGGAATTGCCCGATATCCTTCCATCAACATCAAATGGAGAAGATATCCTTATAATCAATTGAAATCTATTTTCACATGATTTCTCGGCTCCTAAATATGGAATATTACAAGCAAATTATAATTGACATTGTTACGCATTGTTCCTACAATATTTTCATTCATCTCATTCATGTTCGTTATTACTAAGTTTTTCTCGCAATATTGTCGAAATATCATTCAACTCTCAGTTACCCCACATATCTTTGCACTGTAATATCGCTCAATTTCGTCACTTCATTTATTGGAGGAAGTAGATGGGGTTCATTTTTGAACTGATGTCAAGAATCCCTGGGAACACAGTTTGAAAAAAATCCGTTGAATTTTAGAATTATTGTTCGCCATATTGGATCCACTATTATGAACCCGAAGAGTGAGCACAGAATTCTTCCCACATTTTTTCAATCTTGAGGATTCAGACATTCTATTCCTTCCTTCCCTTCTATCCCTTCTATTTCCTTTGGGAAAATTCCAATTATTGTGACCAGAATAGTGTTTAATTAGTATTTGTTTATCAAAAATTGATGAAACTTGGCAACAATCAATGGTTGCATTTTTTCGAAGTGTTATTATTAATTACATTCCTTTCTCACTATCCTCCCAAATTTCCATCCACTTTCAACGAATAGCTTACGAGAAAATGATTTTTCAATAAAAAGACATGAAAATTTTTAATTGCATTTTATAAGTAAATGAATGAAATTGTTCCCAAAATATTAATGGGATGAATTCCTACTACCTGGTAGGTCAACTTCTCATACTTTGTCTCAATTCGCCTCAAAACATCGAAATTCATTGGCTCACTTCAGAAAATTTTAACCTACTGTGGAAGTGTTCTTGCTATCTGAAGTATAAGGATGTCGGTATAAGTATCGCTCCTGCAGTTATCTGCTCCAACCATAACTCTAGATAGTTGTTATCATCACACATTTATTCTCAGTGTGGCGTAACAAAAGTTGGAGTTCAGTTCTCAATTCATGGAACAGAAGCGTAAAGTAATGCTCAACTCCCAACTCAAACGCATGGAATATATATATATTCATCCTATCCTCATAAAACTGGCAACAGGTCAACTTGAAGTGATTCAGGATCAAAATTCAATTCAACAATGTACCTGTGTATATGGGATCGCTGTGGTGTACACAAGACTACCCGTAACGGAATAGAATTTCAGAAGATTCGTATATTCTTGAGAGTCGTTAGAGTTGAATACGTAATCTGTCTCTTTGGTGCCAGCAATAGCCAATAATTTCCTCGAATTGCTCCATTCCGCATGCAACGGAGCTCTTAAGCATGTACGTATAGTAATGGGAGACACATCATCAAATGACCTCAGCATCACTATAGTGCCGTCAGCCAAGCAGACTGCCAATACATGATCCCGTTCATCTGTGAACACAGGTGATAACAGAAAAATGAATATCCAATATAGTATTGTTCACACATTGGGGATACTAAACAAACATTAGAGATGAACTTTGACACGACTGCGTTTATTAACGTATGGATAGTTCAATGTTGTTCGATAGAGAAGTTACCATTTTGGAATAAGTATGTTTCTCAAATTCCCAAGTCTGAGGATCATTAGACATAACTCATCTTCACTAAGTTCATCTTCAGCAATTAAGATTGTTCAACGTTGAAAGATCAATTTGTCATTGATGAGATTTTGCAGGATGGAGTTTACTGGAGATGGATCTTGTGAAGGTTAGTTTGTGAAGATGAGTGTATCCTGTATTGATGTTGGAAGATCATTAGACATGGGACCGTTCCTCGATGTTTAGAAACGATTGAATTGTTACGTCAACACTTTTGGATATCTTTATAACACATAGTTATAACTTTTTTCGTCAACGAAAAATGCGACAGAAAAAAATTATTGTCACAAAATTTCAAGCCGGCACACTTGAATCTTATGTTCATTTTTCTATTTACCTTTTTGAGATCCATCATTCATCATATGGTCATCTCCTTCTTCCATCGTGAATTTCTCAGCACTCCATGCCATCGATGTGATGCCAGCAGCTAATTGCACTTCCGACACCATAGCACCATGAACGTCCATTACTATTAACTGACCTGCTGTTGTCCCGAAATAAACCTACAATCAATAGTGAATGGAGTGTTAATATAAAATGAAAAATAAAACAAAATACTAACCATGATACAGATATCAACACATTCTTCGATAAAATAAGGTGCGGACATAACTGAGAACTGTGTTAGGTTTGAAATATCTTTGTGAATCCTTTCAGAATTCACTATTTCGTTGGGAATCATTTCAAAGTATATTCTGAAGAAGAATGGAATCACGGTGGATGTATAGAAACAAACAGAAATGTTGCTATGAACCTTGAAAATAAATCCTTGAAAGTATCTGTCTACGAAAATCATCCACGATATGCTTCGAAATTCCTCGCGAATTGTGGATCACTCTCAACGAATTATGTGACTGTTATTCATTTCAGACACTGCACTGTGAAACAAATTTGGTAAATCCAAATTTATATCGTGCCGAGAGGATGTTTTCATCTTCTAGTCGAAAATATATCACTGAAATTTCAAACATGAATTCTGAAAGAACTTATATGCCAGAGCCGTATGTACTCTTTCTCTCATTAACTTGCCCTCATAACATCATTGTTCCTCCTGATTTTTATTCCATTATTGACAATCTGATAGCTCGTGATAATTGATGGGGAATGTTAATTGTTCATACTTGTTGATCGTCGGGAGTCCAAATGCCGCATGTTATTGTTGCTTTATCATTCAGCATCGATGACCAATATCTCTGTCCTGCTACACTGCCAACCAGCACGAATCCATCCTGCATCAAAAACCAATCATGCAATTCGTTGTTTATAATAATATGGATGTCATTTTATTCTACATGGAAAATTTGATGATAATATAATGACACAGTTATTTTTATTCAATTTATCCGTCGTCTTATATGTCTCTACCCGCTCTAAGTAATTTCTCTAAAATGAATTCCAAATTGAAATTCCCAACCTACAGAAAATGCCAGCCCTGTAAGTTTAGGATTGGCAGAGTCTTTTAGTTACTTGGGAATGGAATCACCAATAAGATATTTCATTGGATTCAGAGTGAATTGATTTGTATTCAAGAATTCCTATGAATTGAATTCAGGAATGTAATATTAAAATTATCGTACAATCATCTTCAATGATCGTACTCAATGTACGATTATGTTACGCAGATCGTAGATCGTACGAGAAGCTCGATTATCGTACATATACTTCCTCCTCGTAACCCTAAACTTTTCACCCGTAACATTTTTTTCCATCTTTATTAGTTTTGTAGATATTTGACTATATCACTTGAAATGGCCCACCCTGTACAGTGTAGTCATTGACTATGGTGTAGTTGTAGGCCTCTTTTCCAGTAGGTACGCGATCTTAGACTGTGGTAGTCTCCTAAGGCCGCATAGTAAGGATCGTCGACTCCCAAATTATGAGAATGATTGACGTGAATGTCAGTCAAATTTTCTCATCATCGATGAAATGATTCTTAAAATTGCTGAGGTATGAGAAGGAATGCAAGAGATGGTTCTGAAAGTGACAGAAAGGAAGATGTAATCACCTGGTAGCAAATTAGAGCCATACGACCATCGTGCGACCAAGAGAAATAAGTAACTGGTGTACTTCTGTCATTGATCAATTCTATGCTCCATCGACCTTCGTATTTGATCCAAACGAAAATCACACCTGAACTGTCACAAGACGCAAGTTTTTGGTAGGGCTCGTTCCATTTCACCAATATGACCTGAAATATATAAAAAAAGATCCATGTTACTCGAAATTGAAAATAAACCAACTCTAATGCTTCTAATCAAATCTCTCAGGACCAGCATGGTATGCTTCGATTATTATTAAGCTTAGTTATTATCAGAAGGTCTACACTACAAGCATTAAGAATAGCTGAATCCCCAAGTAACACCAGAATATATGGACGTTCATCGAATATTCGAAATATATTGTATGCACAGTCCGATGAGACCGTTTCATAGATTCTATGCATATTCATCAAAAGTATGTAATCGAATATACGATGGTACGTCTATCAAATGAATGTATTATACATTTTGGATGTATCATGTACGTTCTAAGGATATTTGTACGTTTCAATTTTGTATATACGTTGAACGTGTCGATTCTAATCAAGATTGGATGGTCTTTGAGGGAGAGTTTTGAAGGAGGTCCCCTATGAATTTCAATTCATTGGGTCTATTCGATCCAAAGATACCTCGATTACAGACAGATAAAGTGACATACAGACACCCAGACAAACCCACGGATTATCAATCACACTGTTAAGAATTTCTTGAATTTTCATTCATTTTTCAAATACACTGGTAAATGAAATTTTTAATGCTTGGTGATTGAATTAAGAATTCAATCACAGATAATTGAATTTTCAATTTTTGCCATATTAAATTACCCATAATAGTACAGTTTAATAATTTAATTTTCATTCAAATGTAATTGAAATTTCAAGAACTTTTTCAACCACGTGAGTGGAAATCGCTTCCATTACATGTGATTGAAGTTTCATGCGGAAATTTCTAACAGTGCAGTATTGCATGGAATCAACAACTATCCAACTCCTAATTGGATTTTTCAAACATTTTCTCCGCTGTATACATATACGGCGTGTTTCAGATTCAACATTCGCATGTCTGTGACATATTCTGCAGCGGAAATGGAAATGTCTCAGTATAAAAAAAAGTGCTTCGAGGAATGGTTTTTGAAATATGAGCACTTCCAAATTTTTTTCCGAATTCGAATCACTCGAAAGCATCATGTGCTACACACTTGAGCTCGACGCCATCAGCTGAATTGGACAACGATATATCTCTGGAAAGAAAATGTAAATATCTCATCATTTTCCAATTCCATGTTATAGCGATTTGAAACTTTTTAGCTTGTAGCCATCCAGCATTCCACAACTTCAAATTATCATAGCTCCAAAACAGAAAATGATAGGATACTCCAATTTTCTATCCAGAGATCCGCCGTTCTGAACTTGGCGTTTGGCATCAAGTTCAAGTATGTGGCATAAAATGCTTCCGAGTGATCTGAATTTGGAAAAAAAAAGTAATAATGCTCATATCTCAAAAACTGAGCCTCAGAAAACTTTCCCATACGGGAAATTATTGCGTTTTGGCTGCAGAGTATCCCACAGGAATGCGAATGACGCATTCTGACACATCCTGTATACACCACCAAGTTTCTCCGCAGCGTTTGAATATTTATTACTTCTCCTCCATTTCCTCCAGTCTCCTCTCGCTGTTTCCCTGCTTTTCCCTTTATTGTTGCCCAAACTCTTCCCAACTTCTCGCTTTTTTTCCCTCACTAATTCCCTGCTGTTTCCCCTACTTTGTATCTATTTGTACCCCTATTTTCCCCGCGTTGATCATGACCTTGTAAACATCATTTCTTTGTATTCATTTCGACGTGTTAGGGGGATACCGAAGTTATCATCGGAGCACGTTTGTTCGCAAGAAAATATTCGAGACTGAATTCATAAGAAAATCCTCGTGTGAGGATGTATGTTATACTCACTTCACTGCGATGTCCTCGTAGATTGTAATTGGTTCGCAATGGGACTTCTGATGTCCTGGTGCGACAATGAGAAGTAGTAAAAGTTACACCCACTAGTCCTCGTGCATTCCCAGTAGCCAGCCAACCTTCTTGGTAATAATTCGTCCGATCCAATTTCCAACCTTCGTCCTGGAAAATCATCCTCATTTATATCGAATTATCATTAGGAAAGATTATTTTAACGTGAATATAGGCATTCTGAATTCAAAAATGACCTATATTGACCTTGAATCGAGGGTCACTGATACGAATGATTCATGTGGATCTAGTTGAATTACGTTCGTTGAATTCATACCAAAGTGTGAACATTTATCGTATCCTCATATATAACCTATGGGTGCATGACTTATGGTTATCGATGAGTGTGTTTTGCACCGCGATTAAGACTTCCCCTTTTCAGTGATTATAATATGTGACAGAGAATGCAGCTGTCGAATTTCGAATATAATTCATAACACGGAAGACATACAGGGTGAACCATTTCAAGTGATATAGTCAAATATCTCCGAAACTAGTAGAGATGGATAAAAATATTACGAATAAAAAGTTTAGGGTTTCAGGGGGGAAGTATGGTACTGACCTTGACAAATTCCTCAGAGGTCATTCTGAAGGTCATTTTGAGGTCAAGATGGTTTTTTTAAACCGGACCCCCATTTTTTCACCATGGCATTTGAAAGCTGGTGTCAAACCCTTCACGAAAATTCATCATGGACCCCTTTCCGCCCATTGGGATGCAAGTTATGGATCGTCAAAGTTATTGATGACCGCGCGGTGAACTAGGACTACCGAGAGCGTGAGTGCGTGGATATGCGTAATGATTCCATTAGATTATCTGGAAGCCGAAAGGATTTTTGTGTCTGTTTGAATGCGCATCTCAATCGGCGTTATGTGACATGGTGAATACTCTCAATGCTTCGGGCAACCCTTCAACAATTTTTGAGAGTCGATACTCATTCATCACTCTGATTGAATCAAATGGAATGATTCAAAGGATTTCAAATGCAATAGTGAATTGTAATAAACCGAATACATAACTACCACTCAAGAGAAGCAGAGATTCGATGTTTTCAATCATTCATGGATTCTTCTGCGCTCTCCCCCGAAGATTGTGACTGATTTCAATGGAGATTAGAGTTGATTCCATTGTGGAGAAAACCTCAAACCTAAACAAAGGGAAACACCGAATATCTACTCATCATCAGTGGCAGTTATGTGTTCGGTTTATCACGATTCCTTATTGCATTCGAAATCCGCTGAATCATTTCATCCGATTCATTCAGGGTTATGAATGAGTATCGACTCTCAAAAATTGTTGAAGGGTTGTTTGAAACATTGAAAGTATTTACCATATCACATAACGTTGATTGAGATACGCATTCGAACAGACACAACATCCTTCCAGTTTTCAGATAATTCACCGACAGATTAGGGTCATCACTAATCTTCGTCTCTCTACTGGAATCATCATGCATATCCACGCACTTACGATCTCGGTAGCCCCAGTCCGCACGCGTGGTCATCAATAACTCCCATAACTTGCACCCCAGTAGGTGGAAAGGGATCCATCACCAGTGTTTCGTAATGGGTTCGAAGCCAGCTTTCAAATGTCATGTTAAAAACATGAGGGTCCGGTTCAAAAAAACCATCTTGACCTTTAAATCACCCTCAAAATGACCTCTGAGGAATGTTTCAAGGTCAGCAGAATACTCCCCCCCCTGGAACCCTAAACTTTTTATTCGTAACATTCTTTTCCATCCCTACTAGTTTCAGAGATATTTGACCATATCACTCAAAATGGTCCACCCTGTATAGAACAACTTGTTGATTATCAAAGATATAGTTACCAGGACCGGTGAGCATTATTGTTTATCGTTGTTCCTTCCCGGAATGTCCTGGGAAAATGCTTTGAACATTTTCCATCTACTTGACACCAATCTCCGCATGGCCCATGTGTCATTTGTTCCATCACAATACTGTGTGAATTAGGGTGCTCATGTGGGCTTGGCATCTCTGCAGAAATATAACGATCTACAAGATCTGGAGTCTATATTTCACTATTCCGATTTGAAGTGATCAACAACTGCATATGTTGTAATCTTATCTCCTGAAATTCAATGACGTGAACAGAAGCTTGAACTCGACCGTAATATTTTTGACGGACAATGAAATCTAATAAATGATCCTTTTTGATGGTGGGAACACGAGCACAAATATCAGGCCATCTTGTGCTGTTGTCCAGGTGGAAGGTTTTCTTGAATTCCTCGCCATTATAAATTACATGTAATTGTTATGAAAAGATCAGTAGAATGTGATAATTCTACCTGAACGATCAGTATGACTATCCCCTATAGAATATTCTGTTATTTCTCCGTTGGCTTCCGTAGAAAATACTGCCACAACTTCATTTCACCTCTGCAAATTATAACAATGGCGATCTACGCTAGGTTTCAAAGTGAACATTGACTGGAGTTTATTGAGAATATTTCCTCCTGATGCAAGAGCTCGCTCTTGTTGAAGTTTCAATTCTTCTGTCACGTCCCGCAAGTTTTCGCCTCTCCACACCACATTTTCGGATGCACTGTCGCGGGGTGGATTGCGCGACTCCTGCTCGTCCCATCGCTTAAAGAACGACATTGGCCACGTAATGCTAAAGACTCATACATATATTCCTTCAAAAAGCAATAATTCCACTTGCTCATCAAATAAGAATTCAATTACTATAATCTTCTATAGGTGATTTTAAAGAAGATATTATGCCTCAATGATATCACGATCGACTGAATATTCTTGAAAAATTTTTCAAAATGATTTTGATGGATATTTCACAAAATTCTGGAAAACTTCTTGTACAGTACTTAAATATGCTCCTAATCGGATATTTTGTCCGAAATACCCTTTAAGATAATCCAAAAGAGTGATCAAAACATTTTTGCTGGGAAACTATTTCCAGCTTCATGTCAAATGGTACAAATTCTCTCTTTATCAAAAAAATTTCTGTTGGATGCCTTGAACATATTGTAAGCAGATTTCCCCTGTCTGTGAGATGTATTTCGTTTCGATTTCCTCACGATGATATTCCAAAAACAATGGGAGTTCTTGCACAATACATGTTCGAAAGGGAATCGTGGGCTGCTTTGAGCGCCAACTTATCAGTCAACTAATATTTACTTTTCGCAACTCTGCGCATAAGTTTTGATTTATGGAAAATCATTTCCCTCTCCTTCTGTTCTTCATTCTTTATGTCGATATTCTATTGGTCTTAAATGATGAGATGACTGATGGAAACCCGAGTGGGTTTTCATATCACAAATGATCTGAGGACATTTCCTTCAGTGCTACGATCGTTATCAAATTAGACATAAGCATTCGAATTCTATTTATGTTCAGTTGAGGATACATCCGGGAGAAGAAAGGGAATCCCAATACAAAAAACTTCGAAGAAGTAAACAAATAACGCCAAGTACATCAAAATGCGGTCAATGCTAAAAAAACATCTGAAAAAACATTCGAACGAAAGTTTTCCCACAATAAGAAAAAGATGTGAAATCAATATGAGCGCCCAATTACATTCGGTTATCCAAATGGTATGTGAACGATTTTTTGTATTTTCTAACTTCAGTTTTCCAAATCGTATTCGAAGTGATTTATAATTGTATTGAATTTAAAATATATAGTGGAGTGAAACAAAACTTAGATTCAACCATTTGATATGCTAGAAACAACTCTGACCTATTCGAAACTTCTGATATGTTTGGGAATTCTTCACATATTGGAAAAAGCGCTGAGTTACTTTAAACCAAACGTGTTGGTCGTTTTTAATGGATTTTGAAATCCACGTCAATGCAAAACACTTGGCGTGGCCGATGAAGATTTTATCATCCAACTTTTTGATCATATACTTTCAACAGAATTGTTCGAATACGATAAATTAAGGCTCAAAACTCATGTAATCGACCGCGTCAAATGTTCGGCCTTGACGTAGATTTCAAAATCCATTAGAAGCGACCAACACGTTTGGTTTGGAATAACTCAGCGGTCTTCCTAGTATGTGAAAAATTTCCAAACATATCAGAAACGATCAAAGCGTTTAGTTTCAAATAGGTCAGAGTTGTTTCTAGTATGTGAAATGTTTGAACCCAATTTTGGTTCCACTCCACTATATATTTTAAATTCAATACAATTATAAATCACTTCGAATACGATTTGGAAAACTGAAGTTACAAAATACAAGAAATCGTTTATATACTATCTAGATAACCGAATGTAATTGCCGCTCATATTGATTTCACATCTTTCTCTTCCAAATGAAGCATATCCTGTTGTATCGTATCAAAATTTCTATTGCAGGAAAATTTTTGTTTGAATGGTTTTTGAATTGTTTTTTTAGGATTGACCGCATTTTTATATACTTGGCGTTATTTTTTTACTTTTTTGAAGTTTTTTGTATTGGGATGATATTTACACGAGGTACCCCCCTCAAGTTCTTTTCTTTCCATTACCTAACACCCATATTTGTAATTTGAAATTCACTTGATTGGATCATCCACCAGCTTCGTGAGGAATTGTTACCGCCAATCGTATTCATAAGAATGAATGCTGATATTTCAATTAACTTCTTTCAAAATAAAAATTCTTCAATTCAAATGTAGTTGAGTGGGCCCATATAATGTGACTGTACGGAGATTGATTATCAATGGAGATGGTACCCTTCATTTTCATGGATGATTGTATCCATGATAGGTGTTTATATATTACAAGCATCAATCTAATCAATATGGTTCACTTGCATTACGAAATATCTTCAATACTTATGGGGAAATTATGAGCATGGATTCAAACGGATGGCTTTTTGTAAGTTGACGATTTTCCAATACAGTTGATTATATAACTCAAGTGTTGGATATGAATGGAATTGGACATCCTGAACATATCATTCTACACTGTCTAAAAGAATTATGCAAAACTATAACATCATTCGTATGAACAACCGAATCATCTTACCTCTGGCGACTCATCTGGTACTTTTCCCATCCAACTCAAAGACAAAATATTACAATCACATTTGGCGTTGTTATTTTTTTCGAAGTGTAAATGCATGATGACTGCACTTCACCCACCAATGCGGGAAATAAGAACGGTCAAATCATACTTAATACCAATAACACAGTAACTATCAAACTAACATGGTTACACATGGAGAGCACTAGCTACGATTCATCGATGTCCAGTATCTTCTTGTTGTTAATTCAATCGTTAAAGCACGTTCACTGATCGCTGCATTTTCGATATTTTATCAATAGCACTTTTGCCAATCCCATCGAATCCACCAAGATCAAAACCAAAGTCGAAATAAGAATTTTCTTCTGCTCATAATCACAACTGAATACTTATCCGTATTCGTTTGTTCACTCCGAAAAGCACACGAATTGCATCCTCCTCACTATTTCAGAAAGATTAACCACTCACGATCGCAATTAATTAGTCTGTTGTCCTGATCAGATTTTCCACTGTGTCAATAATATAGCTCACAAATGATGGATACTAATGATAATCATCCCAATCCTACTACATGGATTTATATCGATGTATATTGATTCACAATTATGCATTTCCTTTGAAACCATCTTATGAAACTTCACAAATTGATATACTCTTCATAAATTTTTGTGACTATCCAGAATGGAGAATGTACGAAATTTTCGTTTGCATGGGTTCTTTGTTTCTTTTCGCCGGCCGCCATTTTATCACTCTCTCATATCCCTCACAAACTCCTTCATCCACGTCAACCCTCGCATATACTGTATAGGGTGAACAGTGGTGACAGAGCTTCGCAAGCTTGACGCGGATTGAGCAAGCGTATTCGAATATCTTTTAAAGAGGGTGTTTTGCGAGTGCTCGACGCAACCGCACGAATCAAACTGAAAGGCTTATTACTGAAAGGCTTGCATACGATACACAGCACGAGGTTCCACTTACCATCCACTGTTATCAACGCCAATGCTCACGTTGTGTCATGTTTCCAGAGAAAGCATATTGATCACTGTCTGAACTAATAGCCGTCTGACGGTACATATTTATACATTCTTCAGCTCCTGTCGGTAGTAGTATTTGAATCGTGATAAATCTGCCATACATATTCCATACTCTATTTTTTGTACATACATATTGATTCCAACTTCACAGTACGCAATTCGAAATTCAACCCAATTCCGCACCCCAAGGATGGATCTCACCACTTGTATATAAGAAAAATGATTGTAAGAGTTCATTTATCTAGATATTTGAGAATCTCTGCTACATCATTTGGTATCCTGTATCACATATCTCACATATTGATTATCAATGAAGTTTGCGATGAATCACTCAATTTATATTGAACAGATCTTTTGAATGTTAATGTGTAATTTTTAGATATATTTCTTCTTTCAAATCGAACGGGAATGGATGATTCTGTATCAGCTGAATGTTTATTCGCCTGGAATTTTGTCACGTGAAGTTAATTGGAAGGAATGGACATTTATGGTCATTCATTTATCTTGGTTTTATGCCAATGAACGAGAGTTTTGAAAAATTCAAAACCTTCAACTCCATAGAATATTTGAACGTTCCACCTCACACACGGAAAAAATAATTTAGCTGCAGCAGCTAAGTAGCTAGCACGGACACGGACAGCCATTAACTTAGCTCCTGCAGCTAAATTTTAGCTGTTACCGCAAATAAATTAAGTGCAAATGCAATTTCTTTTGCTGTAACAGCTAAAATTTAGCTGCAGGAGCTAAGTTAATGGCTGTCCGTGTCCGTGCTAGCTACTTAGCTGCTACAGCTAAATTATTTTTTCCGTGCACCTCTCTTTCGAGAAATATTGATGGATGTGACGCATTTTGAGGTAGATGAATGAAAAAGTGCTCTGAGTTTTCTTGTGGATTAGTCGTCTCATTCATGTGAGATATATGAATCCTTTGAAATTCACGTCAATGTGAACTCCCTGGAATACCTTTGAATTACACTAAAACAAAATAATATAAAAATAAGAGTATCTATCTTATTTTGATGCAACTTTTCCTCTGATATATGGCATTAACAGTACTCCTCTTTATTCAAGATAATTAGTCTTTGTGGTAAAAGAATCTGCTCAGAAGTAGATCATACTTGATAAACGGAGAGGAAAATCTTCTCAAAAAGAGAATCTCTTCAGGACACGTCTGAGACGAAAAGAATGACGAAATCAAATCACAACGCCTTCTATCGAATGAAGTATAATTGTTCCTACATTCGGTCGATATATCTCCTTCGGAAATAACCTAAGCAGTACCCACTATTACAAAGAATAATAATGCGCCCTATGGACATTTCTAGTAAAAGTGTTCATTTTGGTTCGCGAAACGGACTTGGTGGAGTTGTTTTGCGTGTTGTACTATTGTAGGCGTAGTGCAGGCGTATCACGTTTGTATTAGTACGGCAAAAGACCACACCACGTCTGCACCAGGTCCGTTTGGCGAACCCGAAATGAATACTTTTACCCAGACATGTTCAGAAGATGATAATCCAAAACAATTCCATTTGAAGGTTTGAAAGTTATTGGATACAAAACCAAATTTTTTAGGATATTAATGGTTTGTCAAACAATAAATGGTCCAACCCGGCTGAGCTCCTTAATTTATGCCTAATCAATCCATGCTAAGCCAACAACTACTATTTGTTGTTGATAGAAATCCTAATTATATGGTCAGAAGACCATAAGGATTTATGAGATTATATGTGTGGATAGATGTGAGGGAGTATGCTATAAAGTAAACCATATTAATCAGGAATACAATGGATGTCAAATGGAGATTACTATCCTCCCTTCCACGACATCATTCTTGCGAAGAACGGCAAACTGACTAGTCAAGGGTTCGAACTTCCTACACTGGAAATAAAATTCTGGCACAGTTGACGTTCAAATATCAATGGCTGATGTCTGTGTAGAATGAAATCTTAAGATTTGATTTTACTCACCGGTACATCACTGGTTAATCAGTTGTGTAAGGTGTATATTTATATCGAGCTAGGTAACGTAGGGGTCAAAGCGAGGTTGTTACATGCCTCTTAATGGGAACACATAATTGGTCAATTTCCTTGAACTGTTCGTGATACTTCTAACATGGTGTAACACGCGAAAAGTTGGATGCATACTTGCAAGGAATTCAGACGGGATGTTTAATTGTGATCATTGTTCGAGAAGATACAAGCGCACTGATAGTACCATCTAGTGGAATGTGTTTTGGCAGAAAAATATTCAGAACTAAGTTCACAGAGGAGTTCGAAATAGTCAGGAATCACTATTGAGACGCTTATGAGAGTCTTTGAGAAGTCGAAAGTTCGAATTCTGGAATATAGCAGAGTTTGGAAACAAAATGTGTTTGTGATTTCGAATTTGGACTCGCCACAACTTTTTATAAGCTTCCTATAATAATCCTTGAAAATTTCGAACCTTTTTATAATGTGAATTTCGAGTATTTTTGCCAAGAAAGAAATTCTACCAGGTGACATCATCTATGTGCATGTATTTTCTCAAAACCTGTCTGCATTCATAAACGACTGGGTTCGAGTAAACATTGTTTCCTACATTTTCCTTCCAAGGGACCCAGCAATGAAAAATATGAAAATAAGTGATTTTACTATTCTTCACGTGTATTCAAGATATTAAATTTATCACAAGTACCTTTACAATTATTGAAAATTACAAAGTCTAAATTGTGAGACAATGGAGATGTGTTTCGGTATTTTTCGAGCAACATGATACCATACAAAGTTTTTTCTGTATCAAAAATACACCAATTTTATCGTTTGGGTATCATCCAAGTATCTAATCGAACATTTCGCAACGAAGCATTTTTGTAGCATAGAGGTTTCACGAACTGGCTACGGGGTAACTAAAGCGCATTCATGGAAACTCTACCGAAACATTATACCCCAAGTTATACATTCTGAGGATACATGAAATGCAACAATTCCCAAGCGGCACACGGATGTTTCAGATGTAATGGAACATGCTAAGAAGCTCCAAATAAGACTGTTCTGGATAATCAGCTTCTATGCTTGTATATAAGATACTGTATGAATCTATTGTTCAGCATATGAATTGGTAGGTGGTGAATTCGTCGAACAAACTTTTCGCTGGAAAAACATAATTTGACGATCGCTAGTCATTTCTGTTGATCACTGTTGAAATGACTAGCGATTATCAAGTCTTGTTTATTCAGCGAAAAGTTTCTCCCGCAAATTCAGCCTCTATCGTATGGATTACCCCCCTACTACATGGCACAAATGTCTCAGTACTATCTTCAGAATGTTCTGCAACATTCTGGAAACATCCCGAGTGGAAAAATTTCCAAAATTGTATAAAATTTATATCGAATTATATCTGAATTAAATATAAATTATATTGAATTATATGAAAATTATATATAATTTTGAAAATTTCTCCACTCGGGATTATAATATTATCAGGATATTCTGGAGATATTACTGAGAGATTTGTGCTATGCGGATTACGAAGACCGAGGTGGGTGGGGAAATTACCGGAGAAACATTTCGTCGAATAGACATAATTTGACAATCGCTAGTCACTTTCCGATTAGCACTAGCGATTGTCAAATTATGTTTATTCGACTGAATATTTCTTCGGCAAATTCACCCCCTACCATCGGTGAAGATTATGGATATTTTCCGAATCGATACTTCCATCTCATATCGACCACCCCTACTAACTGGCGAGGGAATAATACTGGCATTGTACTTCACCCATTGTCAACACTGGCATCATCCGAATTTTTCTGATTGGGCAGATAGTTATTCTGAGATCCCCTGTATAGTTTCCAAGAACTGTTCATTTCAATTTCTAATAATCTTTACCTTCTCAATTCGATTCGTATTTTAAGAATTTTCCTGAAAATTCTGACCGAAGTTTTGATTTGCAACTTGTAATTGTTTGACTCTTATGAACTATGCTATATACCTGGTCAACCTCTTCCCATTGAGCAATATCAACATCTGGAAGTGAGTTTTCATATTGGTATCATCTTCATATTCTTATTTGGTATTCTCATGATTTGTCTTCTCTATGTTATAATATTTTGATGCATAGATTTTTTGAAAATAGGAAAATTGCGCACCCCGAAACGTTGGCAATTGTGAGAATATATTGGAATATGACTTATATATGTACTTTGCCTGGTATCCGTTTGGTCAATAAAATTGGATTCAAATGAAAAATGGAAGGTCGTTTTTGTTCGGTGACAAAGTCTCTTTTGAATGAGAGCTCCTTATACGTGCATGCAGACGGCGCTGTAGATATCGAATCAAACTTTCGTTGTAGGATATCACCATCTGCAGATTACGCTCAGAGTTGCGAACATGCACAACGACTGACTGAATTTTTGGTTCAGTTCAAGTGATCGTATCTCATGAACATATTCAAAAAATTCATCATTTTGGTGTTTCAAACATTCTATCTCATATGAATTGGCATCCGGTTCCACGTGGGATGTAAGTGCAAGTGAAGAGTGAGACATATTTTGTGTATAATAAGATCAGGTTATACAAAATATTGAATGTGAAATAATAATTGTCGCGTTGGAAGGAGAAAACACTTCAATTTCCCTTGAAGAGGTACATTCCACACAGAAAGCGTAGGAGTCAAAACTGACATTGATTTAGTTGTACCAAAGACAAGTGTGGTGAAGAAGAATTCAGGGTAGTTACCACGGAATCATCATCGACCCAAATAGCTTGCATTTGAACTGATAAATTAGTCAACAATTAGCGGGAGCTCATGAATTCAATGGAACAAATAAAAGTGTTCATGTGCATGGTGTGACAGGTGAACACAGTTTCAGACATTTTGAGCGCAGTAGGGCGCAGGCGAACAAGGTGGAAACGGCATTGAATCAAGTGAAAGTACAGGAGCAGGGGAGACGTCGGGAATCGACGGGGAAGAATGTCGATGCGCCACCGGTATTTAAGGGTTGACTCGCGCCGCAAGGGTGATGAGAATATTTCCATTTACTATAAGATCGACCTACCATTCCTATTGGTTGCTGATATTCTCAATGATCGGTTTGATATGCTCAATATCGGAGTCAAACTGTAAAACCATAATTCCTACTTTGGTTTATCAACCTCCACGTCATGCTTTAGGACGTTTATTCACTTGGAAAGATGAATATGTCCAACAAAAGACACAACAGCAACAACGTGAGGAGCGTTCATCGGTTTATCTTGATAATGAATTTGAGAGTTACGATGATGATATTCCAGAACGTGAAATTGACGAGGATGATCTGGAGGTCAATGTCACTGCAGGTTGGTGAATTTTGACCCAATGAAAACTTAAAAACTTCTTGAATTTCCATTCATTTTCCAAGTCAGGAAGACCGGGGCTAAAAGTAAATTTTTTCATATTGTTAACAATTCTTCACCCATCCAGTCATTGCGTAATAATTGGGAATATAGTCCTAAAAGGTGTTTCATATTCAATCGGAATCAAATACAACTGACTTCGAAGATGTATTTCTACACCTTTTTACGCCACAGTATATGGGTAAAACTCTTGGTCATAGATTGACGTACTTTGATGTAGAAGTGCGTAGAATTTTCTACGTTTTTTCACGGAAGTGTCCGAAATGCAGTATTTAGGCGTAGTTTTTGGCGTAATTTGGCGTAGAAATATTTTCACGAGGGATCTTAATAACAACATATAATACATAACCCCAAAATGTGATTTTGTCCCTATTTTACTATAAAGTGTAATAATTTTTTAAGTAACTTTTCCCTGCGTGTATCACTCAAAATCACGTACAGAAGTTTTCCCACACACAGTTCCATTCCACTTCTTTCAGAGTCCGGCCGATTCTTGGGATCACCGTGCAACCTCACATGTAATCCAGAACTTCTTCACGTCTACTGCAGTCCGATATCTAAAAAATGCGAGTGTGAACAGTCTCATCCCGTTCGACTTGGGCCTCATAAAGGGTGTGCCAGACGTATGTATTTCTTGTTGCATTAGTTTACTAGTTCAGTTATATGTAATATGTTCTATGTAAATGGAAAACAGTCATTCTGAAAGTTCACATTGTCAGAATATGTATAGCTTATATATGAGAAAATGAATCCATACATGAAATGGTTTGATGCCACATCATTCATGAATTATATAAGAGAATATAAGAGACATGTGCGAATTATATAAGGGACATATATGATTATATGTAAATTATGTATGATTTGCATCATTTCCATATGTGAATGATATATGTTTCATATAGGGTTTGAATAGGATTCTTTCCCACTCAAAATTGCCAATTGGTCATTGGCAAGTCACTAATCTTTATTTATTCGTCTGTACCGTGTCATATGTGTACAGGAGTTGGTATCAAAAAAGTGTAATTTAGTGTTGTGTATCAAGTATCACATCACCACGCAAGAATGTATTCCCCATCATACATTCCAAAGAAAAGAACATTCTGCAGGGCCCGTCAACTTGCACGATTGCTCACTTGAAACATCGAATAATAATATTCGAAGTATATCTGATATTATTGCATTATGATTAACTCATGAATAATCAAATCCATAACAAAGTTGTTGGTGGTTAGAAGATGTCAAGACTTCCGACACCAGTTTTTCTTTCAATGGGAAAGTAGATAAAACCTTCGCAAATATTTGAATCCACAGGATGCACAAGCGCTTGCGTATACTTTGTTGTTCTTCTCCCCATACAAAGAGTATCGTCCCATAGTCAATCGAGAATGAATGGAAAATTGAAAACAAAGATAATAATTGGGCAACTCAAGGGGAAGGGGTAGGGGTTTCAGCGTAAAAAATACCCTTTTTTCAGGAATGTTTGCCGAGAGAAATGGTTTGGGGGAATGTATTGAAACCCCATGTACATTATTCAGTGTAGTGATTAGAATATTCTGTGAAATTTTCATACAAAGTCATTCACAAATCAGCCGGTGACAGAGCTTTTCTCAGAGTGCCTTTGAAAGAAGACGATTTGCCGTGTTCACTGTTTTTCAGCTGGAAATTATCTGAAACCAAAATCTATTTCAATTTGGTCAATGCATTAATGAATCCCCCCCCCCCCCCCCCGTAGAATGTTTGCCGGCCATTCAAAGTGGGAAGTACTATTCCTCCATAGATCTTATACTACTGGATATGACATTCCTATATGATTAACACGCCGAGCTGTGTTTGAAGAGAATTAACTGCGAGGTCCGATGTCTCAAGAGTTCCATCCCAACGAATCTCACTAACCAGAAGAGTAGTTAGAGTCAGTGGGTTTTGCGCAGTACTATTCAGTAGCAGAATACTATTGAGAGCTGAATCCAATATCCCATCTAATGTCGTACAGAATACGAATTTCAGAGAAAAATTCTCTTCGAAATTTCCCGATGGAAGATATCTCCACTCAATAACTTCAAGATATCTGAAAGAGATATTCGAGGTGTATCTCAAAAATATCTCAATTGAGGTGTTGGCTCCACTATGTTTCTTCTCAGTGCATCCATCTCAAATTCAGCATCTTGAATTCGATTCTGAGAGTTATCGTGAAGATATCTTTACGATACATCTTGGGGATATCTTTGTAGAGGTATGTAACCACTGCATTTTTCAGGTGTCTCACGCAAGATATCTTCGTTACATAACTTGAAGATTTGTGAATGAGATTTTTGAAATGTGTCCCGAAGATACCTCAGTTAGGATGTTTTCAAGACATCTTGTATCCATCTCAAATTTGGCATCTCGATATCATCTGTGGAAGTTATCTTGAAGATATATTTGCGACACATCTTGAAGATACATTGAATGTATCTTTGAAACATTTCTGTATATTGGAAATGTGGCTATGATGGACAATTGAAAACTAGGCAACAATGAATTCTCACAGTGGTGGTTTTCATGTTCGTATTCACAAAATTCTGAGAACTCCTGTTTAGCTCACGCCTTGAAATAGGCAACCGTATGTTGTAACTTATATTTAAAACATTGCATATGATGCAATTAAAGCATTGCAACTTCGAAGTGGATGTGGGATCTCTCAACTTTATCGCATTGGACCTCGCTTTCAGGGATCACAGTATTCCCTGAAAGAATTCGCAAACCTGAACACATGGGAGAACTACATCTCCTTATATCCTCCTAGGGAACTATATATAACGAAGCAAGAAATCTATGCTAGTCTCCTAGTTATAAGATTTCGTGAGTTTGAATTTTCGTTCCGTTTTGTATAAACGATTCAAATTTCAAGAATATGTCTTCCTCATTGTTAGTTCCCATGAGAAGCAGGAATAACACCATATTATGTGATATGTTTTAGCTAAGAAACTTGGAGAGCAGTGTTTTTACGGAGCTACATGTACTTTTGTGGATCATCACTCGACTTGCATTCAGGTGCAACACAATGCCGTTTGTGACTGTGAAACGGGATACCATAAGGTGACTTTATTCAGGCCTAATAAGAAGATTTTCTGCGCTGAAGGTAATTTCAATGGATCATTCAATTCTTTTATCACTCAACTAGCACAATAAAGAACATTACAATGAATAAGAAGCTTAAAAGGTGACATCGCAGTGACTAAGCCCACACACAATATTTCCCAAGAGTGATGTCACTCAGAGCTTTTATTTATGGCTTATTTTTGATGATCGATAAGATCTCCGAAAGATATTCAAAAGGGGTATGTGTCTGAAATATGAGATCTTGAAGTCGTTCCATTGACATTGAATCCGACTCTCTAAAAGTTCTATATGAGTTCAGTCAGAGATCTTTTTGATGAAATTTTCTGATATCAGAATCAAAACAAGCGCCTCTTCATGAAATCTTGTGAAGTTCTCTGTGTTATGTGGGTAAGTTCATAGATCTCTGAATATTTTTTTTCTATTACAGCACGAATGAATCGCTTAGAAGATATTTGTTAGGAATTTCTTCTTACCTCATGCATTTTTCATGCAAATTGGTGAATCGAATTCTAAATCCTTGGTAACTCACTTGAGGATCCTTTTATATGTGTCTGAATTTTGAATTTTCGCCATTGCGACGTTTCGTTATGATTGCCTTGTTGGTAAATTCAATTACACTGAGGAAAATCCATAGTTAAATTCACTATAGGATCTTAGAAGTGGAGAAATACACAGACGCCACATTGGAATTCACTATAGTACAGTGGGATTCACTAAGGGATAATAATGGGAACCTGATCAAATCCACAATGTTTTACAGTGAATTCTATTAGGAGTCAGTATGTTCTCTCATTCCCAAGATCTCACAGTAAATTTGACTGTATATATCTGTCAGTGCATAGTACGCTCTCCGGATAGTGCCGCGAACCTCTTTCTTGCTCGAATGCCTATTTTTGATAGAGTGAGGGAGACACCATTCGGTACTATTCAGGCAAACGCTAAAAATGAGTGTCGACGCCAATACGGAGGAAACGAAAAATCAGTGAGCAATTTATGAGACACGATTGGCTCATGCTATGAAAACAAAAGGAATCTAGCAACACTGGTCCCTGCATCAACATCAATCAATCGTGTTTTCACAACAGACAATACAGTGGAGACATGATTGATTCATGTCTGTATGTATACATTAACCAGTGATGTTGGAATTATTTTCTCTCATAAGGAGGAATTTATGGTTGAATTGACTATGGAATTACAGGAATGGGGGAACATACTGACTTCTCATGAAATTCACTATGACGTAACGATAGAAACCTGATCAAATTTACAATGTTTCACAGTAAATTTCATTAAAAGTCAGTATGATCTCCCATTCCCATAATTCCATAGGCAATTGGACTACAAATTTCTCTCAGTGTATGTGTTGCTTGTGTAAGCTGGTGTGACACTGTACTGATATTGTAATATATTGAATACGTGCAAATTGTCAATTCCACTCTTCAACATTCCTTTCATTTCTTGCAGATGTGATGGTGATAACGACAGACTTTCCAACCTTGCTCGGCGTGGCCTCAGGTTTAGCAGTACTTACAGCAATGATTTGTTTCGTCTTGAAACTGTTCAGTGAGGCAAGATACACACGACCACGGCATTACGCTGATGCCAATCATGCACCATCTCTGTTGTACTCAAGTGATACTGGTTCGTGTTATGTTTTGGATAGTAAATATTTAATAGTAAAAAGTTCATGATCTTCATTTATCTAATTTTATGGTCTGATCATAATATTTTCATTCGACGTTTCAATGTTTTACTAGGTGTTACGTCAGAATCCTGCAATCTATCAGCTACGCGCGAATAACACATTTAGGATTCATCAATATAGCGATCGGTCCTGATACCAAGATAGTTAGTGAGACACCATGAATTTCCCCTATTATGTATCGAAATTTTCATTCCGCTGTCATGTAACTCCAAGTGATCTCTATGCCTATGCTATATAATGAATTATATTTTAACTTTTTTTTTTAGAACTCAATTTTTCTACCCGATCTTTATATATTACGGATCACTTCATCACAAATTGACCCATGATATACCCTGTGTCGATGATTGAAAAATTTCACGAAACTTGTAACTAAACAATCCCTTTGCCCTGGCCATTTTCAAATTTTCCCGTCTTGAAAGATTCATGGATCCGTAGACCCTAGCAGAAATTATTCTAGGCATTCTCTAGTTATCTCGAGGCCCTCGCAAGTTTTTCTTAAGGCAAAACTAGTCTAGTTGAACTTGCAAGTTAACAGTGAGCTCCTCACAAGTTTGACTGGGAGATACTTCAGCAAAAATCATTCTGGTCATTCTCTAAGCCTCACAAAGACCTTACTAGTCCCTTGTGAGGGACTTGCAAGGCCTTGTAACAATCTAGAGAATAACTGGAGTGATTGTATTGAGGTTATGTTTACATAATCGTTGTCAATCACAAACTTGAGCAGTCGTGGTGCATGTGGAATGAATCATAGATGCATCGCTCAAATTACTGTGTGAATTGAGACTACCGGGCAACCTCCCTTCCTATTTCAAGAACGTATTTCTGACTGCTATTTTTCAGGCGTGAATTCGAAAAAAAAGATGAATTTCGAAATATATTCACCGTAAAATGTGAACACTTCCTGGAAATGTGTGCTATTTGACTATTCAGTAAATAATTTTTATACTTTCAATGCAGATTCATGATTGTAAGAATTAATTTGAGAATGTTATCAATTTCCAGGCATTCCTTTGACGCTGTATGGTCGACCGTCATCACGATCAAGTCAAAGGAGCTTGGACGGAGCCGTTCACATCAACTATTCATACGCAACCAGAAGACCAAGTAGCGGTGGTAGTCGTGGTCCACTGGTGCCAGCTTCTAGAGCAGGTGCGGCTCGTGCTGCCGCCATCTTGCTTATGTCATGCCATCTACAAGCAACAAAAGGAGAAATTAAGCGACACCGGCGCACTCTTAGTGATTTAGCTGAGCAGTCATCTAATGGCCTCGGTAGATTTGCACCCCCTTAGTATGCTTCCTCGTACTTGCAGGATGTGTCCATATAGTCTGTGGATGTACATTTTCCCTCGCTTCACATTGTCTTTTTTTTTCTTTTTCTGCACTTTTGATTTTTCCATTGCTCGGATCATAAAAATCAGTCAGTGATCACGAAACCTGGGAATTAACAGCCCTCTCCATCCTGTCCTTGGCTACAACAGTCTTATCGCGACAAATCCCTGATTCCAGCCCTTCGTTCGTCCCATGTATATGCGGTAGAACTGCAGTGGTCTTCAGAGGCTGCATGGTGTGATTTACCAGCTCCCAAATTGTCGAATCAGTGCTATCTCAGTGATGGAGAGGGTAATCATGAACAGAATCCAAAACTTTATATCTTGTCATATTTTTGAAACCCGCATTCCAATTGTGACATCCTGCAACTGGTGCATTTGACATCTCCCAACTGCAGTACAAGAAGCATGGATTTGGTGTGTAATTAATGTGATTCATCTGTCAATGCCGTGATGGAATAATTGAATTTCATGTGTAATATTCAACTGACATATATCGGCATTCCACGTGAGATGAGCCGAGAGAAAAGTGACATGTCTCCGATTTAGACCGAATTTGGAGGGGTCAGAGAGGTACTCAAGCAATGACCGAATCTCAAATGTCAATCCTTTTCATGCAATTCTACGGATTCCACCGTATGAACAGAAAAAATCACATTTTCATCTGTTTCCAATCATCTTAACACGGAGTTGAGATGGACTTCTGGAAAAATTCACACACTTTCTCAACTGAATGCTCTTTTTGGAGAGATTTTGAAAATTTGTCTTGTATCTCTAATTTCAGTTGTGGTTACGCGCGATTTCTATGTCGATACGACCAATTCCAGTTTGTTTGTTCAAGTTTCATTGCTGATTCGTGTTTGATATTCAAATAATGACTACAATTCCTGTGTACCAAGAGCATTCACCTTGTCATACTACAACTCAATTCAGCACTTTCAAATTTACTGGGGTATATTTGAAGGATATTAGCCTGAACATCTAAAAATTATTGGAAGTATTGTGAGCCACGGGCATGAAATCTCGGAAAATCATGATTTTCTAGATATTTTTGAAATTTGAAAACTTCTAAGTACTTGCGCACGACTTGAAGATCAAATTAATCATCTCATCTTATGCACACGTTTTTTTTACATGACATTACAACTCTGCCCAGGTATTGCTACAAGAAATTTTTAATTTCGGTTTTTCCGGCCGACCCTAATTTACACCAAGGAATAACCCTCAGTATTTTGTGGTCGAATACGATACACCGAGTTTCCACCGGCTTAACACTTGACTTCCACCGAAAATACACCAGACGCTATGTCACTCGGTTCACACCCAGTAGCGAACTGAGAATGTCTCTGTCCTTCTTCAGCTCCCGCGAAAAAAGGGGATAAGGGGCGAAATATTTCCCGCTTTTTGTCCTTCATTTTGCGTATGTTGAAGGGAGATATATGAGTTCTCAGTCCGCTCCTGTGTGAACCGAAGTATCACCCAACCAATGTCTAGTCGGAATACGGATAGACTGAATCCCCGCCGCATTCACGCCGAATTTATACCCACGGTAAACCGAGAGCAATCTCACCCAATTCACACTAAGAAACAACCCCTTACCCCTCTCAGCGACCCCCCCCCCCCCAATAATACTCCCCAGTATTCTGTAGTCAATTGAAATTGAGTGTGGATTGGGTGCGAATTCATTGGGATTTCGGTTCCCCTATGTTTCGATTGGAATTATGTACAGAGGTTTACTGGGGTTCAGCTGGGACAATGTGTATATTCCTTATCTTTCAGATTTTTCTTCATGTACAATCAGTAAAAATTCTGAGTGGATTTGGTGTGAGGCAGGGAGAATTCAGTGTATCTGTATTTCAACCGAGAATATGTACGGTGGTCTGTCAGTGTAAACTGAGTGGAATTCAGGGTAATGTCTATCCTTCGCACAAGTTTCTGGTTCATAGTTGATAGAAATTGACTGTATAGATTGAGTATCAATCTAGTGAAATTTTGATGTACTTTTGTTTCGATCAACATTATATACAGAAGTCTTCTGATGTGATCCAGGTAACACTAGGTGTGGGTATATTCTTTTTTTTTGGTGTACGATCAATAGAAATTGAGTGTGGATCAAATGTGAATTCAGTGGGATTTCGGGGTATTTCTGTTTGATGTGTATTATCCATCTTTCGAATTTTTTGTTGTTGTACGATGAGTAGAAATTGGATGTGGTCCGACTGTCACCGTTAGGTGTGAAAAAATTCACAAATACATCGTGTTTTTAAAGTGTAAATCTGCGAAAATACCGAAATACCACCAAATTCACACTCATTCTACATCTATACACAATTTACGCGAAGAACAACCTGAAGTAACATTTTCGCCAGGGATTGCAGCTCGAGTGAATTTTCGGTAAATCTTTAATTAACGTTCTGTGAAACAGCTTTGAAATTATTCTGAAGCACATATTGTAACGTTCATTGACACCTTCGTTGAATGTTCATGTCTGATCTATGTTCAGCTTCCGCCTGATCAATGTTCAGCTTCCGTCTGATCTATGTTGATCAATTCTGAACGTCTGCCGTAGCTTCATATTCTCTTCGGCAATGTACACCGCCTCGCAATCATCACACATACAACATTCAAGAGTTCCAGCACTTCCTCCTTTGGAATCAATTTCTGCGGTTTGATGAAGAACTTCAATTCACTACACGGGAAGTCTGAGTTCATTAATATTTAAAAAGATGACTGTCAATTTAGAGAAAAAGAGAATCATTGAAGAAAATTCGTAGTGAATTTATCATAAGTGGATAGGTTCATTATCAGAAATAACAATAGGATGATCAACCATCGATATTTTCACGAAGATTTTTCGGTAAATTTACCACAAATATTTTTCAGCGATCTTCTTTCTGCCTGAATTGACAGTCATTTTTCTGAACATCAAAAATAAACTGTCTTTTATCAATGGACTAGGTCTTTTCGTATATAGGACTTGATAGCTACTCTAAAATATAGATTCAATTAGTGTTTGAAGTTGCTGACTTACCCCTGTAATGAAAGGAATTCTGGAAAACTGCTTCTTTTCTTCGCTAGTAGGCATAAGCAAATTATTGTGGTTTATGAAATGCTGGTTCGAATATTAATTGCATGCTGCAGCATCTATGTAGTGCCACTTGAATATTGAATGAAGTAGCAAGAGACATCTACTACTATATTTGATCGGATTTGTGGTTGTTTACTAGTGAAAGTCAACTTTTTATGTTTTTGGTGGACTTGTCAGTGCACTGAATTAACTTTGTGGTGTCATAGCTTGCGATTGAGATGAGTTTTTTGTAGTGTATGTGTATTGCAAAAAACAACAATCATCACAACAAAACAGCACAATTCACGACTTCACATTTTGAATAGACCAATTCCACAGATATAGTCCTACACTACGATTCTCACATCGTAATTTATAGGACAATAAATATTTTCCCTGTGTGTAGCGTGTCGTTTGGGTTGTATCGGACAGCACTGTAAAAAGAAAGTCTTAAATTCAGCTCATTTCATGGCTGAATCTATGATGCAAACAAATTGAGCTGAAGAAACAATCGCCGACACAATGGAAAAAGCATTGTCTGAAATTAAGATGTACACAGATTAAGACTTTCTTTTTACAGTGAGGCTTGAATAATCACAAACATGAATTCTCGTGATATTCGCTCTTTTACAGATATAATATAGATGAAATATGTCACAAGTGAGCAGAAAGTGATACGCGAGAAGTTATAGAACAATCTCGAATCGATATACCCTCAGCGTGTATGCAGTGTAGCCCCACTTCGGCCCACTTTTGGGCCCATATAGGCCAGATGAGGCCCAAGCTGTACCGGTGTCGGCTCCATGGGACATACACATAGGGTAATACATATTGTGTCCCTGGGTAACGACACTTTGGAGGGGGGGGGGGCAAGTGAAACATTTTGTGTTCCTAAGAGCGCACTAAGTAACAGATTAAAAATTTTTGAAAAAGGTGGGAAGATGGAGATGAAATTACGTTTGGAAAAAACGTCTCTCCCAAAACAATAGTTGAAGAACAGGAAAAAGTATTTTTTCATCCGCTGTCCAATACAATCCTCCAAAAAAAGAGAATCTCAACTCTTCATGTGATCTTCATTCAGAATAATGAGGTTTAAGAGGTATTTGATTGGCCTATTGAACTTCGAAGTGAGGTGCAGTTCATATGAATATATATTCATAAGTACATCCAATAATTGCGAAGAAGCTCAAGCAAGGGTCCGATACTACCCAACAACCCCCTAATGAAGAATATTTTTTGCAAGGGGGATTCAACAATGAAACTCGAACGATGTTGTTTTGATCCATTCGTCATTATTTACAGGATCACGTCGTCCCAGTTTGGCCTCAGTTCATAGTTCAACTTCTTCAGCTCGAAGTTATAGTGCACGAAGACTTGAGAAAGAGAGGAATGAAAAAGAACAACGCCAAGCATTACAAGAATTGAAACTACAAAAACAGAAAGATCAACAGTACATACTTCAACATCAAGAACCGCAACAATCACAACAGGTTGCACTCAGTGTCAGTCCTAGAACTCCACACTCTGTCGACGAATTACTACCCTTCGTTGAAGAAGAGAAAGAATTATTCCATGATAAGGTAATTTTTAGAATACATTCCTTTATGTTTGATGACGAATTTGAAGATTTGTTTAAATCCAGAATGAGATTCAAGAATTCTTCGGAAACCCATAATGAAGCAGATTATATAAGGTCTTCTCAAGGAGAATTAAATGCTTGAAACACTATTCTCTTTATAGAAATTAGTCAAGGTCAATTATATTCCAGTCTAACTGAAGTGACAACTTACGTTAAAATAACCTAAATACATCATTGTGTGTTAAATCACACAATTGCAGCTTACCTCTGAATACATTATGATAATTCAAACCTGTTGCTGTGGAAAATTCAAGAAACGGTCTCAATTTTCAGGAAATTTTTTAGTGTTGTTGAAATGCATTGGTTAAATAGTTTGATTAGGAGAAATTGTGATATATGTTTTATGTTTTCATTGTCATGAAAGAATTTATACACTCAACAAGAGAATTCAAATTTGATGCACATGGATGTGACGAATTGTTCAATTTTCTAATGATTGCAGCAAGTACGATCATCTACATCGGATACAACAAGACCCACACCAGTCACTGCAACGAGTGCAGATGATACCAGTAGTAACCAAATAGACGAGTCAACTTCGCTCCTTCCTGAAGTCGTCGCTACAACTTCTACAACAGTAACAGATCCGGTTACAAAAAAACTGGCACCCTACGCAACCCGAGATATTTTCCAAATGTAATAATAATGATGGGCATCAATACAAATGAGTCTCATAAAATCATTCTTAACATTCATTCACAATATTCACATAATCATAGGAACAGAAATAAAGTGTGAAATATGTCATACTGTGATAATGAATTCATCATTCGTGACATGCGATGTACGTGCTTTGTATATGGTTCACTGAATCAAAAATTCCGAATAAAATTTGGAATCTATATGGAGATTTCGTTTCCCCCTGAAAAATTGAAACACATGAGGAGATGAAAGGTATATGAGCGGTGTGGAAAATAATATTTTTCAATTTCAATACTCAATGTGAATTCGGTCGATGAAGAATTGTACATAAAAATGTGTACCATGAAAATTCAATCAGAGGTCATATTGATCAAAATCATATGCTTCAGATTTTCAGAATCCTGAAAAATCAACCAGAGAATGTGGATCATCACGGTGCTCCGGAGCTCCTGACCACCAATAATGGAACCGGGTTTGCCAATCAGAGTATGACCCAATATCTGACGTACCATGGCATTCGACAATTCCTCACCCCTGTGTACCATCCTCAAGTCAACCCCGTGGGAAGGGTGGACTGAATGTGGAAAACGATGTTCCGGGCTTATCTTGACCGGGATAAGCACCTTCCGGAATTTCGCATGGCTTATAATACTGTGGTCCACTCTCTCACCCACGTTACCCCTCCTCTCCTCAATTGTGGTTTCAATCCTCGCCTCTCACAATCCTATCACAGACTCGTGAAAGGCCCTCAAGAAGCCCTAATAAGTCTCCCTACCCATTCAGACCTTATAAAATGGGAAGATCACATGTCCCGGATTTCAGTCCTCCGTGATATCGCCGGCCAGCATCTGGACGAGGCTTTCAAATTTCAATCTCGTTACTACAACAGTGGAAGAAGGGACCTCGTATATCAAGTGGGTGACAAAGTGATGAAGCGGAATTTCGGTTTGTCAGATGCTTCACAACACTCCGCCGCGGAACTGGCGAGAAGATATACGAGTTCCTATACTATGACCGGCGTCTGCTCCCCTGGCGTGTTCGAGTTGGCGGATGAAAAAGGTCCATTTTCTATAGTCGATTTGAAACCCTATTACCCGCCCAGTGGAGTCCCCCATCCAGCCTCAACCTCGAGAATTCCTGAGAACACACCTACAGAGAGACCCAAAAGACCCTACCCCATGACCTTGAGGCCCCGAAAACCGTGAGGGTCTATGAGGGGATCCGTTTTCATCCTCTATTTTTCTCTTAATCACTCCTCGGTGGGTTATACAGTAGATCGGAAAGGGACGGAAAATAGGGAGAGGAAAATCCGGTGTCCGTGTAATTTCACCATGGGCAGATTATCATGAAATATGGGTTCTAGTGGTTTCCGAGGATGCCCAATACGAATTTGACGTTAAAAAATGAATTCACGATGGCGGAACCAATATGGCGGGAGTGAATTTGGTGATCTTCGCATTCATGGACAGGTTTATATCAAACATGGGTTCTGTAGGTTTTGAGGGGGTGCTGAATCAAAACCCAGGATCAAATATCCGAAAAGTAATAAGAATTTCGATCTTCCCGTGCAGGCTTTTTGCATCCAAACACTCTTCAGAAGTTGATTGACGTTATGACAACTGCACACTCGTCAGAATCTGGAGGTTGGAGCTTGAAAGTGTTCCAATTCATTCCTCAATTAGGCCTAGATGACCCTCCGTTACGCTTTAACGACTCTTCGTTACGCTCAAATGACTCTTACCTCACACTTTTGTCGGGCTACCAGGCTTTATTTTCACCAGATCAGTTGTCCAAATATTGTAGTTGTTTAGAAACATGTTTCTGAGTCATTTGAAAATGGTATAAGGAATGGTAGCCAATTAGTTGCAGACTTTCCGAATATTGCACTCGAAAATTTTTTCAGTCGAGTGGAAACCCGATGAGGGCCTTTTCATATATCCCCGGATAACCGAATCGTTCAAGATGCGAGCGAAGCGAGCCTATGTGGGCAACGATTCATTCAAAATGAGCGGTGCGAATTTTGGAGGGGGTCGGCCTGCGGAGCGGAACAAAGCGGTCAGGGGGTGGAGCCCTCTGATTATTATCTTCAATGATACTGTAAAACCCCGCAATGAGGAACCTCGCACCAAGAAACTTCTGCAGTTTCTCGCTCGCTATTTTACCCCGATTCGGACTATCGATTCCGAGCTCAAATTTCTTCTGCGCGCAACCTCGCAATGAGAATATTGAGTTATAGAAAGTTTTGGGAGTCATTTCTGAACAAAACCTCGATTGAAACTGGTATTGATAAAAGCTGCATTCATCCGGAGAAATAGTATATTCATTGGGTATAATGCAGTCCACTTTTGGAAATAAATGAGAACTCCCAGATTCCTCGGCCTCCTCTGTAATGAGCATATTTGAGATTGATTCTTTCGTTTATTTTTATTTTGTCATTGAGCGTGAATAAATTAAGGATAAACGCTTAAGCGCATGTAAATAAGCGTTGGAACAAATGACGGGCGATCATAGCTCGAACGGCTAAAGCAAATTTCCTTAATGCGGGGTTGTCGCCGAAAATGCAAGAGAAAGACAGAAAGAGCGAAGAGTGTTGGCAATGTCCAAGTAGTGAAGGTCCTTTGATTCCCGGAAAAACTCTTTCCCTTGGGGGCTTCAGTTTTTTATTGCGAAGTCTCATTGTGTTTCTAAGTGATTCAATTCTCAAATACCATGAATATGAAATATCCTAATTCTCATATCACTATTCATGAATACGTATGTACAATGAAACCCAATTTGTGAGAGTAAGAATATGTGAAAATAGATATTGATCAAACAGAGATATTTAGGAGAAGACTTACCTGAAAATGAAGAGGATTGAAAATAATTTCAAGTCTCCATTGAAAAATATTCAATTGAGGATGGAGTGTTTGAGAGAAATAATATTTTGGAATATTCTCCATGTTATAAATCAGATTATAATTATAGATATTGTTTTCAGAATCACTCAATGTCAACCTGATTGATGTGGCTGAAAATAGAACTAATTCCAAAATATACTCTCCAAAAGTTTTATTTCTCCAGTTGTTTCATTCAAACTGTATTGTATGTCCATTCTAACGAATTCTTATTTTTAGTTTGAAATACGTTTGTATCCAAATAATTGTATTGTTTGATATCAATAATGTCGGATTTCTTCATTTTGACATATTCTCACTTCTGCAGATCTTCATTCCCGAATATGTGTTAAAAATGGAAAAAATTGTATTCAACCGCGAATTTTTCCTCTTCTAAAATTCAATGGAATGAAAAATGTGAATGAGAATATCAGAAAGTTCTCATATTACTAATGAGGAAATTCTACGAATGAAATGTTTCTAATATATTTGGAATTATATTTCCATTGTATTACATCATTATGTCTCCGAAAAAACGTCCAATGAGTCGAAAAAGCAATTCTCCACGGTATTTTTTATATATTGTATGCACATTGCCTATGATAGGGAATTTGATATATGACCCACTGTTTCAATAAATAATTGTATGTGATTCATGTATGCAATTTTTTCAGTAGACATTTGTATAATTGTTTATATCAAATTTCACATTAAATTCCAAATGGGGAAATATGTTTTTTGATCCAATGTTTCTTCACTAGATGAATCACTCTAAATTCATCAGAAGAGAATTTTATAACATATTTTCTGTGATTCGATGTGAATTTAAGAATGTGGAGTCCATCATGTACATTGTTAAAAATCAAATGACATGATTAGAATTATCTTTGATTCCTCACTCAAATGAATTGCTCGATCGTTCTGAATCCTCGTGATTGTCATCCAAGTTTCGGTTCCCTATTCTCCCACCATTCAGGAGGTTCAATCTCATGGTTCCCCAGACTCAACTGCAAATAGTCTTCTGCCGACCAAGTGTTCAAGTGCACCGCTAATCTTTGTTGACCATCCTCGGTATCAGTGAATATTGTTTACTTGACTTCCGAACCTGAACATATTTCGCATCAAGAATAAAAACTTACAGTTAAAATGATTCCCCAAAATTTTGTGAAATTGTTCAGATATCTCGGGAAGTGGTATTTTCAAATTCTGAGTGAAGTTCAGTGCAAAAAAATCACAATTCCTCGAGAGAATGATGCTTTCTTGGAAGCATAGGTAAGGATGATTCTGATGCACAATATTTGAATCGGAATGAATGTAATTCAGATGATTGTCAAGTGAAATCTCCGCGTGATAATGATAGAAGAAAAACGAGTCGTCTTGAAACTCAAACACTATTTCTTCTGGATATCCTTTGGAACCTAATGGATAATAATCACATCACTGGACCCTACGAAATTTTCTCTTCCATTAGATACGCCATGTGCTTGTCAAATCAATTCTCAGAAACGCATTATTTCGATTTACAAAACTTCAATGAATTAAGTATTGAACACTCGAAGATTTTCTCAACCACAATGAAGTTTCATTTATATCACATTCATATATCCTTTTGTATAGTTGTTTCAAAATAATAAATCCATCAACTCCAGGATATTTTTAATAGAAAATTGTTCTAGTTGCTTTCAAAGTGATCAATTTTTCGATTGATGGAAAAAAATCAGATGGCAAAGTAATTGAATCCTCACGTATGGGGAATATTTGTAAAATTTGTATTCAAACTTTATGCTCGAATATGATATAATTCATTGTGATCGTATGAACGTTTCGAATACGAGATAATTCGATAACTGCGTTTGATACACACTGGACGCATTGCGTTGCGTTTATAAATTAGCTTCTATATAAAAAGCAGGGACGTCTCTAAACAACTTCGAACCAAACGACATATTGCTCTACTGGTTATTAGTGCGAAAATTCCATACAATTTTTCCAATTGTTGAGAGAGAATAGTTTGTTGATGAAACTCGATTCACATCTGATTCATGCGAATTGTTTATTATTATGATTCATACATGAAAAAGCGAACAGAGTCACAGTCCTGAACATTGTCGAACAGAAGGCGCGAAATTTGAAAAAATGATGGGTTCTCGATTGAATAATTAAGAGGATAACAAGCGAAATAGACCTGATCTTCCCTTAGGAAAATTTATGTCACTTTCCCCAGAACATTCCATTCTTTCTTCGAAAAATGAGAGGAAAAATTGAGCGTTTTAATTAGAATGAAGTAAATTTCCCTAAGGGTTGATACTTCTTTGCCTTAGAATTATATATGAATCAAATTTGGGCCTAATCTCTATGAATATTGATTGGATCCATACAAAGCAATAAGAGGTGACTTGAACTGACAATTGCATATACTCTGCACCCTCTTATTGACAAACTTTCATGGGACCGGATAACCCCAGCAGAAATCTGAATCAAATATATTTCAGAATCGAATATATTTTTCATAGAATTATACATAACTTATACACGAGCTATATCAAATTATTTATAAATTATATATAATTTTGAAACATTTCTCATTCGGGGAATGGATTCAGCAATTTTCAATTTGAAATACATTTTAAACAAAATTCACATTTGGTCACATATGGATTCTGTATGGGCCATATATGATCATATACGGATTCAATATGGATTGCGTATGAATTATATATGGTCATATATGACCATGTATGGTTTCTATATGTTTTATGTATGTTCTTATATGATTCATTTTTACTAGGGAACAGTTATTTAATTGGGTCAATGAAAGTTTATTCAAATCAATTGAGTATTTTATGGTGACTGTTCAACTGAATATCTTATTGTCCCCGGAAATTATTTCTTCCAGTGCATGAATAACTTACACGGGTCGATTCCTTCAATACATTCGATTACATACATAGCTCATGCACGGACTCGTTGGAGAGGATGAAGATCAGATCGATTTTTCATACATGGACTATGTATGTCTTAGGTATGAAATCAATAAGAGTTTATAGGGGGGAGTCGGGGAGGATGGGAAAAGTCAACTATTCCTGTGGATTCGTGTATTTAGAAGTACTCTAATTCCTGTGACATGTTGTTTTGAATGTCGAATCATTTTTTATGAGCCATATACACATCAGCATATACCGCGGTATTGTTTTCGCGGAAGGAGTCGAGAGAAGATTTTTAAGATTCCTTTCGCAATTTTGTTTTGGGTATGTTTCTTGATATTCTTCACGTCATGTTTAGGATGAGTGCTTGATTACACAGGCCTGCGAAATTTGACTTTTTTTTTCCCCCTCAAACAATAATATCTTTTTCCGAAGCATTTTGATCCGCTGAATCCGAATCTGGCTGCAGAATTGCTCTATCACGTCAGGTTTTTGAGATATTTCGACCTAAAAATGTGAAAAACACTGTTTTTCGACATATTTGGGGTTACGTAAAGTCGAAGGGTAATTTTTTTTCTCAAAACCAATACATGCACCTCAAAGTATAAGTCCTCCTCTTCCAAATGCCGTTGAGTTTGCTCAGATACCTTTTTTTTTCATTGAGATACGACAGTTTGAAAATTGTGTCTCCACCTATTTATTGAGTACATGAGCGCACAAATTTAAAATTGTCGTATCTCAATGAAAAAAAAAGATATTTCAGCAAACTCAACGGCATTTGGAAGAGGATGACTGATACTTTAAGGTGCATCTATTGGTTTTGTGAAAAAAATTACCTTTCGACTTTACGGAACCTTAAATATGCCAAAAAACAGTGTTTTCCACATTTTTAGGTCGGAATATCCCAAATACCTGACGTGATATAGCAATTATGGAGCCATATGCGGATTCAGCGCACCAAAATGCTTCAGAAAAATGTTGAATGAATGAAGGGGATTGACTTTGGATTGTATTCTACATGAAACACCTTGAGTAGGCCAGGCGCATCACAACGATACGCTAAATTTTTTTCTTGAGCGAAATACGGTAGAAAATGCTTATAGCATATCACATAAATATATATTTATGCAATATGCTACACTATTATAATCGGACGCCTACAAAATTCTCGCGCCGGGCGGTAATATCCTTCGAGCCAGCACTGCTGAGATCGTAGATTGTTTGTTGCTATGTTCAGACATTATTCCACTAATTCACTCGGAATGTACTGATTGTTGTTCTAATTTTTTCCTCCGTGTACAAGTATCGAGTGTCCAGTAATTGTTGTGAATTTCGTGTATTGAAAAAAAAGTTTCACAAATGGCTTCTCGAAAAGGTATCAATGCTCCAGATAACTTCTGCTACATATGTGGAAATTATGTAATAAAGAGACAGCAACAAATAATTTCTAAATGTATTGAAGAACTATACGATAGCTATTTCAAAATCAACATAAAAAACCAAGACAAACAATGGTCGCCTCATAAAGTGTGTTCGACATGTGTACGTGAACTTCGGAAATGGTCAAGAGGAGAAAAACATTGTTTTAGTTTACAGACTCCAATGATTTGGATGGAACCGCAAAATCATATCAACGATTGTTACTTCTGCTGTTCAAACATAAAAGGATTTAATTCTAAAAATAAAGCAGCGATAAGTTATCCTGATATTCGTTCTGTGATTTTACCTACGTATAAAGATCCTGATAGCAAAGAGTTATGCCATCCTGCCCAACCATTTTCATCTGATCCTAGTTTATTTCAAGAGGCTATAATGAATACTTCAGATCCTGACGATGAATATTACGAGTGCAACGAAACACCACCACTGTTTTCTCAAAGTGAATTGAATGATTTGACAAGAGATCTTAATCTTCCGAAAGATGCTGCGGAATTACTCGGTTCCAGATTGAAAGAAAAAACATGCTGGATCGTACAACGAACTTTTATTGGTATAGAAATAGAGAGAAGGATTTTCTACCGTATTTTGCTCAAGAAAAAAATTTAGTGTATTGTTGTGATGTGCCTGGCCTACTGAAAATGTTTGATGTAGAATACAATCCAAATGATTGGAGACTTTTTATAGATTCTTCGAAACGGAGCCTCAAAGTAGTATTGTTACATAATGGTAATAAATTTGCTTCTTTGCCTATTGGACATTCTACTCATTTGAAAGAATGTTATGAAAATTTGGATTTCGTCCTCAAAAAAATAAATTACTCCAATCATAACTGGACTATATGTGGTGATCTCAAAATATTAACTATGTTGCTTGGTCAACAAGGAGGGTATACAAAATACCCCTGTTTTCTATGTGAATGGGATAGTAGGAATAGAGCACGACATTGGATCCAGAAAGATTGGCCACAGAGAGCATCATTGAACCCTAGAAGTAAAAATGTTGTACACGAAACACTAGTTGACCGCTCCAAAATTCTGCTACCTCCGCTTCATATCAAATTAGGCATTATGAAGCAATTCGTAAAGGCATTGCCTAAAGATGGTCTTTGTTTCAAATATTTATGTGATAAATTCAAGCATTTATCGGATGCGAAGATAAAAGAAGGCGTTTTTGTTGGTCCAGACATAAGGAAATTGATGCAAGATCCTGACTTTGAAAAAACTATGAATAAAACCGAGAAGCCCGCTTGGAAGTCATTTAAGGAAGTCGTACAACATTTTTTAGGGAACAGAAAAAGCCCTGATTATGAAAATATAGTCAACAGCATGCTTAACAATTTCAAAACCCTGGGTTGTAATATGAGTATAAAACTCCATTATTTGCATTCCCATATTGACTTTTTCCCCGAGAATCTTGGTGCTGTCAGTGAAGAGCAAGGGAGAGATTTCATCAAGACCTTAAGGTTATGGAGACCAGATATCAAGGAAGGTGGGACGTTAGAATGATGGCTGACTATTGCTGGATGTTAGAGAGAGATGAACCGAATCATGAGTACAACAGAAAGAGATCAACCAGAAGTTTTGAAGAAACTAGAAAAAGATATCATAAGTCCTTTTGATTTATCTAGTATCTTAGGTCTTGTTTGAAACCAGTGCAGCCCCATGTCTGAATTTTATATAAAACGTATATATTTTTCGTTCATACAAATTGTTTAAAAACTGTAAATATTCATATCTCACATAAAAATGAATCCCGATGTGCTGTAAAAAAACTGGCGTTATATTTTAGTTCCACAATCTGAATACCTGGAAAGGAACCATTATTGTTCGAAGGGAAAATAAAAACTTATATTCCGCAGGTCTGTGAATTATCAACCCTTCGGGGAACCCATTTTTTTGAAGGGAAATTTTCCTTGAATATGTGAACATATAAGTTTTTGGGTCGCTGAATAAGAATATCATATTAGAAAATTAGAATTTTCATTCCCATACATCCTGGCAGCACCCTCAGGAGATCCTAGAAATATTATAATCTTGGGGATATATTTCACAACTTGGAATACTCGTAACTCTGCAAGGAGAAATTGTAGGTCACCGATTAATAGCTTATCTTGAAGAGTAAGAGTAGTACTGGATGATGCAATTAGAAGAAAAGACTAAAAAAAATTGTGCACTCAGTACATGAATTCCAAAGTAATCAAAACCCATTTTTCGTGGACCTAATCTTAAATATCTTGAAATGCTTACGCGATGGCCCAATCCTGACTCCGGATTTGGATTCTACGCAGAAAATTACTTCAGAAAAGAGAATTTCATTTGAAGGAGAATTTCATTGTCGATCAGTGTAATAAATGCGAATACTCATTCTGTTGTTGGGACATATTACACAACTTAGAATGGTCGTAACTTTGCGAGAAAAAATCGTACATGAACGTTCAATAGCTCATTTTAAACGGGAAGAGTAGTGCAAATTGATGAAGTTGAGAGAAAAGATCAGAAAAATTTTATGCGTCCTGTACATAACCTCAAAAGTAGCGAAAAACCGCATTTTTCGCGTATTTACCCTCAGATATCTCAAAATCCTGACGTGATAGCCCAATTCTGGCTCCGGATTCGGATTCTACGCAGCAAATTACTTCGGAAAATGGTCACCAGTTCCAAGGGGGAAAAACCTCGCAGGCCTGTGTTATTCATTCCCCATATTTCATCTTTCGAAATGCAACAGGATAATGCAATAATTCATTACGGTTTCAAAGGTATGTATGTATATGTGTGTAAGCTGTTAGTCGGATAATGTGGGGAATCACTGGTCGGGTGAAATGGGCATCGTCATTGGAAAAGTAAGCGCGCATTAGTACGCATTTTTGGTATTTTATCATAGATAAAGGAATAAAATATAAATTTCACTGAAAATTTGGGTGTACGCCCATGTGATACTTGATATCCGATTAGGAGATCGAAAATTTTTCAGTTTTGACCACACATAGTTTGAAATCTTCGGTTTCCAAAGAATTGATAAACTAGGGATCATCATCTTGAAATCAGTAGCTAACCCTCCCCTACTAGCATTCAGTAAAAATTATCAAATTCTATAGTTGGATATGACGAAATCAACATTCAGTTATAATTATTCACATACAGATTCACAACTAAGATAGAACCTGGATAGGGTTATTCTCTGGTCATCCCATAAGGATATCAAACATATACATCATCGATATTCAGTGATGGCGGAGAATCACAAACAATTTAAGACCCGGAAACATGCATTTTTCGCTGTTTTTCGCCGTTTTTCTTGTATAAGTTCCATATGGGTGCCACTCAAATGGTTGAACCTGGATAGGATCATTCTCTGGCCATTCCAGAAGAATGCTCAATAGATGTGAGATCGATCCTAACACGAATTGATTACGGTAGTCGCATTGAGTCCGCGATTTCAAATCAACCTTTTTGTCAGTAAGCTTTCGAAAGGAGAGTGTTCAAGCTTCAATTTGAGCAATCATTGATCTCATTTGGAAGAGCCAACCTTTGGACACATAGATATTCCTTGGATCACCCATTTCATGCATCATGTTTTAACGCTGATCATTCAATGAAAAAGTTAAGAAAATACTGAAGAGAGTGAATTATCAGTATCAACAATGTATTATCTCTGAGAAATTTCCATGTTGAAGCCAGGAAACCCAAGTTTGAAAAATGGAGATTCTTTCCTATATTGATTCCAGTTGTCAAACGTTAAGTAATTGATCCAACAATCATTCAACAGAGTGAAAAGTTTGTCTCTTCAATCGGTTATAATATTGATATGAATCTATTGCTCATATCACATGCTACTTCCATCGTATTAAGTAGATAAGCCGTTGGATATATACAAGATTATGAAATCAGTTTGCCGTGATTCTCGAAGATACTGTATATCTATAATTCGCTGAAGGTAACTTTGATATGTCATATGTTTGCATTCCAAGATTATCATTGAGTTTTCGTTCTACATTTCGAGAACTATTCTTGTTGTTTTAATGCACGCAGTGTTTCAGACCAACCGTACCTCCCTTCGGAGAACTCATTAAAAAATTCGAGTTATTCAATATTAATGTGAAAGAACATTGCATAAGACGTATTGCTAAACTAGGACCAGGAAGGTTTGTGAAATGGATTTTTACATGAAAATAAGGGCGATTACGAATCAACTGAATTTTACTATATGCTTTATGAAATTTAACGTTCAACGTTGAAAACTTCCACCCACCTATGACTTTCTCTACGATATTCGTAATCTTTCGTATTTTTATGTGAAAATTCATGTTACAAATGTTATATTCCTGTTTCTAGTCCACTAAGAAAAATAACAAGGATTCTTATATTTTTGAGTAACATTTTTCTCTGTATACCAGCACAAGAAGAATTTTGTCTGTGAGACTCCTCTGTACTGAATTTATGGAACAGTCTACAATTTTCAAAGAATAATCTTCGATAGTGCAATACATAGAGCATCAAATATTATTTCCTGAAAATTTCAGACTGTTCCTGGTGAAAAATGTTGGAACAGATGAAGCGTAAAAACCTTTCCATTTCCGCTTCTTTTGTGCTTAGATACTGTTCCGTTTACTCATCCGTGTCGCTCCATCCGCTCCATTTTCACCAGGGGTTTCATAAATTCTGTTCGGAGAAATCTTACAATAAAATGTTTCTATCAAAGAATTCACTCTCAACTTGGAAATTTCTCGAAATTGTATACTATTCTGGAGAAATTTTAGAGTTCCTCGCTGAGATAGAGACCCTCCCACTGAGCATTTCCGTTAGAACCTTGCATTAACATTGCATCGATGTTGATGCGATCTTGAAAGTACCTGTTATGAGAATTACAACAGTAATATTACAACATCCAATTACAAGTAAATTGCAGCAATGTTACGTTGTCAGGGGATATTTTAACGATATTTTTGCAAGTTACTTTTGTAATATTGCATTTGTAAATTGAAAGACAAGTACTTTCAAAATCGCATCAATATCGCTGCAATGTTAATGCAAGGTTCTAACGGAAATGCTCAGTGGGCTGCTACTGAATAAAGTGATTATATACAACTAGGCTTGTGTTTCAAAACTTGACTCCCGTACTCTAAAATATCGGTGTTCTATGTCTTTCTGATCAACTGAACAAAGCTGTGCTGTTCATTTGACCAGTTGATACTGCTACACTGATATTCAGAGTATAATGGTGGAGTATTGTTACTTTCATCAAAAATATACAGCTGATCTTCATTAGGTTATGGAGGAATATACTCATGGATCCAAGAATACTCTGGATGGTGCTTAAAGCTCCACTGTAGACATGGGGGGGGGGGGGTCTCCGTACAGATGCAAGGGGAATCAGGGGGTCACCATATTGAGTGGCAAATGGACACATCGATTAGAGAGAGATTAGAGAGTATATCGATGAAAGCGGAAGCAATATTGCCACCGAATATAGCAACCTAATCCCCCTTCCGTCTGTACGGAGAAGGTACTGCACCTCTCAGCACCATCCAGAGTATTCCTAGATCCATGAATATACTGATTAATTCTTATGAACCATGCGTCCTAGGGGTTATGAGGATGCTGATTCCAAATCACATGCCAGAGGCAAAGCTTCCAGATGGACATTGCCGTTGAGGAAAATAGTACCCCCACCAACATTTATCCGCATACTCTCATCTTCACACGAAACTTATATACACATAAAATTTATATACATGGGACGACAATGGGGGTATACTTCCCCTCAACGGCAATGCTCATCTGGCGGCTCTGTTAACTCTGCATATTTCAAAATTCTTGGAAACCATTATACATAGAAATGATTTCATGAATTGTACAATTTCCTAATTGACGTTCGTCATCTCGCATATCTACGATTTTTTTTCATGTCCTTGTCTCGAGAAACTACTGTGTCGTTTGATTCATTATATGATCATTGACAATCTGTATCAGTTAGCATCATTCTCGTATAGAAATCACGATAAATGATACACGGAGAGAAAAACTAACAATAATATTGCTGACCCACAATAAATATCGTAAAAATATGATCGTCACTATTGCTAAACCGGCAACAATATTATATTGTCAACATTAATAACAATTTAAATATTCAGTTTCGCAATATCATGTGGTGATATCAATAATTTATATTTACCTATTTTAAAAATATTACTTTTGACCGAGGAAAGAAATTTCTCATCCGAATTTATCTCTACAAACATTCTATTACGATGTGGTTTGATTCATATGTGAAGAAAAGGCGATTGTGAGTTCCAATCTTGGAAAGTTGCCTTACCGAGATTCGAACCCGAGTCCTCCGAGTGGGAAACAAAGCCTTTATCACATCAGTAGATCCCCAAGATGACAACTGAGTACTTGAATTGCCATTTATGGTAATCCTCGACTTTGTTCAGAGTTAAGGATGAGAATATATTCAAGACAAACATAAAATTGTGCCCATTGAATAAATGAATTAGGATTTAAATCACAGCAATTTGTTCAGAAACGAATGAAACTCATAAAATTTGTTTGTTAAACTCATGTAAGCTTTGTTATTCAATCAGAAAATTGGGATTGATTTTTATGTTTGTAAATTCAAGAATAACTTCATCGAAGAAGGTCTTGTAAAAGAATGTATATCACTTGGATATCATTTTTAACTGTCTCCTGAGGTAGATCCAATAATTTCTATCGGGAATAATTATACCGCTTCAAGCGTTCAGAATATACAGTTGTTTTGACAATAAATAGATTTTGTCACGACAATTTTTTTTGTCAATTCTGTGATACTTATTGTTGTCGCTGCTTGATATTGTTTTGTCAGATCAACAATGTTGATTATGAGTTGGAATGGCAACTCATATTGTCATTTTAACCAGTGATTTTCAGCAATACAATTCTTGTCAACGAAACAATGTGCTGTTGCTGTACGAACAACAAATTATTGCATAACCAGCAATAAAATGTTGACAATTCTTATATTGCTGGTTCTACCATACACATTTATGTCCGTGTATGAGCCTATATTCAATACGATCAATTACGTTATGATTCATCATCTCTGAATTTCTTACAAAAAAGTTTCAGTGACATTGAAAATGTTTTTTTCAGTGTCATATTCCGTACAGCACTACCACCGATCGCCGGACATTTCCTCATCGCTTCTACGTCGCTTCTCCGTTCCTCCAACTTGTACCCACGTCGCCTCCACGGAGATGCGACGTGGAAACTGTGCTGTTACGGTTGTTTATCGCTCATGTATTTCTGCTACTTATTCCGGGTACAGTTCGCGAAAATTTTCTAGAGACTATTGAGACATTAACGAATTTTTTTTATACAACGGGAAGACACAAGCAAATATCATCTGCTTTCAGGTTCATCTCCCGATGAATGTAATCTACTCCCAAATAAATAACAAAAGGAAGCGTTTTATTCAGTAGTCTTTCAAATATCGCGTAGACAAACTTGGAAACCATAGTTTCGAAAAATATGCCTCTACAATTTCGGTATACAAATTTTTCATTTGAAAAGAAAAATTTTTTTGTACTTTGAGAATCATTCAATGAGTGTTGAAAAACTGAAATTCTTTATTTACCCCCTATCATGGAAAAAAGTCCGAAAAATCACCTTATTTTGGGTTCTGCTCAATGAGATTCTGGCTCAAACTGAATGTCAAAAATTGTTGACAAAAATATATATTGGAATCTGGCCTGCATATCTTTCAATTAGTTGTGATTTGAGAAGGAAAATAAACATCACTTCATGAAGCTTTCGAATTTCATCTTCGATCATAATTATGAAAATAATTATCTAATTCAGGCTATTCTCCTCGATGCCGAGACATCAAAAGCAACATAGTTGTGGGCAAACGCCCACTCATAAATCTCATATTCTGAACTACTCGCGCGTAGCGTAGTGCATACATATACGAAATAAACGGTGGAAATCCATCGCAACAATGTATGCACAATTCAACGATGCAATAGATCTCAGAGTTGATGATGATGAATGAATGTAGAGGATAAGAGATGTAATTATTTGCACTGTAAGGGATCTATTTTAGGATCAAATGTTCTCATCCGACTATTGGTTGCAAGACATTGGGATTATTCAAATTTCACTTCACAATGAATTTGAATGAATGATGTTTTTTGTTTTTAATTATGATTCCTACAGATAAATGTGCATCAAACTTGGGTAATGTTGAGTTGATGAGTCGATAACTCATCGAAACATAATAATATCATTTTGGCATGTCAACCACTGATAAGATTTCATTGAAAAATCCAGTAACGGGGCAACCCGTGTATTGGAAGAATATTCATAATTGTGGAAGAATTGTGTACTTTTGGATCTGCTAATGATTTAGGAACTCAAAATTCAAAGTCAATTCCCCAATAACATTTGTTAGAAGACAAAAGTTCTGAAAAAATTGTCCGATAGTGTACTGAAAAAATGTCTTGTAAATAAAGTTTCCCCTCTCCTTGGAAGATATTTTTTACAGAGTAGATGTACTTATAAAAATTAACATGCCAATAGTGAAATTGAAGGAGAATATGCTTCTTAATCACTCAAAAACTTCCATTTGAATAACACAGGAAACTGGTTAACTTTGGTTTCAGCTCGATTTTCTGGTGTTGTATACATTTTTTCAAGAGAAGGAATATGATGCTTGATTTTTATCAAAGTTCAACTTTCGAGCTCTGTAATTTCAAAACCCTTGGTCTTTCAGCTTCATCTCATGGGAACTGTTTGGTAGCAAATTTCATGCCCTATAGAAGCAGCATATTTATTTTTATGAAAACAATTTTTCAACACTGAAAATCGAGTTGAAATTAGAGTTAACCAGTTTCCTATGTCATTCAAATGGGAAATCGAGTCTTTCGGTGAACTAGGCCTTTAGAGTTTTAGAGGACGGACCTGCAGAGATTTCTATAGAAGAGTGCTTGGAAGATTACCCCGTTCCTTCCTCTGCATGTGTTTTGTCAGCCTTTTGGTTTCTGTCAAATCTTCAGCTCCAATTTTCCCCTTCCTCAGATATCTTTGGGCTTACAGAAACTTGAGTTCTTTCACAGGTATTTTTCTGTCTTCAGGACACTTGCATTGAATGAGAACAGGATTGGGGCAAATGCATGCACCGAAAGATTTGTCGCAAGCGCAATCGAATGTTATGGGGTATTCACGTGTAGAAATATAAAATGGGTTCCAGATGACTCTTGGATAAACTTCTTGGATTTTTCATGTTTCTTTCCCCTGTTGTGAGATTTCCTGAAAACATGATATTTGTCATGCAGGGCATCATTTTATCTTCTGTATTACTCTGGCATGAGACACGACAGGGATAGATGCTAACCACCAGAGAAAAGTTTACCTTCTTCCCGGAGCATAGTCTATATCTCTCCTGATGGAAAGCTCTCACGACATTCGCAGATGTTGGGAGAACGGGTAGCGGCAATGGACTTGGTGCCCCGGAAGAAGCACACTCCGTGTTTTTACGTGTCAAAGACAAGTGAAAAACGCCAGCCAAGCCGAGCAGCCAGACAGAAATGAGCGAGTTGGAACTGGAAGTGAGCTCGAGACTTCCAAACGAAAACAACGAAAATTCTTTTCACTGTTTATGATCTAAAATTGACCGAATCAATGAACAATCTCTCAGAAAATCCGATTAACCCTCCAAGTACACACATCCTTTCACACCTCAGGAGTATACACAGATGCAAATTAACACCATGCAACTTTATCGATTAATAACTCGGTTCCTATTCGACCAATTTCATCCTCCTTCTTTTCAATTTGAAGAAAAAACTGTGCAGATTTACGTGGTATGGAAGGAAATTCACAAATATCTCATTTGATCAGTGAAAAGAACACGAAAATGAAATCAATTTTTGACGAAAAACGAAAAGTATGAAAATTGTTGGTGCGAATTTGCACCTGTGTGTACTTGAAGGGTTGAAAGAAATTAGAAAATATATCTTCTTCATTTCAAACGATGAGTTTGATTCAAAACTGAGGCAGTCTCGAAATGAGTTGTCTGATTTCGATCTCAAATAAAACTGTTCGATCCACCTTCACAATGGCATTGATTTTCAAACCTGGCATTTTAATTCGTTCCACGTTCAGCCTCGACTTGATATAAAGATTTTTCTGTGAAAATCGTGAACATAAATAATGTTCGTTATTTTCGATTTTGGTTCGAAAGTCTCGAACTATAGTTGGAACTCACCCGACAGTCTCAATTCGCATGGTAATTTGAGCGATGATGGTATTCTGTACATCGAATATTCCAAATACTGTCGAATTTTCGATAAAATTCAAAACTTTCCAATACGATGCGCGAGTTAAAGATATCCGATTTCAAAAATTCTTTTTTCCCTGAGTTTGTCTTGACTAGTAGCATCTTTTCTGCGCTATTACGATTCAATTCAGTGACTTTTTTGTTTTTCGCTCCACTCTATTGAACAGGCCCTATATGCTCACTCCAGGTCCTTCAATTAGTCATTCAAGATCGAAACCAAGAAAGAGGTGTCAACCGTTCTCTCAGGAAACTTCGAGCCTCTCACTTCCAGAATTACCAGACTTGTCCACGTGGTAAGCGAACTCAGATGTCAGTGATAACACATATGTCGAAAAAAAGAGAAAACAGCGATTCTCAATATTCAGAGTAACGGGATGTGTATATAATATCACATGACCTTCAACTTTTCGTAAATTTGGAAAATAAATACAATTTCACAGATTGGTATTGTGTTTCAAAGGAATAATTATTTTGTGAATTTCATATTGTTCACATAAAATTTCAGTTAAGTAACACAAAAAATCCCTCTTCGCCAAGTTTTGTAAAAATCATCAGAAATTTTATGATTTTGAGTGCGACATATTTTGAATTTCGTACTTTTTTTTACCAATTCCGAATTCGGCGACCTCAAAAACCCCTATGTACCACATTCGAAACAAACAGTATGACATCTCATATTTTTATCAGCTTTTGAGGCCAAATACTCCACCGTGCGCTGTTAACGAAATGCGTACCTTTTTCTTTGCAGGAATCATTATTCATGTGATGCCCGCTTTCTGTTGCTCTTTTCTGAACTATTTCTGAATCAATTTGAGCAAAAATTGAAATGCGGGGGGGGGGGGGAATTGAAAAACCTTCTCATGAGGAATACCAATATTTCGCGATTTGAGGTCAAACACCTACACGCTTATCTTATGTATATCATCATATATATAATCGCCATGTATGTATGCACAGTCATAGCACCTGACATGTTATTCTTCCACTAAGATTGATTGCTTCTCGCATTCTTTTGATTTGAAGAATAATTTACTGAGAGATCTTCACTTTCACTCAACTTTTTTTCAGGGTTAATCTCTGACACTGTTTGAAAAAAGTGCCTGTTCAGTTTGACATTTGACTTGATCGCCTCTCCCAATTCAGCTTCTTGTGCCTCCGCGAGTCTAAACAATAGCTGATCTACTGGGTATGAATGCACAAAATTGTAAAGCATAAAACAATGAAGAATGTTTGTTTGGTGTCATTGTAAAATAATAAAATTTTTGAAATTATCCGTAGATGAAATTTCACATAACGATGTATCAATAGAAAATTATGAGGTATACAATACGTTGTTTGAATAGTACCGCAAACCTCTTTCCCGTTCAAATGTCTGCCCTTGATAGAATGAGGAAGACGCCATTCAACACTATTCGGAGAGTGGACTGTGCATCACAAGTACCTGTAACACATGACAGCAATTATCACCTCAAGAAAAGTCAAGAACGCAGGGAACTAAACGAAAAGACATTCCCTCCGACAAAACCATTTGCGTAAGAGCCGACCTGTTGAATGAAAGAAAAAGAAGAAACAATAAATTATAACTTGTCCAACAGTGGTCGACAAACAGCAATGAATATTTAAATTGTCAATTCATGACACATCATTCACAATAAAATGCTCTTGTTCACACGGTTAATGTTGAACTCTTTCATATTCAGAGTTGATGCGTTCATTAATTGACAAATGAACATGACGTTTAAGATCATCATGAAATTCCTTGAAGGAAAATATATTCTCACCACATAATTCTTCTAATCGATCAAACGATGTAACACAAGCACACGCATTCTTGCTGAATTCGATGGAGAAATTCTCAAATTCTCCTTTAAGTTTCATATCAAACTCCTTATCTTGTGTTTCAGCATATGAATGGCAATTGATATTCAAATCATCTATGGTTCGTGAAAGACAAGGAGCGGCGTATCATGCGTAAAAGAAGTGTAATCATTGTTGGTCGATGCCTTTCGAATTTCAACTCGGAATTCTATTTTCAGTCAATTTTCCCGTAGTTTTACTGGGAGATAAACTGCCTTAAATGAATGTCACAGATTTCTTTGAAGACTCTGACAAACGCCGCTAGAACGAAGGAGCACTCTTTCTTCAACGTTTCGCCGGTTGTGCGAATAATTCCCTTGGTTCTGCAATCGCTTTGAGGGAACTCTTACAACGAGCGAGTGATTGTGCAACATATGTGCGGTTTGAGGTTGTTGTGTATCCGTGTATGTATCGTTTGCGTATATGATTTTTTTGAAATAAATCATTCATGGAATTCAATTACCATATTTACGATTTTTATACCCATCACTGTAAGAAGGAAGTCCTAAATTCAGCTTATTTTATGACTTCATCTATGATGCAAACAGATTAAGCCGAAAAAACAATCGCCGACACAATGGAAGAAGCATTGTCTGAAATTAAAATGCAAACAGATTAAGACTTCTTTTTTACAGCCCTTTCTTTCAAAATCATCGATTTTTGTATTTCGTTGGGAATAAAACTTTTGTTCCAAAATTTAAAATTCGCGCGATGTACAGCAGTAGATGAAGGATTGAGGATTGATTCCTGAAATTTCGTACTTCTCTATGCATTCAATTCACAGTATTCCCGCCGAGAAAACGTTTCCTCAGTCGACACGTTTGTATGGTGGGTTGCATCAGCGGGGATCGCTGATATCCCCTTAAAGTTATGAAGCTATGATGTGTTTTACATAGGAAAATTCTAAAGGAAATGCTGTTTTGAAATGCTTTTTTGAAATTGGTTCTGTATGGCATTAGTTGAAATATTGGATTTATTCCTCGAAAATTCCATCCCTTCGAATGAATTACATTTTGCAAAGTTTTACACCAATGAAAATCCTACCTGTTGTATAACGTTATGACCATAAGTGATAATGAGTCACTACAACCGTATGGGGCGTTAACTCAGGACCTGACCTATAGGTAGGTGATGGGTTCAGTGGACAGGTTCGAATCCCTTCGGCGGAACGGAATTTCTCAGACTGGAAAAGCATATTTTAAATACTTACCGACAGGGAGTACAGTAAAAATCTGAGAAGAATTTTCTCTCTATGTGGATCAAGGATTATTACTTTCGCATTTATTATTATTAGGAATTGGAATTAATTCGTAGCGTTTTTTGAATGAAAAAATTGTTTATTTCGAATGAAAATCGCAGAATACATGATTCAAAGTATTGTCCATCGCTTTCGACTACTTTCGACCATCTTTCAGGCAAGGAATGAATACCGTGTCGGAAGAACGCATCATCTTTGAATGCAATCCACGAATCGACCCATTTTTGGCAATCTGAAGATAGTATAAAAAATGGGAGGCAATTAGTCTCAGGCTTTCTGTTTCATGAGTTCAGTTCGAAGAAATCTTGCAGAGAGAATCTTCACTCGAATGGTGCGTTAATATCCCATTCAACGTAGGGATCACTTGTTTCCGAAGTTGTCAGCACTACGAAACAATGTGAGCGTTACGATGTATTCCGCTTTGAAAACGTTACATCGGCAGAATTCATTTCTTCCCGAATAACCGATCCCTAGTGAAAATGGGAGCGTAAGAAGGGTATGAAGCGACGTGGAAGAGTACACGGAACAGTATCTAAGCACGAAAGAAGCGAAAATTGAAACATTTCACGCTTCATTTGTTCCAATATTCGCTTCCGTAGCGTGGACATTTTCACCAGGGATTCTCAATGAAATCGATTTTTCGTTTAGCGGATCAAAATCCATGTTTTTCTCATGAATCCTAAACCCCTATTCGAGAAACTTCGAATCAGTCAACCAGATATTCATTTCTAGTTGAATGCCGGGTCGCGGATAAATCCCTTTTCAAAATATTTGTGGCCAAAAGTCAAATTATAAACGGAAACAGTTGGTATATGTCTTTTATCGTTCATTCGATAACGATCTTCTGAGCTGTGACAATGTTTCTTAAACCATTTGAACATTCTAACTGCGTATTGACACAGGTGGAATTAAATCAATCATTTCCAAATGAAGGCTTTCAACTATTTCATTGGAATTGTATAATTTTGTCGAAATAAAAATATTTTCAGTTTCACTTGCCAGGTACAATGATGAAAGTGTTACGAGTTGTTTATTGTATCGCGTTTCGTCTAATAATGGAAGGACCAGTTTGTATGGGGATATTATTAGAAATAGTGATAAAAGAGACGGATTAATTTAAACGGAATCAGAGAATCCAGTGGACTTCAAATTGAACATAATGTGGAATCGTCGCAACGAGGTACTATCACACACTGAAAAGTGACTTTTTGGAAAATAGCAAAGTTCCCTCTTTAATGTAGCAATGAACGTCTTTAATATGTTTCCAGTAGAATGACCCTAGTAGAAATTATGATTGGGAATTAGATGGGCTTCAGCTGGTTTTCCCAGTTGTTAAGTTGGTTTCTAGCTAGTTTTGTAACGCACTTTCTAGCCCGTGCCCATCCAGATGTTCCAGGAAATTGCTAGAATGTAGTTTAAATTGCTCATTGGAAATGTGAAATCATGTTTTTTTTCCTGTAAAATTGAGCCCATGAATAAGTTAAAAATGTATTTTGAAATGTAATCCCAAGTCGAGTACGTTTCTCTTGGATTTATTTCCATAAAATAATCCCAAGTTACAAATTGGAACGTTTGGGCTTCTTTTTATTCCTCTGACCATGTTCTTGGCCTATCAATATTACTGAGCAACCAGTTGAAGCTACATCAACCGACTGAATGTTTGAGCACTGAAGTCAAATTGGCTGGAATGTGTTGTCTAGTTGCCCCCACATGGGTCCCATCTAGTACATGGTTGGTAAATGGTACGCCAAGACAAATTTCTGCCAGGCGAGCTATGTCATTTATCGCTAATGTGATATAAAGTATTACAAAGTATAATATGACTTGTAAATCACTATGAAAATTGGCGATTTCTGTAATTTCCATCACTGAATTTGAATTTTATATGTTACAAAATAATCTTCCGGCGAGTGATTTGTTTGAATGATTTTACATTATAAATCAGTTGATACCTGATTACGCAAGGATTGTCTGTAGAAGTTACACGTGTTTGTGTTGAATATTTAACAGAAAATTCATGACACAGATTTTTTAACACATTCACACAAAATTTTCAACTCCGTGTGTGCTCCGCCACACACACGCAGAAATATATATTTTTAAAAGTCCCATAATTTATTGAGGATCAGCGCCAGTCTGTGATGAATGAAATTATTTACCTGAATATAGTTTCAAAAGTACCATAATTTCTTGTAAAAATACATCTAATTATGGGAGTTTTTGAAAGTAAATTCAAGTAAAAACTCTATCTGTCACAGACTGGCGCTGATCCTCAATAAATTATGGGACTTTTTAACAGATCTGTTTTCTGCGTGCATGTCAGCGTGCATGTCTAGTTGGGGGATGAACATTCGCAAAAGAAACTTTTTACAATTCGTTTAGACAATCATTGTTCAAACAATGGTTGAAAATAATAATTCACGTGGATAAAAACCTCGGAATCGTATTTCACGGAAAATTTAATGTAGGGATCGGTGGGTCGCAAAATTAATAGTCATCATGAGTATTAACAAAAGGATTAATTGAATCAGGAAAGAACTCTTAATACGAGAAAGCGATTTATAAATTGGCTGAATTTTTGAAAATTTTATCGTTTTCAGAATTATGTTCCGTAAGCATAATCCTCACATCGCAAAATCATGTCCCAAATAAACTTCTGCCATGTAATTTTTAAGGAAATCCATAATGAATCCTTGGGATTTCTCTGAGGATTCTTTGTAAATACCACGTACAGACTAATTTTGAACTGCCATAACAAAGATTCTCAAAGAATTCTACAGTGGCATTATAAAGAATTCTTGATAAATACAGCAAGACCGGCGTGTTGTATGGGATCGTTTTTTGTCAAACGCTGGGAAGATTCGTAAGGAAATTGTACTCTCACGGACAATTACAAGATTTTACATGAAATTACTGTTGCATATTCCATCTCAAGATTTTACATATGATTAGAACGATCTAATAAAAGAATCTTGAGGCGTTACGTCAAAATGTGAAAGTTGAAACTGCAAATATCGAGTCTTTTAAAAAATGATACATAGTTTATTTGAGTTATTACTTCAAGGAGAGCAGACATATTCGCAAACAAAACGATGGAATGTATTGAAACGTTTTTTTATTCTTTGCATGTGGGATCATTATTTGTTCTTGATAATTTGAAAGTTTGAAAAATTGTATTCTCAAACATCTTGACTCGATGAGGTATGTTAATGGAGTGATATGAAATCTTCGCTGAAATGTATCCCAATTTATAAATCTTGGTTTTATATGTAATCTTCGTAGATATTATAAACTATCGGAATCTTCTTTCTTGGTGATTATCATATTTGATTCAAAAAATCTGTTTAGGAACTTTTTTCAATCATAAAACAATCATCCCTCCCAATATTTCTCATATTCTGTGCTGATTTCATTTTTCCTTCCAAGAATTTTATATTTTTTCACGTCTTTGATGTATTTTAAATCCAAATTGCGTGTAATCCTCAATTTGGTCAATGGTTTTTATGATACTCATTCATTAATCTTTATTACATATTCAAATACATTCTATCATATCAAGTCGGTGGTATAAAGTGTGTAAAATCTAAAAAATTCCCGGTGTCAAGTCGGTATGAGATTACAGATAGTATGAAAGCGTAGCCTTCTGATACTGAATGATGTTACTGCTTCCTCGCACGTGTAGAGTACGGGAGCTTCAATAGTTGAATCAGAGATTGAAGACTATCTCATATCTTGCACCAAACTGCGCTTAGAAGTTGAAAAAATGAATTTTAATTCATATTCTTTAGTCGGCGTACACAGAGAAAATTGAAAAGTAATATCTTTCATCCTTGAAATACTGATCACCTTAAAAAGAAGTGATATTTGCAGCCAACGTGATTATTTGTGACGGCAACCAAGTTTTTCTGTGCATCGATAATGCTCAGAGTTTATATTCAAATAATATTTTCTATATTCAGTGACCAAAAGACAATAATCTCATCATTTCTCAATTTTAACGCTGAAATTAACAGTTGAGAGGACAAATTTGTAAGGGAAACGATGGCAAAGAATGATAATTTCCATGGCAGAGAATTCTCACATTTCGATGTATATGGAACTGATGAGAAATCTTGAAAAATTAATTCCAATTTCTGAATTCCAATGTCCATTTTGATGTGAAGTTAAACATACGTCGTGAGAGAATTGCTTTTTTATCAAAAATAGGGGAGTTTTCCTCCATCTTAAGGAACCATGCAGCTTCTTGGAGGTTGAATAATTCAAAAACACGCAGAAAAGTGCCTGTTTGGAAAATAGCAGAGTTCACTATTCAATACAGCGATGAATGTTTTCAATATGTTTCCAGTAGAATGAACGAAGTAATTTATTTATTAATTAATGTGGAATATTACAAAGTATAATGCCACGTAGTATTTTTTTAAATCATTGTGAGGGTTGAGAATGTCTGTCAGTTCTATCACTGAATTTGAATTCCATGTGTCTACAAATCAAAATGTAAGGTGGTATAATAATTCACCATGTCACGTATCGAGGACGGCTGAGCTACGTATACCAGCAAACTTTACTATCTTTTGAAGATCTGCTCTAAAACCACTTAGAATGCAAAGTTTGGAAGTTTCTTACCTAACATTTTTCAGTAAATCCACGAACAATTTCGGTAAAATTTCAAATAATTTGTGTAAGTTGTTTAACATTGTTTGATAAGTTACGAAAATTGTTTGGAAATTCACAAATCCATAAGTTTTTCACCATACCTTTCTGGATGGGAATTTACAAATATTTCTTGCAGTGTCTCTTTCCTCCATGAAGTAAGGGAAGACTACATGAAATCATAAGAAGTTTCCCTTAATGAGAATTTTTGCTGCCACCCCTTTGTGGATGTAAATTCCACCGTTATTTTTTACAGTGTACATTTGCTTTATTGACACTTTGGTTTGGTTTTTCCAATTTTTATCTTGAAATGTTTTTTTCAGTCTAAATGGCTCATGATGTGTATTGAAGAGGAGAAGTTCTCGAGTACTCTTTGAGAATATTCGACATTATCGAATCATATCTTGATAAAAACAGTTACACAATATGTAGATACTAAAAATAGTATCGAGCCTTGAACCTCCAAGAATGAATTATTATCTATCAGCTTCGAAAATTCTTAATCTGTAATCCATTGTAGAAATATTCATGTTACTGAAATTTGATCCGTTTACTAAAACGAATCAATGCTCGAATAGCACAATATTCAGTTATCAGAGACCAAGAATCTCTCAGTACGTTCTTCTAACGACGTTTCCAATTCCAAAGAATGATTTCGAGAAGATAAATAACACTGTGAAAAATAATCGAATTTTTCCTGTATGCAGCAACTGTAAAATTCCGATTATGAGATGGGAAATAATTATAACTCATTTTCATTCCTCATTACGGCTGAAATTGTAATATTGCTGATTTCCAGTCTCATCTGAAAATCAGTCGATCATGGAATTAAGATTTACTGTGAAAACTTAGAGGAATATTTTACTTGAAAAGAGGACCAAAATTTTCTGGTATTATTGCAGCAATGACTTCTTTTTTAATCACTTAACAATAATCAGGAATCACCGAGCATATATCCACACATTCTTCCAAGTTTATTTATGATCTTGTGGAGGAACTCATCAGTTACAAGTTAGATTTCAGATGATTGAATAAGCAAGCGCATAGGTTAAAATCCCCCGTGAAAAAATCATTCAGATCTGATGAGGCGTGTTCAGGCCTAATCTTGGACATTTTTTGGCAGAATTATTCGCGCTCAACCCTAACTGTACGTGGTTGGGCCTGATTACGCGTGGTCTTTCATTTTCTAGTTTCATCATAACTAAATAGGCTTCAACTTTGTATCCAAGTGAAAACCCGTAATCAAGCTTGACCGCGCGCGATCATTCCAGACAAGCTATTCTTACCCGTGATCATCCAAAATTATACCAGATAAGAGGTATTTATACGGAACAGCTCCGTGTTGATTGTTTTATCACGAATGCACATGCTTCATCATGACAAATCAGCCTCGGACGTAATAAAATTCTGCATTCTACTGTTTTTCATCTTGAAAAAAACTTCACTGTAAAAAGAAAGTCTTAATCTGTTTGCATCTTAATTTCAGACAATGCTTTTTCCATTGTGTCGGCGATTGTTTTTTCGGCTTAATTTGTTCGCATCATAGATTCAGCCATGAAATGGGTTGAATTCAAGACTTTCTTTTTACAGTGTTATTATTCTTCCAATAAAAGCGGTTTGAAGTACGAAGAAATCAATCAAATTCGGAATATTCATAGAAAAAAAACCGTAACTGACACACAAATGGGAAGTCTATAACACTTCAATAGTCTATAGACTTCAATGACGAATCATTTCTAGGTTATATTATACCTTAGAAATGGTTTGCCATTAAAAAATTATTTGTTTCATTGATTTGGAAAAAAAACAGGGTTTTTTTTATTTTCTTGAATTCAAGTCAAATGCACTTACTCTTGCTTTGGACGTCAGATGTGGTGAGATAAGGAGAATCATAAAAAGAAAAATAGAAACCCTACTAGAAATTTGAAGAAAGAGAATTCCTTTCAAAAGTATACCTTTAGTATGATTTCAATAGCAAATCTGTGAATGTAGCACCCTCATGATTACCTTGATCAGAGTTTGACATGAAATTCTGTAGAGGTGCGCGAGTATCAGTTTTTGTCGGGTCGAGTCAGGTTTATTGATGTGAGTATTGGGTCGAGTACTCGGAATCTTCGAATACTCGAAAATGGTTGGGTCACGTGAAATTTTCGAGTACTCGAGAATGGTTGGATTACCCGAAGTTTTCGCGTAATCGAAAATGATCGAGCTACCTGATAAATGTTCGAGGACTGAGAGATTATCGGGTTCTTAAAACCTTTCCTGAGTACTTGAGAGTAACCAAATCAATTTTCGCTTTGGAGTACTTGAAATTCATTACGTTGTCCGATAATTTACAATAAAATGTATTAATTTTACTGGCAACTTTTTCCTGCGTGTACTCTCTCATGGATTCTCCAAAGTTTTCAAAAAGGGCCAAAGAATATCTGACCTCTTACACATATTTGGGAGATCTTCAAGAGCTCTTGATGATACGTATTGTTCACTGGGAATAGTCGTCGACAAAAATTCTCCTTCAATTACAGTGTGTAACCTCAACTTTTCTCTTTTCAGGTTCCAGTACGGGAGATTCGTCTAAATAAAAAGCGGAAAAAGACTCACAAGGTTCATCTGTGTAGTGAAACAATTTGGTAGTTGAATTGTAAATGTCGATAAGAACAGGGAAAAAATTTCAAAATTTCATATAAAAATTCAGAACAATCGAAATATCCTCTGTAATTTGCTCGGTTCAGTTGGGGAAGATTTCCGTCTATCTTCTCGCCATCGATGGCTGATTGGACAGTGAAAAAAACCCCGCAAACATGAAAATCTATCATATCAGACACCAGACAAAATATTCACATTGAGAAACGAAATGAGGTGAGAGAAACGGAACTGATGAATGTGAAGAACTCTATGCTAAAGAGAAGCCTTATATCGAATATGTTTACACGACGGGCAATGTAAATTCAGTGTAGTGACGACGAAGACAGATTAATGATCAGAATTTGAATTTTCCACATCATATGAATTATAAAATGAAAACATATTATAGATGAAATCGATATTATCATTCAAAATGGATTCTCATTTATTTTCATTCACAACAACTGCTTTTCGAAAAATTTCAGAATAAAAATTTGGGAAAAACGCACTCCAAATGACGATACATCATCAACAGTTTGTAGAATTATTCACCCTCTCATCGACGATATGACCATAAATGGATCATATAAATAGTGAAACATTATTGTGTGGATTCATCTTTTGATTCCTCCTTAGTGAAATGAAAAGTCTAAACTTCATTTCGCGTTTTATTTATTTTATCATGAATCTTGCGCGAAAAAAGTTGTGAAAAATCGCAAAAAAAGTAGCAGGCTGTTGGTCTAAAGTGTTGATATCGTATGAGCCATAGATAAGACTTGTGGTTAAAAGTCAGTCATCGCAACGACGGTAATCGCTCGTGAAATCCGTAGAAGGAAGGGACCAGCGTCCGTGGGGGAGGACCTTCTTCTTCATCGTCTTCTTCAGACAACATTAGTAGTCTTCGTGACGACGTCGTGAAGTTGACCAACGTCAAACAACAGAGGAATCAAGAGAATATTCAAAAATGGTTTCGTGACGAAGAATTAAACCCAGTTCGTACAGAACGAAAACTCGGTTCGAATTTGGTGTCGTAACATTTCAGATATAAAACAAGAAAATAAAAAAACAATCTATTTCAGTGATTGAGATAGAATGGTTCTACAAAAATCTGATAAATATGTGGATAATTAGTAGGAAATCCTTTGAATCATTATTGACAGATTTCTTATGGTATGAATTCAAGAGATTTTAGTAAATGTTGGAATTCGGGAGGTGAAGGATTCACTTCGATTTTGGTTCAAGCATCAAAGATAAATCTGGAATTTTATCATTTTTTAAATTTATTGAGTTCTTTGGGTGGTTTGGAGATGGTGGAGTTAGTGTTGGAAATGTAAGATAATACCTGAAGATAGTGCCTGATAACTGATAACTTCCGGACTGGGAATTGAACAAAACAAGGACGCAAAGAAAACGAACTTATACACTGTGTTGTGATTCCAATTTGAAAACCGGCTTAGTCCGGAAGAATGTCGAAAAAACAATGGTTCGTTCTGTTGATGTTGTTTTTAATCTATCTGCTCTTGGGTGCCTTCATCTTCTATCATATCGAGAGTGACCTAGAAATCGAGCATGTGAAAAAAGCGAAGTTGGAACGTATGGAAATTAATGGTAAGGATCATGTTGTTAATATATAATATATAAATGTAGTTTGAACTTTCGATCGTTATTCATGCGATGAAATGGCATGAACAATCTTCACAAGATAATTGAGGATTGCTAAGGAATATCGCTTTGGAACAGTAGATATTCGCGAATCACGCACGTTGAACAATCAAAGTCGATATGAAATAAATCCGAGTGAAAATATCGAAGAGTGCACTGTGAAAAATATGGGGAGTTATTCATCACACCAGTGGGAAATTTCGACTGGTGATCGTAAGGAAATCGTTAGAATAAGGGATTTCCCCCACTTTTAGGAACTATTTTATCTTCCAGTGGAATCCTCTACAAATAAAAAAAAAGTCTATCAAATCATGATGACAACTCCCCCATCCATGGAAGATGTATGGTGTTACTATTTATTGGAAACCACAAAAGAACAGTCTACAATTATTTTTTAGGATGTACTTCTATGTACATTCCTCATGTATATTTCTACTCCTTCTATGTATATACTTATATATACATTTTTCAGAATGAACATTTACATGAGTGAAAAAAATTTGAAAAGCATAATTATTTTCAACTTCGTGGAGAATCAGTCTAGTTTTTCTACAAAGCTTAGGGAGATCTCTGAGCGAATCAAGGGACAGAGATCTGATAAAAGAACTGCCAAAACTTGCACAGGGAAAAATGTTTGACGGTAGTAGCCCATTATTTAGTTCAATATGCACTGAAAGAAATTTCTATAGGCCCTGTAACTAAAACATCTCAATTGAACATTCCTAATGAGAACTACTCAGAATTAGGTTGATTCAATCAAAGAAGTATAATTGATTTATCACTCAGTTGTATCAACTATATTTTCTTGGTCAATTTAATCAAATTTCCAGTAACTGTTACTAAGAATATTTGGTTGAGGTGGTTTAGCTACAGTCACCTCAGAAATACCTCTCAGTGTGGTTTAACGAATCCATTGGTCACCACCATACATTTTATTAATTACTCTAACTGTATTTCTTGACATGATCAACTTAACCAACAGAACCAACTGCACTGTGAAAAAATATGAGGAATATTTCTTCACTTCGGTGGTAGATTCCATCCCCTGATCATGGAAAAATTGCATTTTCATGAAAAAAAGGGGATTTTGTCTCTATTTTGAGGAAATAATTTGCTTTCCAGGCATTGAAGTCTCTAAAAAGTAAGGGGAAACTCCACCAACTGATGGGGGAGAATTTCACAACTATTTTTTAGAATGCGCGATAACCACATAATTGGTTGTGAGGACCAATGAATTGGCTAAACCATATTTGATCAACGAATTGGTAACCGCAATCGCATCCTTCTCGTCAATGTCGCGGAGCAAAAGATAGAATTCGACCGATTTCTTATAGGACATGGGTTCATAAGCAAGAAGAATTCCAGAATGCACTTTCCAATTCAGAATTCCAATAAACGAAACGTATCACCATAATTTAAGAGACTTTTTCCACATTCATAGCGAATTCAGTACGTACAAGGCAAAATAATTCTTCAAAATAGAAAAAGATTCCCTTAATTCTGATGGAGAAACAATTCCCTCATGATTGGAATACAAAATCCATCACTGATGTCAAGTAAAATTCACCCTATTGCTTCCTAGTCAGAGGAAAGCTTTGTAATCGTTTGGGGAAGGGGGGGGGGGGGGTTGGAAAATCTTTTGTCCCCAAAACGAAAATCTCTCGGTTGAGAGATGTGAAAAGAAAGTTTTAAGCAATCCGCATTGTTGCTGATATTTTTTCTAACGCAAACGAGGAAACCATGTGTCAATTGGCATAGTTTTTTTCACAGTGTGGTACCAAGCAACGCACTTAGGCACATTTACATCACGGTGCCATCGAACGTGTAGCTTGGGATATATTTTCCATAATCAAAATTTTCGCTGAAATTTGATAATTTCTATGTTAATTCCATAAAAAAAATGTTGAAGAATTCTTGGAACAAAATCTTCGTACGAGTTCAATAAATACTGACATAAAGATGATGAAATTTTGGGAAAAATGTTGCCGTTACTTCAACTTTAGTCTTCTTGCAGGATCAAATTCTCCGGAGCTCTAATGTTACTAAAGTTTGAATTGTTTATTGAAACTAATCAGCAATCAAATAACACAATACCTCCACAAAAACTCAAAAAAGGTAGAAAAATAACGCCAAGTCCCTAAAGAAATGTAAATCTCTCACAATAACAATTGACGGAAACTTCTTGAGAAACAAACTTTACTCTGTCCAGAATTCCGCTTGGAGTCGCAGATATACTACTTCAAAAAAAAAAAAAAACAGATGTGGAATCAATAACAGCCACCAAGTACATTTGACGATCCAAATGGTATGTGAAAAATTGCTGGGATATTTTAGCTTCAATTTGTCAAGAATGCATTCATATTAGTTTGTAATTTCTGAAAAAACATCCTCATCTCAAACACATGTATGAAGGAAAACAGAACAGAAATCAGGTTGATCCATTCCACACACTAGAATTCTGAGTTATTCCAAACCAAAGGTGTTGATTGGTTAAGATGTTACGGAATCAACGTCAATGCGGAATACTTGGCGTGGCCGATAGCAGGAGTTTTCAGTGTAGATTATATTCCAAACAGTGTCTCAAGAGAAATCAAAGTTACAAAATGAAAGGTTGATATTGTTTTGATTTTCCAAACTTCGAATGGAACGGGCAGACCGCTGCACTTGGTCCGATCGAGCTGAAATGTTTGTGGAGTTAGTCGAGTCACATTTTACGACCATTCTGGGCCAGAGAGAGCGAAATGACGAAAACAAATTGATGCAAGAAGAGGGATTGATCACATTTTCTGGATTTTCCGAACCCCGAGGGGGGGAGGGGGGGGTGACACCCCTACAGTTTGTTCGATCGAGCTGAAATTTTTTTGGGGTCAGTTTGGGCCCCTTATCTTGTATAATTCGCTTCATATTACTCAATTTAGGTCTACCTTTGCGAGTTTTAACATTCATTTCTCCTCCCGATATTGTTTTGAAGAAACTATCATGTCTTAATGTGTGTCCTATCAGATTACTTCTTCTTTCCACGACATGTTTCAAAAGACTTCTTCTTTCATTTACCTTCTCAAGTACTTCTTCATTTTTCACTTTCTCTATCCACTTTATTTTAAGCATTCTTCTATAACACGACATTTCAAAAGCTTCGAGTCTTCGTTGGGCCGTTTTTCCAATTGTTCCACGCTCTGACTCGAAGAATGTTTTCTTCCTTCCCTATCTTTTTGTGTTCTCTATCTGGTTTCATGAAGCTCTCTGGAGCAGCCTCTACCCGGAGATCCGAACGGGAGGCTATTTTACCTCCGGAATATTTTACTCGAGAGAACGACATCATGCTATTGTGGTTGTTTTTTTCAATGGATGATAATTTGAAAATTCCAGGTTCAGAAAAAGATTTCACTCCCTCGGGAATATTGAAAGATGTCAAGCAAGGTAGTTTCCCCTTGCCTTCCCTCCGTTTTTGCCGATGTTCCTGACGTTGGGATGATTTGTTTTCTTTTAGTTTGTATTCCTCCTCTCCAGTAGTTTATTCCACTCGAAAGACCCGCAATCATCTCACGGGGAGGATTTTGATTTTATACAAATCATCAAAACTAAATCTTTTGGCTATGGAAAAAGATTGATTCTATTTGGGAATCGGCATCATTAGAGGCAATTTCAAGGTAGAATCGTCCCACACTTTCCCGAATTCTCCCCGAGCAAGTGCGAAACGAGCACAAAAAGGTATGAACATCAGATAGCCAATTCATGAAATCGAAATCAACGTAAATTTGAGACGAAACTTGTGTGGAAATGAATTCAGGTCCCTCTATATTATATGAGTATATCAAACCATGTTGCCTGGTGTCAAACTCGTGCAGAATCACTACCGCACTTCACCGAGTGATTTGCCGGATTAGATGAATATGCCCGCCGCATGTCGTTACCTCGTGTAACAATTGTAATTCGACTGATTGGGCACAACCTTCTGCTAACTGCCTAACTTATTTCAATTTTCGTCAGGTTCCGTGGAAACATCGTCCATGCGTGATCAGGCCTCAATCCTTTCCCACTCCATCAGGAATCATAACGCTCAATTACGTCCAATCGGCAGTGATTATGTTCGATCATGGATGAAGAATTCATACAGAATTATGAAGTTTCCTGTAAGAAATGAAACTGTAACAATTTTTCAGTAGACTAATTCATTCTGATTCATTCCTACCTACTGTGCAGTTTCTATTTTTCAGTTTCCAGTTTCGAAGCATGATCATCCGTGATCAAACGTACGCACGAATTACCAGGGCTGATCTGGCATAATGAAACATGTGGATTCGTCGTGTAAGAAATCAGCGCAGAGTCAACTGGAATGAACATTCCTCATTTGGTACGATCTCGCATGATCAAGGACGAGAACGGCTCGCTTGGTATGATTGCGCTCGGTCAAGCTTGTTCACGGGTCTCCATGCGGATACAAAATCGAAGCTTTTTTGGTTATGATGAGGTTAAAAAATGAATGGCGAGGCGTAGTCACCCCAAACACGTACAATGAGGGTTGAATAGGAATGATTTTCCCAAAAAATTACCACGATCACGCCCACAATGAATCTTCATGAGAAACCGTGCTTGGGATAATCCCAGAAAACTCATAATAACGTCAAAATAACTGGTATCTAACATTTGCCTTTGTTATTTACCATAACAATTATGTTGACGTTACGTTATGAGTATGCTGGGATATATGCCAGCAAAATCATGGTGGGATCTCCCGATTCATTTTCGATCTCAAATTCATTTTGGCTGATGCCAAACTTCCAACGAATTACTGCCGAGCGTTGGAAGGTGAGATTCCGCATCACGGGCGAATTCTCGCCGAACCTCGATTACCTTTCCGGAACTCTGTCAAAAATTGAGTCATTCAGAACTATTCACATGGAATAGTTATGCTTATGTCACTTTTGTAAGAAATGATTACTTTGTCTGGTGACACTAATGTGCTTCTATTAGTTTGTTGCCAAGACTGGTACTCGATGCTCTCGATATATTCCTCCGCCAAAAGCGATTGTGAAAAAACTTTGAATGATTCTATACCAGGACACTTTCTACACTCATTAAGATGACATTTAAAAGTTGGATCAACACATGAAATATAGCTGAAAATGTCGTTATAATTAGCAAAAGGAAATGTAGGATCACGAGTTATTTCTTCAAAATCAACAGCACTCAGTATTGAATTGATATTTTCATGATGCACGCACACACATACTGTATTAGTATGTGCAAGAACACAATCACGGGGTCGAAGTTCAGTAAATTTTTAAAAACTGATTTCCACTTCTGGATTTTGATTTTTGGTGAAATGAGTGGATCCCTTGGTGGAATGAGGTCATCATATCCCTTATTCGATTAAATTGAATACCAATTTTGCAATAATAAATAATCATTCAAGGCTATTACAATTCGTTGGAGAATACATATATCTTTGAACAGATTTTATTAAATTCGATAACCATAAACCGTTGCAGAGTTTTGAATCTTCTCAATTAGGTGCTGCCACTTCTAAAGCCTTATCGAACATCTCAAGTATACACGTATGTTCTATAAACATGCTTTATATGTTCATCATATCTCAGAATCGTATGTTATGAACATTCCTATGTGATTCATGAGTACAATCAGGTACTACTATCGTTGTGAAAAAGAAGAACTTCTATTCAAAACCTTCGAGCAGAAAAAAAATAAATGCCCTCCTATTCGGTAACCAGTAATTATTCCTATTGGGATGAATCGATTCGACATATTTATAACAATTGAATTTGTAGTTTTTGAAATCGTAATCGAACGATAGCATTCGATCGGACGTTATTGAACGTATAAAAGATGAATGGATGAATACCCGTCATCCTGGTTCAGGGACCGATTTATTCGATCCACATGATCGCTAACGTCACAATCCTTTCAGTCAATTCTTCGTGATTATTATTCCAAGGAGTGGTCCACAATATCGGAATCATTATTTTGTTGACACTCACATTGTAATGACACTGACACTGGCCGTTGGAAATCGACATCGTGTGACTGTTATATTTGTGTACATGAACAATGTAATATGGCAACCTTCCTCCTATACAACAATCCTGGCTGGGCACGGCAATGCATACAAACACCGATTACACAGAGGGGCCACTGCTTGTTCTACCCAACGGTTAAGTTTTATTCCACTAATTGATTACGTGATATGCCAACTTGATGTCTTTCGCTGATTTTGCAAAAGCTCTTTTATTCAATCACGTGTTGTTTTGTCAATCGATTCTACCGGTAAATCAAGTTCTCACGAAATTTGTTGATTCAATTGATTCTTTTATTCATTACTATTGAATTATTTTAATTTAAGTACTATTGGATTAGATCAGAGTTACATATGCTTTTCCAATGCCTAGAATGTTTCTACGATGGAATCATATGAGAACAGGAAAAGACCGGTCGATGATGAACTTATTTTGGTTCTATATTCTAATGTTGTAAGGAACTTACACAGCGAAAAGTTTTGTGTCACAGAAGGTTCATTCATTTGCGTGGAAAACAACATATCAAATTTTGAAATTCACAGATTTTCAGTGTAAATTCAACATTTTTGTATTGATTCGATAAATGTTTTTGTTAATATTTGATATGAATTGCGAGTGGACCTCCTGGAATATACATATGTGCTAAAAGTATACAAAACTTTTCACTTTGTAATTGAACGTGAAAGGAAATGAAGTTGAACTGAATCACTGTCTTAGAAATATACTAACGAGATGCATCTTCCACAGGATCTCCCAAGAAATTGTACTCTGGGAATGTGTAAATATCACTTCTTTATCGGATCGGGTCGGGTTTGTGAAAAAATGTTGACTGAAAATTTGGAGATTTGTTGTATTTCTTACATTCAAATCTTCGTCAATTATCAGAAAAGTATCTCAACATTGAGTTTAAAATTTTTTCACAATGAATAATACAAATAAATAAAAACACACACACAATACATTGACTAAAATTTTTCAGAAGTTTCTCTTTCTCGGATGCATGGATACCGTTCATTATAAGATATTTAAATTCTAGATAACCGAATATATTCTGGTATACCAGACAATCCAGATTTTAATTATTTTAACAAACATTTGAAGATGAAATCATACATTGAATCTCACGCACCGTATAAGGAAATGAATATAATTGAATGTCTCATTTGAAACATTCCAGTTGAAATGTTCCCAGAAGATTGCATTTTCAATGACAAATGTTGCATGAATTCAAAAATTTGCATGCAATGAAAACAATTTTCCAAACTCAACGTGCATATTGAATCAATTCGAATATTATATCTAATTATTACACGTGCATAATAATTAGATTATCTTGCATATGTCAAAGAGAAAATTATACTTTGATGCTTCAGAACAATTATTGTTCAGGAATTGATATCCTTAGTTGTATCTTCAATATGAATGAAAGCTCAACAAGCTCTTCAGCTCAACAATTAGTATGGAAGGTACAAGATAAGCTCAAAATAATTTAATTTTCAGTGAATCAACACAAACGCAGAAAAGAGTCTTTTGAAAAGACATAAATTGTGTCTTTTGAATCCAGCTCAATTGGAAAAATTCATTTGCAAATTCAAGAATGAGGTTTCGTAGAGAAGATAACAAATGAACAAAAGTGAGAAAATATTCAGATAAATCAATGAAATTTCATTTTGTTATACAATTATGTTATTACATTTTGTTTCATTTTCATCTTTCATTTCTATATTATGTTTTATTATGTTTATGTATTATCAGGCTTGATTTGAGGCTATCATTCGAGTTAACCACCATTCAGGTCAATTGGTATTTGAGTTTGCCAACTTTGATCATTTTTTCAAATTCGATTCTTAAAAATTCTAAAACGGCCATAATAGTCATATAATTGACCTGCATAATTGATTCATTCAAATACCTTTGATCCTAGGAACGACCCGATCCTCACTCAGGATCGACATCACTCATGGACAGAGGTTTTACTGTATTACGAAACGATGCTGCTTTCGACAAATTTTTTTACGCATGCTTTAATCTCACAATCCGGTTTGGATGAGTCATATAAGACTATCGCAAAACTAATCTTGTTAGACAATTTGAATTTAATTGCAATCGAAAAATTAGAAGAGAAAATATACGCATTCAAAAAGTTACTATTTCTCTGCAGAGAAGAAAAGAGGAAAGAAAGAATAGTTGCAGCAACCACTTGAATAGTCGATTCTCGATCATCTACTTAAGTAGTTGCTGCAGCTACTTAGTAGTCAGAACAAGTACCACGTTAGCTGCTTCAACTAACTCAAAATACTTCAGGTATTCACGTCAGTCAGTGCAACTATCGAGTTGGTCGAGGCAGTTAACGTGTGACTTGTCCTGACTACTAAGTAACTGCAGCTACTACTCAAGTAGATGGTCGAGAATCGACTATTGAAGTCGTTGCTGCAACTATTTCTTCTCTTCCGTATGAATCAATCAGGTTGAAATTCATGTACACGAAAAAAAATTCATTTGGAAAAAGTAACATTTTATTTGTAAACTAGAACTATTCAGAAAAATCAGACAATAATTTATAACCTAAATCTTAATCATTGCCAGCTGTGATGATGAAAATCTAGATCAATTTGGATTTTCACCATCACAGTTGGTAATGATGAGGAGTTATGTTATACGTCATGTTGTCTGATTTCCCCAAATAGTTTTTTTTTACAAATAAACTAGTAATTTCCCCAAATAAATTCCTCTCCGTGTGGAATTAGGGCTGTGGAGTCGGAGTGAATGTTATTCTATCGACTCCGACTCCTCCTTCGACTCCCTAAAAAAATACCAATCTAAAAGAAATTATCAATTAATTTTTTCGAATCCACATATTTTATTTTTTCATCAGCCGATTGTAATGGAATTCATACCCGATTCAAATAATGGTTCCATAATCGACCTCACATGAGTCTCAGTTGCAACGGTTGAGACATGGGTTTTAGGTACAAAAAACATTTCCCAATCTGATTTTCAATAGAAGCGAGGGAGCCATATGTTAATTTATGGACAGTCTATTTTGACACGTATTTAATCGAAGTTTGAAGTGTAATGTTTCGAAATTAAATGCATAGAAGTCTTTGTTAACATAAGTATGAAAAATGAAGAATTCATCACAGATTGTGATTAATAATAATTAATAATAAATTCTCAACTTTTCATGCACATCCCTAAATGTTCCGATTAATATATTCTAGAGAGCGGGAAACACAGGAGTAATGGATCAGGATAGTAGGGAAGAGTTAGCAAGCTTGGGCTATTGTTCATTTCCTATTTTTGTTCGTTAATAAGGTATAAAGAATCGAAAAATACACGAAGTACAATCCAAGTATAACTCTTCGGCTTTATTAAGAAATTTTTTTCATTTGAGTTTTCGAAAAATTGGTGTTTTCAAATTCGACTCGAAAAGTAGTTGTCATTTGGCTCAAGGCAGCCTCTTTGGTAGATGCCTTGAGTCACTATTTTTTATGCATCTGAGCATCATAAAAAACAACTTAAATGAACCATTATTCTACGTAATATTATTTGGGCTGATGCAAGAACGATCAGGATTGTTTTTTTCAACTTTGAATCAGTTCAGCTTTGATGTTTCATGAGTAAGAAATTTAATGAACAAGAAACTAAATTTTTAGAGTAGTGTGAACGTGATTTGTTGGGGAAATCGATATTCTCCATTACTTTGATTGCTTGTTCCGATTGATCTTCATACAAAAATCCATCGAATCCCATCGAATTTTCACAAAAAATAAAGAACATTCAATCCAAATGCAGCCGAGGACATTGTGGCCCAAGGCACCCAATTTCGAACTCTGATATATTTTGTTCAAATAAAATTGTTCGTAACAGTGATTTCATCCTGGAATTCATTGAAATATATCCTCAAATGCTTCTTTTGATGGCCTGATCAATTTTCTAGAAATGAAAATTTAGTTTCACTGATTTCAATGGAAAGAAACTCGAAACAAAAAATTTACTCTTGTCTTCCTGATATGTTATATATTTCTTTGGGAGAAGGGAAATCCAATTTCTCCAATCAAATTTGGATACAAATCACTGAAATCACTTTCTTCAATTTCTGTAAAAAAATTCAAGATTTTCATATCAATACTTTGCGAAAAAAATACAAGTGACCCAAAGCATACACCATCCCAAGGCTGCCGATTCTCCCCTATTGTTTCGAGTTACGACCGTTCCGAATCACAGATAAGTCCATAATCATCCAAAGACCTCCGTGCTTTCGTTCCAAAAGAATCTTACGATCACTCTATGTTCAGGCATTTTACATTCATTAGATTGATTTCGCATTAATTCTCAAAACCAAAACGAGGATCTATTGCTCTATACAACAAACTTTTTATGAGTGCTCAACTTACAGACCAATCCCGTTTTTTGACCTCAAATTGAGTGAAAATATTCAGTATATCCTTGCGCATTAGTGTAAAAGAATGGAAATTTGAAGAAAAGACCGTTTGTTTGGTTTTACACCGCGTTCGTAATTATACCACTGTCCCCTACCCATCTCACTCTTATTTTTCCATCTTGAAGTGAATTTTATAATTTCGGAGAATTATTTATGGTATGTGTAGGGCTTCTCAAAACTTTATTGTAATGCTCTTCCACTTTCTAAAAGCATGCAACAGAAATGTGATGGATATGGGACGGTAATTAAGGGTTGAATATAAAAGAGATAAAAATTTCTTCCAAGAACTGGAACAATCCCTAGATCTCTCAGAGGTCAAGGTGGAATCTTTTACATTGAATATAGCTCGAAAAAGGTCAAGCGTATGTATTGCGAACGGCCAATGATCTTGATTGGTCATTTACATCACGTTCCACGGTGCATCGAGGAATGATATTATTCAGAACCTTGTGACAATCATTCGCTTTGAGTTCACTATGACCCTTTTTGTATATTGCTCAAGGATCAAATTTCATCTACAATCATGTGACTTGATGATTGAAAATCCATGATAGAAAATCAAACTCCAATATCTTCTTCTTTTTTCAGCAAGTTTTCTTATTAACGAGAAAATGAACTTCATTTTTTCGGAGTTTTCTATATCATTTCTTTCAATTCATAAGAAAAAGAATGAAGAATCAACATGTTTTGCGAGTAAAGATGCAGCTTGCATCGAAAAGATTTCATGCAATGTTTTTGATCGATGACATCTCCTTCAATTGGCAATACATAATTCATGTAATTATAGTTAAGACATCGATTCCACGAAATTTATTTATACGTACCAATGTCGTTTACAATAATTTTGATAAGGATGTTGATCCAATGTGTCAAATTCCATACCGGTAAATTGTTGCAATCGATTATGGATGGATAAGGACCGGTAAAGCATTTTTTTTTGATACAGTAAAAATGTAGTGAATGCAACAACACAGGCCTGCGAAAAACCATTGTTTGCGCACTGTGAGTGATGCTATTTTCGCAAACCTGTACAATGAATTAATGACTTAATGAAAACTTACTTTGAATGAATACTTTCTTCATATATATATTCTTTTAAAACCGCAACTTGTACTTCTTTTTTGTCTTCATTAATTTGTAAATATGCATCACAATATTCATCTAAATGAAGTCTAGAACTCGTTACCAAGTGCTTTTGCAATTTCGCTCTCGCCTTGGGATATGCGACCATTATCAACCCTATTGTTGAATTATCGGTCAATTCTATCAACTTTTTTCGGGGAAAACGCATTTTTGCGATTGGGTGTTCAGCAAAAAATTGGGGAAAGGTTAATATTTCATATCTATTTCGGGGCATCCCTGATCAAACACATCCTTATCCAGATTCAATTCATTTTTATAGTTAAAAAAATGATGAGAAGCTGAACAAAATCCTACCCATAATTCTGAAGCGAAATGTGGAGCGATAGGAGCCAGCATTATGATTTGAGCCGCCAGGGCTCTCTCGTATTTACGACTGTGCGTCAAGCACGGTAAGTAAACTTTCCTCAAACAGTTTGTGAGTCCTTGCATTCTAGAAATAGCTATGCTAAGTTGCTGTGACGTTGTTATGTTCCACGTTATAGTTTTGATAAAATAATTCCGGCTATCGAACATATAATCATCGTCTTTGAGGAATTTATTTCTCGTGGGTTCATCTTAAACATCCTCCAATTTCAAGTTTTGTCTCGATTTTAAAAATGTTTTCATCATTATCCACAAACGATGCTGCCAATTCCGTATACCGGAATAGGGATCGATTCCATTGTTTTGGGATTTTTACATTCCCTCCCAATTAACGATAACTCCCCTACTGGTACTCTTTTGTACGTATGCTTTGTTATCGTTGGATTCTTCTACTTCAGCCTCTTTGAGATATTGACTAGTTTCCTCAACTTGATGAGTCTTTCCCATAACCATTCCATGTACACGGAGTTGTTGTTTGAACGGTTCGCGAGTAGGTAGTAGCCCCAACGAATGTAAGAAATGATTCACAAATCGGGTGTAATATAAAATGTAACAAGGCATTCGAAGTTTTCGAAAACATTTTGTAATGTCTATGATTTGTCTAATGTGTCCTAACATGTCTAACATGCATCCAAAACTATCTCATTATCTCCAATTGTTGTCCAGTTATTGTCCAACCGATGTCCGTCTGTTTCAAATTTTGGATATTCACCTAATTTCCACCAATTATCTGGATAGCTCATTGAGGGAATTAAATTCATGTTGGCATTATAGGAATGGAGGAACATACTGACTTCCCAATGGAACTCACTGTAGGACATTGTAAATTTGATTGGGCCTCTAATGTCACGTCATGGTAAATTTCATTATAAAGTCAGTCTATTCTTCGGCTGCAGAGTATCATTGTCATTTCGACTCTAACTTTTTTTTTACTTAATAAATAAAAATACAGTCCCTTCACAGATAAATTGTACTCACCACACTGGGGTTATGTACAATGGGTACGACATAACAATAAAGTATTGAGAATATGTTGGAAAAGAATGTGAGAAGTATTCTTAGTATTTGGATAAAATTGTATATCATTCGTTCAAAAGTTAGCGCAATTTGTGTTTATTCCAGTCTTATGACTTCGAAAATCTTATTGACAACGTCGTTTACAACAACGCAATTCGAACTATTTATTAACCATATTACTCGAAACCATGATGTCTATTTTGGTGAAACCAATTAGTGAAGTCTGGTAGTACATTATAGAAGAGTATTTTCTTAACGCATAGTCATAACTCTGGTAAAGGAATGACAGTTTATGTAATTAAAATTCATTTAATTACCCAAGCTACGAGTTACACCTTGTATGTCAGTACTGTAAGGTTTGATCAATTGAACATACGGACAATATAATCGGCAAATATCGCCTGATAAGATAATGGATGACAATTGATTCCAAGATAACCTCATTCGAGAGAGAAGCTGAGTACCCCTTGCACATTGATCAAATGGATAATGAATTGTGAATGCCGATAGTCGATGTCTCAAGATGCTTTTGAAAGCAAATCATCGATAATGTGCTCAAAACAATTTTATAATGCTCTTGAAGTGTACAGAATTAAAACAAGTAATTTGCGAAGATTTATTTATTTGATTATGAATCATCACAAAACGATGAACGTAGGTAATATGTATTTCAAGCAGTATTTTGAGAATGTCTTTTCCGAATTCATCCCAGTTGAAAATTCCAGAATGTACGAGATCGCGGAATTCGCATGCGGACCTGGATTCCCGCCCGGGACCAGTAGGTTCCCCACCCAGGCCCTGCGTTGTCCTTGCAGATCCTTCCCGAAACCCTCCAGGGTTTCGTTTGGGGTCCCTCGGGTTGCAGGTCAGGACCATTTGGGTTCGCACTTGATTGGGCCTTGAGCGTCCCCGACCAGAACTTCAGATATCCTGAACGCGGCCCTCAAGGGTCCCGCGCAAGACTTGAGAGGACAACGCGGGTCCTTGATGGAAACCCGACTAATCCTGAGCGGGAATCCGGGTCCACGTGCAAATTTCGCGATTCCATTCTGCCGGAAATTTTCAACTGGGATCTCGAACGGACTGTCTTGAAGAAGACTCCCTTAAAGAGCTATTGAGACAATTGGGGGACACTAGGCAAATGTCTGGAATGTGAAAGAAATGGACATCGGTTGGATAATAACTGGACAACGATTGGACATTATGAAACAATTTCAGATGCAGTTCAGACATATTGAGACACGCTGAACAACTCAAGACACACTTTGCACATCACAGATTGAAAACTTCGAATGCGTATTAGATGAACAAAAGACATCGAACTCGACTTCATTTATAATTTTTAGTGAATGGTACATAGACATCGTGGATATTAGGGTGATGCGCTGTTGAAGATTTCTTGAAATTTCATGTACTTTTCATGTACATATGTGAATGAAAATTCAATTTTTGTGAACTGAAATAGAAATCCAAATACATGTTATGGAATTTTCAAGTTATTGTGCATGAAAATTGAAATTAATGTACAGGTGACTGAAAAAACTGCAATCCATTATAATTAATATAATCAAATCATGGCTGTAATGGTATCCAACTGAAAATAACAAAAGTGATCCAAGTTGGTTTGGATTTGAAAAAAAATCTAAAAATGCTCATATCTCGAAAACTAATCTTCAAAAAACGGGAAATTCTTGCATTAGGGCTGCAGAATACGCCCTTGAAATACAATTTTTCTCACTTGGGTCACTCATATTGATTTAATATAAAGTGTTGGCTCTGTTTTGATTTCAACAGTTTCATATCGTTAAATAATCGCTTTTCACATAATAATTAGAAAATTGTGTAATCATTTATCCAGATACACTCAGAATAATTCTATAAGAGAAACTTTATGGAAAATCTTCCGAATGTGCTGAATTTATATCATGTGTGTTGAATATCCCAAATAGAATTGTTTACATTCATTTCGTGATGATCAGAAATCAAAGATGCGGAAAAATAGAAAGAAACTTTTTTGAATTGAAAAAAAAATAGAAAGAAAAATTTTCTCATTACGGGTCTTGCGGCATTCAACGCAGAAGACAAAAATTGAAAACCAAAAATGGCAAACTTTGGAAAATTTACGTTTTATTCCGAAAAACTCAGAAATTTCATGCCAGATAATTTTCAATATTTTTTTCGTATTTTTCTTCGTCAAGACTATTTAGAAAAAAACTTTGAATGAAAAATTGCCCCATTTGGTCTATTTTTCGCAGAGTTATGAGCTCTTAAAAAAAAACTCCGTTTTTTTTCAAAAATCCAGAACTTTTTTTTGTTTGGGTGGGAAAATCCGGAACCCAGCACAGATGTGTTTTTGATCAGGTATTACAACATATCAAAACTTCCGTGAAATCAAAAGGGGTCAGGGGAAAAACTGTCTAATTTGGCATGGAATGCCCCCTATATATACAAATGAAAAGACATTTTTTTTAAAGATTGATTTCATAAAATCAATGCTAGAACGTCATAAAATTGTGAAATCCATTGAAAATTCTATCGAATCTACTGGTATACATGAGGTTTTGGTAAACTTCCGAGAGTGAGTATGAGCTATAGTGAAAGCTTCACGACAATATTTTGTAAAATAATTCTTAAAAATGACAAAACGTAGTGTAGTAGTATAAAATGTTCTGATATTCGTAGACTTTCGTCAAATTCAGACATGACCCGCTCGGAATCAGATGCAAATAAATCAGGATCAAGATATGGATTCATAGAAACAGAATTTGAAAAGCAATGGAAATGGGAAAAATTTCAACTCTTCTCTTATTTTATATAATTTGATACTTAAATCAATCAAAAATCTTGTAACACAGGGAATATGAACAGCAACTAAACTTAATGATTTAAATAACTTAGCTGATAAAATAATGATGCGCAAGTGAATAGGTAAGTATTTGAATGTCCTATAGCCATGTAGTGACGAAACATTTCCATATACAGTGACGTAATACACAATAAACGTCACCATTAGCCATTATACGTGGTTAAAGAGGGAATGGATCTCATAATTTTTCTGGAGTTATGATTTTCAGATGTTCATTATTTTCTAAGATTTCATATGCATGTACGTGAACATTGTAACCTAAACTTTCGTACATAGTACATAAAAATGAGGAGTGATTGTTGTAAATGAAAATATTAATTATCTTTCCAAAAATAGGACCTATCATTGCATCATAATCAATTATGAGAATCATTTTTTGTTGATAATGAGTTCCTTTGTATTCTATCCATTCAGTTATAAAATACAGTTCATCTTGTGGTCAAAACGTAGGTGAGGTATCTTTTATCATTTCATAATCATCAATAAGAGTGATATCAATCATCTCTCCTGGACCAACTTTCATGGTGGGTAATATACTTTGACCTGCTTTCAATTTGCATCAAAAATCCAATTCATGTTGAATAGCTACAAATTTCGCGATATTTACTCTTGACATATTACCACAACCAGATTTTTTGAGAGCTCTATGCTTAACTTCATATCGCATTGATGAATAGTGTACAGATGGCTCTGATTTTTCGAATATAAATGCATAGTGTAGGAGGTAATGATATTTTGGTTTCAGAGTGCTTCCACTTAATTCCATATATAATTTATTATGCTCAGACACTAACAGATTTAATGATGTTGAAATGATTTGCATTAGACTTCGTGATAAAAGAATGTCTAAAATTTATCTCAAAATGCGGTATAATTTCCGAAAATGGATCCTCTTTAGGAACTCGATCTCCAATAATGATACCGAACGACTTAACAAAGCATAACGTTTCGGACGCAGAATATCAGCTTACTTTAAGATGCAGCCACTTTCAGTCGGACTTTTTACAGTGCAGTCATTTTCAGTTTACTTTTTTTCAAGTTTCCTTGATGGATTTGTGGAGGTCTATTGGAATCATCGATCGGCCCAAAATCGAACATTGCTAAACGGAAATTCAACATGTCCAAAGAGAAAGATTCCACGTTTTTTTTGTAAAGATTCAAAATTAGCAACATATCATAATAGCAAACCCCTGCTAATTAGTCGTAACGTGAAAGGAACCAATTTTGTTGAAAACACACGTTTCTTTTATTCCAGTAAGACTGGGATCATTGACGGCTGTATCCTCATCATAATTTGTTACGGACCGTAAAAGTGCCTCATCTTGTTCGTAACTACCTTGTAAATTATATTTTGTACATTAGCAGAATCGACACAAGTAAGAAGAATTGAATGGTTGTGCAAATCCAGTTATACTATGAATCCCTAAATTATCCCCTAAAAGAAGTGCTAATATAAAAAGTACTCTTTCACATCGATCTGACGTGGAATGGCCCCGCTATGGTATGAACCTGGGATAAGTTGACACAAAAAATTTAAAAGACAAAATGGCCGCTATTTGAAACAAAATTTTTTCGACACGTTTTTTATAACGATTTCAAATTTCTTAAACATCGTAAACTAAACAGTTTTAAAATTTTGTTAGTTCATGCGATAGAGAGATGTATATAGAATGTTCATACCAAATTTGAAATAAATCTGTCCAGTCGGACTTGAGATATTGCGTACGCCAGCTTGAAAAAAAATTCGATTATTTCAAATTTCTAGACTAGAACACTCCCTTTAAAGCGCATTCAAAGCAGATTTAAAAGTATTTCCAGTCTCTGAACTGATCAGGTTGATTGAAAAACACGACAACCGCTCCTCACACACTGAGAAAAAAGATTGTGGAGCCAACTACATATGTAGTTAGATATAGCGAACGACGGTATGTAGTTGTTCCAACAGAATATTTGGTCAATTCAAGTATATTTAATTCGCTTCAACTACATTTTATTGAGTCTACTGAATATTCTGTTGACCTAAGTACATACCGTCGTTCGCCATATACCACCATATATGTAGTTGACTCCACAATCTTCTTCTCTCAGTATAGTTAATTCAACCATTATTTTCAATTGCAATAACTAAGTTCTCGATTATTTCAACTAAAACAATACAGTTGTCTTGATTCTACGCTCCAGGGGTTATGCAAATTTATAGGATGACCTAAAACCGTATCTCAATTACGGTCATATTTAATCATATGATGGCGTGTCGATCAGGGGTTAAAATAGCAAAGGTGGTCTGGTATAGTGACATAACCTTAGTATTATTTTCATCAGTTTGGATTTTGAAAAATCAACAGCAGTACTTCAACAATAAAGCGTCAGAAACAACTCTAAAACTGAATTAGTCCAACTGATAATTCGGTTTTAGAATTGTTCAATGCTTTATTGTTGGCATATTGTTGATGTTTCAAAATTTGCATCAACGGGGATAATTTTCCCAGATGACATGTAGGCTTGTCATAACCCTGTCACACTTGTCATTCGATTGTTTTTGGCTTGTTCTTGACAACCTTGTCAATGTAAGGCTGCTACAGCCCTGCTGCAAGGGTTTTGTGAGCTTGTACCCTTGTCGTGTGTCAACTGGGAGGCTTGAATCAACCTTGTCACAAGCTTGCCTGACAACATTGCAGCAAAGTTAAATTGCTATCTGGGTTGAGTTTATCCCGGTATTTAGGAGATGGCACCGCAAATAATGTTTGATAGGACTCATTGGAGTTGCATCCCCCTGCTACGCTTTGAACTGGTGCGAATTTTGCTCAGCGCACTGCATTGCTACCTGAGATACATATCACTTAGGTGTTTCATAGAATGGATATAGGAAAATTATTATTCATAATAGAAATAGCTCGTATGGAGTCATTTCAAATGGTGTGAATTGAAGGAGAACATTAATTTTTTTCAGCTCTGCTACACCAGCATTACGTGCCCAGCCATAGTCACAATCAACATGAAATTCTCGAAAGATTAACTCAGTATTGTGGGAAATCCGTTTACAATTACACCGAAGGAGATCCAGATCCTTTAAAATGGGACTTCTACAACAGTTTTTATTTCGCTTACACAGTAGTGAGCACAATCGGTAAGTTCATATACTACCAATTTTATTGAATTTGTTCATCTTTGTTGTGTCTTCGTTGTTATGAATAGTTATTTTACAAAACTAACAGCTCTCATCAATAGAAATTTCTAAAAATTGAGCCATGTTCTGGCCAAATCTCATTCGATTTGATTCAGTCAAATTATATGGGCTTATTCAATCAAGAAGAAAATCTACAGACAGCTACGAAAGATCTTTAGTGAAAGCCTATGTGGGAAATTTGAATCGAAATTCCATACAATATACTGTATAGAAATTTCATTGCACTGTGAAAAAAACTGCAGGCTTTACAGAGCAACAACTACACCATCGTTGGAAATCACCACCACCCACACATCCTACAACGCAGCCTCAGCCCAGCATGCAACTCCCCTTACCCGTAACCACACCACTCACTTTAGAGTAACATCACCTTGCTCCAACAACGTTCCTGGTACGAGAAATGAGCTCTCGAACTCTTCTCCAATCCGAGTGCGTCGATTCTAGGGAATGATTAGGAATACCCTTGACTCGAGACCAATCTTAAATGTGCCCACTGGCCAAGACACAATTGGAGAGCGGCTGGTGGGAGCAGCCCCCCAAAGGACGAAAACCCTTCTCATATTGGTTATAGGTTATAATTGACTTAGCCCTTTGAGGAGCCTGCGCCCCCCCCCTCCCATAGGTCACTACCCCCGCTCCCCGATAGGAACACCGAGCTTCGAAATGTTCGGGATGCGATGAGTTCTTGAACAAGCCGAGGCATCCAGGAAGACGTCGGAAGGACTGACTCTGCGATATAACATTGTAAAGAACGAACGTCGTTGCGAATGTTTCGGCATCAAATTGGAGAATTTGGTGTCAAGTTGGAGGAATTGTATCGGGATGCGAGGCGGAACGGTTGTGGGCGTTTGGAGTGTCTACGGTGAGTGGTGGGTGGCGGTCACCCGTTATTTTTGGAGTATCTTTTTGCTGGAAAAAGGTATCGGTGGTGCCACGAGGACCAAAGCGTCTGCAGCAACATGCTCCGACCCCTTTCATCTCATTTTGAAGTGTGCCCTGGTGCCTAGTATTTTTCTTGTACATTGATGTAAATATATTTGAGTTATTTTCTTGATCTTATTTATAAGCCAATGAACTTGGTTTTAATTGAAGGCTTAGCTATGTTCGAGCCTTTCGTTGCCCGTTTTTGAAGTTAGCCCTGACCCCTCCCTTATCCCCCTTGGCTGGCTGGCCGGTTCCCGTTTCTGTCTTTGTTTTGGTTTCAGGTTCGTATTGTCCCGAGGCAGGGACCATCGAGATTGTCCCTCGGGTGGCGCCTTCTTCCTTCAAAGCGCTTTTTGTAAGGTTAGGAAAAATAGCTCACATGTTTAGAAATTAAAAATGCACCGGAAAATTAGTCCTGAAAGGAATCACCTGAACAAAAATGACCCATGCACGCACTGAAAGGGTTAATTGAGCTTACGCCGTGTAGAAAGTCTATCACATATTTGATACATATATAATTTATGTATAATGTATCCAATCAAAGCTGTGTACAGTTCCCTGTACAAACACATCGCATTGAAAAAAGTTGACAATCACACGTAAAAATGGGATTTTCTTGTATTCGACCATTGAAATTGTCTAATATCTAATACCTTTTAATTTCTAATGTTTTCCAAATCCTTTACGGAGATGCAAATCATCGTACTTTTTCTTGGTCATCAATTCCTTGAGATCAGGATTGAAGTGCTCCCAAGGTACATTTCTTGTGAAAACAACTATTTTTGAAAGTTTGGGGAAAACCCGTGATAATCGTATAAAATTTTTACTTTACAGGACACATATAAACTAAGTCTTTTATATCACTGTGCGGCGTTTGATACCACTTTTGACAGAACACCACTCATATTCTCTTCGTGTAACGGAATTCAATAGTAAATTCCACATAAGTGATGCTCTGCTCAGGTCAATATTGAACGCCACACTGATTTGTAAGACTCAGTAAATGGCCCGGTAATCTACGAATTTCATCAAATTATCACGGGATTTCTCCCTTTTCTCGTGAATTTCTAAGTTCGTCATTGTCACAATCGAATTCAGCGCCCCAAAAAGCATAAAAATCCACACTCGATAACGATACACCGCCTTCTTTTCAAAGGAAATAATAAATGGAAATAATACATGAAGAATATTCGTTGTGCGTACTCGCCCAGGTCTCCTCTGATGAATAAATTAATGAATTGAAAATGCTCAAAATTTATGTCCAGGTTACGGCAATTTGGCTCCAACAAATATACTCAGTCGGATTCTGATGATCATTTATGGCTTGATTGGTATACCAATGAACGGAATCCTTTTGACGCAGTTGGGCGAATTCTTCAGCATCGTATTTATAAGGATACACAAAGAATACAAAACATACAAACAAGGACAAGACGAATGTCCAAAGAAGCTATTGACTACACTAGAGTCAGGAAGAGCGGGTTTGGTGGCTCAAATTTTCATGTACCTTACACCCGGTTTTGTGATGTTCATATTTTTCCCAGCATTCCTCTTCTCTTATTACGAGGGTTGGACATACGATGAAGCAGTTTATTACGCATTTGTCACTTTGACTACAATAGGATTTGGAGATTACGTGGCAGGTTAGAAATGATTTTTATTTGATTATTGATTCATCTTATTATTGTCATCACTATTATCTTGATTATGAATATTATTTGTAAATTGTGTACTCACTCCGATTGTCCAATAAAATCATAAAGGACCATACAGCTTGAGGAGTGAGAAAGATGTGGCATTCACGAGGCAGTTTTTTGTAGAACTTAGATTTGGGTGGTTTGAACAAATCATTTCAGACGTACCGTTCTCAACAATGAACCAAATTAACTAGTTCGCAGCTCCTCCTACATCTAATTATTTAGCTCTCAGTAGTTTTTAGTTTAGTGAAAGAACTACGTTTTATAAGAAGAGGGAGAGAAAAGATACTGCATGTTTTCCTGAATGAATCAAGCTGTAACTAATATGGGAAAAATATCATCTTGGTTCACAATTGCGTGATAAATTTCCACCTAAACGCATGATCACAACGGAAGTTAACTTCCATATATATGAATTCGCATAATTCTGCTCAAAATGCCAGGCAACAATGGACGAAAATTGTTGTCGGGCTCCAAACGATTTTTTTCACGTGGAGTCTAAGCAAAAACTGAAAAACCTCTTAGCTGGATTTGTTTGGAATTATCAAATTGAAACATCCTGTCAGAACTTGAGAGGAAAATTTTCGTTTTTTTTTCACTGGATATCACAGTCTATGAGTTACAAACAAAACCGTTCCAAAAAATTGCTGTCAGTTGCCGTGAGGCGAGCTGCCAATGTTAAAAAATATGTTCGAAAATGTATACAATTGTATACAGTTTTATACATTCTTGCCAAATGGGTGAACCGAGTTTCTAACATTGGCTTGATTCGACTCGCAATTTTAAAATCACGGCCCGGCTTGAAGCTCGACTCGCTGTGAGCTTACTCGAGCCGAGACGAGCTGGGAGCGAAATTCAAAGGAGTATCAACATTTGTATATCAATCAACATTCTGCTGTATATTCATTCAACAATTCGAACACACAGAGTGAACAAATATCAATATGAAAAATCAGATGAGATTTAATGAGCATACCATAAATCTCCTGCTGAAAGTTCATCAAGCTTCTTGGATCTTATCAAATTTCATAACGTTTTGTATGTCTACCCACCCAACACTAGAGTTCAAAATAAGTTTTGAATCTAATACTGACCGCTGATCAAACCAAGTGTTTCGAAGAAGACTATTCTTATTTTTTATCATGAATGGTGAAGCAAAATAGATATCATATGACATTTGTTTCATCATTCAGTTAGTCAAGGGTTTCTCTGTAGAGATGTGCGAATCGCATTTTTTGACCCACGAATCGAAACGAATTTCGTAAACACCAGTTTGAAAAAAGTTATTTCCAGAAAAATGTGAGAGGAATGTGAAAAAGTTCGACGTTAGAGCGTTAAAAGCAAAAATTTTTTTTAATCCTCTTCAATCTGCAATTTTTGGACCATACATAAGGTCTACTGATTTTGTGATGTTCACCGTGTTCTTTTCAGCAGCCTTAATTTCCTGTTCTCCTTAGTTTACGTAACAGTCCGAACACTACCCAGGGTATCCAAGCCACAATCGACAGAAAAGTTTTATGTTTGCCAGCCAAAATTACAGAGAGCGATACTACAGCCACTAACATATACCTCTGTTTACATTCATGTGCACACAAACAGGGTCATGTGTCGGGCTATAGTATCACCCCCTGCAATCTGGGCTGGTGAATATGAAACTTTTCTGTCCATTGTGGCTTTGGTACCTTGACACTACCTGAGTTTCGGGCGGCTCCCTGACGTGCTCACTTCTGGTTGCTGTAACTTTGGTACCGATTTGAATTTTGCAATGGTTCAACGCTTGAAATATTCTCAAAAGTATAAACAATGTATTTAGTAAAAGAAGCATTTCCTGAAAATTTCATGGTGGTGTAACCCCTTAAATTGTTGAGTTTCATAACTGGAGCTCGATTCGGGATCGATTCCAGATCTTGGGAACTCAGTGCTTTCCGAGTGAGGACCCTTCGGTTCTAAGTTTGAAAGTGATCATCTCTTTGAATCTCATTTTCATATAAAATACTTCATGCATGTTTGCGTGGAAATCGAAGAAATATTCTTGATGTACCGTTGTTTGTTCGTTCTCAATGGCGCATAAATTAAAACCACTATATATATATATTACAGATAATTCAATAAAACATATTTTAGTTTAATTTTGTTTGTTATATCCGTTATTCGTAATGATTAAGATATGATAATCAATTATATGAATTTTTCACGCATATCGTCCTGTAAAATGGATGCAATTGAAAAGAGGTGAGTTTGATAGACTTATTTTTATTTTCGAAATGTTTTACAGTGTTTTCGTGAGTCATAACATAGACCGTAAAGAACTCAAGATCCTAACTTGAATAAGTTTGCACAAAGATTTTTTTCAGCAGTTTAAATGAACTTGGATGTGTTAGGGGGTGCGAGTAGTGATTTTTTCGAGTTTCGATCCGAGTCGAATACTCGAAAACTTTCGAGCATCCAATGATTTTCTGAGTACTCAAGAAATTTCCAAAAAATTTTTTTTCCACGCCTGAATGCAAAGTAGCTTTATGTCGATTGGTATTTGGGGAAAATATGATTAGCGAGATACGAACCCGAGTCCTACGAGTGGGAAACGAAGCCTTTGTCACATCAGCAGATCTCCAAAATGTCAACTCAGTACCTCAATTGCCATTCCCTTATGGAAATAATTCTCTGAGAAACTCTTCAAAAGTCTTCAGGACTCTGAATAAGACTTTCTGAAAGTCTTAATGTCCCTTACTATGTCAAGAAAAGCCTGCGTGCGTGCGTGCGTGCGTGCGTGCGTGCGCGGGTGCACACGATTCCTTGGCGCGATTCCTTCTCAATACATATTGACAAATGAAGGTCTGTATAGTCTACGGGCACTCGTGTATAGGATGATATCCCAGGTAGCTAGAGTTCATTGATTAATTCTTAAATAACTTTTTGAGAACTTTGGACTGAACAATATTCCAAAAGAATATACAGTGTGTCTCAGAAGTCACCTCTAGCATTTTTGTGGCACATTCTGCAACCAAAATGCAATATAAACGTATTTCCTGTTTGGAAAAATTTATTTTTGTAAAAAATGCGACTTACGGTCTATTCGTTTTGGACGGCAGTACCTGGGAATGAGTTTTCTATGTCAGCAATTCACTATTGAATCTAGTATGTTCAATCGTATACCATTCAAAACTATCCATGTTTTATAGTGAATTATGATTTGTTTTATAATGAGCTATAATTCTCCATGGAAAATTTGAAACATACACTGTTGAAAATTTCTTGAAATTTCATCCATTTTTCAACTACACTTTTGGATGAAATTACGAATTCTTGGTGATTGAATGGAGAATTCGATTACATGTGATTCAATTTTCAATTTTTTCTATATTTTATCACTTATAATAGTATAGTTTAGTAACTGAATTTTCATTCGTATATGATTGAAATTTTTCAATCACGTGAATGGAAATTGCTTCCATCACATGTGATTCAAGCTTCATGCAGAAATTTCTAACAGTGCACATGAGAAGGAAATAAGATCAAAAATGTAAATTGGATCCAAAAATGAAACTTCCAATTAGAAAATACTACTGCGGTTATATCAATCATTTTTGGGAAAATGATATTCACCATCCATGAAAATATTCTCTCAATTATTAATCTTCTCTCACATTCATGAAAATATATGAACATAATCTATAAAGTATTCCATTTTACATTACTGACAACTTAGAATTATAAATTCAGACGGGTAACGTAATACTTCGATCGTACAATTATTTTTTTGCTATAAATCATTCGTGTCTTGATCTTACCGCTCCATCTGCTGAACTTGCAGTAGATCTTCATAAATCAAAAACTGCATCGATAATCACCTCCAAAAGAGACAGTCATTCAATAATATAAATTATCCAATTACAATTGATATTGAGATATGTGTAATTGTTCAATGTCATGGAATTTTGATATCTGTGTCAAAAGATATATTCCAACATCATTCAATAATTGTAATTATATTTTCAAAATACTCATGATACTTATGATATACATCAGCTGTCAAATAAGACTCAATCATACTCCATGACTATATGATTCAGTTAATTTCTACGTGAATCTCACAAAAGATGTTCAACAATTGATATCAATGAAAAAAAGTTTGATCTTTTACTCTCAACAAAAAGTGAATATTTTGCTCAACATTTTACTTTTCAAGTTAGTTTATAGGTACGAAGAAACATCAAATCAATTTTTGTTTCTAGGGCAAGACAACAGCAAAGGTAGCGGTTTTTTCTTCATGCTGTACAAATTGTTTCTGATATGTTGGATATCTTTCGGATTGGGTTATATAGTGATGATAATGACTTTCATCGCACGAGGTATGCGAAGCAAAAAAATCATCAAACTAGAGCATAAGTTGGCAATGAATTTAAAGCACACCCAAAGTAAGATATGGAATGAGTTCAATAAAGAGGTCAATTATTTGAGGAGGGTTTTCAACGAGCTTCAACTTTCTAAAGTCAAGGTATGGAATTATATTTTTAAGGAAGAACTTCGGTGTTTTTGCCCATAGCTACTTCCATTCTCTCGAACAGTTTTTGGCCAATTCAATTCATTCTCTCTTCATTATACGTTCAAAGACGATCGAAGAATTCCTAATTCCTGATTCGGAGCCATTCTGATGAACAATACTCATCATTGCCAACACATGTGTGTTGTGAAAATTCAAATTATTGTATTCATTCAAGAAGATACATTCTATTCATTATACAAGCAACAATTTTATCCAGCTGGAGGTATATTTTGGTATATTTCCACTGAGAGAAAAACATTTGCTGAAACATCGAATGTCAAAAATTTGCTTCGCTGACACAACAAATCTTTTCGCTGAATTAGTGAAAAGATTGCTATCACAGCGAGAATCTCGCTCTCTTAGGAAGCGCTTGCTAATCCAGTAATTCGACATTGTAGATATACAAACTGCTAAAAAATTTGCTGAATCAGAAAACATGTTGCTAAAACCGCAAGATTTTTGCTGTAACAGCAAATGTTTCGCTAATTCAGCCAAGCATATTCTCAAAAATCGCAACCCCATGGACACTCTCATTGCAAACACGTACCAAATACATTTCAATTACGTATCCGCAAGTAATTAATTGCAGATACGTAACTGAAATGTATTTGGCACGTGTTTGCAATGAGAGTGCCCATGGGGAAGAAGAAGCGAGAATTTCAGCAAGAAGGTTTCTTTGCTTGTACTGTTTTCTAAAATCCTCCTTTCCCCGTTTGATAGCAATAAAGTTTGATGTACCTTTGATTGAGTACATTTAATGCAATTTGTTTTCCCAATTCAAACGAGAAAGGGATCCCCGACTGGAAATTTGGTAGGGAAAACTTCAGGGCCTTATGTTACCTTATAAGGCCCCGACTTTCACCTGACCAAATTTCTAGTCAGGTCAAAATCCAGTTGCATTCAACCTTCCTCTTTTTTTCAAAATATCATAGAATGTATTGAGTATCTGTAATAATTTTTTCAACATGTTTGCAGAGGGTGTACGTCGATGGATGCGATTACGAGACCCCTCCCACAAAATTTCCGCGGAGCAACAGTTTTCCTGATCTGAGAAACCTGATTTATGGTGGAATGGAAGTTCAAACCCCCCCGTATCCAAGACGTCGTGCCAATAGCGAAGTAGTCCCAGTGGTAATTTTATTATATTTTCCAACCATCATTATTGTCTATGGAAATATATATTCTTAACTAACAATTTTCACATTAACGAATTAACACATTTTCATTTAAGGATCAGGTCACCAGAGTAGTATCGGAAACAGATCTACAAAGAATCGATAAAACAGCTACATTTGCTACTCATGCTATGGTACAGCCTGCTGAACTCCTGGCGCGATTGGTGAATATTCTCGGTTACATGCCTCCTCTAGACGATAACATGACGGATGACCAAGAGCACCAAGAAATAGATACTCAATCTCAAGGCGTTCAAGGATTTAGCGACAACGAAATATTGGCCAATGAAAACACTTGGCAGAACGGTTCCTTATGGAGAATAGGGAATGAAAAAATACCATTCTCCAAACCAAGATCCAGAGCAGCCAGTGAGGTTCGATTGACTAAAGAGGCTACTAATATTCATCAACAAAATGGAGAATGGACTTGGTCGGGTCCGGCAGCTTCAAAGAAGATTCAAGAACTGATGAAAGCACGTAGAACAGGATTATCGGGTATCAAAGACGCTAAATCTAAATTTCCATCGTTTACTTTACCAAAATCTGTACCGAAAACTTTATTCCCACGATGGATAAAACAATTATCCAGCAGTAAGAAGACTACCGATGACTTTAAAGATCCTGACGTGAATAAACGAAGAGAGACCTATGCTCCGTCACAACCTCCAACTATCAGTACGCAAATGAGTTATGATGGGAGTAAAGATTCGAGACCATATTTTACACACACGGGTGGCAATTTACCAAACTTTCTCGAAGGAAATAATCTTCTCGAGGAAACATCTTTAGCTGATTTTTTACGAGCTTTGCACGCTCTCCATGCTCGAGTTGGAGCAGTACCAGACGAATACATGCGTAAACCCCAAAGAAAAATGGGAACTGCTTGCTTAACCCCTCCAAAACTACCTAGTTTGTTCACCCTTTTTTCAACTCCCCCTAATTCTAATGGTCCAACTAGTCAAAGTAATCAAAACACTATTACCAATAATACAGGCACGGATCTGTATGATACGAGGAGAAGATTTTCTTTGCGAACTGCTGACAATTCAGGATTTTCGACTCCTAATTATGGGCGGAAAGGAAGTTTAGCTCCAACTGCGAGACCCAGAAGGTTCTCTTTGAGACCGGTTGTCACGCCTATTGGAACTCCACCGGTGGAACATGGATCTCCTTACTTATCGGTGAGTCATTTGATGTTTCAATTATTTGAAGAAAATAGATTTGTGATACATCACAGTCATTCCAGAACTGAGACATTTATAAAAGATTTTTGAGAATGGAGGTATTTAAGAAAAGAGATACTTAGGAATAGAGAAATGAAGAATAGAGTTGTTGTTTTGCCGTATGATGCAAATACCGCAAATTTACCGAACCTAGAATGCTAATTCGAATATTTATGGTTTCAGAATTTCCGTCATACACATGGAAACCAAGGACCCCCACCTTACACTGCAGGTGCTTTTGAATCACTTAAAGAACCTTTGGTAGCGTTGGAAGGGGCACCAGGGATCTCATCGCCGATCGCAACTTCTTCAAACAATCGACGTTTTTCTTTACGCCCAGCGCAAATCGGTACACCTCCGGCTCCATCGAGTCCTAAACTTGGCGTTAAAGCAAATGTACCTCGATGGAAAGCCAATATGCTACAGAGACAAATCAGTCAAATGAGGCTTCAACGACGTGCCAGAGCTTTTAGTTTAAGCGATGTAAATACTGATCAACAAGAAAGACACTGTAATATCAGTCCTTTGGCCATGGATGACAATATTACAACCAGCTTCAAAGAATTTTCGAATAAATATGTAACAAAACCAACAACCATATCTACGCAGCACAAGACTGTCACAATTATTCCACCAGAAAACCAAGGGAAAATCAATGACGAGGTTCAGAGTGAATCAGAATTAAACTTGCCGAAAAAATCGCTTCCGATTGATGAAAATCAAAGAATCCCATCGAGGAATCCTTTTCTCTACTCGAAGAACAACCCCTTTGTCACTGAACGTAGATTACATGCGTCTAGTAAGAGTGAATCTGAATCTTATTCTGTAAGCGATCGTGAGACTAGAATCGATATCCCTCATGATTACGTATCAAGTGATAGGAGCGATTCGAAAGAAGTAGATTTTGAATCAACAGATAATTCTATTCAAAACATCACAAACATGGTACGAGAGATGACGAAAAAGACTGAAAAAGATGAATTAGATCAGAAGAATTCGATACAATCAGTAGATAAAATTAAGTTCATTGACGAAGATGATTTCACAACCCGATTGTCTTTTGACGATAACTATAGCGAGGGCGCTGATAAGATTTTAAACGAATTTCTCACTTTTGAAAATATTACTCCTAAAGAATCATTGAGCGATTGTACGGCAGGGAATGGAGATCCTACTTTGAAGGAAGTTAAGGAGATAGAAGATAATGATAAAATCACTTCGAAAGTAGATAACATCCGTAAAAGAGCTGCGTCATCGAGTGATTCACAAAGAAATTTAGATCAGAAAACACTTGCGGGAACTCAACAGAATCTATGTCCTTCTACCGAAATTGCGAAAACAAATCGAAAATCGTTAATTGATTCGCCCCAGAGTCGAAGTTCTACCAGCAGTAGTAAGAAGAATTACAATTTAGATAAACCAAGTGTGTCAATAGATTCTTATAAACCTTTATTGGAAATTAAGATCGAAAAACCTGCTGTGAATCCTTTTGAACAGTATAAAGCAACTGTGAGTAATACTCGAAGTTCAAATATGATAAGCGATAACTCCAAAGACAGTTCAAAACGAAGTGATTGATTGCACTGAGAAAAATGAATGGTTGCAGGAACCAATTCGTTGGTTGAATATGGTCTAGCCAATTAATTGGTTGTCACAAATTGAACTGGATATTCGATAATTTCATTTTTATGAATATTCATCAATCTTTCCATTCAATTTGAACTGCCAGATTAAATGGAAAATTCAACAAGTTGATGGAATCCTTATTACTATTAAATTTCATTCTATGCCATCCATGTGGATTTTTCAATCAATTTTTGTTCATAGGATAACAGATTATCAGGACGAATCCAACATCACTTTTACGATTATTATACATTCCAATATTCGTCGAACTTTTATTCGTTACTTGATAAGTGTTTACAAAATATTCGAATTTGTATTCTTATCCCAAAAATTTATTGTAATTTGTAAAATATATGTATAAAGTATCAAGAACTGTGATAATATATTGTAAGAGGTTTCTTGTTATTTGACTCGGCGGGAACGAGTCTATATAATTTCCAGTTTGAAGTAAAATATTTGATACGTAATGTCATTAAGTAGCAAAATATATGACAATGATTAAATACATTTTGCAAGCATGGATTATACTAATTGAAAGGAATAAAATTTTAATTGCCCTTTCTCTTTCCGTATCCATCAAAATAATGACCATTTTTTTTGCGAATTATTACATGGAATGTAATTTTTCAAACTATGTGCAAATTTGAATGAAAAAAAGGGTTGTCTGGAACTAACCCAGACTCCAAAAGCATTCGAAAAGATTTTTCAAGAGTTCATGAGAAATTTTCCGAATTCTTTGGTGACGATGGTGCCAGTGGCGTACAAGGTAGCCCTTGAAGCCCCCACACCGCAGGGGGGCCCGAATCACTAGGGCCCCTCAAGCAATTTTTTCTTGGATCTCAAGGGCCACATCTCCAGCGCTTGCGGGAGGGCCCCCAGGATCTCCGTTACGCCACTGCAGTGTGCTGTATAGGAAGATGATCCAACAGCACCTTAATTTCAGACGCTCTTCAAGATTTTTCTTTTTTTTTTTCTCAACGGGATACCAGCGCACCATCCGAGTGAAGATTTTGTCTTCAAGATTTCCCCAAACTAAATTTATGAACCAGTCTGGAATTTTCAGGGAATAATCCTACATACTTTATCAATCGGGCTCCGTACCGCGATTGATACAGTATCAAAGATTATTCCCTGGAAATTTCAGACTGTTTCATATATTCGGTTTGGAGAAATCTTTATTTGGATGGTACGCTGGTATCCCGTTGATATCATTCTACTCTGGGTGAGCAGTTTGGATTACCTCATTTTTGTGCTTAAAAGACCGAATAGAACCCGAATGAGACCCGCATAGACTGTGGAATCTTATCCGGTTCTGTACGGCGCTTTATCCGGTTTTTGTGTTCTGGTCTCATTCGGAACCATCTGGCTCTCGTTCGAAATTTTTCTGACGAATTGGAGCTGAGACCCGGATAGAACCCGAATAACCATCGGGAGGTCATCCGGACTTATCCGAGATGTAATGCGGTTTTTATTTTCGCATTCTGATCAGGTTCGATCCGGGTCTAGCTCGGAATTCATTCCCAGAAGTGCGCGCAAATAACGACTCTCCCCTACATTCGATACAATATTTCCAAATTATTGGAAATGAAACTAAACACACAAATGAATGAGCATTAGCATAAGTACAAACAGGATGCGCAGAACCTCGGAAATAGGTTCTGCGCAGCCAGTTATGCTTATGCTTATGCTACTTTGCGTTTTAGTGCACTTCTGTGCTTATTCCTGAATATTTCTCTTGTGATGTATCTGAGACATCGCAAACAGCTAAGATTTCAGTAGATATCCATTTTCGATGATGAAATGCACGTATCCCCGTAGTCAGAGACACAATGCAACACCTTTAAAAGATGTCTAGAAGCGGGTCACTCACTGACACAAAAAGAAATTCACGATATCTTTGCCAATGTTTTTCCACCCTGCACAGATATGGGTATTAAGACGAATCTACGGCCGAAATTTACACACTCGTAGAGCCGCGAACGTAAACACGTCCTACCTGTGCCACATCTTACACGGTACTCCCAGTCATAGATATAACCAATAATCTTATAAAATTTATATCCAATAGAGATTTATTTGAACCTCATTTACTGATATTCAATTCAATTAAATTGAATAATAAAATACATCAGATTCATATTTCATAATGAATCACAATTATAAATGTTTTTATTCTATTCAAAATTTTCATTATCATTGATATTGTAATTCATACCATCATGATAATTTAATAATCAGCGTCGGACTAACTTTGAAAAAAAATATTAAAAAATATTGAAGGGCCCCTGGCGATTCTTGGCCGGGGCGCCAGGTGGGTCAGTTCGATACTGATTATAATAGAATTGTCACGCGGTAAAGAAAAAGCAGTGAGGCTTTTCTGTGAGTCGACCGCGTGGGCTCTCACAGGCTCTAAACGTTTTCCGATCTTTTACGGAGTTAGTCGATTTTAGAAAAAATAGAGAAGACCAAGACCGACGGATAGTTAGTTCTCTCTCGATAGACCGAGCCTACTCGAAGTGAAACGAATACTTCCTATTCACATGAACGCGGGTTTCGTTGTGTACGTGCGCACGGCTACAATAGTGGGGATTGAGATATAGTCCGATGGAGAGGGTAAAACTTGGCGATTCTCTAGAATCTAGCATCACTGAATACACGTTGAGGATATTCGAATATTCTATGGCGATTCTTATCATGTGCGAATATATTCTACGCATATTCTCAGAAGATTTGAATGGGACTGTTTGAAATATTCTCAGAATATTTGCCACGAATATTGTAGAAATATTCAGAACAATTTTATTAAAATTCAAATTCCCGTCAGGATAAAACTACTGCACTTATTGGGAAACTAATTCACGATACAAATGTGGAACAGTACATACCCCAGTTACATAAGAGATTAAAAATGCTAAGAACGAGTTTGGGGAATCCTAAGACATCCTTACAACTTGCAAATGAGACTGTTTCGAATGAATATATGATATGCACTTTCATAAAATATTTTTAAAGATTTTTTCAAAATAGTCTTATTTACACATTCTCTTCATGTTTACAGAATAATCATAGCATATTTGAGAAGTTCTTGTGCTACTTGGGTAGTGAAAGAAAATAATGAAACATTGTTAATTCTTTGTTGCGTTTTTTTGTCTATAAGTTGTTCAGACAATATTTCTTTTCTGAACAATCGATATGATCTTCTCTTCTATTCCTTGAAGTGAAAAAATTAATGACCATGAAATATTATTAACAATATTAGAATATTGAGAGGAGAATATTCTCTTAAAATTGCAAAACATTGATCGAAAGTTTATTTAATTGATAGAAATAAATAAAAATGTACAAATAACTATTCAATTAATCAAATTTGCTAAATAATGACAATTACACAACCATAAGTTTTATCGACAGATTGAAGGTCCGCTTGCATGGTTATGAATTAGCGAGATGACTGATACAATGCAAAACGAAACGAATGTCAATTCATTCATGATGCTTTTAATAATTTATGAATTTCTTCAACGAGTTTCTCTCTTTGGACTGATATTTCTGCTCGTGAGTTGACTTGTCTCAGGGTGACTTCTCCTCTTGCTAATTCACTCTCACCAATAATGATAGCTAAAGGAATACCATTTTCCTCGCAATATTGCAACTGTCCTAGTAATTTAGGATTCTTCTTATAAGAATGTTCAGCTTTCACACCAGCTTCCCACAAATCTGATATCAAACGCATTCTTTCTTCATGCAAATTTTTTTGCGCACTGGCCACAAATACTTCAACTTCCGTAGTGCGAGTTTTTAAACCCTTTTTAGCCAATTTCGTTTCCAAAACACAAAAGATACGTTCAACACCTAAAGAAACACCAACACAAGGTACATTTTTATTTTTGCTATCAAACATTCCAACAAGATTATCGTAACGTCCACCTCCAGCTACACTTCCCACATCGACATCATCTCCTGCAAAGAGTACGAAATTCAATTATTCCAATAAAAATGTGAATTAATGAAATTGGTTAATTGAAACAATTTTGATGTACCGGTCAATACTGCCTCATAGATCACACCCGTGTAATAATCAAGGCCTCTTGCAAGACTCAAATCAAAAACCAATTTGTTGGTTAATTTGAAAATATCGCAATACTTGAGTAATAATTCCATTGCCTCCAGAGCTTCTACAGCAGAACGCTCTCTCATTAGAATATCATCTTTCCTCAGCTCTGCTATGAGTTCAATGCCGCCAGATTTAGATACATAAGTATAAATTTTATCAGCAACGTTTGAATCCAACCCTTTCTCATCTACCATTTCCTTTTTCACTTCCTCCCAAGGACTTTTGTCTAATTTGTCAACAGCTGAACAAATGGTACGAAATTTATCTTTTGGTACACCAGATGCTGCAAATATCCCATCTAATAAACACCTGTGATTGATTTTAATCACATAAGAGCCAAGGTTCAGTGATTCCAGGGCCTCAGAGACAACGGAAATACATTCAGCATCAGGTATCATTGGGTCATATGCCCCAGCAATATCAAAATCCTGATGATTATAATAAATAATTATGTAAACAACTAGAGTGGTCTTTGAAGAATAATTCATGAATACTTACGCATTGATAAAACTCCCTGTAACGACCCTTCGTTGTTGCAGGATTATCTCTTCGATAAACCTTAGCTATATGATATCTTTTTATATTGGTGATTTTACTCATAGCTAAATATCTTGCAAATGGTACGGTTAAATCATACCTCAATGCAAGAAGTTCACCTCCTTGATCTTTTAAATCATAAATTAGTTTAGAATCCTCTCCATATTTCCCTGTCAAGATTCCCTACCAATCAAATATACAACATCAGAATATAACTTCTTGAAAATCCAACTCATAATAAAACTATCATCATACATTACACATTATATTGATAAAATTTCTCGACCCTTTTCGACATCTTGTTCATATATGGGGCAATGTTTTATAATGCGTTTGTAACTGTGGAATATAGATTAATCATTTACAAGAGTCTTATGCCTGATGGAATTCTAGTGACTGTATCTGCAAACTAGAAAAAATATTCCTCATTACAGTTATTCATCTCGAAGATACCTTTGAGCACATTAAAAAACATTGCCTCCAATATGGACAGTTGTCAAGGATTTATGTACATTGATATACCAAATAATATACCTTCAATTCAAACACAGGCGTATCAATAGTTTCTGCTCCATGGCGTTTGAAAACTGAAACTATTTTATCCAAAACTCCCAACCGTAATGCCATTTGTTCTGGATTATAGTCTCTTGTTCCCTTGGGTGTTTTGAGAATGAGTTTATGAGAATTAACATTTTCCTCACCTAACTGTGCTTTTAAACTCAAAAGGTTGGCTACTTCCTCTGCAATCTACAAAAAATTATACTCGAATTAATATTTCCAAGAGAAATATTAATTTTTGGCTAGAGGAGATTTTAAGGATCAGAATTGAAAAGGCTTTATATGGATTCAGGATTGATGAGAGGAAAAGATATGCCATATAATTTGCATACCTGTGGGGTTGTGACCGATGTCATGTGACGACAACGTTGCATTGAAAAGTAGAAATGATTGCGAAACAAGCATAACATCGTGTATCATGGAGAAATATACAGCAACCAGAATGAAAGAGAAAAGTCCGCCTGAATGGTGATAATCGAACTAGCCAAAATAGAAATAATATAAGTTAGCACACTGGCAAGCAACTACTAAGGAATATAATTAATAGAATTTATATGATTAAAATGTTTAATATTCGAAAAAAAAAATCCATTCAAATGTTGGGAATTTATTTAAAATACACAAACATTATTTCTGTGACAATTGTAAGTACTGCTTGCGAGCGACCAACTGTCATGGACAAGTTTAGATAGTTTATTGAAACGAATTTATATTTAGATATTGAAGAATCTGTATCAGAAATGAAATTATTGGTTTCAAATTGTTTTCAAATACAATGATTCATTCATCTTCTACATTTCATTCAATACTTGTTTTATTCATTTTCAATTGTCAATTCGTTTCAGAAAACGATTGAAACTTCTGTCACATCGATTGTCTCAACTTTTTGTCATGACTCTGACTATTCGCAGGGATATCCACTCACGCAAGCACGCAAGAGCACACAAAAGCTTTTTACCTGCATGAAATAACCAGTGATAGGGGTCAGTTGGCCCGTATGTGAATATGGGCCCAGATCGACTGTTGACCTGGAAGAAAATAGACCTGAGTGAAATTAAACCCAAGAAATCATCATGTGTTACTAGTCATGCTGCAAACATAATTAGACTATGGAAGTTTATGCAAATATAGATTTTTCAAGTTACATATTGTCTATAGATCTTATGTACAAGATATGAAACAATACTGAGCATTCTTCCATTTGGGAAACAAGTATATAACGTACTATTTTTTTTCATTGAAGTCAAATATGCAAGAGATACGTAACATGGAAAATCTATATTTGCATAAACTTCTGCAGTCTAATCATAATTGTTATCAATTTTTTTTTGGGTTCAATTGCATTCAGGTCTATTTTCTTTTGGGTCAACAGCTCGTTCGAGGGCCAATTGAGCCCTATCATATCCAGTTGAATATATATCAGTGGCAAGAACATGTTACACCCATTCAAAACCTGCCATCTGTTTTGTTCACATTCCTTGCATTCCACCCTCCTCTCCTCCGCGTGTTTTTACGTGTTTTCATGAATAATCCTGTGAATAGTCATAGCGTTAATTAAAATTCTCAGTTAATGAAATTTAATATGACTTATAACACAGTTTGTTATCACGATTCCAATTTCCAACCTCCAAAAAGTGTGATTATAACTTTCAAATAAGATTCCTTTCATCATATTACATCAGTTTTACAGATTGGAGAGGTAGTGTGAAAAATGAAAGGGGATTGTGATCATATAATGATAATCATTTTGTGAAGAAATAACAATGCTTGATGACAAAACAAAGATACAATTGAATTATCAAGGTACAACTTGCAGAATACAGAAAAAAACAGAATGTATTTCCAAATCAAATAAAAACGGGAAAAACTCGGTGAAAGTCACATAATGTATGATCATTATTGATTAATACCAGGAATCATAGTATAATTGTAAACTAACTCAAATTTCAAGTAAACTGCCATATGCGCAAGAAGCTTCAATCAATGAAACAAATAATTCAAATGTATTTTCAATCGACTTATTTTTTTAATAGCATACCTGAGTACTATCAGCTTTAGCTGCTTTTAATTTTCTCACGAGATTACCCTGGTCTTTAATCTGTTCTAACAATTTTTCTCTAATTTCGTCAGCCATTGTATACCATGTGGATCAGCGGTTGTCAGCGACAGTCAGCGATATCTGCCGATTGTCCGATTCCAATTTCCATCAGCGTTGGGAACTCCGCTATCTTGAATTATAGTACTCGACCAATGGACATTATGGTATCCGATCGTAAAAAATTTGAAAATTATCGTACAAATTATCGTACATTTATATTATGAATTTTCTATATTATTCATATTTACAGGGATAAATATTGTTCCTTTGGACGATTAAAAATATTTTGACCTTCGTTATATCATATCTCCATATGAATAACAAGTAATTTGAATGAATGATAAAGGAAAATGTTCCCAGACAGCACAAGAAATTCCATAAGAATTCGACAAGAATTACGGATCCTTAAAAAGAATTCTTCTCACAAATGTCTGGAGAATATGACTCTTTTAGAATTATTTTCTCGATCGAATGTAATATTTTTGGAAGTCGTGGAAGAATTCTTGAAGAGTTTTCTAATACTATAAAAAGGGCTTCCAAAATACGATCGGGATTCTTATTCTAAGCGGCCAAAAAGTTCAAAAAGATTCCAGAGAACTCAAAGAGAATTTTGAAAAGACGATGAAATTAATAGAATTATGAAGAAAAAACTACATTGAAACATAAGACTGTGTTATGTAGGAATAATTTGAATGCTCACTCAAAAAAGATCCTACAGTACACTTTTTCAGTTTGTCACAAAAAGGCTACACCTTGGGAATATTTCAAACTTTGTATTTATTTTCCAAAATTGAATTTTTTTCAATAAGATAATAATGGACCAAAATCTTCAGCGTCAAGTGATGGTATTAAGGGTATTCAAGCATCAGAAGAAGCAATCCAAACGTTGCGCCAACATTTTTCATAACCCCAAGAGAACACAAACCTTCAGGAACGTTCATTGAATGTTCCTGGACGTTCGCGAAGGTTTGTGTTCTCTTGGGGAAATAATACGTTCGCCCGAAATTTATAATGTATAATAATGGAATCCCCAATTAGGATCAAACTCTATTACCCAGATAACATGTAAGCTTGTCATAAGCTTGCCAGACTTGTCATTCGATTTTTTGTGACTTGTTATTAACGATCTTGTCAGTGTAAGGCTACAACTCTGCTGCAAGGGTTTTGTAAGCTTGTACCATTGTCGTGTGTCAACTAGGAGGCTTATGTCAACCTTGTCACTAGCTTGCCTGATAACATTGGAGCAACCCATACAGCACCGGACATTTCTACGTTGCCTCCGCGTGAAATCTCCGTCCATCCACGTTCTATCCACATCCACCATTTATCCACGTAGAGTCCACGGGGATGCGATGTAGAAGTCGGTGGATGTGTTGTTAGGGAAGGTTAAATTGCTATCTGTACAGTTACAGTCTTTTATTGATTCCTGGTAAGTATATAAAAAGTATTTTGAAAAGTCATACTCTCCGAATGTAAAAAATTCTTCATCGATCGTTTTCCAATAATAACAAACCACGAGGGAAGCGAATTTTATATTCAGAATCTGATCTCAAGTATACACTGAATTATTATCTATTTTAAGTTTGAATTTATCCAGTAATTTATGAAAAAAGTCGGTGCAAAATTTTACCTGCTTCTCCTGATGCTTGAATGTTCCATCGACATTCCGTTGTGCAAATAAGAAAAACAGCAGAATCTCATGCTTGTCTGCTGTATTATGAACTAAGATTTAGATGACATGGGAAAGGATAATGAAAAATTTTTCAATTACGTGAAAATATAATGTAGATTTTGTTGGAGATACGTTGATACAGTTCAAATTTACCGCTAAAAAATGACCATTCATCCCACAACAAAATGGCGGCTCAAGTCTCCAATTCGTCACAAGAAATTTTTAGTATCCGCTATCCAGTGTATAAAGATGTAATTTCATGGGGCGTCGAGCATCAAGCGTCAACATTAGAACGAAAGAGAGGTCACACAGTTCTTCTCTTTCCTTCTAATGTTGACGCTTGATGCTCGACGCCCCATGAAATCACAGCTTAATAGAGATCAGTGTGAGCATTACGGAAAATTGGCTCTGTGCGTAGCCGTTTACGTTTACGTTTATCTTCACCAAGCTTGTGTAGCTAAACCTATAAGAATAGGGGAGGGAAGTCAGCCGAAATCTGTGAGTGGAAAAGTAACATTGGATAAAAGAGAGAGAGCAATGTAGGAGTTCTCTGGCTAACCAATCAGCGAAGTTGTCACAGAACTCTTGTATTCTTCTCTCTCTCTCTCTACACGGTGGTACACGTTTTCGGCCCACTCAGCTATTCTATTCTTATATCTCTATGCCGTGAACGTAACCGTAGCGAACGTATGAACGTATCCATAGCGAAGGGAAGAACGTATCCGTAGAAATAATTTCATCTTTCTGTTTAAGGCTCGTGTCACATGGAGCTAAAAAAAGCGGAAAGTGGAACGTGGGACTGTGTTGCGAGAAACTGAGGACCGACAGTGTGAGGACCGGAGAGTATTGGTTGATCTTATTAACAAGAATGTTTAATTGGTATGCCCCCTGGTTGAGGTCTAGACGCACAAGCTGCGTGAACGTAAGAACAGATGCGCAGAAACCCCTATACCGCATCTGCGCAGTCTTCCGTTGCGTGCTTAGGCCTTTGAAGAGAGAGCCAAATATTCAGTTCTTCCTTCAACCAAAGGGTCCGTGCCCCGTTTCCCATCCTTTTTTAGCTCCATGTGACACAGGCCTTAGGCCCGTAGAAGAGGCGAATATTCACCTCTCTCTTCCACCAAGGGTCTCGCATTCCGCTTTCCGCCCTTTTTCAGCTCCATGTGGCGTCGGCCTTACTTGGCAACTCTGGCAAGCGCGTTGATTGGTCCACGCTTCCAAGCTACGGATACGTTCGTTTCATGGTCTTGATGGCTCGCGATATTCATTGAACGGCATCGCGTGGTTCTTGCCATCATAGGAAGTAGGGTTTCTTTGAGACATCTTACGATATCCTAATAGAAAATGGCCTCCAACTGTCAATTATTCGAAAAGGACAGTTTTTAAAGTAATAGTAAGGTTTTTTTTAAGGCTGAACGTTTATCCGAAGTCTTTGCCGTGATGCAATTATATAACGTGGAACGTTGGTGAATAGTTCGACGCCTCTGTGTACATGTATATATACGGGGAGCTTAATAAATCCTCAAACAGTGCCATGAAAATCTACGTCACTTTTCTATTACAAGTTTCCATTTTCTTCAATATTCCTACGGATTAAAGTGTTTTTAGTGAGATTGCGTGTTATTTTCATTCAATTTTAAGGGGGGGACATCATCGTGGTAGTGTGAATCAAAGTGGACAATATCATACGGCGAAGGGGGTGTTTCCATTTTTTTTTCCTTCCGACATTCTCGTTGAAACATCGAGGACGCATTACAGGCAAATAAGGTAAAGATGCCATGAAAGTTCAACAAATATTTCATTTGTCACCAGTAATCTTTCAGTTGGAGTAATGGAAAATTGGTACAATAAATGAATTTTTTCAATACTAGTAAATTGCTCGCTGTCACACGATATGTTCTTTTTCCTCCAATTTAAATTTTAATCAATATCTAAGGATGATCACGATTTTGAAATAATCAATGTAATTTTACTTTGATTATGATTTCAGAAAAGCAGTATGGGTTCGAGTCAACAGTTTTCGCTTAGGTGGAATAACTATTTGAAGCACATAACTTGTGCTTTCGACAATCTAAGAACAGATGAAGATCTCGTCGATGTCACCTTAAGTTGTGAGGGAAAGCGGATTAGAGCACATAAAATGCTCTTGTCGGCATGTAGTACATATTTTAGAGACTTATTTAAGGTACTTCACTTGACAACATTTCCAAGTATCTTAATGTTCTATGATATGTTTACTTTAACCCTTTAATACTGTCAAAAAATTATAATTCAAGCAAATTTTCAAATTTTTGATCATTTCAATCCTCAAAAATTCTGTAATTGAGGCAATTTTGTTAGTTACGATATATTATGTTTTGAAGATTATTTTCAGGTCATTATCAAATTGATGAAAAGATGGGTCTTCTAGAAGATTCAGTGAATATTCATAGGGCTTTGTTGTAACAGTTCACATTTTTTTTAGGAATGGTCTAGATTGATAGTTGTTGCTATTCTATTAAAAAAATACAAGCTGTGTAAAAGGGTTAGATTAAATTCTGTCTCAAATAATCTCTCTTTATTCCAAGACTCAATTGGCGAGAGAGAAATATTTACCAAATTTTGTATAAAATGTGTAGATCTGAATGTAATGGATGATAACATTCATGTAACCTATCAGAAAATGGAAGAAAGCATATTTTAGGACTTCATGGTGTACAGATCATTTTCTTTAATAATTTCTTTGATAATTTTCTAATAACTTTTTGAATTCCATTGATGTGTGATCAAGAAAATGTACATAATGATATTGTACAATTGATTCATTTATTACTTTCCATTCTTTTCATGAAGCTGAAGCTAACAGTTGTAAAGTAGCAGACTGCATATTTAAACTGAGCTAATGTAAATTTGAATTTTTTCAAAATACATATTTTCAGAGACTGTGATTCCAAAATTTCATTGGCGTCGGTTTCATCATTCTACAATAGTTCTACAATGAGCTAGAGTTCAAGTCTGCTAGCTTCCGCTCCATATTTTTCCTTAAATTCATATCATTCTATCGCAGATGGAATAGAAACTTTTTCAACTGTTATTCATCATTATAAATATTATTTTAATTCTCATATCGAATTTGATTAGAAATGTTTCTATTGAAACAGACCTCTATTTTTCCTTGATATTTGCCTTAATTAGTTTGAGGATTCTGTAAAGTTCAATGTGATCAATGATGCATTGACTATTCATCTTTCATCATTTTCAAATTTATCAACTTACATTTGAGTGGGTTCAGTTCTTTGCTGTACATATTGATCCAATTTCACATGATGTCAGATGTTGTTATTATGAGGTGTAAAATAAAACTTATTACTAATCCCATTGGGTTTTAAAAAATGTATATCATATCAAATTTCATAATGATCTTTATATTTGTATAAAATTTTAAATGTATTCTAAAATGTATAGAATGAGCCAGTTGAGAACAATCTTCCCTTTAATTTGGTATAAATTGACTCATCACACACCTTTTATTTTCACTTTTTTTGTCTTGACATAAAAATGCATTAATTCAAAAATGCATCTGAATCATTTTATACCCATCTTTTAGTTCAAATATTGTTGGTTGATAAAGATGTTAAAGGGTTAATGTTCATGCAAGTATTTATTTTTTCAAGGAAATGAACTTCATTAGTTATATTATTCCTCACATTGTAGGAAAATCCATGCCAGCATCCAGTCATAATATTCCGTAATGTGAAATTCGATGACTTGGCTGCATTAGTTGATTTTATGTATCAAGGGGAAGTAAACGTTGTTCAAGAGCAACTTGCAAGTTTTTTAACAACAGCTGAGCTACTTGCTGTTCAAGGGCTTACGGATGGCACTGGGAAAGATAATGATAGCGTAATGGAAGTTAGTATTGAAATATTTATTTTACATTCCTGTATTTTACAAATGATACAATGAATGTTGTAGAAATTTCAATCGTTTATTGAAATGAATTGGTAAACAAACACAAAGGATTCGAAATTGCAAAATTATTTTTTTTTCACAACCAATTTTGATTTGATTTCGGTGAATGATTCAAATTTCATAACCTATTGCATCATTATTTTCACCATGAAATGATATAAAATAATTTTTAAGGACGACGTGGAAGTTCCCAATGAACCAGAAGTTCAACTGCAAAATTCTTCTGGAAAATCATCATCCGAAAAGGATAAAGGAAGCAAATCTCCTTACTCTCCTATGCCATTCCAATCTGTTGACTTGCCCGATGCTCCACCAAATAAAAAACGAAAAAGGGAAAGTTCAACTACTAACATGGACAAAACTAATACCTCCACGGAAGAGTCTGAAAATAAAACGAGTGATCAAACAGGATCAGATCCGGTTGAGATAATTCCCCTTATGCCAAATTTGAAATTGGAAATGCCTGAATATTTGGAACAAGATGGTAGTAGCTGTAGTTACGAAGAGCAAAGTATAGGGGACAGTTCACTCAATAAAATAGGTCCCTTAGATTCTAATGTTAATTTGCCGGATCATGATCAGAAACCCGATATTAGTCATTTTTATTCGAGTAATCAATCCACTTCTGATGGGTTAGATCATAAACACCAGTCTTCGGATGTGGGTTAGTAATTTTAAAGTTTTACTATGATTGTATTTTTTTTTTCACTTTATGTTATTTCCCGTGCTTTAATATTTGGTATACTTTTCCAATAGGACATCTTCTATCAAAACCAGGAACTTCGGGAGAAAGATTGTCACAAGATGCAGTACAAGGTGAGTTTTTAAAAATACTATATTCACTTATGATTTATTTTAGTATTACCAAATGCAATCTAATGCCATACCATATTAGTTTTATGAATAATAGCAACAAAATCAGAATTTTTAATTATACTGTGTTTATCATAAGATGAACAAGTTTCAGTAGAAACGGTAGAAAAATTGTATTTGAAGATATGAATATGACTTGGCATTGCAATAGACTGTATTGTTTTGTACCCATTTGTTGCAAATTGTAGATCTCGAGAATTCAATGTACAAGTAACAAATCAATTTTTAATGGGAGATTTATTTCAGATCGATATTGAGTAAAGTGAAAGTTCTATCTGGCAATTTATTATATTCTTAATAAATTCGAAACACATAACAATCTCATTTGCTATGTCTAATGATTAGTATATTATGATGATTTATAATCAAGATCAACTTCTATGCATAGTGGGTACAAAGTGATCATTCATGATACCTTGTTTCATAAAATGAGCTATTAATTGATGTTTCATTGATTAACAAATATTCCATAATCACATGTATTGCGATGAAATTTAAAAAATTTGTTCTCAATTATTGGTCTTTAAAATGAATGTTGCCCCGATTATTCAATATTTTATGAATTGAGGTTTTGTGACAGAATAGCGAGTAAGAGTTATATTTTTTTTATATATACGTAAGTGGAAATACGCAAGAGAAAGATTTACTTGATCGATTGAGACAGAAAAAGTTTTGGAGTTTTATAAATTAATATAAAAGTAATTCTTTCTTTAACAAATATCCACATGTATTATAGGTTTAAAGGAGTAGTTAATTCATGAACCTTGCATACTTTCAAATATATTCAACGAGTCAGTAGTTATGTGCAGCTTTGCCTTATAGACACACAATATGAGTGGAAAGAAAACTCAAATATAATTATCAGTAATGCAGGTTTTACAGTAGATAATAACACTCAGTCAATTAACATTTTGCAATAAAATAATATTTTTAAACAATTTTTTCATACTTTCTAAAATTATTTTGAGAGATTCATTTCCTGCTATGTTGAAAAATCACAAATCATCAATACTTTATATCAGGTTTACAATTAAATCATATAATACATGAGGCAATAACAAATATTTCAAAATATATCCAGAAAAAACATTTCTTGTTAGCATATATCTTATAAATGGTTTTTTCAATTGTTTTGGTAATATAGAGTGCATGATGTTTTCTTTTTCTATTTTTTTTTCTTTTTATTTTTTCTTTTTCTTCTTTTTTTCTTTAAGTAAGTGTATGATCCCAGGCATTCTCAGGTGTAGGTTGAAACGTAGAAACTAGTGAGCATTGCCAAGTGCTGTATGTGTGCCGACAATCATCAACATTCCTTTAATAACTTGATCAAAGCCGCACTGTTATTATATCCTCATGAGCACTAACTTGAGCATATTTTTGTGTATACACTAAAAACAGAAGAACAATAAGTAATTTTCCAATTCTGGTGTGAGGCCACTGTTTTCTTCTAATTGATTACGCCATATCATATATTCTATATAAAATCATTATATATAGAAAACATCCATCACACACATAGTTTATCTGCATGCAACGTTAATCTTTCGATTATAATGCAAATAATCCTCGTAATGCGTTCTTCTAAAATGAAATTTGATTACGAATTTTCCATTCAAAAGTTTACATTTCTTGTCTTTTTTTTTTCTTTTTTTCCCTTCTTTTAATCCTCAATGGAAAATATGAATTTGATTACATTAGATATTTCATTTCTATTTTCTTCTTTTGTTACATCAAAAGAAACATTTACAGTGGTTCATAAAAAAAACTTATAATTTATGTTTCATTTTTCAATCACAACACTTTGTAAAATTTTGAAAATTCAACAATGTCATGGTGGCATTCACGGATGGTAAAAATTTGATTTCTCTCATTGTACACATTTCTTGTTTTTTTTTTATCTTGGCTTCCAGTCACCAAAATCTGAAATCTCTCATTTTTCATTGAAGGTGATATGCAAATCAAGTAAAGAAAAATCATAGCTGTAAATACTGCTCACTTGAAATCTTTGAGAGAAATTTTCAACGACCTTTTACTAAACAAAAAATATCGTAATGATTAATTCGTAAAACAACTTTCTCCCTTTATTATCCGCAAAATGATTATTAAAGTGAAATGACTAATTCAAAACATAGTAGTCAAGGTGGTGGTGCTGGTGACAGTGGCATGTAAACAATGTCTTGTACATTCTTTAATTCCAAAACGACTTTCTTCATTATCATATGTACCATTGTCATAAATTTTTAAATAATGAGAATGCGAGAGTTGAATAATTTATGTGAAAAAATGACTCTGATTCCAATATTTATGACAGCAATATTCTTTTATTTTTTGTTCAAACAATTCTTAGTGAAATGTACGATGAACAATATTTCAAATTGAAGAAATATGGGACACAGAGTAATGCGGGGATTATCCAAAAATATTGAATGATCTTTTTCCTTACAATGATTAGTGGGAAATCGAATGCACAAAGTTTAATACGATTGATTGATTGGGATGTAATGTTTAAGCAAATATGGACATTTTTTTCTCAGTTCCATTTATTTGACCATTCATTCTAATCAAGTGATTATATAAAAGTACATATTAATTCATGGGTAAGTAGATTTATTCAAATTGAACATTTCAGTTGGAGCATGAGTTCTCATGGTAATCGGAAATATGTCAAAAAAGCTTGCCTTTCTTTTCTTTTTTTCCTCTCTGAGAACACTAATATTATTTACTGTACCTGCGTATTTGATTACACAACAAAATCTATGGGAGCCGATTGATACGTGTTTAAAGGGATACTAGCGCCGGGACTTGAACCAAATCTTTCGTGTAAGATTTCTCCACAATACTTGAATATTTTCAAAATATCGCTCTCCAGAGCATTTCTTGAATGTCTATTGAAATGCTGTATAAAGCGATATTTCGAAAATATAAAAGTATTTTGGAGAAATTTTACACGAAAAATTTGGTTAATGTCCCGGTGCTAGTATCCCCTCAAAATATAGCTTTAAGTTCAAATATGAAAGTAATATGACAATGATCTGTAAAAGAGCTTCGTACCCATTCGGTATAAATTATATTGATTGAATTCTACACGGAGAGAAATTTGGAGATATTAAATCACCGGACTTCATGTAATTTTTTATCTTGAAATTAGATGATTTTGTATCTCGAACGGCGTGAAAAAACATCACAACATCGGAGAGCATAAATCTCGAATCCCGTGATATTATTTCACCGTGCAGTTGGAGATTTTAAATCAAGCAATTCGGTGCTCGAAAAGCATACAGTTCCTGATAGAAAATCGCCAATCGGTTAATTGTGTTTCACGTCAGTTGCGACAGGGAGAAGATGAGAGCGCTCACGGCCGGGGTTCCATTGCTAGTAAGTGGATCATGTGAAACAGACCCAATGACCCCCTCTTTCATTTTTTACTTTTTCTATTCATGATAATGAAGAATCATATCCATTCAGTATCGATACATAATTAAATTTTGATTGAATTTGTATTGAAAAGTATTCAAAAGAAGTGCGTAATTTTTTGTTATTGAAAAAAAAAATCACTGTGGGTCCACTTCCATGATCCAACTGCCAGGAGGCCAGTGGACTTTTACTAGGGGCGCATAGGTGCTCGTAAGCGCTCTCAGCTTCTCTCTGGTTGCGAGATGCAAAATCATGTGAAGTTCGTTGATTTATTATCTCCGAATTTCTCTCCGTGTATGTTCTGCTTTCAATCGTTATTGGGAATTCAGATTATATCGTAAATATTTTGTTTTCGCTATTGTATCAATTTATCTTGCTGTTTCTTACTTGCTTTTTTTTATTTTACACATATATTAAAAGATTGCGACAAAATAAAAGAGACTTGAAGCAAGGAAATTTTTGAAAATAAGTTACATTCTTCTACCATATAAAGAAGATTGATTACTTATTTATAGTTTTTGCAATTCAATTGAAGAAAATAGTCATACAAAATTCATAAATTACTTGTTTCATTCATCAGAATGGACGAAATAACTGCGATAAAATTGATGAGGATTGTGCAAAAGATATAAAAAAATATTGAATCCAAAACAATATTAACCCTTTGATCAATTTAAATTGTTATATTTCCATGAGTGTTGAAAAACCCTGGGATTATGATTATACTGTCATATTTTAAAGAATGATCTCATACCGCACATTTTAGATTTTGAAGGAGTTGTAGGAACATCATTAAAGGAGCTTTATGATCTGTGATTTTGATGATAATGTGATTCCACTGAGAATCTATTGATTATAGAAACAAACTTTATTAATTCATTCGATTCACTCGAATGATTATTTGACGTTCTCGAGGTTATGAATATTATTCAGACATAATTGTAACAGCGTAACTTGAGATTTGGAATAGATAAAATTTATCATTTATTTCATTACTCAGAATTTCCGAGTATTTTGTTCAAAGTAATGTGACAATGAGTTCTGAAATACTTGACTTATCCAACGATTTTATTTAACAATAACTAAAATTACAGGCATTTTCACCCATAATTTTTTTAATTCTTGCAAAATGATAGGATGTACGATGACATTTTTAAAATGAATATTGCAATGATTTGAGAATTTTTAAATCTAAAAGGCTTCGATTGAAGTGTTGAAAACCTTACTCCGCATCTTAGTAATTATAGTAATTATTTGATAGTCAGAATTCCCGGATTGGAGCCACGTCCTGTGTTGTTAGATTCCCGACAGTTCAAAAACATTGCATCTCCCTAGTGAAATTATAATTGGAATAAAATTAAGATAAGTGCGAGTGATTCAGGAAAGTACTTTATTCTATGAATATTCAAATGGTGAAATACGGAGTACAAATGTTTTTCTCACTCCCCTATAGTTTCAGAGGGGACTTACAAAAGATAGATTCGAAAAGGAAATATGCAGGTGATAGAAGTACTACAATTTTCGAGTATAACACATGCTAAACAATACTTGCAGCTTTTTCTAACTTTTCTCGAAAATGAGAGAAATGGTTGTTACTTTTCCTTTGATGGGGGAAAGAAGTTGAACGAAACAATTCTGATTATCAGAGCCAGCATAAACGTGGACGCTTCGCGTCTTAAATGATATTCTATGAACATTCCTACGAAATTTCTGAAGTCTACATTGAAAGTAATTCGTTGAGAATTCGTATAACGTATTTGAGATTTACATAGATATTCATATCATATGAATTGTTACACTAGGCACCTGGCAATGCTATATAATAATTACATTACGATAACATTCTTCTTCTCGATCGCTGTGATTTTGATAGATAGACATTGGCTTACGGCTACGGGTTGGTTGGTGCTGGTAATAAAGGAACAAACACAAGAGCAAGTTACTAATTAATTATGTCTTTAATAACGATGACAATGCATGTACCCAAATACATTATGAAGTAGATAATAGAAGAAATTTGGCCGATCATATTTTCTTCAGGAGGATATACATATGTATCTGGTCAACCTCATAGCCTCAGCAAAGCAAATGGTCATGGGAAAGTATGTATACACTGCAAGCAACGTGGCATGGTTACTTCACGTGGAAAACTCAAACAGACGCGCTTCAAATGTTGGTCCTGTAATGCCTGTTTATGCCGTTGGCCTTGTTTCGTCGATTTTCATAAAATACGTTCTATACCGCACATTCCACCCCCATAGCCCGCACCAACCTTCCCAATAATGCTGTAAATGAGATTAACGAACAAACTATCGAATCTTAAAAATCGTTGTCGTCGTACGATTATGTGATTCAAGAGCTTGTTTGAAGTGTTGAATCAATAACGATTGAATTATTTATCTTCACAATTCGTTAAAACGTGTGGAAACTAAGATTAGTTTCTTTGATGGGTTCAAAGTGGTTTCACCAGGG